>PUFA01000045.1:8112500-9314259 GCA_003508835.1 Eonycteris spelaea | reverse complement strand
TACACAAGACAATAATGAGATGGGGAAAAGGGATGATGTACTTTGAGTATAAAATGAGTTAGTCTATAGGCTCCCAAGGGATCTATCATGTCATCCAGAAGCAGCAAATCCTGCCTGTCAGATAATGGTGAAGGGGGTTTTCATAACATTTCACTGTAAGACGTGCAATGTTTATAAAGCCATGAGCCACATAATTTTGTCCCAGTGCAGTGTTGTGTGCAAAGGAACTGAGCTACCACCATCAATTTAAGAATATTTCAAATTCATTTCCTGTAATTTTTAAATAACATGAAGAGTACAAATAACTCAGAAAATTTCCTCAAAATTTCTCTTTCCTCTTTCCGAAGCTGCCTTTGCACTCCACAGCTATTCTCACTCCTAACTTATTTTGTGAGCCATTTTCTCTGTCCCAAGTTTGGGCTGTCTTCATTTTCCTCTACCCACCTTCTCTGCTCTTCATCATAATTGACTCTGTTAAGTCTTTCCCAACTTCCTACACCTTCAGGCATTGCTCTCTGTTAGTCCTCTGATGATCCTCAATAACTAATGCCAAAAGCATTGCTTTCTTTGGACATCTCTTCTCAGAAGATTGAGGAGGGGAAGAAGCTGCACAAGGCCAGGATCTTTAGCAGGCTGGAAATACCCCCAAATGAGTAGTTTTTGCACCCTTGTAGAAGTATAAAATATTTCTTAAAATCTACCAAATCTGAGGTCTTGTACCTTATTTATTTAGTCTGTCTATTGACTTCTTCAAGTCATAGTGCTGGTGCCTACATATTTTTGTATGTCTTTTCTCCACATTTCATTGCAGCTGTGATTCACTCAGGAAACAGCCTTCAATTGTAGAAGTAAGTGTAAGCCAGGATCATACATATTTAGGGTGTCATAAGAAGACAAAAGACAAGAATGCCTACTGTAAATGTTCTCTTTATTTAGTCCATTCTAGTTTTCCAGTATTATAAGACTTGGCATTTTGATTTTTTCTGGTCTCATGTGGAAAAAAGTAGATTCATGGAAATGTTCACATGTGACACAATCAATAAACCATTATCAAAACGATTATTTACCAAAATAGATCATTTTCCAATATTGATCCAATAAGTAAATAGACATGACTATTAGCATGTATATTATAGGAATGAATTTGATGAAGCAGTCATAGATTGTGGGCTGAGCAATGTATTTTTTAGTAGCTAGAGTGCTCTGCTATGTTGGTTAACTGATTACATATATACATATATATGGGGTATAGAAAAAGAATTTCAAAACTATTATAAAAAGTCTCATCCATGTCCTTTTCTACTAAATTTCTTTCCAAACCAGAAATGCTAAAAGGCTAAAAACTAGTGAATGTGAGCTTTTCCCAGCTCTTTGCTTCCTCTCACTCACATTGGAAATGCTGATAAACTGATGGCTCACAAAAAATCCAGCACACAATAGTCACTCAAATTTTTACTAAATGAAAAATGAACCCCTCCCCCTAAGTCAGAGCACAGAAGGACACCAGGTAGGAAGGAGCTGAGTGCATGATGTTCATTTATATAGTATATAACTGTTCCATGCCTAATCACAGTGGCTGAAGATGATTCATCTGAAAGACCTATTTAAAGAAGGAAGTGAAAGTCAGAGGCTAAAAAATGACCCATAATCAGGTGCTGACAGTTGTGTGTTGAAAGGTCTATGTAAAGCCAAACTTTCCAACCACAAAAAGAGACCTGTTTTGTTTAACATTTTGGAGTGAAGATATTAAGGGGAAAGCTGAGCTGAGATGAAAAGTCTTGAAATAGTTTGAACTTTCATGCTTGACAAAGAGAAATAAATCTACTATGTAGATTAAACAAATAAATGTCCATTCATGCATTTAATTTGAATTCCCGTGAAAATTTGTAGAATTTGTAAGAAGACTCCAAAGTTTATTTTTGATACAAGGTAGGCCATCTCATATGCCAAAGATTTAGCAGACCCATGAAATCATGTACAGATGACTTGACGATTCAGGGGTAAAATGTTCTGATTGTCTTTTGTTGATATTCTCTAGTGCTTCCTTATAAGTTAATATATTTATTCACTCTTTCATTTATTTTTTATTTTTATTTTTATTTTTTTTATTCAACATATAGTTAGTACTTACTTCATGGTAAGAATTGTGCTAGGTTTTGGGGACATAAAAATGTGTCTCCCTCTGTTAAGAAACTTACAGTCTTGTTTGTGAGATAAGAAAAGAGACTAATTGTACAGTGCTATAAGTCTTGTGACAAAAATAAGCCCAGAATGCTAATTCAGATCTAAATAAGGCTTTCAGGAGGTATTAATGCATGAGCTCAGTTTTGAATAAGATTGGGTTTAAGCAGATGAAGGAGAGGCACTAGAGCATGGATGTTAAATGCATAGATTCTATAGCCAGTTTGTCTGGGGTCAAGTCTTGGTTTTGCTAGAAACTATATATGACTCCAGGCAAATGTCCCTCGCTTTGCAGCGCAAGTGGGGAAAGACCCTTACTCATCTCAGGGTTGTAATAATGAATATGTAAGTTAATATTTCAAAGTACATAGAACAGTGTCCATCTTACCTAAGTATTATGTAAATATGTGACGAATAAATAAAGGGATCGAAGGAGGGGGTGAGAATCCTAGGTGGCAGGTATTGCTGTTGCAACGTCCTGAAAGAGCATGAATACTATATTTAGGAAAGTGTTTAGTCGAGATGTAGTGTCCATAACTGGGGAGGGTTGAAAATAAGGCTGAGAGATATGAAGTTTCTTTTAAAGAAAGTGGATATTATTCAAACACTATGAACCATGGAAATATTTTAAGCAAAAAATTGATAAGATTAGATTCATATTTTAAACAGATTACTCCGGCAATGCTGTGGTGAGAGGATTGTAGGGTAGGAGGTAACTGTGGAGTCAAGGAGACAAATTAAGACAATGTTTTTTCAAATTTTCCAATAACAAGAGAGTCAACTGGGTACTTTTTAAACATACAGATTACCAGGCCCCTTCCTAAGAGATTCTGACTGAGAATATTTGGGGAAGACCCAGTAATTTATGTTTTTAACAAGCATGAAATCATAAGCTTCCTGTCTTCAGATGACTTCTGTCTTCAGAGAAATTTTGAGTTAGGTTATGGCTGTAGGCATTGAGGTGAGGACTAATGAGGACCTAAGCAAAAGTAGTAAAAACAATGTGGTTAGAGATCAGGGGACAGATATCAAAAGGAGGAAGCAACGGAACTTGGTGACTGATAGGATGGAGCCAAAGGTAACACTCAGATTTTTAGGTTGGGTGATTGGGCAGATTGTGGAAGAATTTAGAGGAAAAGTAGGTCTGGTAGTGAGGTTAGTGAGTTCAGTTTCATACAGATTGAGCTTGGAGTGTTAGTGGGAGAAAAGTCCAGTCAGAGGATACATGTCTGAAGTATAAGAAAGAATTTAGGGCAGAGACATGACATTAGAAGTCATCAGCATGTAGGTAGTATCTGAAGCTTAGCAAACTTCATCATTTAGCTGGTGGGTAAGGGAACAAAATTCTATCTTTATTTATTGATTTATGTATTCAATCTTTAATTCAATGAACCAATTTTAAATGCATCTTTTATGCGAATCTTCTTTTTCTATAAAGGAGACTGTGAAGAATTAGCTAAGAGAAATAAAAGGAAGAGTGGGGTCATGGAAGCAAGGGAGAAGGTTGTGTCAAATGATGCCAAGATGCCCATTGAAATGATGAGTGAAATGAGTTCCCTGAATTTAGTGAAAAACATGAAGATCATTGGTAACATAGGAGAGAATAGATTCTGCTGAGTGAAGAGTAAGGAAACGAAATTTGAGACATGGCTTTAGGGATGAACGAGTAATAAGAAACTGAAGGTAATGAAGGATAAAGAGAGATAGATATAGTAGACTGCAGAAATGGTTATAAAATCTTCTCTTCTACCTACATGTATATCCCTTTGCAGTATTTCTTTGTAGATACTCCCATCAAGTCTATGTCTTTGTCATTTACACTGGTCTTGGTCATGTGACTTGTTATGGCCAATATGACATTAATTAATGTGATAGAACTAGAAGCCTGAAAGCCCTTGTGCATTGGGGCTTGCCTATCTTTCTGCTCTTGAGAACCTTGTATTTGCCACCAGGTAAATATAAACCTGGACTAATTTTCTGGAGACACATGGCCAATTATGTTTGCCACTCCTAAGTCACGGATCCACAGAAAAGTGACTATTGTTTTAAGCCACTCAGTTTTAAAGTTTTCTTCTACAGCAAAAACTAACTGATAGACTAAGACATTGTCTGAGTGTCACAGATTTCAAGTGTCTAATTATCCTAAGGTTTGTACTTGAGCCGGATTGGCCAGAAAAGCTTTGGTTTCTTAGTCTACTTTCTCTCCCTGATTAATACACTGTCCCTGGCAGAAACAATAAAAGTAGTATCTAGGAGTGGAATGGCTAGGTTGTATTATATTATTGATTCGTGCCACGGTATGGATGAATCTTAAAATTATTATGCTGAGTGAAAGAAACCAGGTCAAAAAAAGAGTACATACTGTGTATTACATTTAAATAAAATTCTAGAAAATGTATACTCATCTGTAATGACAGAAAGCATATCAGTGATTGCTTTCTGAAGGAAGGAGGGATGGATTACGGGGTGGGGCACAAAGAAGTTGTTAGAGATAATAGATATATTTATTATCTTTCTTGTGGTGATGGATTTATGAGTGTATACTATGTACATATGACAAAACTCATAAAATTATATATTTTAGAGATGTGCAGTTTAATGTACATCAATTATACATCAATAAAGCTGCTAAAGAGGAAAAGAGGAATAAGTAGAATCTTCCAATTGTGTTTCCTATTCATAAATGTGCTAGCAGAATAATGTCTTCTATATCTTAATTTCCCAACCTGGATATCTGAGCATGTGGAACTGTATAGAACTGTGAATATTTTACCTTACAAACTTTGCAGGTATGGATCTTAAGATCAAGAGGTCATCCTGTATCAACTGCATGAACCCAATCTAATCACATGCATCCTTAAGGAAGAAACTTTCCCAGATAGGTCAGAGAAATAAAATAGGAGAAGAAAAAGCAGATATTTGAAAGACTCAATCTGCCATTGCTGGCTTTTGAGATGGAGGGAGGGGGCCATGAGCCAAGGAATGTAGTGGCCTCTAGAAGCTGAAAGTGAGCTTTAGTTTACAAGAAACAAGAAGACAAGGACTTTTGTTCTATCATCACAAACTGTGAATAACCCAAATTAGAGGGAAAAGGATTCTTCTTAAAATCTCAGAAAGTAATGCAGCCTGTAAGCACCTTAATTTTAGTCTGGTGGGATCCAGGCTTCCTGTTGACCTACTAAACTGTAAGATACTTAGTTTGTGTTTTTTATGCCACTAAATTTGTGGTGGTTTGTTGCAGCAGTAATATAAATGAATTTACAATGTTTTCATGGGCAGAAAGTTGAACATATGGGCTAAAGTAGCTGTTTGTGATTCCCAGCCATAAACACAAATAATCAAGAGTTGATTATATTTTGCCTCCCTTTCACTTGCTTCCATTTCACTAATTTTAGCCTTATTCACTTTTTAAAATGCTTCTGGCCACTTAGATAATGCTCCATAGGCTGATTGTGGGAACCTAGCTCTTCTGATCCCTAGTCTGAACCATACAAGGTGACATCTCCCACCAACTACAGAAATAACCTCTCATTGAACACTGGTCCCATCAAGCATCACAATTGTAAATTGTATGTGCATGTGTGTGTGTGTGTGTGTGTGTGTGTGTGTACGTGCACGTGCACATGTGTGTATAGACTTTGAAAGCCAACAGACTCTAATGGAAAAAACTGTACACTTTTCCAGACACTTATCATCTTTGCAGTTTTTGAAAACTGAAAACAGACTGCCTGGGTTTAAATACTGTCTCCACTCTCTTACAAGGTGCTTAGCCTTCTGTGCTGTATTTTTCTCAGCTGTAAATGAGGACAATAGTGGTACACTGAAAGTAAGAATTAAGTGAGCTTTCCATGTAAAACACATTTAACAATGCCTGGCACATATAAGCACTCAGTAAGTGCTGGGTTGTTAACTGTTATGATGATGATGTCTTTGCTACCAGAAAGGAAAATTTCTATCTTAATAATGGATTCTTATATCCTAATTTCATATGTCCTAGCAGAAGAGACCTCAGTTTGACTTTTGGGTACCTATACTGTTAAGAAGATCCAGATTACTTCTTCTGGTTTCTTGCCTTAAAAGTTCCTTTTGTGAGGCAGAAGCAGGAAGAGAAAACACATAGGGACCTTTGCTGAACTCAGCAGAATTTTGTCCTATGACTTCTTTCCCCCTGATTAGAAAGATGTGCTCCCAGGGCAGGGATCATTCTTTTCACATTTCCCATCTCCCCAGCTTTTTCCAAATGGCCCTGATTTCTGTACTGAGCCTTTCCTCATCAGCTTATGGTGAACCGAATGATTCCTGAAGTTTGTTGTCTCTGAAAATAAAACAGAACATTCCGACCAACCCATTTACAATTTTATTACATATCAGCTTTTCTGTGTGACATTTGTTTGAGGAAAGACCCTCTTGCATATGAGGGACCTGGTTTTAGAAAATTAAATCAGACAGATTAAAATGATCTGATTTAAGAGAAGAAAAAAGACACTATTGATAGAAAAGTTATTTTTAATGAACTTATTTTCATGGCTCTGAGTGCATAACGGAGAAAACATATGGATAGTACTGCTAATTTAGTACCGTGTTTGCTTCAGGCTCTATATGCAATTTTCTAGACTGGGCAGCTAATTCTTTGGTCTTCATTTTTGAATGGAGTGCTGTAAGAGATGCTGTCTGACGTACAAAACAGTCAACTGAAAATAAAGTAGCATGATTAACGTAGGCAGTTTTCTTCACTGTTGGTTACAAGATGGCAAGGGCTTCTAAATTTGTACTCTACATTGAGGTGGAAGCGGATGCCAGATCTGAGAGGCTGTGTAGGCAGCCTTGACAGTGGGTATTTCAATTTGACAATTTTGTTAGTTGCCATAGTAATTGTCACAATCATGTGGTTTTTGTGTGGTTTTTGTGATACTGAACACCTATTAGAAGCACCCAGGAAGCAATAGTGTTTTATTTTATCTTTTTCTTGCTCATACTTACAGAGAAAAACAATGTGTGGCCAGATTTTAAGTCAAATTAAAAAGAAAACAGAACAAAACAATACCTTTATGCAAAACATGTTTACTTTCCTAATTATATTTTTAAATCAGATTTTTCTTTAACAGAGAAATCATCAGGAAGTAATTTTTTTTTTTCCAAAACAAGGAGTCCCAGAAACCAAGTTTACAAAGCTTCATAAAAAGAACAGGGAACTCCTTCTCGTTATGAATGTGTTGTATCAGCATGATGCTGCTCAAGTACAGAATGAAATGTAAGCTGAATTGAAAGTGACTGTAAATGTTACTACCTTCTTTGAAAATGGTGCTTGTGGTGGCCGTGGATTACTTAGCCCCTGGATGCTTTTTCCAAGGAAAGTTCTGCAGGTGGTTTTGGAACACTGAGAGGCATTCTTTCCCCCCCCCCCTCTCTTTAATTCCCACCCCGCCCCCTGCCGCCCCACTTCCACCCCTGACCTATGGATGTTGCTGTTTCCCCTTAAGAAGTGATCTCTGAAGGCAGGTCGTCTCCTCCCACATGCTTGCAGTGTGCACCTGGGGCCTGGTGTACCCGGGGTATGGTCCGTGGCTCCACCTGGGCATGAACCCAGGACCTTCTGTGTATAAAGCACACGTGCTAACCACCACACTATGGAGCCACCCCTAGAGAGGCATTATATTGCCAAACAAAATATTTATATTTCAATTGTCATAAAAATTTGAATGCTTATGGCTAAATCTTCACAGCTCTCTTCATCTTTGCTGTGGGATTATTCTTATTATCATTATTATTTACTTGTTGAATATTAATTGTGAAGATAATTCAAAATGTAATAATGATAAAAATATAAGAGGATTTTCTTTGGGTTATTTTCTTATATTTATCAGAAGAGGATAGAGCTGGCTCTAATCTTTGGTTGAACTATTTGACATGGAATTGATGCCTCCATTTGGCTTGCGGACTTCATGAGAGAAGGAGAAGGTGGCAGCAGTAGCTTGTCTGGAGTTTGAATGGCTCTGCATGCTCAGATTGGGGCAGGAGGAATGGACCACTTCTTAATATTTTCAGTGAAGTTATCTGAAAGAATTTGGCGTGAGCAACTGATAAATATCATTTCTTACATTTAATACGTTGGATAAACACACTGATCAATTAAAAATTAGGTAGCATGTCCCCAAACAGAAATCTTTGCACAGCCATGGATTTCACTGCCTTTAAGTTTAGTGTAAGTAGATGTGTTCTAAGTACACTTTCATTATTAAAAATACTTTGATCATGAGAATTCTGCCAACCAGAAAGAGTGACCAGGAAATTATACACCCTTGGCAAACTATTTGGTGTAAAACCATATGCAGTTGAAAAATCATCAATTTTATAGTCTGGTTCTTCAATGTGCCAGCAATGTTTATTGCTGAAAATACTGAGAATTTGGAAATGCTAAACTTTTTTTGAAAAGGAAATAGTGTATAGTGAGATGAAGACTCAATACCTTCAAAATTTTATTAAGTACATTAAATAATGCATAAAATTCATAAAAATGGCATAAAACCCCCCACAATCCAGTATTGCTTCCTAACAAATTGCTCTTTTTTTTATTCAAGTACTTAAAATTTAATGATAAATAGATAAGGCATTCTTGTAGTTCAAAAAAACATAAAATGTAATAAGTGAAAAGTGTCTTTTATTTCCATGCGTTCATGTTCTCATTTTGGCCTGGGTCTAACCCTCTGGGATAATAGCTATTATTGTTCCTAGAGTATTTGTCTAGAATTTTTTTAATGAATATGCAGGAAAATATAGGTATATTATTTTCCTCCTTTTTACTCAAAGGAAAACATACTATACACATTTTTTTTTTCACTTAACCAACACTACTCTGCTTTCACTTAATTTGCTATTTTCACTTAATATACCTTGGATACCACTTGATATTAGTACACAGAGAGGTTCTGCCTTTAGTTTTTAATAACTACCTATAATTCTATTATATGGATATACTATGACTGATTTAGTTAGTTACATATTTATGGGCATTAGTATATTTCCAAATTTTTTGTTTCAAATAGTAATTTGTACATACAGCATTCCACACATCACTGGTAGATATCTGGGATTTCCTAGAAGTGAAATTGCTAGGCCGAAAGTCGTATATATTTGTAATTTGTATAGATATAAGTGCATTGCCCAATTTATACTCCCATCAGCAATGTGTGAGAATACTTTTTTCCCCGTCAGAGTCCTATCAATGGAATGTGTTAGTTAACTACAGATTTTTGCCAATCGAGAGGTAGAAGATGGTATTCTGTGTGCTTTTAATTCACATATATATTTTTATGGGTGAGGTTGATTATTTAAGAACAACTTTCATTTCTTTTTCTACATTTTGAATGGGTAAAGGTTTTATCGATCTATATAGGAAATCTATCCTATCTGTGGTATGGGTTTTAAATATTTCCCATAGTTTGTCTTTTTAAAACTTTGTTCATGATGTTTCTATGAATTAAAAAAATATATATATGTAACCACAGTTACAAATAAAGTAATTTATGACTTGGGGATTTTGAGTCATAAAAGGTTAGACAGACCTTTCTAACTCCAAATTTATAAAGTAATTGTTCCAAGTTTTCTTCTTATTGCTTTATGGTTGCATTTTAAAAATTAAAATTTTTGGTATATTTGAAATTTATCTTGGAATATAAGGTATGGATATTACTTTACTTATTGCTGAACCATTTATGGATCAGTTCCTTTTTTCCCAATGGTTTGAGATGGCATCTTTTTTAAACACTCAATTCCTGTATGTATCTGATGTACTTGCTTCTGGCATTTCTATTTTGCTAATGGACTAGTACGATGTCTTAATTAAAATGTTTTAATATCTTTTAGGGATGATCCTCTTTTACATTTATTTTTCTTATTATGTTTAGGGTAGGTAATATCACTTAAAACTGTTGGGTTTTCACTGAGATCATGTTAAATTTACAAATTATTTTAGCGAGAATTGACACATTCATGATGCTGAGTCTTCCAGTCTTCCTTCCCAATAGCATGGTCTTTCTGTTTGTAGAAAAGCTATTTTGTAGCCTTCGATATTATTTTAAGTTTTATTTTTAACAGGTCTCACACTTTCTTGATTACATTATGTTTATGTATTTTATCTTTTCTGTTGCCATTATATATGGACACTTCCATTAAATATTCTAACTGCAGCAATAGTTTCTAGTATTGAACAGTTATGATCTCATTTGGTAATGATGTTTATTTTTTAAATGAATTTCTGGATTCTTTTTGCTAATATATTATTTAAATATATGCATCATTATTCATAGTGCGATTAGCCTCTAGTTTGTGTGATCAAAGAATGTTATCTGTATGATTTTATTTTTTAATTTTATTAAAGTTTTCTATTGGCCATTCACTGAAAGGTATATTCTCTATTTTCAGGTTATAAATTTTATAACATATCAATTATTTGTATTATATCAGTTATGACATTTAGGTCATTCTATCCTTATTTATTTTTTGTCCATCTGATTGATGATCACTGGAGAGGTGAATTTAAGTCTCCCATGATTAGTGTATTTGTTGTATTTGTGTTTCTTTCTCTTTATATATCCTGTAATTTTTGCTCCATGTTAATGTTATATTGTTTGGTGTATAGATATACTTGTTATATCTCTATTGGGAATTGCGCAATTTAGTAGTAAGTTTTCTTTTTTGTCTTATTTAATACTTTCATCTAATATTAAGATTATGATTTCTGCTTTATGTTATTTATTTATGTTTGGTAGATCTGTAATCACCCTTTTATTTCGAGCTTTTATCTTAGGTTTTTCCTTGTATTTCATGGAATAGGATTTTGCTTTGTGACAGCTTGTAAAAAAAGTAAAAAAATTTCCTTCACCAAGATGATCAAGACAATTTATATTATTAATATGACGAATGTTTGTTTGGTCCCAGTTTTGTTATTATTTTATATTGTTTCTCTCTCATTTCTGCCTATAAAGTGATTTGATGGAATAATTAATTTCAGTTTATGCCACGGGCTTTTCTTCTGTGGTGGATTTCTTTTCTGTGAGCTTCTCAGCTGTTGGTTTCCTGGTAGTTGCAGCTTCTTCTGCTTCGTAATGCCAACAGCCTTCTTTCCTTTCTTTTCTACCACGGGCTTCTTGCATGGAACCCCCTTTCTCATCTGATGTGGCCTCTGGTGCTGCTGCTGCTTTATCTCCCCAGAGCTTGTGGTTCTTGGCCTGGTGAAGAATGTTGTTCCGGCGCACGGTCTTTGCATATGGGTTTTAGCTTTAACACGATTCTCAGTTTTTTCAGTGGATTCATTTTTAGGACTCTGCGTGGTGCTCGAGGGCTCTCTTGATCTCTGGGCTTTTTAAGATTTTGCGAAGATCTGTATTGAGCATCTTGTGCATGGGAGAGTTGTAGTTACTCTTGAGGGAGGCCGCTTACGCCAAGTGCCATACGGCTCGTCTAAGATGCGGAAAACATTTTCGGTCCAAATGCAGAAACGGCCCACGTTCCCACCAGGAGCAAGTTTCAAAAATATTCAGTTTGCTTACATTAGCAGGGTAATTCTAGGGATGTTTCTGAAGGCTTTAATGATGCTGTTGTCCTCATTACAGGTAATGCAAAGCCCCCTGAGCTAAATACGATGATGGTTTCTCATTTTCCCCTTGCCAACTCTCATTTGCTGAGAGGCATGAACCTTTTTGATATCATTCCAGGCCTTAAGTTTCTTAAGAAACAAAATAGCCTTTTTGGTCTTGTAGCCGTCAGCTTTATCTTCAACCACCAAAAGGAAGTTCGGGAACTTCCTCAGTATGATGACCTTTAGACATAGCCAGCACTGGTAAGGCGGAGGCAGATAGTATATCACTTCTGTGTTGTGTTTATTCTGCGATGCCAATGGCGCCAGGTTTTGGTTGGTGTAAACATGCACCAATGGCACATATTGTAGAAAGCATCCTGGGCAGAATGATGAGTCCACCACCTTGAACTCTGGGAATTCGAGCCACAGCTCTGCCAGTACGCCATGATTCAGCCCTGGTTCGATGACCTGCTAATTCACTGATAGCATAGGGCTGTCTATTGTTTTTGCGCAGTTGGTGTGAACAAAGTTCTCAGTATCTGGTTGAATAGGAGTCTTGAACATAGCCAGTAAAGCAACATTTTTGCCAGTAGATTCCCCTTTTCGGAGTACATCAATATCAGTGGATGAGCACGCGCCATGGTAAGAAGAGATAGCCATGCTCCTCCAAACCTGGTGGCTCCCACAGAAAAAAGATGTTTCTCTTTTATAACATTTTTATAAATCTATTACCTCATAGTCTGTTTGCTTTGTTTATTGTTTTCAGTGTGAAATTCTGCTGGGATTTAGGAAGGTGTATTTCTATTTTAATATTTTCATAATTATATTTTATATAATGTCATAGTCCTAACCTTCTTTAAACAATCTACTAATTGCTTTTCTGAACATTGATAAAGGTAGTTGGCTTAGTATTCCTTCCTCATCTCTTCCTTTCATTCTCAGTTTTAGTCAATTACCTTTCTTAATTTGCTTTTTTGTGGAGTTATATATCCTTGGAAGTCAGTTTTAAATTATAGCATTTGACTCTTGACTATTGCAGATGGAAGAGTTTGCTACTTCACTCCATTCTTTTCCTTTTCCCTTCCATTGTTTTTTTTCTAAAGTTGAGTTTATAATTTACTGTCAGGCATACACAATTTACATTATGTCCTGCACAATAAACTGCAATTTATGTAGTCTTAATTATACAGTTAAATGTATATTCATGGTCACTACCAGTCCTTTTGTTGTATTTTTCCCAGTTATATTTTAGTTTACAGAAAATTTTCCTCAAGTAGTCTCCCTGAGAAGTGTCCATAAGAACAATATTCCATGAATTCTTGTATGTTTAAAAATCTGTAATTCTTAATCTTGAGGGTCAATTTGGCTGGATATAGAGTTCTCAATTTACCCCTTCGTTGTGGAGTATTTTACAGGTATTGCTACATTGTTTCTCTTATTTATAATTGCTGTGAAGAAATATGGTTCCAGTTCCAATATGATTTCTTTCCTTTATAAGTAATTGATATTTTTTGGCTGGCTGTTCAATTCTTCATTTCAGGGATTTAATAATTTTATTAATAGAAGACTAGTTATTGACCATTGTGGGTCAATTTTTTTTCATTGACAGCACAGTGTGCCCTCGCAATATAAAGATTCAAATCTATTTTAATTTTTTTCTTAAATTATGCCTTTAAATACTTGTTTGTTTAATTTTTCATTTTTCTTTTGGGGTACTATATCTATGTAAATGTTGGATCCCCTTTGTTAGTCTTGTCCTATTTTCTCTCTACTACTTTTTTATTTTTTAGTTTCATTCATTTTGTTTGCTTTCTTACCTCTATATTTCTTATTGTTTATTCTCCTTGATCATTCCAATTTTATATTTATTTCTAACATAATTTGACAATTATACTTCTTTCCTGACTGGACAGCATGTGTGGGACTGGTGTGGAAGGGGCCAGATATGTAAGTGGCACCAGAGAATAGAGAATAGAAGATGAGTTTAAAGAGTAAGGCAGCAGATAGATCACATAAGCCTTAGGCTAGGGCAAGGAGTTTAGAATATATTCCAAGTGTGATGGGAGACTGCTGGAGGGTTTTAAGCACAAAAATAACATGATCTGATGTACTAAAAAAATCACTCTGACTTCTTTGTAGATACTAGATTGTAAGGAGGTGAGAGTAGAAGAAAAGAGACCAATTAGGAGTCTACTAGAGTAATCCCAGTGATTTGGCCAGGGTAGTAGTGGTAGAGATGGTGAGAAGTGCTCAGATAGTAACTTCCTTTTTCTTCCTTACCTTACATAGTGTTACAGCAAGTTAACCTATGTATATTTAACGACGCATGTGAATTTACAAATAGCTCTTCAGTTTAAATGCAGGTAGCCTATTTAGGTAGAATTCATTCATTTAGCAAACATTTATTGATGTCTTAATGCCAACACAGTTCCAGAAACTAGCAATACAGTGATGAAAAAAACAGATGTAGCCCCTACACTCAGGGAACCTGCATTTTTGCAGGTGAATGGAATAATAAAAAATAACTAATATTAAGTGAGCAGAGCTTTTTCAACATAATATCTCACGCTTCACAACCCTGTGAGTTAGTATTACATCCTTATCTTGCAGGTGAAGATACTGAGGGTAAGAGTGATTAAATGCCTTGCCTAACTTTTTATAGCCAGTAAATGGTGGAGCCAGATCTTAGCCTATGTTAAATAAGTGAACAAATAGTTAAGAAATACAAAGAAACATGGTAGAGAAAATTTGGTAAAAAGGGAGAGCCATTTTGAAGAGGTGTATTTGAATAGACATCCCATGCATGTGCAGGAACCATCCCACAAGAGCCAGGGTAAAAGCATTCCTGGCAGAATGTATAAAAAATATGAAGGTTTGAGAAGAGAAAGAACTTGATATGTGAGGAACAAAAGGAAGTGTGGATAGCTGGAGCAGGGGAACGACAGAAGGAAATTGGATGAGATGAGACTGGAGAGCCAGCTATGGATTGTAAGAGCACAGTGGAATGGGAGAGATCAGTTAGGAGGTTTTGCAACAGTCCATTTAGAGATTATGTCTTACACTGGATATTGGCAGTGGAGATGGACAGATGTGAATGAACTGAGATATATTTTGTAGGTTGAATTAAGAGTACTTGCTAATGAATTTGATAAGGAGGACAAGAGAAAGGAAGGACTCAAAGATAAGTCTTAGTATAACGCGTAGGACTATCTGAACATGAACCTATTATATGAATTGAGTCAAAATAATTCAGCCTTAAACACTTGAATTAAGGTGGGAATGAAGACAGGGTCAGGTAGAGGTTAATGAAGAAACAAAGATTTATTAATTAACTAGGGGATAGACATTTCACATGTGGCATATCTTTTATTGTGTATGATAGTCATTTATTCATCCATTTGTTCAACAAATATTTGAGTGCCAGGCAATGTCTTAGGTGCTAAAGATATAACAATTGTGGGGACAAACACAAAAACCTCAGATTCTCTGTTCTCATGAAGTTTACAAACTGCTGGGAATTTAGATTTTTTTTACCTAGGTATTATTATTCCTCATTTTTCAGATGAAGACACAAGGCTTAGAGTGTGTAAGTGGTTCATCCAACGTCATATGAAGGGCTAGGGTCTAGATTTGACTGTGAGCTTTCTGATTCTAATGTTCATATTTATTCTATTACTTCATGTTGAAAATGCAATATCCAGATATGGACTAGATAACTATCCATACAAATTGATGTAGATAATCTAGAAAATTGAAGTTTTTTCTATTGGAGTGTTTTTGAGTTTTTCTTTGTTCATTCCTATTTAATTTAAATTAATATTTAAATTTAGCATTTGCAATTACAGGATGCTGATAATGCTGTTCTCAGTTAGGACTGAAGAAGTGTGTCTAACACTCTGGGAAACACATCTCCCAACCCCCAAAGTCCCTGAAAGAGATTTTCTTCGCTGTCAGGCTTTCTGCCTCTCACTTCACTCCACAGCTGTGTGGTTGAATATTCAGAAGCAAAGTTGGAGGTAGGAGTTAGTTAATTATTTTCGGTAGGTTACTATATCTGAGCTGTTCATTTGGTGGTGGAGGCAAACAGTGTAAGTAAAAACAGAGATCTCTGAAATATTTGAGTTATTATTCTGAAACCTCCAATATAAAATAAATCGATAATGAATTATCTTGTTAAATTTTAATGGCTCCTAAATTGTATATAAAGTACTACTGCTGAAACAATCTCTGTGCAGATAAACACCGTTAGTGTGTAAGTAGGAAAATTTCTTTAGCTTCTAGTTCTCTTCAGGTTTTCTAGCAGCTATGTGGGTCCTTTTCTTCCTAATGTGAATATCAATGTGCTTTTCTCTTTGATTTCCCAGTGAGCCTCCTGCATTAATAGCTGGATTTTGACTTGCTGCTCTGGAAAAAAAACACAGAAATGCTCATTCTCTGCTGACGTGAAACCTTACCTGCCATCTGCACATGCTCATTCTGGCAGCTCCTCGTGATCCTTCGACTTGCAGGAAATCCTTAAAGGAATAAAAAGGACGGGCTCACTCCCACAGCAGAATGAGCTCCTGGTTTAGTCACATCAGTGGGATGAACACTGACGTATATTGACAGGCCTGTTTCATACCCAAGTTCTCCTGCGAATTGGCACATGGCTGCTTGAAAGCCTGGCACACCCCCACATTAGGGTGGAATTTTGCCTCCTCAACTTGTTCTTCCAGTTGGAGTGGAAGCCTCCCTCTGTCTAACCAACTATCTGGATTAAGTGGGGTATGTGAGAGGGGTGGGAAGGAATACCGAGACCTCCTTTGACTATCAGGATTCTGAGAGAACTGCTACAGGAATCTGGCCCTGTGGTCTGCTCACTGCTACCACCCACACCAGTCTAAATGGCCACACCCTATGGGCCTGGTCTCAGAGCAGCTGTTTGGTCTGCTTGTGTGGTCATACCAACCCTCAATGAGAGATAGCCTGCCAAACCCCAGGAAACTTGGAGTTTAGGTCAACTTAATGCTTTCTTAGTAGGCCCTGGGAAGAAAAAAGGTGTAAAGTGACATGTGTTCATGGCAGCTAGTGTAACTCTGGTTCAAATATTTCCTGTTTTTGCTAGACTGGTTTTATGACCAACTACTTTTTTATGAAGATTTTTTCTTTGGTATTAAATCTCAGTTTTATCTCTAAGACAAAATAGGTTACAAATAATAAGTAAATACATGAAGCTCTCAATTCAAGCAAGTAGACAAATAACATTGTTTACTTAACAAAAACATTAATATCGCTTGACTTCACATGTTTTATATAGGATACTTTAAAATAGCCAAGCACCTGTTTTCAAGTTGGAAATGGGGAATTAGAGGATTAGGGGTTTGGGCATGGTCTTTGGTATCAAACCTGTGTGTTTAATGCCTGTTCTGCCTCTAACCCTGTGATTGTGGGCAAGTTACCGAATTTCTAGGAGCCTCAATTTCTTAATCTGGAGAATGGAGATTTATATTATAATACAGTACTTGTCACATTGGGTTATTGAGAGGACTGAGTCATGCAAATAAAATGGTTAGCACAGTGCCAGGCATATAAAAGGCTGTGAGTGCCAGAGTCCTGTTGTTAATGAAGCTGATAACACCACCCATAATGGTAATTTTATGTGTCCACTTGACTGGGCTAAGGGATGCCCACATAAATGGTAAAACATTATTTCTGGGTATGATTATGAGAGTGTTTCCGGAAGAGATTAGAATATGAGCCAGTAGACTGAACAAAGAAGATCACCCTTACCAATGCATCATCCAATCTGTTGGAGGACCTAAATAAATTAAAAAAGGTGGGAGGAAGGGAGAATTTGTACTCTGCTTGAGCTGAAACATCCATCTTCTCCTGCCTCAGACGTGTACTCCTGGTTCTCAGGCCTTTGGACTCAGACTGGATTATACCACAGGGTTTGCTGACTCTTCACTTTGCAGATGGCAGATCATGGGACTTCTCAGCCTCCATAACTGGATGAGCCAATTCATATGTATGTATGTATGTGTGTGTGTGTATGTGTATATATGTATATGTATATATGTGAGTGTGTATGTGTATATATATACATATATGTATGTATGTATGTGTGTGTATAAAATCCCCTACTAGTTCTTTTTCTCTGGACAACCCCAATACATTACCACTGTGTTGAGTTTTTACCTCTTGTATAGATTGATAACCACTGGGACTGCATAGGCTATTCAATGATTGGGTATATCAGATTTCAGTCATAGACCAATTTTTTTAAAAAACAACTAGATCAATAAATATATAAAGGCCTTTGTAGTTGCATTTATAATGAAACAATGAATTTTAGCAAGGGTTTGATTCATGTTCAAGGTATTTATTAGTAAAATACTCAAAAGTATAAAAATTACTTATTTTGTCAGGATCAATTTAAACTCAACAAATCACATGTGCATGTGTGTGTATTTTGCTTTATTCATGCTGTGATTTTTTTTTTCTTGCAGCTGATCTGGACCGATGACTCCAAAGAAGATATGTTGCATGTAGACACATAGTTCTCAGCCATGGTAGAACTGTTACCCAGTTCTACCATATCATATGATTGCAATTTTTAGGATGATTTTAATGTCAATAAGGAGTGCCATGATGACCACTGTTGGAATTCAAGAGAAATTTATGAAAGAATAATTAATTTCTATATTTATTAGAGGAAAATCTACTCAATGCTTAAACTCTTAAGGCCATGGTACTTTATTACATCTTATGATATCAAATTGACCACTTATTAAACTGTTTACCAGAAAAAATCTCCTAGTTTTTTTGGTCCTTTATTTTACATTTTTGAATCCTTTATGAACATTCAGAATTAGAAACTCAACCAAAAGATTAAAAATCTTGCCTCTGAAAGAGGAGCTTCTTTGTCAAAGGAATAAAATCAAAGTTATCCAGAATAAACTGTGGTACCGCAATTTGCAAGAGATAATACAATTTTCTTTCCTTTGGCTGAAATTCTTCTTTTGCTAGCTGTACAATACCAGATTGATATTTTGCTGTCAAAGAAACCCTATCTCAGTTCCCAGTACTCATTGGTATGAATCCATTCCGACTTTAGCATGTTGCCAACAAGTTTGTCATATGCACAAGTCTGAGCAAAAATACTTGCAAGAACATTGAGAGACATGTAAAGGGCCTAACATCTACCAGTGGCTATTCAGAAAGTTTTGCAACTTTTGATTTCTGAAGTGTTACTGACCAAGTCAGAAAATAATCATCTCCCACTTTTCACAATATCACTTGCAAATTGAGGATTGACATTTTATGCTAATATATTACTAATAAACTTTGCCAGTCACTTTTCTATTAAATAAAAAATATCTCTTCAATTAAATGACTACTAGTAGATGGGAACTATCAACGCACAGACCCATAGAGCTAGTGCTTCATCTCTTTTACTGTTCTTCAGTCAAAAAAGGGAAAAAAAAAACCCTCGTTATGGTGTTATTGAGAAGGATGTACCTATGACACTGCTGGATGACCCAGTCTACCCACAAGCACTAGTGAGAATTTCCAGGTTTGGAAATGACCATCAGGCAACAGGGCAAGGTGACCTTCAAATGAGAGGGCAATATTGAGGGTATAAGAATGATCCAGAGAAAATTATATTTTTGACTTTCCATTGCCTGAAAATTTATACAGATGATATCAGATTTTTCTATTAAAGCAGCCTAAAAGGCAAATTATGTATAATGAGTGAATATGACTACTTTATTTTCCATACTTTCATAACTTTTTAAAAACTTGTAGTTTACTATAACTCATTTCACTTTAAAAATAGGCATGTTTGCATGTCTTTATCTTCTGTTGTACAGCATATCAAAGTTCAGGTGGATAGACTATGGCCCAAGTTGTTTTTGTATTCTGTATATGGTTCAGCATGGTATCTGGAGCTTTAATAATATCAGTAAGGATTTAGTGACTGTGTAGAAGTTGAGGGGACAGGACCATCCCTTTGCCCTTTGCCTTTGGTCATGGTGGAAGTTAGATATTTCTTAACATAGTCTATAAAAAACCACTACCACATATCTACATCCTCTCTTTCTTCATCAGACATCTCTCCCCTACTACTCTATCTGAAATTGCTGTTAAACTGCCATGCATGTCAAGATATTTTGAACCATCAGACCAAATATATTCATCCAAATTTGCCATATTTTAGTGAAATTGACTCCAAGGTTCAGGATGAAGACTAAGACCTATGGCTTATATAAACTAATCTGGTAAAGACAATTCGAAAAGTATAGAGCAAGAAAAGGGAAAATTAGCTTTTGCCAACGTTTGTTTGGTGAATGATTGAAAATGGAAAAACAGTTAGGCACAGAAACAGTGAAATCCCTAACACTGAGAGATGTAAAGACAGAAATAGAGAGACATTCAAATACATACTCAAACACATGTGTGTGTGCGCACACATACACACACATGTACATGCACACACACACCAGTATTTTAGTTCTAGGGCTGAATCTGTGAGCATGTTCTTTGACATGGCCTCTTCATGTTCTTTATCCCCCAGCTTTTAGAAAAAGCGATCTCACCTATGCTTCTTTGCAGAAATATTTTTAAAACAATTTCTTTAAAAAATCAAGACCCGGCAAACACTATGAGAAAGTAATGACAACTTCCACATATAAAGTGCTTACTTGTAATTATTATAAGTGTTAGATAATGGTAAGAGAAAAGAACATCCAGGTACGGTCTGGTCACTTTCATGCCAAAAAGCAAACATTAGCTGCCTGAGACTGCTTTTCTGTTCTTTAAGATCTCCCCATACCTGCCCCCTGCCTTCAACTATTTCCTGTGACCCTTTATCCTTAATTTTTTTTTGTTTGTTTGTTTTTATAAAGGAAATGAGGGCAGCAGGAGGTCAGGTCAAGAAAGGAAAAGGTTTCTCTTGTAATACTGATTTACAAGTAATATGTCTTTTGATAAAACTTTTTAATTAAGGATAAAAGGGTCCATGAACATCTATGAAATGTGAATCTTGCATAAACTAATCAACAATGACACGTGGTTGCTTGGCTAGGAGTATCATTTTATATAATGAAAAATAAATCCTATCGTTTGGAAACATTTTTATATGTGATTTTAAGAATTTATTTCTAGGTACTTATAGGAAGAAAATGTTAGGATTCATTTAAAATTTTTAATTAATTTTATAATAATTGGTTAAATTTTATTATATTTAACATGAATACTTTATTTGAATAAAAAGAAGAAGGAGCATGTGAGCATATACACAAAAAAAGTTGTAATTTCTTTAATGTAAACAATAAAAATATTACCACGTATTAGTCTTTCCTAGGTTATGAAATCATTTTCATTTTAAGTGCTTTAGATCTTAATTCTTCTCAAGTAAATGAGGAACTCTGCAACTCTAATTTTAAGTGATCTTTCTAACCACTATCAGAAGTAACAAAACATCTTTTAAAACTCTTCTTTAGACATTTGATGAAGCAAGTGAAATGATTTGGGAAGGGGGGAAGCAAATTGTTACATGTATCATTTAAAAATGGTACAAAATCTCAATTTGAATGCAATGAATGACCCATAATTTTAATTGACTATGATTTTTTTAATAAATGGGAAAAAGTCAAATTAGGGACTTTACTGCCATCAATAGACACATGGAATACTTCCTATGAGTTCTTGAAGCAATTACTGACATCGGAATATATATATATCTGGAGGTCAGCCTATTTTCAACTCGATTCTCACTTGCTGCATCAACATCTTTGTTACTGATTAGTTAATTCAGGTTAATGATCCTGGCAAAGAGGCTCCAAAATGTCCTCAAAAACTCACACTCTCACACGCAAACACACATATACACACACACAACTCATCAAATATTTACTAATCTGTTTGTGTTACACGCTGTTGAGTCGGCTCTGGCTCCTGGCAACCCTATGAATAAAAATGATGTCCAACATCCTGTCCTCAGCAGCCCTGCTCAGCTCCTGTAGACTCTGGCCTGTGGTCTATTTTATGGAGTTGATCCATTTCATATTTAGTCTTCCTGTTATCCTTCTGCCTTCTATTTTTCCCAACAATATTGTTTTTTTCCAAAGAACCCTACTTTTTCATGATGTATCCAAAGTAGGACAGCTTCAGTTTTGTCATTTTTACTTCCAGTGATGTTTCAGGCTTAATTTGTTCTAGGACCTTCATGTTTGCCTTTCTGGCTGTCCAGGGTATCTGTAGAGCTCACCTCCAGCATCATATTTCAGATGATCAATTTTTTCCCTATCAGACTTTGCTGTTTTAGCTTTCACACCTGTACATAGTAACTGGAAATACAAGGCTGTGGATTATTTTAGCCTAATTTAGGGTACATATTTTCTTACATTTGAAAAATACTGAATTATTTTCAGACTATACTAAGTCTTTTAAAGCTGGTTCTTATCATTTAGGAAGACTTTACAAACAAGTATATTTAAATAAAATATTCAGGTATCTCTCAATCAATCTTAAATACACAAATGTACCAAGACATACAATTTTGTAAAAATTGGGGTTTTATTGGTCTCCAATTCCATCTTCTGTTTTAGTTACAAAATAAGATATAAAGAGAAGTAGTAGCAGTATCAAGAGCTACCATTTTCTTGGTGTTTGCAACCTGTACAAATACCATGTATATCCTTACTTCTTGCACACACCCCATGTCATTTTCACAATATGCCTGTGAAATTGGGGTTATTAATCCGTTTCTACAGTTGGAGTCAGAGATCCAGAAAGGAGGAGAGCTGAATTTGAACTGAGTTCCATTTCACTTTAAGCCTGTGCTTTGTGGTTTTAGAGCTGTGGTTCTAAAACAGCAGAAGCAGTCATGCCCTATTTACTGGAATATTTGTGTTTCAGCCAAGTTTGTTATAAAGTGAATTTTTCTGAAGGAAACTCTACTTTGCCAGTGACTTATATTACACAATTTGAGACTGTTTACAAGTATATAAGTTTTATGAGAGCTGAAACCATATCTTTTTTTTTTTCAATAGCAGACATGTTGCCTGCCAGATAAGAAGTATTCAATAAATATTTGTTAAGTGAATTAACTGTGGGAAAAATTATCATGTAGATATAAAAAAAAAAAGCATAGTTAAGAATTCAGAAAAAAATTAGTGTGTGTTTTAGGACCAAGAAAGTTTTTGATAAATGAATATTACAAAAATGATTACATATTCAAAGTATTAGTAAAATTCTTTGATATACTTTAAATAAATAATCAAGTATTTCTGATAAGCTAATATAACATATATCATATATTTGGATATCATGACTACCTGCTTTATAATTTTCTCCAATTATAAAGTAACAATGCCTTAAAAATTAAGCAATTTCAGTAAGTTTTCATACTTCAACTTATTTGAACATATATAACCTCAAATTCAGAATAAATTCCTTTACTCTTTGCTACCATTGAGACTTACTTTTTTTTCTATTCTGGTAATATTTTATAACCTTTAATCTTCCTAGTTTATCAGTGACTTATACTCTGAATTCCATCTCTTTTTATGCTGTGCATCATAAATTCAGGGACACTATAGTGTTCATCATTATATCTTCAGGGTTTAGCATGGGATTTGGCCTATTGTAGAGACAAAAAATTCTTTCAAAAAGAAGGGAGGGAGAAGGAAGGGGAGAGGAAAAAATGAAGGAAGGAGGAAGTCGGGGGAGTGACAGAGAGGGAGAGACACAGAGAGGGAAACTGAAAGAGAGAAGGAAGTAAATTAGTTCTTGGATAAAATCAAGGATCAAAAAATGCTGAATATTTGCTATTACAACGTCGATCAAAATGTTGCATGTTAAATAACTACTCAAGGCCCAACAAGGTTAGTCCATTAATAATTGCCACTTTGGACTGAGACTTGTGTTCTTTCTGATACTTAATAAAGGATTTACTGAGCCCAGGGAAGTGATTATCATTGTTTGACATTTTACTACACCCTATAAATTGCAGGATTAGCCAAATCATTCAGATGACTGTTGCTTCAAGAATAATACATGTATTAATTAGTAGCAATACTCTCCAGATGTTCCAGGTTCCAGGGGATAGAGTGAATTTTTTGACCAGTTTATTTATATTAATTTTGACTCTGTATCAAACCCATACTACATGCAATTTGGTAATAATTTGTTCATGAGCATCTTAAGTATTTTTATCTTTTCAAACCTGAGCTACTGTGTTTTTTATACTGCTGACATTAGCAAATATAAGCTAGTTTTTCAGAAAAAAAAGAATGAGAATAAAAGCAGAACACAATGTCTATGACAACTAGTTCCAATGTTTCCCACTAGCTAAAGAATCTTTCCATTTCTCAAAGTCAAGCAGACAGCAAGCATTTATTGAATACCCAAACAATGAATGTATAAGACTCTGAAATAAGAATAATCTTTAGTACTATAGTGTGTCAGCCAAATACTTATTTTCCATGTCACTCAGAAAGGGAGACAATGTTTTTCTGAACAATTGATTAAAATACTTAACACTAATTCACCTTTTACCCAAAGATAAAATAAGTTGAATGGGGAATTATTGATGAGGTCTTTCCAAGCTTAGGTTATGCAAATGTCCAGTATTATTTGTTTGTTTGTTTATATTTTAGAAATTTTACTGAATTTATTGAGGTGACATTGGTTAATAAAATTATATAGGTGTCAAGTATATAAGTCTATACTATATCATCTGTATATTGCATTGTGTGTTCACCTGCCAAAGTCAAGTCTCCAAATTGGGAATTAGGAAGGAAAGTTGTTGATTTTTGCAGATGACATGATTCTTTATATAAAAAACCCTAAAGACTCCACCAAAAAACCCCAAACTATTAGAAACAATGAACAAATAAAGTTGTAGGATTCAAAATTAATGTGCAAAAATCCATGTGTTCCTACACACTAACAATGAAGTTTCAGGGAAAAAAAATGAAAAAAGTATTCCTTTTGCAATTGCAACTAAAAGAATTAAATATCTAGGCATAAACTTAACAAAAGATGTGAGGGACCAATACTACAAGGATGTAAAGACCTATACTGAAAACAACATGGCATTATTGAAAGAAAAGAAACTGAAGAAGACACAAAGAAATAGAAAAATATTCTGTGTTCATGGACGGAAAAATCAACATAGTTAAAATGGCCATGTTACCCAAAGCAATATACACATTTAATGCAATCCCCATCAAAATCCCAGTGGCATTTTTAAAAAAGAAATTGAACAAAAACATCAGATTTGTATGAAATCACAAAAGACTCTGAATAGCCAAAGTAATCCTGAGGAAAAAAGAACAAATCTGGAGGAATGAGAGTCGCTGACTTGATATTATACTATAAAGTGACAATAATCAAAATTGCATGATATTGGCAGAAAAACGGACACAGAGACCAGTGGAACAGAATTGAGAGTCCAGAAATAAATTCCCATACATATGGGCAAGTACTTTTGACAAAGGAACCAAAAGCATACAATGGAGAAAAGAAAGCTTCTTCAATACATGGTTCTGGGAAAATTGGAAAGCCACATGCAAAAGAATAAAACTAGATTGGTATTTGTCACCATCCACAAAAATGAATTCCAAATAGACTAAAGACTGAAATATAAGACCTGAAACAATAAAATACATAGAAGAAAACATAGGTACCGAACTTATGGACCTTGAGCTTAAAGAGGATTTTATGAATTTGACTTTGAAAGCAAGGGAAATAAAAGCAAAGATAAATGAATGGGACTATATCAGACTAAAGCGCTTCTGCACAGCAAAAGAAACCATCAACAAAATAAAGAGGCAACCAACTGAATGGGAGAAGATATTTGCAAATCAAAGAATTTCTTCCTTGAAAAAAATTCAAGTACTATGTAAATTACATATCATTTGTTTAGTCGAGTCATTTATCGAGCTCCTATTATGTTGAATGTGGATATGGGACAGGGATATTACAAGTTTCATAACAGTGTCTGATGCTCTGTGAATATGATCATACTTTTGAACATTTCTGTCCAAAGAGTGCTATGGGTTTTCCTAATAGAGTGGAAAACTGCCTTATCTTCTGCTTTTCTCAACATCTAGTCAACTAGTTGAGTCTATTATTGATTACTTACCAAGTACAAGATGCTTCAAGTATTATCTTTTCTGAATCTTTATCCATTCCAATTAGGGGCAATCTGATATTCTTAAACTAACCATGAAGTGTGATGTGGTAAGAAAAGCATGTTTTCTTTTTTTTCTTTTTTTTTTTCAGATTCAAATGGATTGTAGTTTAAATTGCAGCTCTTTTACTAATTAATCTCTTGGGAAAATTATTTAACTCCTCTAAGCTTCAATTTTTCATCTATAAAAATGACCCTCCCCGCCTTTTTTTCCTCTTACAGGGTTGACTAGAGGATTAAAATGAAATAAGATATACATAGTACATAATCCAATTCCTGCCTTCTAGAAACTAGCTAATGGCTCTATCCTCCTGATTTAGAAAAGAGAAGGGCCAAGAGGAATAAGAGAGAGAACCTTAAATCGTTGGAAACTGATAGTATTCTTGCTCTGGTTTTGGGATCACTGCATCCAATGACTACACTTTATCATACAGTTAGAGCAACTATTCCCTAGTAAGATTGATAATTAAAATATCTTGGAAATGAGCCTGGGCCTCCAGCTAATATCGTGATCTAAGATGGGCTTCAAATTTAGATTCTGATTCAGAAGACTGGAGTGGAAGCCCAGAAATTCTTCTTTTCATAACACTCTAGATTTTCATGCCAAGTAAGGTTGGGAACTACTGAATTAAGGTGCTGTCAAAGGCCATGAGGAAAAGAGGGGACTGCCCAATTCCTGAAGAACTCATGCTTCTGGGATAAATCTTTGTGACTCAGTGAAATAGGAGTGTCTGTGATTTAGTTACTGTGATGGTTAGTTTTATGTGTCAACTTGGCTGGGACACGGAGTGCTCAAATATTTGATTAAACATTATTCTGGTTGTGTCTGTGAAAGCGTTTCTGATTGAGAGTAACATTTTAATCAGCAGACTGAGCAAATCAGATTACCTCTCAATGTGGGTGAGTATCATCTAATGCCTGGGAGGCCTGAGAAGAACAAAAGGCAGAGTAAGGAAGAATATCCCCTCTCTGTTTTCAAGCTGAGACATTGGTTTCCTGCACTCTGACTGGAAGCACCATGAGCTCCGTTAGTTCTCAGGCCTTGAAATTTGAATCGTTGTGGTAAAGATGACAATTACTTGGAAGAGTTTAAGAGTTCTGAGACCCACCTCAGAAGCTAAAGTTTGCAAGTACAGGGTTGGGAAATGTGATGGGAGCCTGGAAGATACGGTTCCCTGCCACCTTCAATAGAGAAGCTCCAAATGGCCCAGTATGACTTCATTTTACAGATGGTGGAGATCCTTGTGGAGGGGAATGAAGTCAGGAAAAACCACTGAAATAGTGCAGCATGGCAGAGAAAGGACCAGCAGGTTACACTGAGTGCCTCATGATTTGCCATTTATGGAGATGATGGAGGTCTCTACTGTCCCTAGCCGGTTGCTACAGGGAAATGAAGCCTGGAATACAGAGGAGACCCCCTCCTCAGTTCCCTGTCCACTTAGACTTACTTGCCCATCTAATAAAAGGCTACTTCACTTAATGGTTTCATTTTCAGTGAGTCTGGAGCATTGCTGAGGTCAAATATGGCAGTCCCCGTGCATTTTTGACAATTCTTTTTCTTCCATGACCTAGAAGAGCATCACATCTTAAAATGTGTTCAGTGAAATAGATGTTCATAGATGTTGGTTAAAAGGTGGTTCTACCATCAAAGAAGTTTGGGGGGAAACAGTGAGCCAACAGAGATAAACAAGTTTATTTATAGAAAGTTTTCTCAGATCTTTTAATAAATTAGTGTAACATTATGAATCTGAAAGAAACAGATACAGTTTGAAGCATTTCCCCCAAATTTTTGATGACAGTCTCTATTAGTCAAGATTTTTCTCAGTTTTTAAAAGGTAGCAATTCAGCTTCAACAGGCATAAGCAATAAAGGGAACTTACTGGCTCACAGAACTAAGAAGCCCAGGCATGGTTGAATCCGTAGGCCTCAAATTATGTCACTAGTGTCTGTTTCTCTCCATCTCTTGGCTCAGGTTTCCTCTGGGTTGGCTTTATTCTCGTGAAATTTTTATTTGCAGTGGTCCCTGGCAGCTCCAGGCTTACATTATACTTACAGTTACAATTCCATTTTGGAAAAATCTCCATGAGAGAACAGACCTTATCTTAAGTAAGCTGTTTTTTGAATTTAGAAGTATTTAAATCAGAAGCAATTAAGTTATAATTATGAGATTAGAAAGTGTAATTTCTGAAGACCTTGTTTTTATAAACGTCTTCTTGATGACTACCTATGGTTTTGGTGAGTCTGACTTAAGATATCATGAAACTGCCTAATGGAAGCGAGCTCTCAGAAGTTAATGCATTTGAGAATTCTGCTTCCCAATTCCCTGACATTTCTGCACCTAAAATTAGTGCTTTATAATTTACACAGTGTTTATTATTGCTTCCAAAGTCAATGGGACCACCTAGGATTAAGAATATAGGTTATCAACACATTAAAGTAAATACGTGATTTTATAAACTACATGTACTATAATGTTAAAATGGAACCTTAAAAGACACAAAACTATTATTGTCTATAATCTTTGACTATGAACCTATTTCAATTGAAACTTTGTTAGAAAATTACAGAAGATATACTCATTTGAAAACTTTTATTAGTTGTCAACTTTATTTTATCACTAGGCTCCAAATACATTGACTGTGAAACACAGAATTCTTCATTAGTGTCGCAAATTGGTTCTAAATCATCCACATCATATCACAACACTGGTGGGAATTGCTGAACAGTCAATATGAAAGAGACTTCTCTTTAATTGGTCAAGTAGTAATCATTTTCATTTTGAAATGCATAATGATTTTATTTTTACATATGGGATATTTTGGGGGATTTTGATTTTTCTAACCTAAGAAATTATTCCAGTAAGTTAGAAACTAAGTTTCCTAAAGATGCTCATTTCTCTTTCTCTATATTTACTATGTCCTTATGGTCAGCTAAGAAGAGAGCTATAATGAAAGCAAAATCATTTGAGATTTGTATAACTGGAATCAAACACTTTTGTCAATCCTCCATGACATTACTTGGCATTTCCCAATGACAATATCTTGAGAAATTTTAAGATTTTTCAGCAGTTTCTAAATCATAAAAATAAATCATACTATGCCTAACAATAAAATAACAACTAAATATTACCTATCTGATACTTGAAAACTAGTTATTCACACAATACATGTGTTCCTTTGAATTATTTGATTAAACAGAGATCTCTGTGTACTAATTGAGTTTTGAACAAAGTTCTTTGTCTCAAAACATTTTTTCTTTCTTTTTTTTCTGGCTTTATTGAAATATAATAGACAATTAGTTGCTGGTATTTACATTGTACAACTCAATAACTTTTTTTTTCAATAGTTGACATACAATAATATACCAGTTTCAGTCATATAGCTTAGTGATCAGAGATCCACATAACTCATAAAGCAATCACCAACTAAATCTAGTACCCCTCTTCTCCCTTACATATTTATTACATTATTAACCATCTTCCCATGCTACATTCTACATCTCCATGTATATTCTGCAACTATCCATTTGTACTTCTTAATCCCTTTGCCTTTTCTTGCTATCTCTCCCAACCATATAATAGTCCATATAATAGCCCTCAAAATATTCTCTACGTCTATGAGTTAATTTCTGCTTTTGTTGTTGTTTATTTTGTTCTTTAGATTCCACATGTATGTGAAATCAAGCAATATTTGTCTTTATCTGATGCATTTCATTCAGCATAATACCCTTTAGGTCTATTAAGGCAATCTTTCTCCCTCTCCTTTTATTTTAGTCTGTGTGTGTCTTTTAATATGAAATGAGTAGGAAGCATATGTAGGGGTCTTGTTTTCTTATCCATTCAGCCACTCTATCTTTTGGTTGGAGCACTTAATTCTTTTCCATTTGAGGTAATCGTTGATAGAATGTAGTTGTTACTATTCTTTATTTCTGTTTTTTTTTTTTATTCCTGTTTTTGATACATGCTTTTTCTTCTTAAATAAGTGTCTCCAACATTTTCCGTAATACTGGCTTGGTGGTGATACATTCTTTAGCTTATTTTTGTCTTGGAAGCTCTTTATCTGTTCTTCAACTCTAAATGATAGCTTTGTTGGATAAAATATTCTTGCTTGTAGATTCTGGGTTTTCATCACATTGAATATTTTGTGCCAAGCTTTTCTGCCTGCATAGTTTTTTTTTTTTTTTTTTTTTGAGAAATCAGCTGCCAGTCTTATGGGTGTTCCCTTGTAGGTAACTAACTGCTCTTCTCTTGCTACTTTTTAAGATACTCTCTTTGCATTTAACCATTAGCATCTTAAGTTTGATGTATCTTGGTGTGGACCTCTTTGGGTTCATCTTTTTTTTTGTGACTCTCTGAGCTTTCTGGGGTTGTATGTCTATTTCCTTCACCAGATAAGGGAAATTTTCCACCATTTCTTCAAATAGGTCTTCAACGTCTTGCTTTCTTTCAAGTATACCATGACATGGAATTTTTACATTTAATTGTGTCTCATAGGCTCCTTAAATTATTATTATAATCTTGGCTGCTTTTTCTTGCTGTTCTGATTCAATGCCCTGGCTTCGCCATCCTCTGTATCAGTGGTTCAATTCTCTTTTTTATCCACTCTGTTTATTCCCTCTAATATACTCTTCATCTCAGATAATGTGTTCTTCATTTATGACTGGTTCCTTTTTATAATTTCCACTTCCATTTTTATGTTTTTAATCTCTTTGTTGACCTTCTCATTGAGTTTATCTATGCTCTCCCTAAGTTCATTGAGCATCTTTATAACCAGTGTTTTGAATTCTGCATGTTAGGTTACTTGACTGCATTATTCCTGGATCTTTGTTCTGTTCTCTCATATGGTTTCTGCTTCTTTGCCTTCCCATTTTGGCTGCCTTTCTATGTCTGTTTCTATGTACTAAGCAAAGCTCCTAAATCTCCTGGTCATATTAGCACAGCTTTGTGTAGTAAGTGTCCAGTGGCACAGCCCCTGAGAGGGGTTCAGCTGCAGAAAAAGTTTAGCCCCAGCCTGTGCCCCTCTGGGGCTACTTGTTAAGATTCAGCAAGCAATCCACAGATGCTGTGATTATAGTTGCCTCAAAAAACCACTGTAGAAACCGAGGCCAGCTGCTATCAATGTGAGTCTTGGTGCTTCTCAGCAAGGAGCATAGGACTCACAAGGACACAACTTGAGGCTTGGGTGGGGCTTTGCATTGGGGGAAGCAGAGTTTCAGAATCCTCTGGGCCGAGCGACCCTCGTTATCCAGTTTGGTGATGTTTCAACTATGGCAGAGCTGTGTCCGCACACTGGGAGGAGGGGAGGGGTCTACAGAGGAATAATGGATACCGTAGGCACTTCTGCCCTGGAGAGAACCTCGCCTCTGACCTTCACTCTGACAACTCAGGGTCCCCCTGTAAGTCCTTGGTGTCCCCCATGCAGCCCACTGAGTGTTGGTGCTCAGAGTGTATAGGTCCTCACTGCGAAAGTCCACTCATGGACATGGCCCCTTTAAGAGGTGTCTGCAGCTGTGGGCTGCAGGTGTGTAGCTTCTGCCCTACTCAGCCACTGGGGACTAGTAAGCCTCTTGTCTTCACCTCGTCCTACCTCCTACCATTGCAGGTTGGTTAATGATTTCTCTTCCTAGTAGTAGTGCTTTTGTTCATCTAAATCCCAGGTGACTTTCCTTGGTGTTTTCTCCATGTTTCTGTCCAGCTTTGATTTGGTCGCAAGAGGGATGAACAAAGCCTCCATCATCTATGCCAGTTTTTCCTGTCTCATTATCTCCTTTTAAAGGATTCCTAGCTCTTCTACGTTTTTCATGACTGTATATCTGAGCGACGTGGGTGTGGGCTCATTTGCCGTCTCAAGCCTTTGAATAAAATGCTTAAGCATTCTTCCTCATCTAAAGATCCTTTTAGGTAACATCAAACATTAATTGACTAGTACTCTATTCAGATGATCTCATTTAATCTTCACGATGACTTTATGAAAGAGGTAGCATTTTTTTTAACCGCAATTTTACAGAGGAGGAAACTGAGGCATGGGAGGTTAAGTGCCTAACATTACATAGTTTGTAAATGGCACAGTTGCTACACAATCCAACTCCAGAATCAGTGACAGTGTTCACTGTTAATATAATTATTGATTGTGTTTCACCTTTGAGCAGATTAGTTGACAATTCTAAGGCACAACAAAATTGAGAGCATTCCGATTCATCTCAAATGTAGGAGAGCCTTATGAAGCGCAAGCGTGCGCACACACACACACACACACACACACACACACACAGAATAAGGATTGCTTGATGGTTTACCCCATTTTGTTACTGCATGGCTTATGTTTTCTTGACTTGGATTAAAAAGATTTTAACGAGGCTCCCATAAATAAGAGTAAATAAAAATCTCATATTTGTACTGTTACACTAATAAGCTTAATAACAATAATCCACAAACATCTGCAATCATAAAATAAAAACTTCATTACCATTTCAATGCAGTCACTACAAATCCTCAGGTTAGCCAGTATACCAGCTGTGTCCTGGTGCTTCACAACACAAAACAACAATTCATTCCAAATTACCACTCTTTGTAGTGACTCTTGCTCTCTGGCTCCCATCCCAAACACTCCTGCTGTTCAGGTCTATTGTTTCCCCTCACTAGAAAAGCCTTTCATTTTCTGGGAAAGCTTGAAGGATTGTCTCCATGAAAAACTAGGCTAATCTTCTAACAACTCTGGTTTCCCACCATATGTTCTCCAACATTCTCAGCATACTCAGCCCTCCTTTTCATCTATCTAGTGGCATGTAATACATATATTTCTAGAAGGTGCATAGATTACTTCACTCAAAGAATGAAATTGAAGGAGTTAACAAAGCTTATGCTATTCTGTGGCTTTGTAAAACAAGCTAGTCCAAAATGAAGATGAGTTTTTGTCTTTATATAGGAACTGTGAAGTTGAGAAAACTCTCTCTCCATCGTTTCTGCCATGGGCTTCTAAATCATAAGATTCCATATAAAATTACAGAAGGCTTCGTTCTGAGAGTTTATGGCTTCAGGAGGTTAAAAACCAGACTGATGGAAAATGAAGGATGGTCGTGGAGCCACATGGAACACATATACTGCTTATAGAAATTTTATACTTTAACAGGCAGTTTATTTTTATGTCGCAAAATACTTATCTATTTATTCCCTTTCATCTGGAGATTAAACTTTTTTTGCAACCCTAAATACAACTGAAAAGAAAGAATAAGAGGATATTTGATCTCAGCTCTACTGATGATATATGTAGGATTTCAGGAAAATATTGCTTTTCAGATTAACCATTCCAGTGCACAAACATTACCAAGAAATTTGTTTCTTTGGAGTATAGAAATCCAAGTCTTTTAATTGTCAAAATAAGGGTCATTTAAATATTTCCTCTATTTATGATTTCTAATTAGATGCTAGAAACATTAGGAGAATTGCACTTTTTAAAAATTATCTTTTGTTTTGTTGTCATAACCCAATACCTTGTACAGATGACCTTGTATTGTTTTCTAGGGACCCAAGGATCTGTTTAAGGCCTCTTCAGATCTTTATCTGAGAGCCTTTTATGAAGCAGATGGATACACTACTGAAGCCATGAATTTGCTTCAGAGACTATCTTCTCCTTGGAATATGGCAGCTGACTGAAAATGTTAACCTTCATAGCATGCATCATGATATTTTAACTCTTCGATAGTGTGCCTATTTTACTCCATCAGTAAAAGAGGACCGCTCTGCCTACTAACATAGACTGGAACCCTGCTGAGATGAAATGCATCAGCCATTCATAACACCACATATCTTTTTCCAAACAGCGCATTATACAAATAAAACATTGTTCTTTTGTGGCAAATTTGCAAAGGCAGAAAGTAAGAGGGTAGAAGAATCTGTCTGCAGGGTTCCATATTTATTGATAATAAATATGATAATGTTCTTATTTTCAGAAACTGAGCTCATGAATCTTTTCAATGGCCACTTTTAAATCTTGACAAGAAATGTGCCACCAAGCAGTATAGGCATTGTGATATGAAAAGCTGATTCATTTTAAACATAAACATTAAGGGTGTGCTAACCTATTACTTCTTACTTCTACCTAATCTTCTCTTCACAGCTAGCAAATGGTACTTGATATATTTTTCAAGATAGAAAAATAAAGTGACATCTGTTTATGGAGTGCAAGAGCAGATCCACACATTGAGAGTTGTTTTGACAATTGATTTCTAAAAATAGTTTTAGGACAAATGTAGGCATTCTTTGGCATGGTTAGAGTCATCCCAAAATGTCTACATGATCAACTCCTGGTATCTGAATGCCTGTTTTTAGGAGGACCCAAGAAGTGAGTCGCAGTCAGTTTGGAGACAGCTATGAAGCTCCTAGTAATTCTTAAATAATGGATTTCCATTATAAATGCAAACTCTTAGAAACGAGATTCAACTTAAAGTACGCAAACATTTATTCTGAAAGCACTACCCTGGACCTTGTTTCACCATTCTAATATATCATAATAGAATATATCACTGCAAATTTACTATACTCATATGGCTAGCTGGCTTGTACAGGATGGGTTCAAAATGCACTACTCTTGAAAGGGACTAAGAAAGTTTACTGACTCAGGTGGCTGTGTATGCATTAGTGTCAGCATGTGATAGAAGAGGTCAGTTTTTGGGAGACAAGATAACTTAGAACAGGAATTCGCTCACACTGTTTTATGGCTTCAATGGCTTCAATCTGTTAGAAGGTATGACATTACTGTCTTGTGTAGACACAGGATAGACATAGTAGGTAGCTGGATAACTCTTTCTGGTTACTTAGCCACTGAATAAAAGCTTATAGCACTTAAAGATATATGGGGTGTGTGTGTGTTGTGGTGTGGTGTGTGTGGTGTGTGTGTGTGTGTATGTGTGTGTGTGTGTGTGTATACAACTCTTCAACAGAAATATATATACACACACATATATATGTGTGTGTGTGTATTTAAACAACAGGGGAATATTTAATTTACATATTTTATTTCATTTCGCTTTATTGCACTTTACAGATGTTGCATATTTTACCAACTGAAGGCAAGATCTTCCACTAGCAAAAATATTATGATTTCCTTTATGGCAATACTCACTTTATTGTGATGGTCTGGAACCAAACCCACATATCTCTGAGGGTATGTCTATATATGTGTGTATGTGTGTATATGTGTACACACAGAATGTACAATATTTTTGTTTAGAAAAATACCTGTATACTTGAAATACATTAAGTATTTGCATGGCAATCATCTAAAAATAGTACATAGTAAACCAACCTAATACAAATCTATATTAATCAGAAATATGTGGTTTAATTCAGAGAATAGGATACTGTGAGACATAAAAGTAAATTAGACAACAGAACACTTGTTGAAGAAAATCTTAATTTAAATAAGCAAATAATGTTGATATTTTATACAAGATAGGATTAGATTCAAATTTCTTATCTTCATGGTAACCTCTAACAAGTCTTTCTATAGCGTCATACTTGCTTCATCCTTTACTTTTCCCTCTTTGCATGTTATCTTTATTTATATCCTTGATATTGGTGATAAAGACCCTCTTGACAGAATATGGTTCTTTAGATTGATTCATTTTCCAAAGGCCAGTTAAGTTGCCCTGTCATTAAAATGCCTTTTGATTTCCAGAGATAATTATTCTGTTTCAAAATCTTTCTTAACTTCTCAGAAACTCAAGGGTACACTAAATTAACAGAAATTGTAAAATGGAAAGTGCATAGATATTAAACTTCTGCTAAAGACAACTTGGAAGTTAAGGGTGAAGGTAGAACTGGAAATAGGGGTCAGAGGAAGGGGATGACAAAAATACTCTGATTAAATTCAGCCTATTGAAATATTTCAGCTAAATGAGAATGATCATTCACACCCTGAGGGAAAATTGCCATTCCATTCTGGATGAAATTCCTATTTTTGAGAACTGCAAATTTGCTAAAGTAGTAGATTTGTCCAAAATTAGCTTGTAAATGCTTGTAAAAAGCAGCATCACCAAATCGTGGTCAAATGGCATTTTGTACAGACATTCTATGACAAAATATCTTATATAGGTTAAAGTACAATTATGAAAATGTCTTCTGTTTCTTCAGAGTTTTATTACTGTGTTTTATAAATTTAACATCATATACTGAGCTGATATGAGCCAAAGAATAATATAATTATGTGTCTGGCAAGAATATCCAGCCAGACATATCACTGTACTTGAGAATCAGGGAGGCTGTCCTTAAAAATATGTGAGATTTTTCACGCAGTGAAACATTGCTAATGCTGTGGTTGATGACCAGTCTCATAACTTATCTCAGGAAATCAAATGAGAGATACTTATTAAATGCCTTTGGTGTATAAAACCCTGTATCATAATGATTAAATGACACAATATTTGTTTAACAAAAAAGAAAAAAAAATGTCGTAGTACAGTGGGTGACACATAGTAGGAAATCAATAAAAATGAGTTTCTTTCTAGACATTTAGTGGGACAAAGAGAAACAGCCAAAGGGTTAATGGTATTCCAGAGTAGGCCTTGTGATCTCAGGTATTCTGAGTGTCAAGGATGGGGTGGCACTAATTTGTGCCTTCTCTTTCAGATCCATTGGTGAGTGAATCAAGGTGCAGGTTTACAACATGGCTAGTTTGGCTTATAGGTATGGTGAAAGCATACCTTGAGTTCTCTCATGAGAACTGAATCCTCAGTCTTGTCCTCTCTAGGCATATATTCTAATAGAGATGAAGAACAATACAAATGAGTGATTTTAGAAATCGTCTTTAAATTTAACATTTTGACAGACAAATCAGTGTAGCCCTCTCCCTCCTAACAATTATACCTAAGTGGCCCATTAAGCTTTTGTCTGCTGGAAAATTATTTGGGTTATCTTTATGTTTACACAGTTCAAGGCAAATCCAAACAGTTATAAACCGTAGGAATTTTTAAGCCTACAAAGCACCTGATCTTTTAAATAGTTCTAAGAGGCTCTAGGCCCCACTGAAGTCAGAATCTAATATGAGTGAGAAATTCTCCCTCTTGCCTTAAAAAAGATCTAAAAGCAGTGAATCAGTTTCTCTGGATCTTGTTGGGATTGAGTCTACTGAGGGACATTTCTTTATAAACAACAATGGGATTAGTGCTCCAATAATGAAACCTTTTTTTTTTTTTCTCCATAGATATGATGCATTTAGATAGTGTAATGGCTCACAAAGAGGCAGAGTCTTTTTCCCTCCTCCTTGAACTGAATTTATCCTGACATGTTTTGGCAATAGAATGTGGTAAAAGTGATGCTGTGTGATACTTCTTGTAGTCCTATGAGAAGTCCAAGCAATATGGAGAGGTCACATGGAGGAGAACCCAGGTGTTCCAGTCAACAGCCCTCACTGAGCTTCTAGCAACATGTGAGTGAACCATCTTGGATTCTGCCCAGGCTCACCTCTGGAGGAGTACAGCCCAAGCCGAAGCATATGGAGCAGAATTGCCTAGCTGAGTCAGTTAACTCCCAGGATCTTTAGGGATAAAATAAGATTGTGGTTGCTCTAAACCACTAAGTTTTGGGATGGTTTGTTATGCAACCAAAATCCATACAGACATTAATACTCTCTCCAAGTTTCCTTTTAGTTCAATGGCACTTATTTGAAAGATGTCTAACTGGGGAATATCTATGTTTTTAAAAGTTTTTTTCTTAAATGCAATTATTTTAAGTGAATAAGAATCAGAGTTGGGACCATGGTAGCAAAAACATGGTAGCCAAACCAATAAATCATTGGAAAAGAAGTTTAACCAAATGTTGTGAAGACAATGATTAGTGCTGGGGAAGGGGTATCTTTGTTGGGGAGGGCTGAATTAGTATCATCTGGTCACTGTAACATGCCAGTACCCCCTAGGGGAAGCTCTTGGACTTCAACATTCTGCCCAGATTTTTTGAGTTGCATGAGTGAATATTCATTCTTTTATTATTTTCATATTGAATTAGAAGCTCTTTTACATAAATATAATTTTCTTCAGCATCTGTTGATTTTCTGGACCATGAAATTTAGCAGGAAATTAAAAGCACGAAGAATTGTCTAACATAATGCTGACTTATGCAAGTTTGAAATAAAACTTTATCTAATTCTGTCACAAAATCTGTTTTTTAGAAGCATTTGGCCTGAAAAGCTCATATTACTCACATTCATATTTGTGAATGCCACCTCACTCTTTTCTAGAGATGATTTTGTTGCTCATGAGTTCGATGGGCCAGTAGAAAATGTGTTTGCCAATAGCCTGGATCAGATGCCAGATGCTTTTGGGCTTCTTTGATTTCCATGTCCCTTCTGGAGAGTACAGGTTGCCAAAGAAGTAGCAGGAGTCAGAACTGAGTCAAGGTCAGGAGACAATAGACATAGCATTAGCACTAATGGAAATTAGCAGAGTTCACTGTGGGATGTGGCATTAGGTATAAAGCCAAGAATTTGACGAGAACTGTTCAGGCTGATGTAGAATTTTAGGGCCCTCAGTTCTCTCATTTATTCTATGTTCAAGCAGTTAAACTCTGAGAAAAGGAATTAGCTAGAAAGTGGGTAGGTTATTTTTGTGCCCACTTATAAGTAAGAGTAAAAGCCCAGATTCAATTAGGTCATTGAGCTAATAATGGTGCTAAAGTACTAGGTGAATAAACAATAGGTAATAAAAGGAGGTGTCAAGGGTCAAGCCCAAGAAAGCAAGGGAGAGCAAGAATGCAACTGATAATGAAGGGATGGCAATAGAGAATTCAGATTTGGAAAGCAGAACTTGGAAGATTCCTGGATGCAAATTGATACAAATGGTGGGAAATGTTAAAATGTTATATGCCATTAAACATGTAGGAAAGGGGGGAGCAATAATAGTACCAGAAAGATCACTGGATTAAGGATTATGACGCTTGCAATGTGTACCTGATTTAGAAGCTAACTAGCTGAGAGACCTTTAATAAGTCATTTCATACCAAGAAATAAATAGCAAAATGACAGGATTGGTACAATCAAGGGGATGTATGATACTAGCAATTGACTTTGAGTGTCTAATGAATCTGTACTGTGTTCAATAGGGATGAGCTTCTAGATGACTGGTCATAGATTATGTATTCAAATTCATTGTCACTGGAATTTTACTATAGCTAAGATCCCATTTAGCTGTGACTCTATATGCTTCTTTTATTTCAGTCATGAACTTATGAGTCAGAGTTTATTTTTGTGGTTGGGTTGGTTGTCAACCCATTAGAAAACCAGCTATCTATGGTTACTGATGTTAGAAATGTGGGAGTAACTCTTGTTCTTACTCTGGACCCAGATATTAAATGTGAGGAAGGACTTGGGCAAAGGGTTATTTTTTTCTTTTTTCTTTTTAAACTATCCTTTATGAACCAAAATAAGAGAGAGTTGCCATGAGTGTGGGCCAGTGGTGGGGGTCTGTGAACATTGGGCAAGGGAATTCAGAGAGGGTGGACATATGCTCTGTCTTTTGATATTCAGCTTTAGAGACTTGTTTGAGGGTGAAGGAGTGTTAAAGATTAACACAGATGTCTGCAGGACGGAGTCTGGTGTGTCAGAGTTCGTTAGTAGTTTCCTAAAAGAGGGCAATAGTTTCCAACACAAGAGGCAATTGTCTTATATGGACTAAGAAATATATCATCCTACATAGGTCGTAGCATAAGTCTTGATAGTTATTTGTCCCCTGAGAGACCAAAAATATTTTGCTTTTCCCTCCTAAATACTGCATAAGAACATTCTGGGATGTATATCATAATGAAGTAGTAGGGTCCCAGTTTTCTCCTCTCATTCATGAAGATGAAAGAAAAATAAGCCCTGGGCACAGATTAAACTTTGCTTTAACAAATATAACATCTGTTTTTATCAATATATATTTCTGACTAAATTACTAAGAATCATCCTAATTGTTACCACCATTACTGCAACTCCAGTTAAAGATGCCTATGCCGAGGCACTATGCTGAGCACCAACATACTTTAATTCATTTTATACCCCCCAAAATGCTATGAGGTTAGTATTTTAGTTCCTATTTCATATATGAGGATTCTTTAGGCTGGTGAGTAAATCAAAATAATTTAAAGACAACCTGTCCCATAAGGTCAGTGACAGATCTGAAGTACACAGATATTCTAGTGTTAACAGATTGAAAATTAGCTCTCATCTTCCCTCTACTCTTTTCCTGGTGAAGATCAATTCTTTCTTCAAGTCTTAGTTTAAACATTACTTCCTCAAAGAGGTGTCTGTCTCCTAAGGGCCTGAGCTAGTACTGCCTCTGCTATGCCCCAATAACACCATCACTAAAGCTCATCACACCTGTAATAGCTTACTTATAGTCTGTTATCCTCATCAGAGGCACGTTCTCCTAACCAAGTTCCTCAACTCCCTCTTCTTGCAAATGTGATGAACAGATATGTTCTTTTGTATGGGACATCTATAAATTATCATCAAGATTAGTTAAATATTATATTTTTATTATGATTATAATTATATACATGTATATAATTACATATAAAATTATATTGGTACCAATTAATGGTGCTTTACTTGTTATGTGTCAATGACAATAGAAGAGGGGAACCCAAAATGTAAATCATGCATTTGTGCCAAGGGAAGATCAAATAGTGTCACATTTACAGGCACTCATATAGAGAACACATGTATGACATAGCACACTTTGTTATGGAACTGGAGCATGTTTGAATCATTTGGTTTCAACAAAGTGTTTTTCAGAATGCTCCTTTAATGATGCTAATTTAAATTTTGCTGGTGTTGAAGTTCTGCTTGCATTTATTTTATAATTTTGATATGTTTTTATAACTGCATAAGCTAGATGCATGTAGTCATATCTAGCTTATGGTTATGTAATTTTATGTAACATTGTAATACAATTAATTTAAGTCAATACTAGGGGTCTGGAAGAATTTTTTTCCCCATATAAAGGAGACCTTTATGTTGCTCAAATATAAGAAATGCTGTAATTTCCATGAAGGCAGTATCTGCATTTATCTCATTCACGGCTGTATCTCCATCTCTAGTAGTCTGTTCACTGCTCAGCACATAATATATTCTCAATAAACATTTAGTGAATAAATGGCAGCTAACTCTTTCATCCTATTGATGGACTCTTTCCTTTCCTAATATGTTCTGGGAGAGTTCAATTTTTTGGGCTTCACAATGAATGAGCATTGACTTATCTGACTTCTTTTCTCTTCCTGCTAACTTAATGCCATGCTCTGTATTTCATCTGTTTTTTTATAGCACCTGAGGGAATCTCCACACTGCTGTCAGTCTTTCTGGGCCAGTCTTGCAGAACCCCTAACAAACAAGATACACATTGCTTTATAAAATGAATAATTTCCAGTTTCCTTTTCATACCAAAAATTTTTAGAGCAGTTTATAATATGATCCAACTTTTCAAAAAAATTCTAAACACTCTCAAGGAGTACATCTTTGCATGAACATACTTAGAATATTGAATCTGATGAAAACAGAATGTAATAACAAAGGATATTTCTTTGACACCAAGTCCTAGATATCTCGAAGTCATAGATAAAACAAAATTGTTTTAATGTCTTTTAAATGCAGTAATATTCAGATACATCTGAAAAATATTTTACCAGAAAACAAAATGTTAGTAGACAAAATAATAAAAAAAGTTTTTCCTCCATTAAATTGTTAAAATAACCTGCATTTAAATATCTTGTGTCTCTATAGAGATAAAAGAATGTAGAGACAAATTTAATGGAGTTGGATTAAATATCAGCATTCCACTTATTTCTTGGCACTTTCTTTGGGTCTCTTATTTAATTCTCACAATGTTGTTATGAAATAATATACATTTGAAAGATTTTTTTGAATGGAAAATATCATATTTATTATACATGTTTTAAAAAGAATTGGTTGAAGTCACTTGATTAGCTAGCTGGTCACCAGACCTGCTATAACTCGTTCCTTTAAAAGTAACCATTTGAGTTACCTTCCTACCACCTTCAAATGGATTTAATAATTCTAGGAAGCCTGAGTAACTGTCACAGAGGAGGCCAGAAGATAAAGTGTATTATGCTGCCCATTTCACTGGGCTTTATCAGTTAGAGTATGGCATATATAGATTGTGTACTTGCTCATCTGGTATCCATTAACATTGTTTTGAAATTAATATCACTGTATAATATTATCTACATTATGAATATATTAAAAATATAGATTATAGTATCAATGAAATATTGTGACAGAACATAATAACACATATAAAGATTTTTTTCCCTAAATGTGTTATTTCTTGTACTCTAAGAATTAGGTTTGTGACAGATGGGAAATAATATAGATCATCTGGTGGTAGGAGGCTGCCATTATAACAAACACCTGTTTGGGATATTATCCTCCCCCTCCTCTTTTTAGTAGTAGAGAAATCAATTCAAAGGAAATATTTCAAAAGAAAAAATAATAACAAATAGCAATTACGAAGGAAATTCAGGAACAATGGAATTCACCATTGTATTTTTATGTGGTTCTTTTTGTACAACCTAAATCACAGCTATGGGGTGGTAAGACTAGAAGGGTCTTCTGACAAAAGAGAGTTAAAAGAATTGTGTTCTGGATAACTCTGCTACTTATTACCTGAGATCTTAGGCAATCTCTTAATTTTTCTATACCTCAATGTTTATAACTGCTTTCAGGGTTTAGTGAGAAAGTTTAGGTGACCTTTATAAGGCAGTGTACAGAACCATAAGTTAAATAATGTTATCGAAGCAAGATTCCCTAGAATGTATCCCATGCTGGTAATGTGTATTACAAAAATCAAAGAGAACATAGGATTAAGCATTTCTCAAATTTATTTGCTCTGGGGATTTTTTCATTTATTAAAATTCACAATTATAGTGTCCACCTTACCCAAATCACTTGAGAGGGCTTGTATAGATCCTTTCGATATCTCCCAAGGCAAAATGATGAGTGCAATTCCTTTCTGATGTGTGCCATAATTATGAACATCTGCTCCAAAGCAGGGCATTTTCAGAATTTTGCATAAGAAGGAATTACCTGGGGAGTTTATTTAAATACTCAGATGCCCTGGTTCCATCCAGAAAGAATCTGAGTAGATCTGAGATGGGGGTTCAGGAATCTGCATTTTTGCAGAGCACTCCAGGTGAATCTGATGCACAAGTTTGTGGGACTAAATATTGGGAAATCTGAGTCTGTAGTTCTCAGCTCTGGTTGCACAGTAGAGTCATTCAGGGAGCTTTTAAAATCTACTGATACTCAGGCATCAGTAGATTCTGATATAATTCGCCCAATGTAATGTCTGAGCATTATCTAGTAAGGGCTGAGAACCACTGATCCAGAGGCCCCCAACCTGCGCGATGATAAGATTCACATGGGCATGCTTGATTAAACTACAAATTGGTAGGCTCTGTTTCTGGAGAGTCTGATTTAGAAGGTATAGGTTGAGGGGCAAGAATCCATGTTTTTAGTAGGCTAGTGCACTGATTCTCATCATTAGTAAGTTTGGGATAAAAAGTGTTAGATATTAGGAATAAGGTTATCTGATGATTTACTATGATATTATAAAATGGAACAGAAGTCCCTCGGGTGGCCAGACCCGGGTTAAAGAAAGTGTGATTAGGAAGAAGGGAATACCACAGCCCTGACAGGTAAGACAAGCTTGCAAGCACTTGACATGGAGAAAGTGTTTCAGTGGTTGGATGGTTTTGAGCCATAAAAGAAAGACAAAATAAGAATTAGGAGGAAGTCCTACATAGATTTTTTTTATTTCGACACTTCTGCATAGCCTTGGGGCCTCAATAATACTAATGAAAAGAGTTCTGAATTTTGCTAGAGTATAAGAATTTATGATCAGTTTTAAAAAGTATACAATTTTTAAATTTTGAAAAAAATTAATAACATTTAAAAATATTGAAGTATTGCCTGTAGTGCCTTCTCCCTGAGAATCCATAGTTTCTTCAGATTTTAAATGGTTGACATTTATGAATGTGGGTTTAATGTAGAACTCTGCAGCTCTCTTTATGACCTTTTGAGTTAGTAAGAATTAAACTTTATTTTATGTATATACACACTTCGTCGATTCTTTAACCATTTGCCAAATTATACTATGGTTTTGCATTTTTAGATTTTTAAAACTTATGTTACCATAAATTAGGTCCAATAATCAGAATGTAGTCTGTCTCTGTGTGGTTCTAAAACCTTATTGAAATGGCCATAGATGTTCCCCATCTTGGTATACTTAGAGACAAATATCTAATTTTTAGAAACATTTAACAAGATTGATGCTAAACACATTTGTTTAAGATACTTTAAGTATTGAGCATTCTCAGACAAATTAATAGTTATATTTATCTGACATCAGATTGTTTATGATAAATTCTCAGAGTTTGCAGAGTAACAAAATGGGTACCAACACATAAATGCTTAAATCAGTGATTCAATTGTGAAGATGTATCAAATGTCCTTTTGCTTTGAATGATTCCACTGATTTGGCCATTCAAAGCTACTGTGAGAGCACCTCCAATTTAAGCAGCCCTTCTCTGGCTTCTCCTCTCTATTACTCTTCACCCTCAGGCTGCCAATTCCCCTCTTTCCAGTCCTTTTATCCACCTTCCTTTGGCTCCTACATTTATTCTAGCAGTTAGTGGCTATAAATGATAAACAGTAGTGGCAAAGAAAATGTTGTGCAAATTCTATCAGGAATGCACCAAATAAACAGAGCTGATACTGAGTAAATATAGGCTGTTTTAATAAATGCTATGTGTTTAATGTCAAGTATTTACTGAGAATCCAGGGAGAAGGGACCACTGATTTGAATTTTTTGGCAGTAGAGGGATTCAAGCACAAAAACTGTCCTTGTTTCTAACCATGCTTTAGTCTTGGGAACTGAAATGCTTCCGCTTGGCCATTCTCTAGTCCTCATCCCTTCCCCCACTTCTAATTCTGTCACTTCCCACTCTATCACAAAAGGGTGTTATCCAATCCCTCCAAAAGGATTTGGGTCAAAATGGGTGAATACATGACTCCCTGAAATCGCAGGATCATTAGGAAAGAACCATCTCACAGATGGCCTCTGCAGGAGCCCTGAGTGCTATTTTCATGTTATTTAGACTGAGTTCTATTTATATCAGTTATATGGTCTGTGTAGTGTTTGGAAAACATTAGTGGAACCTGCCAGATCCACCATTATTAGAAATGTGAAGGACTGGAAAAATTAGGCTTTTTTAAAAACTGTTTTTGGGTCTCTAAAGATTCTCCAAGTGAATATTTTCCAATTTGGGGGGTGGAGGAAAGGAAAAATGTAAAAAAAAAAAATTTCCGGCCATAGTTTTATCCAGTTTTTGTGTCACTAATTATAATGTGGATCATGTAGCAGTAACTCCCCTTCCTCCCCCTTGCCTCCAAAACTTCCAGGGCAATGCCCTCAGCGTGTATGCACTTTATTTTTAAGGATGGCAATATTAGCTTAGGTCTGTGGTTTCAGGGCAAAAAGCTGTTTTTAGAAAATACTAGATTCAGCTTTTATGTTGGTTGACAGGAAATATGATCAGAAATTTTGTTACTTCTGACAAAACAGCTGGCTACAGCTGTAGACTAATTTATATAGACAAATGCAGTTGAGAAAATGCCAAGTGTAATAGGTTGAGCCTTGTTGAAAAATAAGACACTGTAGGAAAAATTCTCTGTTCCTCTGTTCACTGCGAGACTTTATTCAAGTCACTATTAGAGAACACACTGGTTTTCTCTCTTGTTATTGATCTTCCACTGCTATCCATAAATATCAAATATGGTCCACAAATTCCTTCTAGGTCTTTTACTCTACTTTTTACTTTTTCTGTTTCACTTATTCTTATGCTGCATAAATTATTCAAAGGCATAAGACCTTGAGACTGAGAGGAGTCTCAGAGATTCTATACTCCAATATCTGCACTTTACAGAGGAGAAAACCAGCTCCAAGGATGTCAGTGATTTGCCCAACGTCACACACAGACTGTGGAAGGACCAGAAACTGACTCTCTGAAAAAAACCTTTGTCTGAAGTATAAAAATCTTCTTCATATTGAGACATGGTCACAGTCTAATTCTGCATCCTCTAGAATTGTGTTCACTGGTCTCCATCTGCCAGGTAGCGGGCGCCAGAGAGAGCATGCAGAATAAGTGCTACAGGAGGGAGGATAGTAAGAAATAATTGCTGTTTACCCAGCCATAACAAGGGCTACCATTTTTAATCAGCCTGAGAGAGAGAATGAAGGTATCTTCAAGTAGGAGTAACTTATGAAACTCTGGTGGCTTTGCCAGTTAAGAGAGAATTCCAGAATTGAGTCTCCCTCATTTCTCTCCCCTTCCTACAAATTCTAAAAATGGATTCTATGTTGGGATGTGTTAATTCATATTGCTCTAATGTGGGTATGGAGCTGATAGAAAGATAGGAAGTGTAGGCCACTGGAGCAATGGTATTAAGAGAAATTTAGATCACACAAATAGAATGCATAGCTCTCTCCAGGAAATTTCTGCTAGAATGAAAGTTCCTTGGGCATAGGGACTTTGTTCACTGCCATATCCCTTGGGCTTAGAACACTGCCCTAGTATGTAGTAGATGTTAACAAATATCTATTGAGTGAATCAATGAAAGAAATGGCCCAGGTGTGAGGATGTCTATATATACATACCTGAATAAACCCAAAACACACTCAGAAGGTATACTCCTCTCCCACCACACCCATTCTTCTCTATCCCTGAATTACTCAGGTAATAGTATTACAAGATGACAATGATGATTAAAAGCACACATTCCTTGGTCATCGAGATATCTTCAGTTTCTCTGCAGTCATGCTTCTCTCCTTAAATTTCAGTTAAAAAAGTATAATTCCTCTATGGTGGAATTGCAATGACAGCTGATGAGGCCCTACCTTTCGTGAGCATGGTGTTACTTTTTACTGTCTACCGACTGCTCAAACCACCGATTAACTGATTTTCTTCCCTTTGAATCATCATTTCATTGCTTTGAAAGGAATCTTATTTTCACTTCTATGTCCAAAAACAACAACAAAAAATGGAGAGATGAGTAGATTTTCTATTTCAGTTTTGATTAAAAAACTAATTAATGCTTTGGGAAAATATGCTATGAATATGAAGGACAGATAGCTCATGGAACAATTTTGAAAGTAGCCACCACAAAACACATGTGCTTCAGCTGACATTTAACAAAGTTCTAGTAAATAAAAAAGAAACTTTAATTTTGATATTATTGTATCAGTATTTGAGTTGTTAATTATATTATCATGTCAATATATTCTCAAAATAAAAAGATATTAATGAGATATTTTGCATTCCTTTTTCATAGTAAATTTTCAAAATCTGGTGTACATTTTACATGTATGGCACATCTCACTTTTGGAAAGACACACTTCAAGTGTTCAATATCACATATAGTGTATGGCTATAATTATTGGACAGTGTAGTACTGGATTGTCAAGAATCAGTATGGCCAATGTAAAATATATAGTCCTTTAGCATTTATACAGAGTTATTACCTCTGCTATTCCACTTTGAATTGCATAGCAACTCTAAGAGTGGTTTTATAAGTGAAGAAGCCAAATTTAGATATGGTAGGTGAATTACCCAAATATCTCCTGATGGTGATATTCTTCTTCAGTCATACTGCCTTCCAGTAACCCATGTTTAAGAAAACAGCCATATCACCTTAGAAACTCTGTGGCACAATAGAGGCTCTAGAAACAAGTGACATTTGTATTACTGACAGGTAATTTGTAGAATAATTTCACTTATTCATAGAATATGTTGGCTACACAGTGAGAGGCATTGTGTTGAATATACAAAATTATCCAGAACTTACTGATGCTAATCAGTAAATAAATGATTGTACATAAATTCAGTAAATTTTATTACAAAACTATAAATTCTACAAGAGCACAGAAGAGAAAGTCCTTGCCTTTGCTTCAAAAAGGGGAGGTGATATTTGAATTGAATCTTAAAGAAGATATATTACTAAGCAGATGATGTGGGAGAAGATTGTTTCAGGCAGGGAGAACAGTAAGTAATAATGAGGCAAACAATTATTTAGTGCTTACATATTCCAGGCACTGCTCTAAACCCTTTACAAATCTAATCTAATTTTATTCTCGAAGCAGCCCTATTAAATATTTAATTCTAAATACAGTAGGAAGCAACTGGACAATTCTGAATATGATCTCATTTACATTTTAAGGAAAGATCAATGTGCTGTGTAGAGACTAAACTGAAAGTGGGCAAGAACAAAGTCAAAGAGGCATGTTAGTGTGCAGTTTTAATAGTCTAGTTGAGAGAGAGGATAAGGTTTGGATAGCTTCCAGAAAAATTTCTAGATTTGATTTTTCTTTTTCTTTTTTTGAGCAGGAGAATATGAGTTCAACAGAGCTACACTGTATAGCTTAATATAAGGGGGCAGGAAAAGTGGTGGATGAAATTCAATATTGGCTGACCAAGGTAAATTAATAAATTAGAGGAAGAATCATTTAAACTCTTCTTCAAAAGGTTTGAGCTTTAACCTATGTCCTAGAAAAGGAGTCAAAAGAGAATCCACTGTTCTTTAATGTTCCCTAAAACCCAAATGAAGAAAATAATTTGAAACAAAACCCAAAACACTTATATTGTATTTTAAATGGCCACAATAAAACTGCTAGAAATAGAGCATGTAGTTTGGGTTTCTGAAACATTACATTTCCCAGTCATTCATTAGCCTATAGCCATCTTGTTTCTGTCACTATCATTTTACTGAGATAGCTTTTGCAAAGTCATGTACCAGTTTGGATGCTTCCTGTTGAAAGTATCAGCAGATTTGATTTAAGTGGGCTCATGAAATTAAAATGTTCAGAGGTAGACTAGCGTTAAGAAAGGCTAGATCTAGTGGACTATCAAGGTGACCAATGACCTGGATTTCTATTTTGAGATGGCCACCACAGCTCCCATGGCTGTTTGCTTTTCTGTTCACCTCTGCAGCCTCTAAAATCCTAAGATTCACCTAGGTGATTTTTATGGACCCATCTCTGTGGCAACCAGATACTGTCTTCTGGAACTAGAGCTGGGGTCAGTCAGTTCCACACAATTCATGTGGCTGAGAAATGGTAAAGCAGCAGATTGATTTCTCTGAGGAAAGTTGGAGTTCTCTTTCTAGAATTTAGAATAAAAACTGGGCAACAAATAGCAAGTATCCACTAGTGCCCAAATCTAAATGATGTCTTTTCATCATCATCTTACTTTGCCTCTGTGCAGTATGTGGCCCCAAATCCTCTTTTTTGAAAGAATCTCATTCCTTGATTTAATTATACCACTTATGCCCATTCCTTGTTACTTCTATGAGTGTTGTGCTCACTCTTCTTTGGATAGTCATCTTCCTCCATCTGCCTCTTAAATGCAGGCATCCCTCCAAGCTCTGTTCTTTTATTTTCTTATCCTGTCCCCAAGTGGGTAGAACTTACCTAAGACTATCATTGGTTTAGAAATTCTTGATCTGGGTTCTGCAAATTCTTAAAGGATCTAAGTAAGATTTCAGGAGGTTAATGAACCTCCCAGAAATTGTATGCACATACTGTGGATATATGTATACAGGGAAAAATCTATAGTTTTTGTTAGTTTTCAAAATGGTTCATAAGCAAAAGTTTAAAACCACTTTTAGTTAGTTATATTACCTTATTACCTCAAACTACTGTTTCCCTTCAGACCTCTCTCTATGGCTCTTACTCTGCCTTTTCTACTCTATCTCTTTCTGGGTGTCCAGGAGGCAGCATAGTTCAGATCAGCACATATTTTACTTAATTCTTTTTTTCAAGTATGAGCCAGTTACTTACCATTTTATTCAGGGCTAAAAAGTGGTCCTTGTTCTATAGTGGTTTACAGTTTAATAAACCATATTGATTTACTTTAAACCCAGTATTTACTTCCCTAGATCTCTTTTCTTATATTCACTATTTTATTTAAGGACCATAATTGACCTTTCTGCCCAAGATGGAAACCCAGGAGCCATCCTAGCATACTAACCCTAGTTGGGCAGGGCGAGATTAATCCTTTCAGATTACTCTGTAGATGGAATATTTCTATTTTACATTAAAATGTAATTTCATATTTGAAAAATATTTCTATTGTTTGGTAGTACAAACTATATAAACAAAGTTTGACAAAATATTTCCTGGGATATACTAAAAGTAGTGATATTTAAATGTGCTGGGTGGAGCATGTTCCTTTAGAGGTATACATGAGAATTTTGTTGGAGGAGCAATGTGAGGTTTTATGTTTGTTAAAAAGGAATCATGTATTTAAAAATGGAGAAACACCCTCCTAGAATACACCCTGCCCCTAAAGAGCATATGTCATCTGCCCCTAAAATGTGTTTCTACCTTCCAGATCTATTTCAAGTTCCTCTCTAATGCTTTCATTACCATCACTGCTGCTTGAGTCCTGGGTCCCCCTGCAGCATTGTTTCCCTGGTCAACTGCATGATTAGCAAATGACCCCCTATCCTCTTTTGGCATCTAATCTCACTCTTTCCCTTTCTTTCTCTCCCTTCCACGCAGAAACTGAAAAGATCATTTGAAACCAGAAATCTAGTTCTTCTTTTGGACTAGTCACACCAGCATAAAATCATTTAATGGTTTTCCGTTTTCAACAGGAAATTATTTACATTCTATGGCACTGGATTGCTTTATAAACCTTTTATAATTTGACCTCTTCTTACCTTTCCAGCTTCATGTACTCTCTTTCCTTCCCTACTTCAAGTATATTCCTGAACCTTTGAGATGCTCTCTTCAAAGGCAGCCATGGCCACTATAACTTGTTTCAATTGTCTTGTCCTCTACCCATGATAGCATTTCCTAATTTTTCACATTATTGGTATGAAAAATGAAACACTCTCACAACATAGCCCTTACCAGTGGTGATCTGGCAACAACACACTGCTAAATATATAGAGAGAATATTATCAATTATTTTATTCAAAGAGGTCCTCCCTGGGCAGGGAGGATGTTTCCTTACTGTTTCTGATCTGCATAATGAGTACGGGGAAAGTATTTTTTCTTTATTTAGAAACAAATTTCTGCATCCTAATAGTTAAAACTATAGAGAAGATCACTTAACTGACTTTGAACATTTTTTTCTTATTATTAATCTTAAACTCTGAAGGATTTACTGAAGTCTCATATCCCTTGATCTGACACTTTGAGAGTTGGGAAGAGACACAAAGACTACAGCTGGGAGATAAGACAAAGATGAAAAGAACATCTAATTCACAATGGCATGAGAGAACCATACGTGTTGAATTCAATTTGGATGAGGTTCAGGGTACAAGCAAAAATGGGAAGTAAAGGCAATAACGTTTTTAGTGCCTTGGAACTCAACTTTTTTCTTGGAGCAGCAACAGAGGAATCATATCACTAAAGATTAGGTAATTTATTAACTACTCTTATTCTTCAAGAACCAGTAAATTTCTGCTGTTTTATTCAGAGAGATCACACGTCTTGTGGTTAGGATTGCACCGTTGGAAACATATTCCTAGGTATGAACCCCTGTATCTTGACCTCATGTGAAATCTCAGGCAGGGGCTTTGACACTCTTGTACCTCACTTTACTCATCTTTAAATGCAGGTCAGAGCATCTGTATTGAGAAGTTTTGATAGACAATGTGTGAAAAGTCTCTAGACTGATGTCTCTACACAAGTACTCTACGTGTTTAACTATCATTATATTCTAATGAGAGTTTTACCTTTGTATGGGACTTTGACGTTATATAAGTTTGTCTAGGATTCTGACAGAAATAATAATAATAAATCCTTATAAAGACTCCCCATGTGCCAGGCACTGTTCTGATCATTACTAGTATACCCTTATTTTTGAGATGAGAGAACTGAGTTGCAGAGAGGCTAAACAAACTTGACCAAGGGGACACAACTTCAACCTTGAGTCCATAATCTTAACTACTCTAGTGAGACAATGCAGGAAGGATAATTAAAATAAGAAGTACTACATTTTTAGCTGCTCTTATTGTTCTCATTGTGCCTAATTCCTCCTCTGAAATATGAGTTCCAGGTAGCTGAACTTGAACTTAGTAGGATACCTGGCCATAGGTACAGAGTAGGATTGTTGACAATCAGTATGCACTAAGAGTCCAGGTAATCTGTAGATCAATGCAGCCCTTCCCCACTCCCTTTCTGCTCCCAATTTGAGGCGCTAAGGGGTGGGACAGTGCAGGTCTACAGCAGGGTGCAGTGATAGAGGTGGCAGAGGAGCCTGGAGGAAGGCCCTTGGCAGTGTCATCATTTGTAATGCAGTGGCATCAGCAATGAGCAGAGGGAAATCCATGAGGACATCGATTTGACATGAAAAAATGTTCCTGCATACGTGCAAAATAAAAGGAAGCTATAAAACTTTCTTATATGTTGAGTCATAGCACTACATTGGGGCTAAAGAAAAAGCACTGTTTTCTCATACCCACAAAGACAATTCAGGAAAAAATGAAAAAAAAATGCACCAAGATTCTCACTGTGGCATTATTCAGTAAAGAATGGGAAACTGGTAAATGTTCAACAACAGTGGATGTGATAAGTAAAATAAGAAAGTACCACCCAATTTAATATTATGCAGGCATAAAAGTGATAATTAATAAAGACTACAAAATAGCAGAGAAACATACTTAATATTTTAAGTGAAAGAAGCAGACCATAAAATTGCATCTCTATTATGGCTATAACTATATAAAATTATATATGTAAACAGGGACAGGAAGGGGGCACACACATATGTAAAATGTGAATTTGGTTGATGTTCTGAATGATTTCTTCTTACTCTGATCTATGCTTTTATTAGTATAATACAGAGAGGGGTTATAGAATTCCAAGTAGAATATACAAGAGTGTAAATGCACTGGGTGAAAGAGCAAGTAGTGTGTAGGGTAATGCAAACTCAGAAAGTCTCAAATCGAACTCTTCTGTTTTTCCAAATCCTTCTCACTTGCTAGAGAAAGGCATTATCATTCATCCACCCATCTAAGGTGCAAACCTGGAAACTATCCTAAGCACTTTCATTGACTATCCACATTAAGTCAGACACTTAATGGTGATTCTAATTCTGTAAATGCTTGAATGTCAGTCCTTTTGTCTTTTCCTCACTGCTACCCACTTAGGTCAGACTTACATCAACTCCTGTTTATATATGCTTTTCCCCTGCCACCAACACTCCTCAACTCTTACCAACTCTCCTTAACTATTACCAGACTAGACTTTCCAAATAGAAATCAGATGTCACTTTCCTTCTTTAAGTACTTTGTGACTCCCCTAGGCTAGGTAGGAAAATAAACTGTTGGGCATGGCTAAAGGCCTTACCTCACATGGGCCTGCTTTCCCTCTCCAGGTATTAAATGTCTAACAAGCCATGATGATGTGTTATACATGCTTCAGGGTTTTACTGTCCTTGCTCCCTCCACCTGGAATGCAGATCCCAACCCCTTATATGTCTTTATTAACCCCTCATCCTTGATTGTTTGACTACAGGATTTGATGTTGGACATCTTTTCCCTCAAAACTTTGAAGGTGTTGCTTTAAAGTCTTCTCCCTTTCAGAGATGAGTTGAGAAGTTTGCTGTTTTGATTTCTGATTCTTTGTATATGACTTGATTTGATTTTCTTCTCTCTCTTTAGAAGCATTTCAGGTCTTTATCCCTGGTGATCAAAATATCACAGTGATACATTCTGGTGGGCTCTTTCAATCAAGAAACTGATTTCCTATATATGTGAGGAATTGTCTTTTATAATTTCTTTTCCTCTATTTTCTCTAATCATTTGTTCCTGCAATTATACTCTTTAGATGTCAGACTCTATGGATCACTACCCTAATCTTGTCCTTATTATTCTATTTCTCTGCTCTTTTGTATTTATTGTCTAGAATGTACTCTTAATTTATGGATGGAATATTTCTCTGAGAATATTAAGAACCTTTCATTTCTGTTTATTATAGTTTTACCTTATGTTTTCTGCATTATCTGTTTCTTCCAGATCCTTTTTTGTTTTTATTTGTTTATCTGTTTTGGTTTCTCTTTTCCATTTCAGAGGTTTTCCAAGAATATTGTTAGCCTTGAATGTATATTCCTATTTTAGAGTGAGACTGTAAAAAGCTGAGTTGAGCCTCTGCAATTGTGTTTGTGGGTGCGTTCTGTATGGGGTTTGTTGAATGGAGAGCTTGTAGGTGATTAGACCTGTCCAGAATCAGAACCCTTAGGTTTTTCTTCTTGGGCTAGTTTTTTTATTTCTAGACAATAACACTCCATTATTATATTCTAGAGATAAAAGTTATATTCTGGAGATAAAAGGAGATATCCTGGCATTGTAATCCTGGCTGCCAGCAAACTGGAAGGTGATCAAAGGAAGGGGGTTATCTCATCATTCCCAATGTGAAATTCTACTGAATTCCCCTGTATCAGTATGATGTCTCATTCTCACTCTCAGCTTGCTGGTTCCTAAGTGGGAACTAACATCTCCTTTCCTAAATTTTTCTGGGGTTTGGCCTACTCATTGCTATTCTCCTCCATAAGCCCTTCCATTTCTACTTTTCTTTGATATGCAGGTCAGCTAATTTCTATCCCTTCTCTCTCCATTCTCCAAAATTTTGCTGATAAACCTTATCAGCTATTGTCTCCATCCCTTTTCTCTTTGTTTTTGTGGGTTTTTTTTGTTTGTTCTTTACTTAAAAAATATTCTTTACTGCCCTTCTAAATGAGATGGTGATAAGTATGTTTACTCAATTTGCAATGTTTCATCAACACTTTTTTGACTTTTGTTGTAGGCTGTGGTCCTCTGATGTAGGCCCAGTGACACAGGACGTAAGTAATTGTGCTACAGAAAGAATTTCTTGTATAGCAAATGGGTGGACTCATGGGAGATGATATTGTTTCTTTTGCAGCCTAAAAGTTTGAACATCTTAGAACCCAGGGTTCTGGCTCCTCTGACCTTGCAGTTTCTTTTTACCATGCATAATGAACTTCAGGGAACTTTTTAAGGAACAAGCACTGCATTGGGAGCATCCTCTATTCATTCATTCCCTTGACTTTGTGCGTACATTGCATGCTAGCCTGAAATTTTGGCAACCAACCAAAGGGAAAGCAACCTTAAACCTGAATCTCCATTATCCTTCAGTTTTTTGACGCTGACCAAACTTAACTTCCCATCCCTAGGAAGAAGAATCAGCTGCTATATTATTTTGTTCCCTTTCAGTCTTGAAATGTTCTGTTCCAAAATTTCTAATATTCATCAGATTTATTAGTTTTTGTCTGTTCACCAGAATGTAATCTCTTTGAGGGCAGTACTAAACTATATACATCATTGTTTTCAGTGACATCCTTAGCACATGATAGATGTGCAATATTTATTTGTTGAATGAATGCAGAATTGGTGACAGGTCAGGTGAAATCATAAAATTAGTTTAGTTGTTCTAGTCATCTACAATGATTTACAGAAAGATTAATAGTGATAGTTCTTATCAGGAAAGCAAGTAACCCTTAAAGATTAAACATCCTTCTTTGATTCCTTTTTCTTATTAAGAATTAAAATCTCCATTACTGTTTTTTTGGGGGGGCAGCATATTGTTTCTATGTCTGCGTTGATTGATTTTGTTCCACTTGGTGTTATAGTTGGCTATACATATGCTTATACAAGATTATAAGCTACTTGAAGTCAGAGTTTGAACCAATTGTCTCTGCCTTCCCAAAGTACAATGCAAAATGAACAGATACTATGAGCTCAATCCATGTTTGCAGAATTAAACTGAACTTTCCTGAATTTGTCACATTTGCTGTTTGCTCTAAATCACTTTACTAGTAGAAATTGATCAACCGAAATTTTAACTTATCAAGCAAAGCCTTCTATTATATGACTCTCTATTTTTTAACTTATCTTCTACAAAGAATCTTTCAATGGCCCTAGATTATAAAGGTTTGACACATAAATCAGTAATATATTAATACGTCCCATAAAAATTAATTGATGGTCCCCACCAAAGCAGTCAATAATTTGAATAATTTTAGTATTATTATCCTGATACATATTCTCAGATTTATGCAAAGTTAACTTTCTATTTACTTAGGACTTTTACTTTTTCCAATATCATGGGAAAAATACAATTTTTCTTTACACTTTCTTCTTAAAAGAAAGGAAAAAATGGTATAAAGCTATTGATACTGATTCCTTGAAAATGCTGAATGACAAGGAGAATGTAGTGACTCTAGAATGAAATGATGAGAATAAAGTGACTGACTATCTGATCAGTCTATATTTACAAAAAGCTCAGCCAAATGGGTGGTATGATTCAACTCTCAAGAATAGTGTATCCCACTCCATGTGGCATAAACACAGCATCTAGTAGTTTGGATAGATGTTTCTGGAACAATGTTACTAAGTTCCTTCAAACATTTAGAAAGTGTATTTATTTTAATCACTATAATCATAACAGGAATGTGTGTAGGTGCTTAAAATAATCTAAATACCACCTATATGCTACAAGTCACTGAGCAGTGAAAACGGTTTCTCAAACTGCAAATAGGATAGCAAATATAATTCATGTTGAAAATGTAGGTCACTTTTATATCAAGGGACAATTTAATGGTGACAGTAAAAAATTAAACTTTAAATATAGGGTAAGGTTTAATCAAATTTCTGAAAATAGTTAATAACACAGTCTTTAAAGTGCTTATACACTTATACACATATATATACATCTATACATACATATACACGTATATACACACACATATATAAAATATGAATTTCGGATCAGGGTATGAGCTGCTCTGAAAAGGCATGAAAATGAAAACAAATATCAGTAACCTGAGGATGATTCATAAACTGAATATTTAAATTTAAAAGTTTCCAGAAGTTGTAGTAGCTAACAATTTAGGACAGTCAAGGTCAAAACTCTGTAGGGAAATAAGCCATTGGGTTAGGAGTGGATAAGTGAGAGCACATGAGCATCATTGTCCCAAGGCCTTGAATATCATTCAGGTGCGAGACTCAGCATGTGTGCTCTCACCTGTGAAACTTTTCCTTCTTTCTCCAGGCTGTGTTCCTTCCTGTACCTAACTGTGACTGGTATGCACCTCCTGGATCCTCACCTAATTTCTTGCATGTTTTCAATTCTAGCTTGGTTACCTAGCCCAAGACACAATTGCTTACTTTATTTGGTGAGTTTATTTTGGATTATACGTTAAGTCCCTGAAACTTTTAGGGACCGAAGAGTACAGATATAATGCTTTCCCTGGGTGGTGAAAAGATTGTAGAATTTTTAATTTTGGTATTGAGAATAAAGGAGTAATTTAAATAAATATGAAATAAAGACAGCGCTGTACTCTCTGGGGGGAAATTTAGCCAGATAAAACAAAATATTTTTTGAGTTATTTTAATTCTTAATTTTATGGAATGAAAAATGATTTTGATTCTTGAGCTCTGAAAATTTATGGAAAATAAGGTTATCACTCTGTTTCCTAAGAGTGAAAATCAACAAACATTCAGCCTTCATTTTCCCTGACGTGTCCCAGGATTGGCTTCCTTTCTTGCTTTTAGTAATGCTTCACTTTTTAAAACTCCTTCTCCCTCTCCTCTGTCTCTTTCAGGATCCTACTGCTTTCCAAATATGGTCGTAAGCCATGGTTCCATTCCATTATTCCTCTTTAGTTTGTTGCCCTTTCGCTCACCTTCTCTACTCCTTTAGCTTCTACCATCACCTTGCTAGTGACACCTATTTGCACTGTCTGCTGAATATCCTTATGTCCATATCCACCTGTATTTAAAAATTCAATACTATTTTCTTACAAATTCAACATTGTCTAGCTAAAACAGTCTCTATCTTTCTCTGTCATCTTTGACCATACTCTGTCCTTTAGTCCTTTCTATCTAAGTAGTTTCTGCTATTTTTTTTTTTTTTTTGTCTCCACAGTCATTCCCATAAGTCTTTTACTCTTTAAAATCATCATTGTCCTCATTTGCTATTTGGTTGCCAGTAGTACAGTTATCATTGTCATTGCCTTTTAGCTAGATTATTCTAGTAGAATTCTAACTGACCTTCCTGCTACCATTCTTTTGTCCCTCTAATTGGCATTATTTAGAGCTATCAGATTACTCTTTTAATGTACAGGGTAATGAACAAGTTTGACCAGTTGTTATTATTCAGTTATATTCAAAGCAGTCAAGGCATTCCTTATGTAGGGTCCATGAAATTTCACGATCAGAAAAAACATTAAAGACTTCTCAAAACACTTAACATTTAAAAAGAGATTTTAAATTATGATAATTATGATAATGTCAAACATAAGGTATAGTCTTACAACTGTTTTGTTCTCTGGCTTTTACTAAAGGAACGAGTAAACAAATAAAATATTGTCAAGGCCCTTCAACTACTTGAAATCTAAGGGGAGGCAAGTTTATAAAATAAAGCAGCTAAAAAATAATCCATGATCTTCTATAAAAGCTGCATTGAGAGTTGACATTGGAATTGAGTCTAGAAAACTGAGGTAACTGGAGGTCAAACATTCCAAGTAGGAACACACAGATAAGGGCTAAGCCTAGGATAAGGTAGGGATGTCACTGGAGACTGTAAAAAGAAAAAAATGCCAAAACTTGATCATTGATTATTAGGGGTGGGATAGAGAAAAGACTAGAAGATGAGTGTAAGGTTTAAGCTTTTGAGTAACTCGGAAAATGTGGTAGGAGAGAGTGTAGCTGCACAGAAAGAAAGCTTATTCAGGTGAAACTGTGCCTTAGTTTGATTTTTAGACACTTGGAGTTAAAGGAGAATTGTTCTGGTAGAAATGTCCTGTTGACATTCTATTTCTTGGAAATAAATATGAAACTAATGCTTGATTGAAAAATTAGTGTTGGAGATAAAAAAAACTTGTGCTGATTAAGGTAGAGATGAGAATTTAAGCATTGGATATAAATGAATACATTCCCAAGAATGGGAATATACAGAGAAAATAGCTGAAGATGAAAAATTGAGCCCTATTAACAAACTTATTTGAGTTATGCTTAGAGAGTCATTACATGCAAATGATAATTGGAATTATATGCTAATTTACCAAAAGACATAGCCTGCTTTGTTAGTTTAACACTACACTAAGCTAGGAAATAGAACCTCCTTCTCCATGGTCCCCTCTTTATGCTTTGACTCTTTAGAATTCCTCATTCTTCTTTAGGGGAATGTGAATAGGAAAGGCAGAGGGGAGAAGGGTAGGAACATCTGTATTTCCCCCTTCTCCCCTACCTCATCCTCATACTCTGTCTCTACGCAATTGGATCTGGAATGAATTCTCATTCTATTCATATATCAAGATCTGAGGTCCCTCAGTGTTGGGGTAGTGTGTGACTTCAGTCAACAAACTCACCTTTTGTTTTTCACTTTTTGGTTTTTTAATCTGATGACTGAAAATAGCATCCCTGCTTCTGCTTCACAGGGACCTAGTGAGGACTAATGAGAAGTACTCCGGAGGGCCCATGGGATGCATATCTATGGATTACACAGTATATTCAGGCAGCTTATTGTTTTTAGTTCCAGTAAAAATGGGCTACTGGGGATAAATTCAGTCTATGGAATTGTTATTAATACAATGTGACTCGATGTTGCAAAGGAATACCCTTTCGAAAGTCTCTCTAGAACTTTGATATTTTATAAATATTGTGATGATGATAATATGCTAATAATTATAAATAATTCTATGTGATAGAAATTTGTCTCCCTGATGATATATTTTTTCTGTGCTAATTCTTAATTTTAATTAGAACATGCTGCTTCTTTAAATTGACTGGAGGCAATAGTCATTACAAGCCAACACAAATCCCGTCTTCATTTCATACTTTCTTGGTTACAATCACTGTCTTGTTGCCTTTATTCTCTTCTTGTTCCAAACCACATTGATTTTCAAGAGAAAAATTTCCCCGGTAGCTCTTGAACCCAAAGAGAAACTGTCAAATAATAAGCTTTTGTAACTTTCATTGTAATTTCAGCACAATCCTTTGGAAAAGGTTGTATCATATGTGAGAATACAGTGACCCACAGGGAAATTTAAAAAATTAGACCACTATGATACAATTTAAACCTTTTCAATTCTGTAATCAGTGACCATTTAAAAAGAATGAGTAAACAACTTAGATTGTCACTCAAGGACAAATACCAAGGAGGTGATTTTAGATCTGTAATATCCTACAAATTATAGAATAACAACTTAGAAATCTGATGCAGAATATATTTTTGCTTCTCTAGCGCAAGAAAATAGTCAATCAGGAGTTATAGTTGTTGGTAAGGCACAGAAAAAAATTAGCATATAGAATAATATCTACATTTTGGCCCTTTCATTTAACTATCCTTTACTGACAAAGACATTTTTAGTTATGAAGGAAGCACTATAGGGAAGTAGAAAAATCTAAGCTTATAAGTTAGCTCTGGATTCAAATTCCCACTTAGCCACTTTCTGGTTTTAGTGGCCTTAAACAAATAAAATATTTAATCTGATTTTTATTCTTTTAATTTCCTGATCTGTAAAATGAGGAATAATGACTATTTAACAAGATTTGTGCAGATTAAATGTACTTGTCACATAGTAGGTGCCCAGTAAAAAGGGAGTATCCCTTTGCTTGGAGATAATAAAGGTCATATGACATTGCTATATGATTTCTTCTCTTAATAGCTCTCCATTTTAGATCCTCAGCTAGTGAAACTAACTCAGGATAAAAGAGCTAGGTAAAGAGTCAATGTTTGTTTTATTTGAATAGCTGTAGCATCACACAGAAAATATACTTTTTGGTGAATTTTGGTGACTTGATCTTTAAAAAGATTGTGTAAAAATATGAACTGGTAAAAAGGCTCATCATCTGTGGCTATTTAGTTTTCAAGTTGAGTTCTGAATTATCTGAGTTATCATTTTAAAAAATTCTGATATTTAGGAGTTTTTGTAAGAGCCACGCAAATCCCTGGCCAGTTTATATGTGGATACATGCCCCAAATAGGCACTTAGCACAGTACTACTCAACAAATGTCTTCCTCTTCTCATCCTTCTGCCCCTCCTCTTCTCTTCTCAAACTAATTACAGTTCCTGTCAAGAAAGAATATTTTTCTTTGCAACCCTTCCTTTCTGTTATTATTTAGGTCACACATACCAAGGCCTCCAAAGGCTTTTCTTGCTTTGTTACTTATTAAATTAAGTAATTGATCTTTATCTCTTTGGGCTTAAATTGTCTTGATATTAGATCAGTGGTTCTCAACTGCTGGTTCCTGGGCTTCATTAGACTCACCTGGGACACATGTTTGAAATACACATTCTTGAAGCTTACCTCAGTCTTCCAAACCTCTGGATAGTTAACAAGATCCACAGATGTGTAGCTGGCTTTGGGAACCAGTGGAGTCTTTCCATATCTTTCCTGCTTGTAAATTCTAAGTATTAGATTCTTTATTTTCCAATTAGGCTTATAAGTATAACAGAGATGTTTGTTCTCCCAGCCTCAGGACAAAAGGCCTGATAGGCCTCTTCAGGAGCTACCTAGGCCACAAGAGGCAATTTCGTGAATCAAGTTGACAATGAATTCTCTCTTTGGGTGGCCTCCAAAACTTTCATAATCAATTCTTCCTCAGTTCTTAAGAGAAAAAATGAGCTTTAAAAAATTGAGGTTTGAGGTTCTTCTGAATACGTGTGAATATTGACAGTGCATGGAAGCCTTCACACTGACTGTACCACTTCTGTTAATGATATAGGAACTTTACTTGATTTAGTCCTTATTCTAATTATGTGTACATGCGAATGATTGCTTTTCCAATTGCCTTTGGTTGTAATAAAAGTGTTTATTTGGGGAACAGATTCTGTCCCAGTAACCATAGCTATCCTATGGTATAAATTTTTCAAGACCTCAAAATGAAAGAATGCACATGCACTGTAGATTATTTAGAATGTATACGAAATTATGAGAAAAATTGAAATTACCCATAATCCCATACTCAGAAACAACCCTCAAGATAATGATGCAATTTTTTCCAGTTATATATACACATAGATGTATGCAAAAATAAATGTTTGAAATATTTTCCAGATGTGTAATTTTAACTCTTCTTTCCCTGGCTAATGTTTCATATTAAACATTTTCTCATTTTATTTACTGTTCTTCAAAAGCAAATATAATCTTAGTGGCTATATACTATTTCTACAATATGAATAGACTATAATTTTTGCACTCACCTCAATTTTTAATGTGTAGATTGTTTCTGATTGCTCTTATAATCATTTCATAATAAATATTTTCAGAAGTAAGTCTTATTTAAATTTCTTACTATTTCCCTAGCATTTTCTCCTAGGCAAGAATTACTAACTAAAATGTTCTGCATTTTTAAAGATTCTTAATATGTATTACTAAATATTTTTCAGAAAATTAAAAAATATCAGCACCAGGACTATAGAAGAGTGTCCATTTTTCATACTACCCTTCTTTACTAGGGTCCTTATAATTGAAAAAATCTTTGCTAATTGAAATCCTTGTTGCTTTAACTTGCTTTTCTTTAAATATTAGTGAAGTTGAAAGTTCTTCATAGGTTTTTTGAGCCAATTATATTTCTTATACTGTAAATTGTTTTATATTTTTCTCATCTTTATTAAATTAATGTTTTTCCTTATTGATTTATAAGTGCTTTCTCTATATTAATTACATTGACTTTTAATGTCACACCATTTATAAATATTTCTAGTTGGCTGGCAGATTTTTGGTCTATTTGGGATAATGATATAATTTTTAATGGTATTAGTAATATTATGTTGCCATACTATAAATGAAGACTATCCATGGTAAAAAGAGATAGAAAATTTAGATACTGCAGATTTTTGGTACATTTTAAATATGTTTGTGTAATGCATATGGTCTGTCTTTATAAAACACACTCCTCATAGAGCTAGAAGAGTCTTCATGGATTGTCTCACCTCCTCCCTGTCTTATGAGAAGATCAAGGTGAAACAGGGTAACCATATCTTTGCTTGTCCAGCATTATTTGGTGTTTCACTTTCTTAGAGAAAGAAAAAGAAACATTGTGTCTTTCTTTTGATTATGAATCTAATACAAATCCTGACTCTTGGGTTCCATCACAGGCCTATTAAATCAGAATCTCTGAAGGTAGAGTTGGAAATCTGTTATTTTAATAAGTTCCACTGGTGATTTTAAGCCTTCTAGTTTTAGAACTACTGGTGCTAGTGAGTTCAGATGATAGTGGTGAATTTTATCTCACACTAATAGCTTCTTTGATTTTCTTCTCTTCAGTGCTCAGGTACTCAACTTGCATTATATTAGATTATACTCTTTATATGTTGGTTTATAAAAGTTCTTAACTGTGTGTTAGAAATTTGAAGCTGGATTTAAACTTATTCAAGGCAGGAGATGTAACACTTAAAAAAAAATCTCCTTAGATCACTTTGAATATTGCTGTAAAAGTTACTGACTCATAGGGATTCTTAAGTGCCAAGGAAATGGAGATATTGTTCTCCTTAAAAAAATATAAACTTATTCTTTATTTTAGGAAATAGAGGCAGAGAGTTTTAAATGTCTTTCAAAGTTTGTCAGGTTTCATGGTTTTTAATTTACTGTGGTTTTTTTTTTTTTTTTTTTGAACATTTGGATAATGAATCTTGGCTGATACTACTGCAGTGATATTTTAAAAAGTATTTTTATAAGATGTTTTAGAGGTATCCCTTTGGTAGTAAAGAGCCATAATATAATAAATTTGAATCTTTATTCTATTTAATTCAGTAAGACTTTATTGAGAACAGTACCTAATCATAAAGAATCAAAAAATATTTTTCTTTACTCTGCAGTGTACCTAGCTCTGTTCTTGGAACTATGGACTGATGGCTGTGGGATGGAATACAGTTCTTAAAGAATTTGCACTTAATTTTTAGTGTTTTGTATAAAATTTCATGTAATTTATTCTCTATGATTCTATATAACAATTACATTTCTGAAGAATTGGCACAACTCTTGTCTACTTTAATAACATTATTGCTGATGTAACAATATATATAATTTTATGCTCTTTTCAAAGTATGTTTACATACATAGTCTTAGGGGAGCTTTTAGAGCTTAGTATACAATCAGTAGGTAATTTTTATTGAGTGTATACTATATGCCTGAATCTAAGCTTTTCATGGATTCTATCACTGGAATGTCATAACAATGCTATGAGGTATGCTATATTATCTCCCATTGATCAGGCATGAAAACAGAATTGAACAATGTTAAGTAATTTAAGTAACAGAACCAGAGTTTTGAAGCCCGCTGACTCAAGAGCCCATAGTCTTAACCACTAAATACAGTGTCTCCCCAGCAGCATAGGTAATGTTAAAATAATTAAGATTAGAAAATTCTTATCAAACTATTTATATTGGTCTGATAGAAGAGGACATATTTGCTGAACTTGCTTGTAGTATTCAGTAGAATATTTTCTGTGGGTGAATATAAGCCCTGGATAATGATCAAACCATGGCTAGAACCTACTTTGAAATCTCCTAAATCAGGAAATATCTTTTTATTCAGTGCCCCCCCACCTTTTTTCTAACTTAAAGGTATCAAACAGCATAACTACTAAATATAAAAGCAAAAACTATAAAGCAAATAAGTGAGAGATTTTGATATATATATTTAAAATTAAATCAAGAAAACAGAATAAAAGAAGAAATAAATAATATATTCAATAAAATCTAATAATAGCTCAATACAGAATTTTACATTCTTCAAATAGATCATATAATTTTTAACAGTGTCTCTGAAATATTTACACACACACAAAAAATCGTATGCATAGCCAAAAAGAAAACTCTAAGTGGAGATTTTACAATCCATGTTCTCTGATAGCTGTACAATAAATCAGGACATTAAAAAACACTCCTCAATAACTCTTGGATCAAAGAAAAAATAAAAACAGAAATTACAAACTATTCCCAAGGGAGCAAAAACACTTCAATTAAAAACTCATGAGACATAGCAGAAGTTATACATACAGCTTTAATTTGCATCATTCTTAAAAGATCTCTAAAAATGAAGGTACCTTATACTCATCCTAAAAAATTAAAACGTCCACAAAATAAACCAGACTATGTTAATAAATATAAAACCTGAAATGTATAAAATATAAAATAAATGAAGATTAATAAACCTGGAACCTGGCTATTTGAAAAGATGAAAAAAATAAATACTTCATAAGGCTGATTAAAGAAAAAATAGAAGCAACAAAATATAAAAATAGAAAAGAGAAAGGGGTTATAACCACAGACGTGGAGATTAAAAAACGTAGAAAGTTCATGAAACTTTAAATAGTAACACATTTAAAAAAGAAAAAATAATGTTATAGCAAATATAAATCACTAAAATTAATCTAAAAGGACAACTTTAGTATACTAAATGCTATAGAAAATACAGGAATGATAAATAAAAATAAGCCATTAACAAAGTTAATAGGACCAGATGGCTTTGTGGTTGAGTTTAATCAAACCCTTAGAAATCATGCAATTAAAATATTTAAACTATCTCAGGTTGTAGGATAAAATGTAAATCTTTCCACATATTTTGTAAAACCAGCATAATTTTAACACTTAATAAAGGCAGTACAAATAAATACCATAGTCTAACCTCTTATGAACACAGTGCCAAAAAATTCAAATTAAACTATAATAAAACTGAATTCAGAATTATATTAAATACAAACTATAGTACATGATTACTAAGTTGGATTAATTGCAGGAATGCAAGAATGGTTCAAAATCAGAAAAATTATTAGAATGATTTTGAAGAACAATATCATGTGATTTTACCAATAAAGGTAAGATGCTTAGAAGGCATTTGTTAATATTGTTCAGACATCCCCAATAAAACTGTTGAAAATAGGAAAAAATTACTTACCTATAATTAAAACAAATAAAAAACCAACAGCAAACAATTAAAATTATTTATGCTAACATTCTCTAACATAAAAACAGCACAACAGTATTCACCCTCAACAAGAAAATGAAATAATTCGTATAAAGTTAGACAAGAAGAGACACAATTCTATCTCTTGGAGCAATGATTATGTTCTTAGAAAACCTAAGAAATGCCAGTAACACCAAATAGAAGAAGAAAATGTGCTCAGTTGACTGGTATATCATATTTCATTTTGCACATTGGTTTGAAAAATTCTAGAGGAAAATAATACCTATTTAGATGGAAATTTGAGGAAAAGGATATTCTTATGTACAGTTGTTAGAATGTACTTTTTAGGAGGTAATCTGCCAATATTTTATTATTTTTATTTTAACACGTACAGCACCTGATCTTTCTAGGTGGTCTCCCATCCAAGTACTAACCAGGCCCAACCCTTGCTTAGCTTCCTATATCAGATGGGAATGGGCATGTTCAGGGTGGCATGGCCATAAACTGACAATATTTTTTAAAGTAAAAAAATATACATACTGTTTGACTCACTAATTCCATCCCTGTGATTTGTGTCATAGAAATAAAAGTGCTAGTTCATACAGATCTTTATTGCAGCTCTGTTTGTAGAGGTACAATGCTGAAAAAACAAAGTAACCATTAATAGAATGGGTGAATAAATTTGTGGTATATTAAAAACATGGAATATTATAAATCTACTAAAAGGTAGACCTACATCACCTAACTCACTATAGAGAGTGAAAAGTAAGATGAAATTCTTGTATATAATATACCATTTTGGTAAAACAATGATCCCCACCACCGGATGTGTACAAGATCTGAGCATTAAGAAGTATGAAGTTAGATGTTTATCATTTTATCTAGATGGGAGATGGAGAGAAGGAGAAGGAAAAGTGGGGAGAAGAGAAGAATAAGGAAAAAATGCAATATATAAAGAATTAACTTTGAGTAAGAACATGAGGATAAAAAGAAAAACCAAAACAACAAACAACTTTTACAAGCTCAGAATCAAATGCTCTGATAGAAGAAGGTATCATTACCTTGGCACAAATAGAGTGGGAATAAGCCTAGAGTGGGGGGCACGCAGAAGAGAATTTAGAAAAGTACCGGAAACTGATTTCCTTGTTAGATGGAATTAGAATCTGATTTCAGAACCCCAAACCATGATCTTTACTTTTAGTTATATTTCTTTGAATGGACAATAAATGTTTAGGAGGTCTCAAAGATTTTATTTTAAAATGTAATGATTCCTTAGTTTACCTATAAACTCAAAATCTGTCTTCCTCTAGTAAAATTAAACAAATGATGGAACACTTTTTCCTCGCCATTTTAATATTTAGGTCATGGTGTATCATATTTTAGTTTGTAAACTTCCTGGTGCTCTCCAGGAATCAGAGTGAATATAACTTATTACTGTTTTTCACTACTGCATGCCTTACACATAGTAGGAATTCAATAAACAATTTGTTGAATAAGATTGAATTCCACTTTTTTTTTTAGTGTTTTCTAGCTTAGATAAATCACCAAAGACTGACAAACAAGAATTCTCATCCCTGAGTACCTAACTTTCCTTCTTTCTTCCTCCTGATGTGGGAGATAGACTTTTTATTTACATGCTAAAAGATCTGGAAAATGCATAATGTCAATCACAATGAGTAATACTAATTTCACCTTCATTCAAGTGTGTTTGGCCAGTAACAGGTCATTAAACTTATCATGGTATTTATTACTGTGCTGACTGGAGGTGCTTACCACATTCTCCAGTTTCTAGGGCAACTGATTAAGGAATTTCAGAACTGAGGCCTCTTTTAGGCGGATGCTCTTGGAAAGGTAAAATTTCTTTTCCAGTGGGCTGAACTGGGAGACAAGGCTTATTTGTTTTAATGTGTTCCATTTCTCTAAATTTCACAACACAAGGTGCTCAGATACCTTTTGGGAGAACCTACTGGAAAATGTTACCAATATAAATATGTAGAGTTCAGTTTTGCCAATCCAAAAAAACATTCGGTGGGATTACTGGTAAATAGGAGGCACTTCAATGAAGACTCTGTTTTCCTTTTAGCCTCATTTTTTATTTACTTCTTGGCAGCACAAGCTGTAAACCATGATATTGATGACGTTGGGTCAACACCTCAGTGAAGGACTCTCTCTTACAAAACCCATTGCATTGGATGGATCCAACACAGGCAGGCTTTTCATGCAGTTATGCTATTCATTCTTGACACCCATGGTGATAAACTGCCATTAAGATAAATTCCGTGGTTCTCTGGAATGAGCTCTTTTGGATTACAAAATGGCCTCCAGGGAGAACGAGGGCTTGCTTCCAATGGGAGGTTAAAAGGATTTTTTTTTTTTTTGAATCAGGAGGCAGCAGCTAGTCCAAGATAGAACCAGTAAATTGTTCCCTTATTTTTATAGTACTGTCAGCCTCAACCACAGCCTTGCTTTTTCTTTGTAGTTAACTACCCAAATCATTGAAAAAAAGTGATTTTTTCCCATTAATTCAATTAAGTATAGCATGAGCATTTCGTTACCACAGAAAAGTTACTACCTTTGTTCTTTTCTCTTGCAGAAATATGAATCTTAACTATCAAATGGAGAGGCAATGTTTGCTGTTCTTTGATACAAAAATAATGTTGATCATATTTCCATACATTTCCAGGTAATGTTATCATGACTCTTCAGGTCTTGAGGTAACTATAAAATTGCAATAAAATCACATGTCTGTGGAATAACTCTAGCATGAAAGGATCACACCAGAACATAAACTCTGAGATCTTTCTGTTTGGCTCACCATTACAGTGCCTGGAACATATAAGGCCGCTGGTGAATGAATGAATGAATGAACACAGGTGTACTGCATTGGGAAATGGTCCATGGTGAGATTAACATATTCCAACTGGGAGTGGTGGGAACTTGGAACTAACTAGACTCACCTGCCTAAGCAGAAATTGGAGGGATAAACCCAGCTGAAAGATCTGGAAAGAATTTCCTTTCATCAGGGAGAAAGCTCAATTTAGTTGTGTGGATTGATATGAAAAGTAGTAATGACAATAAACATTATTTATGTTAGGATTAATCCTGACAAACTCTTACAAAGTAAATGGTTTCATCTCTGTTTTACAATGTGAAAAATGAGCCACTGGTGGTTTAATGACCTTCCTAATATCACATTTGGTAGGTAGTATGAAAATCGAAATCCTGACTGCTTTCAAAGTGTATACTTTTTTCCCCCTAAATTTATGTGAATAGTAGGCATTGGATGTGGGTATGTATTTAATATAAAGAGATAGGGGAGCCCAATGATCTGGCATCTCCCAGAATATGTATGTCAGAGAAGAGGGATTTCAGGCAGGCCTATAATCCCTCAAGACAAAGGAAATCAGGTAGCAGGGACCCAATATCAGGGCTGGACTTTTGGTTAAGAGGCAAGAAGATCTGATAAAAGGAAAAGCAAGGTCTTAGTCCCAGAGGAATTTGGTTACTGGACAGGTCACAAGTATAGGGTATACTGGTTTTCTATTGTCGAATTATAAATTACCATAAATTTACCATTTTAAAAATAACATCCAACTTATTAGCTCACATTGAAATAACAACCAACTTGTTAGCTCACAGTTCTATAGGTTAGGAATCTAGGTGAGCTCCACTCAGATCTCTACTGAAGATCTCACAAGGATTAAATCAAGGCTGGGCTCTTATCTGAAGGCTCTGGGGAAGAATCTACTTCTAGAGTCATCTAAGTTGTTGGCAAGATTCAGTTCCTTGTAGTTATAGGGCTGAGGTCCTTGTTCCCTTGCTGTTGTCTGGGAATCACTCTCAGCTTCTAGGGGCTGTGCTCAGTCCTGGCCTGTGGCCCCTCCACTGAGCAATAGAGAACTTCCTTTGCATCACATCCCTCTCACCCTTTGAATCTCTCTGGCTTCTTCTGCAACCAGTTGGATAAAACTCTGCTTTGAAAGGCTCATGTGATTACATAGGAGCATTCTAATGATCTTCCTAGTTCAAGGTAACTGATTAGTAACCTTAATTGCATTGTAAACTACCATGTGAATTGACATAATTGTGGGCAAGATATCTCCTCAATTTCACAGTCCTGGAGAATAGAGAGGGAAATCTTGGGTGGAGGCATCTTAGAATTCCGCCTAGCATGCCAGGATCAGAGTAAAGGCAACAGTGGGGATGCTGAGATCCAGCATGTTGAGCTTTTTAAAGTTCTCCTGCTTTAGGTCAGTTAGGTCTAACTGTAGCCAAATTACCAATCCTGACCCATTCTGAGCCCTTTTCAGCAGTCTCACTGGCAAGGTGGCTTAGGGGAATGAGAAGAAAGCTGCCCCAGGTCTTACACATGTGGAGCTCATTTTGGTTATGACATCCTTTAGGAATGGTACAAGAGGTGTACCACTATTCTAACACCAGGAATGTTGCTAGTGGGAGGGAGGTATATGATAATGTTGAGGAAGTCTATGTCATTTCTGGCCTTCTCTGAAACATATACTTGTTCAAGGAAAAAAAATATATATGTTTTGCCCAAAGGCCTGCTCTGTTCCTAGCTGTCATTTTAGTGTTAGGAAATAGGCAGGGAATCTTGCCTAAAGAGTCACTTTGTAATAGCCTGCCCCTAAAAATCAGCTCAATATCTAGACATTCTGACACTGAGGAATAATCATTTATGAGGCTTTTGCTATTTTTATTTCTTTACGTGGCATAAAAGAAAACTTTTTTTTTCCCCCAGAATAAATTCCCTCCATTTAGGCAAAGAACTTCTGCCAAAGGGAACAACTAAAAATAAAATCTTTTCATGCCTGTATTCCTGGGCTTCTTCACTTAATCAGAAGATTCTACAGGGACAATGAAACAGACCACAAGCCTAGAATATTTTAGAATCATTGAATTCCCCAGATAGTACAGAAACTGCATTATATTGAATGTCTAGCTCATCCATTTGTAATATATGACTTAAAAAAGCAGTTTGGATGAGACAATTTAATATTCCTGATAGTATTAAATGTCAGCACCAACTGTTGGGCAGAATTCAGATTTCCTTCCTCCCACCTTCAAAACTTGCTTTTTCGTTGTTTTTATAGGAGACAAGCATTGCATTTTCATTCAGAATCAAATGCAATAGATTTGGCTAGTCAGTTCCTCAGAATAATTGTTAGACTCTTTAAACAAGCAGCCATCCCCAATTAACCTACAGAGGATGTCAGACGGAAGGCTGGATCTCTGGGAAGACAGCAAGCTAATGGGGATCATTCTTCATATACCTTATTTGCATATCTGATGATGGGTATACACATTGCTTTTTTCTTGGTCCTGTTATTTAATTTCTGTCAGCAAACTAATGGGAATAATAAGTCTGTCTGTCTGTCTGTCTTCTTCTTTCTTTCTTTCTTTCTTCTTTCTTTCTTTTTTCTTTCTTTCTTTCTTCCTTTCTTTTCATTTTGCAAAACTATGTTAATAAGAAACCAGTAACAAAAATCTACTTTGGGGTAATGCTTTTGGTTTACAAACTCACCATTTTGATGTTTCATCTTCACAACAACAGTGCAAGGCAGTATCTCAGAAAGGTGTTCTGGCACAATTTCCTCTGTGAGGCCCTGGTCTTCTAAAGCAAATACTAGTTTGTAATGCTCTTATGGCCATCAACCTGCCACATAAAATATGTGAAGCTCGTAGGCCTTAAATATAAAGCTAATTGAGACTTGAATGGGAATGAACACTTTGGCTTTTAGGTACTAATACCAAGTTTGAAATGAATAGGCATTATAGCATTTAACTGTGTTTTATTTCATTTTGTTTTTAATAGATTGAAGAGTTTTTCTCTACCTGTCAGTGAATCCTTGAAATGCCTGGTTGTGCGCATTGTGATGATACCAGGTGTTGGGACTATACTCAAGGAACGGTTGATGGATATTCCGCTGGGCATCAGAAGGATATGTCCTGCTCCTGTGCCATTGTTATTGCGCCTGCCAAGATACATAGATGGAAGCTGTCTTTCTTCTCTGATAGAACAACAGTAACAAAAAAGACTTGATTTCATTGAGGATCTAGAACTTCACTCACTGTATTAGTTTCCTAGGGCTGCCTAGGTGTAACAAACTAGGAGGTTCAAAACAACAGAACTTTGTCTCACAGTTCTGGAGGATAAAAGTCTGAAATTGAGGTGTTAGCAGGTCCATACTTCCTCTGAGAGTCTGGGTAGAATCTGGTCCTTGCCTCTTCTTAGCTTCTGGGTGGACGTCAATCCTTGGTGTTCTTAGGTTTGTAGCTGCAGTGCTCCAATCTCTGCCCCTGTCATCATATGGCATTCTCCTTCTGTGTCTGTGTAGTTACATGATATTCTTCATTCTCTATGTGTCTGTGTCTAAATTCTCTTCTTAAAAGGACACCAGGAATATTGGATATGACCTACCCTAATGACCTTGTTTTAACTTAAATAAATAAAAAATCTTATTTACAAATAAGATCACATTCATAAGTACTGTGAAATAGGACTTTAGTATATCTTTTTGGAGGGCACGATTTGACCCATAACATTCACCCTTTCCCCACTGTACCGATTTGGTGTACAAAGAATTAAGTCAGAAATAGTGAGAAAATGTAACACAAACCCTCTCTTTGAATAGAGACTCTCCACTTTCTTACCCACAGGATTTCTGAAAGACAGGACAAATTATTTGTTTTTATTATATTTTCTTTGAACCAGTGTTATGATGTAAAGGCTAATTCATTAAGAGGAAAAAGAAGTTTCTTCAATTCCACTTTTTGAATGAGAAAATTAGTTTTTAGGGGATTAATGTGAATGATCCCATTTTATACATGAGAAAACAGCACAAACAACTTTAAACATGTTGATCATGACTATGTTTCAGGCATGGTGTTTCCATTTAGTAGGTGTTAGCTAGTAGTCATGTGACTTCCTTAGTTCATATACCTAGAAAATATAAGAATGCATGTCTTTGGACTTCTCATCTGATGGTTTGGATCTATATATTATTACTGTAGACAGTGTAATAGAAATATATCAGTGAGGCTATAATTTCTGTTATACCCTTCCCTAAATTTACTTGTCCAACTAGTACTGAAATTCATCCTTTCATTAAGTCCTACTTAATGGTTAATACATACTCATGATCTGATGTTTGTCATTATTTGTCATCTATCTTTTATCTTCAGAGTTACCTAGTGGCTTGAGAGAGCAGATTCCCAGCTCCTACCCATCAGAAAATCTAGATATGTGGTGTGGGACCCAAGTTTCAAATTTTTAGAAAGCGATTCAGGTGTTTTTGATGGCAACAGGATTTAGGAACCACTTAACTAGTTGTCTATAACATATCTGCTACCTCTAAGTATTTCAGATGCCTTTTCTTTGGATCCTGACTTTGTTTTTTGGCTAAGTATAAAGCACTTTAAGGTATAAATTTTCACTGACCACTGGAAACTGGGAGTTCCTTCTGGTTCCACAGCCCTTGGAAAATTATGATTAAAGCACATCATGGGCATAGCTTAATATAGAACCTTAACTCCTTTCTAACTTCTCTTCCAAATTTCACACTTTTCTTTTTTCATATGACTTTTATTGTTTTGAGTTTTCCTGGGACTCATCTTGCTCTACATCTTCTAGAAGTCCGTCTTCACAAGTGCACATAGACACACTCAATACAGAGGCTTTCTGCTCGCTTTGAGACCTTCTGAAGGAGCAGGAGGATTTCCTTATACAGACAATAGTAGCTTGAGCAACAAGAACTGGAATTCAAACACCTATCATCCATGCAGGAAAGTGAGCATTTTACAATGCTTCTTTCAAAGTGTTTAGTTGAGGCTGATATAATTGCTACAGTAATCAAGTGGATCTTTTTCTCTTTGTAGAAGATCTTTGGACTTTTTAGATAAACAAAAAAAATGTAACTTTAGGTGATATTTATTTCAATTGGGTACATCTGGATGTTTGGATGTTTCTATGCATGGTGCCTACCCACTGCCTTGCTTAATGTGAGTGCTTAATAAATATTTGTGAATATAACGACCAGTATCTAAAAGTTCACTGATAGATATCCAACTTGTTTCTCATCAGCTTAATTCCTTGAAAGTCAAACCCAGGACTTTGACTTTTTGGCAATCGGCACTTTTTCAAATATTAGCTTAGGTCAGAGAGTTTAATAAGGAAATCTTTATAGGCATTAAAATAATTTCTACTGGCAAGCCTCACTGCACCTACCATACCTTACCCTGACCTCTACTACACTTTGTCTTAAGGGTGGGAAAAAGTAGGCAGTTATTAATGTTGGTGATATTTAGTCAACATCTTATTAATAAGTGGTCAATTCATAAGTAGTCATTAAATATCCGTTCTGTTCCCAGCCTTATCCTAGGCGGTATGAGAAATAAAGAAGTAAAAGAATTGGACCCTTCCTTGATAGAACTTATACTCTAGCCAGATAGCTCTACAGTTAAGGAGTTTGTAAGTTCCATGCTTTTTTTCCTTCTCCTTTCCATTTACTGTCACTCCCTCTAGTTTCTATTCCTCATAACCCATGATTCATTACTTCAGGCTTGCCTAGCATTATGACCAGTTTTTACTAAAAAGACAGTGCAAACTTCATAAGCCTCGGTTTTCTCATCCTTAAGACTGAGCTAATAATACCCAATTTATATGTTTATTACAAGGATTAGAAATAATCTATACAATGTATATAAAGTGTTATGTGTGTGGTAGATGTTAATAATGTTAACAGAGGTATAACTACTGTGGACGTTTAATGCTGACTAGAGAAGCAACTAATAGAAAATGGCCAAAATGTCAGGAAATACTTTCAAAATGTCATTAGGGAAATAGAACATTTGTGTTTTGTCATAACATTTAGCCTAATCTTGTACATAGCATTACTTTTATTCACTGATATTACTTACATTCATTGCTGCCTCTACTTCCCATTCCTCATACTAAAAGGAGAAAAAATTAAGAAATAACAGGAATTTGCTCAGAGAAAATACCTGTCAGGTCTCTCTTACTAGCCAACAAAGTAAGTTAGACTTTGTTTATTCATTCAAATAACATTTACTGAGTCCAGCTCCAAGACTGAACATGAAAGAGAACAGGGACATGGAGAAACTAGAAGGCTTTTGGAATGGTTGAGTAGTGGGTAAAAAGTGATAGAAATAAGGCTGGAGAGGTAGGTAGGGGCCAGATTATCCCAGGAATTCTTGGTATGTTCTCATTTGGACTTCATGATAGAAGCAAAATATATCACAGGGTTTTAATAGAAAGGAAGATTTTCTTTCCTTTTCTTCTTTTTTTTTTTTTTCCCTCGAAGAATGATTTTTCTGACTTCAGGTGGAAAATGGATTAAAGGAGGAAAGAGTGAGAATGGGGCAAAAGTCCAGGAGCTGTTAGGAGAATTCAGCAAGAAATGATAACTGTCTTATCTGAGGGGCATGAAGACAATCAGGAGTCTGAGAGCTATGTAGGAGGTACACATTCACAATCCCCAGGATTTACTGAGGCCACATTTTTTTAATTTAAATTTTTGGGGATATTTCTAGAAAGATAATATGATGTATATAAAATACATTGCATTATACTCTCAGGAAGATCTGGGAAATAACCAAGACATCAATATTTCTATAGTAAAATACACAAATATTCTCAATAAATGAGGTGTACTGAGTACTAAGAACCTTCAATCACTTCAGAGCAGATTTTGCTGCACAGTGAGTTAGGGAAAATCTTGGCATTTTTAGTCTTTTGTTTGTGAAAGTGTAGGTAAGTAGTTGGTAATTAATTGTATAAAGTGGATATAATAAATAAAAGAGTGAATTAAGGTTGTTTTTTGGGTTTTGTTTTGGCAACTAGGTAGATGCTGGTACCATGCAGGTAGAGAGGGGACAAAGCAGAAAGTACACATTTGTGACTAGAAGGATGAACTCAGTTTTGGGTAAGGATTATCAATTCTGAGGGATGTTAAAATAGACATCATTAGCAACATTTCAAGAACAAGGAATGGTCATCACTGCCAAAGCTTCAGAGAATACAAAAGATAAGTATTTACATGTCTCTTGTATTCAGCAACCGAAGGACTTCTAGTGACCATTGAAAGAATAATGTTAGTGGTGTGGCAGAAGAAATAAACCCAAATGTACTAAACTTGGTAGTATGAGGAAGGTAAAAAAATAGAATAAGCAAATGCAGACACATCTTTAGGTTTACTGCATACTTGTCTTGCTGGTTAAAACGAGATCCATGTTTCATGTCAATGGGCATTAGAGTTGATAATGCCCAGTATCAGTTAAAAAAAGTATAAAAAGATAAATAAGCTATATTTTGTATCTAAGAATCTGTTGCAGAAGACAAACAAAAATACATCACACAAGTAAGTCTTTCAAAGGAAGTTTTTGTTTGTGTGTGTGTGTGTGCGTTTTAGAAGTACTCAGCTAAATTCCTTTGGGATTTTTAAAATACACTCAGGTTCTATCCTTGAGCATTTTGATTAATTTGGTCTCAGGTGGAGCTAGAAATCTGCATATTTAATAAATTTCAAGGTGATTCTGACAACAGGAGATGAATCAAATCTAGGAATACAAATTTAGGAAATACTATAAAGAGGTGCAAATTTAAATCATAAGAGTGAGGATATACCAGAAAAAATATCACTAAGAGCAATGTCAGAGAGTTTAGAGCCTATGTTTCCTTCTAGGACTTTTCTGTTTTGGGTCTTACATTTAAGTCATTATTCCATTTCGAATTTATTCTCATATACTATGTTAGAAGGTGGTTGAGGTGTTTTTTGTTTTTGTTTTTGTGTTTTTGTTTTGTTTTTTTTTTGCATGTGTCTGTCCAGTTTTCCCAATACCATTTATGTGAAGGAGAGACTGAAGAAAGCTAACAGCAGGACCTCTATTTGTTCTCTATTACTTAAAAGGCAAAGTGGAGGGACAATGTCAAATAAAGACTGCATAAAACTTTGGGAACTACCAAATGCCATGAAAATATGAGGTGCCATTTTTGTTAAAACAAGAGAAGGATTTAGAAAAAGACTGAACTATTTTTGAAAAAGTACCTTCCATTGTTTTTGTTTCTGATTATAAAAGTATTACAAAAGAGTGCAACAAAGAAAATAAAAATCCCTAGTAGTACAGAGAAACCAGTGATAACTACTGTCTATTTTTTAATGAGTAGCTTCTTGTCTTTTGACAAACACTTTTAAGACTTTTGATGGAAAGAGTAGCCATTTATTTAGATTGATATTAGCTTTAGGCCAAAGAGATACTTTACAAATAAAAGTTTAGGATAGATTGATTGTTTTTAAATGTTTTATGTGGTGAGATGACTTTGGACCCTTTTAGGGTAGAGCTATAGCTCTTCTGAAAAGTCTAGTGGAAACTACAGACCATGGATTGGTGGTAAACTAAGGCCCTTGGGACAAATCCAGCCCACTACTTATTTTGTAAGTAGATTTGTATTGAAATACATTGTTTTTGTAGTGCCTATGACTGCTTTCCTACTACAACTGCAGTTGAGTACTTGTGACAGAGATTATCTGGCTCCTGAAGTCTAAAATATTTATGATATGGCCCTTTACATATAAGTTACCAAAGCTTGGTATAGATCAGTATTCCCAAATTATGTTCCAAGGCACATTAATGTCCCAAGAAATGTTAATGTACATTCTTGACAAAAGGCTCTGAGATCAAGTAAGTTTAGAAAATGCTTGATTAAACAAAGTTAACCCAGTTTCTTTACAGTTGGGCATCTGATTACTTTTAATATGGTCATTGATAATCAACAAGGGTAGAATATATTATATATAGCATTCCTCTAAATTATTTAGTTAATAGACATGCCCCCCCCACCCTTGTCCTGGACATTTATTAACATCATAGTTTGGAAAATTTTAAGTTTGTGTTTTGAGAGGCTTTGCTAAGATCATAAAATGGCATTAAATTTGAGGCCATGGTGTTTTAATTCGTCTGTACAGAAAACCTTTCTGATTTCAGAGGTCAGGAAATTACCCTCTACTGGTCAATCCCTGATCTCTGTTTGGGGTTGGCCCTCTGTGAAGGGAATTTTAGCCTGAAGCAAAATTCTCAAGAGTGCTACATGGAAATAGAGACAGGAGGTTGATACATAAGGTCTCTGAGGTGATAACTGGGGCAAACAAAGCATTCAGCTTTCTTTGTTTGGGGTAGCATTTCCAGAGCCTCAATACGATGTTCATGGGTGCTTATGCCTTCATGGTACTCTATTTCCATAAAATAATAATAATAATAATAATAATAATAATAATAATAATAACAACAACAACAACAATAAAACTAAAAATAAATGAAAAATAGTAAAAATTATATTTTATGACTGTGTTGGTATAAAGACAACTTTAATGCAGGCTCGATGTATTAATTTTTCTCTTCCGATTTAAAAAGATATTGAAATTAAAACATTTGATGGTCCCTAAAAATATCATGGGCCCTAGACACTGCATATTGTGCCTACTAGGTAAGTCAGCCCTGAGAATTGCCAAGGTATGATATCTTTCCTGCCAGCTTTCTTGAATGCAGGACCATGTACTTTGTAACTTTCTGCTCTTTAGCCACTTGAATCTCTTGTATATAGTACTGGTTCAATAATATCTGTTAAATATTAAAGGTAATTAATTTCGGGGTTGTCAAATAACTTGTTAGAGAATAAAAGGAATAGCTCCATTAAAACACATTTAGATTTCCTCCAAAGATCTAATAAAATTCATATAAATTACAAAAATACCTAAGTATCAGCATGCAGTAAGAAGAATTCGCTAGTAGTAGCAGTGTAGCTATTCATTTCATAATGTTTGGCCTCAATTTCTTAATTAGCAAGAAAAATATTAATTAAAGTGAGGGGGTTCTATACATAGTTTTAATCAGAAGGCAGAGCAAATAGCTAAAATTTTCATAATACAGTAGTTAGGTCATTAAATACCTGACAGGCTTTAAAAATCATAGTAGTAAGCTCCTCAGTCCATTTAAAGATTAAACTCTCTCAAAAATGGTAATCATGGAGGATACGTTATAGACTACATAATATGCTTTCAAAGGACAGTGATGGACCCTTTCTAACAGCAAAACAAATCAGAAAGTTTTTAAAATTCAATAAACGTCCTAATAATCCACCTAACTCAATTTTCTTCCAACATAGACCTCTTCTTAGAGAATGTTATTACCTATTTTTTTTTTCATAGCCTACTTGAAAATTTTAATACCCTGACCACAATGTTTTGCTTTTACCAGAAAATTTTGTCCAATGTAACATACAATTAATTAGAAAATAGGCGGTATAGTTAATCAATAACACAACAGCACCCACACAAGACATACTGTATGAGTAGAAAGATTTAAAACACAATTTACCAAATATGCAGAATGGGCAGCACTATTTTATCTGGTATTTATTATCAATTAAAAAAAAGAGAGAAAAAGAAATCCTCATGAAGAAGGGAAGTTGAGCCAGTCATGTCTAAATTATAGAAATTTCCTAGCAGTGCCTGGAAGTCCTCTGATAAAGGACACCTGGGAGACCTGACTTCCACAAGGGTACTATGTATCTTCCAGGCCACACAGGGTACAGATGACCTTGTGGCCCTGCACTAGGAGCGGAGAACTGCGGACCCCAGGAAAATGGCTTGCTGTATTGGCCATGGGTTCACCCAGGCCTAGAGTTCCCACATGCCAGAGCAGGTGCTGGGAGTAAAGAGGGGGGACACTAACTGAGTATGCCTATGTGTTTTGTGCTCATTTGTCATCCAGGTTCCCTGGGATGGGTCCCTGGGCTGTGTAGAAATAAACCGGACCACACACAGGGACTTCCGGGGCTGCCATGGTCCATCCTGCTCCAGAACAGAGTTGCTAATTCCCCTGAAGACAAATCCTGCGGGATCTCAGATGCCAATCTGGGCCTGACCAGGGATAGATGGGATGGGAGAAACCTGATGTTTGCCGGACATGTCCCAAGTCCAGTAAGGTCAGCAGGACCATGTGGTGTCTGACAGGGAAAGAAAATAAAAATTATGTCATTTTTTTCTGTGGATTAATGCATAACTCAGGAAAAGTACATGCAGCACACTTCTGAAATATAATATGGATAGATATTATTCATCTCAAGTGTAGGAAGAGAAATTTGTTCAGTTTCTAACATATATCTTTTTTCTTTGCAGAGAGTTCTCATAAGAGAACTGCTGTGTGGGCTGGCAAGTCCTTTCCCAGGAATACTCTCATCTGCTCTCTGCTATTTCCCTCTGTCTTGCAGAAAGAAAGAAGGGAGATTTACCTATAAGAATTGAATATGGCTATGGAGGCAATTTTACCCTCTGTGCTACCCACTCGGATCTTAATTCATAGAGGTATTAGGTAGTTAGGTAAGCATGAGTGACTGGGGAATGAAGGTCCCACCCAAGATCTTCCTTAGGAACTCCCTGAAACACCTAATTTACAGTTAGAAATTACCGCTACATCTTGAGGCACAAAGGAGTAAAAAGCTAAAAATAGTCATTGGTTTGGTTTGGCCACAAGTGCTTCTGCAGTACTACCCTAACCTTTCTGTAAGCTTAGCCTCATTATACTAGTGTTATAACATCATACATATGCCTGGGAGTTCATGAATCTAATTATAACAGACTGAATTCTGGGTAAGTACATGCACAGTAGACAAAAGGTTATATAACAGTGAAGTGTCAATCAAAATGACCTCACATGCCAATCATCTAGCACCACCCCTATAACCAACCATCACTGCCACAATATAAGGTTTACTTCCTGAATTCTACAGTGCTGTAGCCTTCTTTGATGTAGCCCAAATATTTCTTGAAATGTACTTTCAATAAATCTTAATTTCCTAAATCTCACTGATTTGTAATTCTTTACCATGTCAGCAAAAAGAACCAAGGACCCCTCAGAGCCATTGGGGACAGATTTTAGATAGTCCCAATGGTAACAGAGGGATCCTCTCTACTATAGCAATCATGTTTTAGATATTGTAGGTAAGGATGCATTTTATATATTCTGTTCAACTGTTAGGCAAGAATTCTGTTTTTCAGTTAGGGAAAGAAGGTCCATTTACCTCGGAATGTCTATAAGCACCTAGGGCATCTTCGGACACTATCAAGCGTTGGCCATGAAAGATTTGGGGATAATGCAATATTTACCAGCAGCCTGGGACATTCTTAAGAAGAAATTTCTCATACATATTATTCTAAACTTCGTTTTTGGAAACGTTCAAGGAAGGCCTTTGCAAAATGCTTTTTTGATGCCCCAAACAATGCTGAATAAAAGCTGCTGTCCTAAATGTATCCTTGACCCTGTAATCAAGATTATCTGGGATTTTTTTTTTTTCTCTAGAGGTAACAGTTTGTATTTTGTCATGGAAAAAATGAGAACAATTAGAATGTTTTCTAGATTAGATACCAGGTGTCGGAATATAGAAGATGTCTGTTCTGGCAGACTGATTATTTTTCCAATACCAAGTACAGTACAAAGTTTCTGGTTTACAATCTCCACCTTCACAGGTGCCAGGTTGCTTTCCTTGAAAACTTCTGTTCTTGGAACTTGAACCACCATTTCAATACAACCATGGCAGATGGACAAAGGTCAGTCTAGAATGAGACAGGAAGAACCAACTTCTAAGAAAGGATAAAGTCCTCCTAAGGCCATATTTAAATGGTTTGCAAACTGATATTCTGAAGGGAAACTTTTCATTTACTTCAGTTTCTTCTGTATTTGGGTTTCCAGGAGGTTAGGGGCCCTGGCCTTAAATTAGAACCTAGATTGAATTGGCTTTGGAGTCTCCAAGATACAGTTTGTGTTCAGAAGATGTAGCTGGCCTGTGGGGTACAAGTTGTACCTGAGGGGGGTGGTCACTGATTGTGTCCTTACTATGTGGCTCAGTTCTGATGATATGGTGTGTTTTCAGAAGAATTCTGAAATATGGGCTAATTCATTGGTCACGAGAAACATACAACAAATAAAAAGTCAATGGAAACATTCACGATCTGAAAAAGAAATTATAGTCTACAAAATAAGAGAAAGAAAATGAAACAATTTTTAAAAATGATAAACATCCTTTTACAGTTTAAACAATAATTTTATATTTAGGATGAGATGTGAGTGCATATTGATATGTTTGACATAATGTGAGATAGAATGTCCAGAGAAAGATGGTCTGGGGCCTCTGAAACTCTTTGAATGGCCCCAGGCCCAGGCATACTGAAGGCAAGCAATGGATGGTTAAATTTGGTTTAAATAAACACTTTTTTTTTTCTGGTTAAAATTTTGTTTCTTGTCTTGTCCCCAAGCAAGGGATGCTAGTAATACCAAAAAGATAATAAAACTTCAATTTCATGTGACAGTGACTTAACAATGTTTTGAAATTCCCACCATTGTTTGGCTGGGTGTCACTATTCCAGCAGGTGAATCTGCCTCTTTTATTAAGAAGATTGACCCGTGTGACTTCAGAGAGGAATTTTGGCAAGACGAAAGTGCTGATTCTAATCCTGGTAGCAATCTCTGGGCTCTTAACAACTCTTTGTGTGGGTTCTCCCTTTCCCCCTTTTAAAACTTGCAATTAACCCTGAGTGAGGAGACTTTTTATTGAAATTTACTTGAGGGACCCATAATTTAAATGTACATTGGGAAATAACAGAGACAGAAACTAGGAGTTTTGCCAGGCACCTGGAAACAGCTCTACATTATCGTAGAAGCTTCAAGTTGGAAGGGTCTTTAGAAATCTTCCCTCTTAGCCTGCACAACTCTTCTGTTGAAGGAAGAAAGACTCAGAGGAAAAGTGACTTACTCACGGTTTTAGAGGTGATTAGTGGCAGAGAGGGGCTTCATAAGCAGGCCCCTGACCTTTTTTTATTACTCCATGATGACTGAGAGTGGAAGGGAAAATAAAGTCCACTTTGGTGTAGAATGCTTTCTACTGAGATTAGAGGAAAATGATTTTTTTTTTAAATAGTGATTCTGAACAAACTGCACAGTGTGCAAGATACAGGGAGAAAACCGAATTCTGGGCCTGACCATTTATATCCTGGATGTTTACCTAGTGTGTATAGGCATGGAGGCTTTAGGTTCAGACTGTTTAGTAATTGTGTTTGATCTAAAGATCTTCCCAGTCATACTGGGCTAGGTTGTGCACCTTATGGTTTGTGAAGTCTCCATTTAATAGTGTGGGTGGAATCTTATCGTATATAAAGAAGAGATGGTAAATATTTTGCCAGAGGAATCTCCAAGCTGAATATATTCCAATCACCTATACCCATTGCTAGTAGGAATAGTGATAGCTGATTCTATAATGCCATTCTAGAAATGAAAAGTATTTCATAGTATGAAATATTCTTGATGAATGAATAGATAAAGAAATGGATAAAGAAAATGTGATATATAATTAAATTTAATATATTAAATTAAAATGTAATGGAATTATGTACATATATGTATACGTAATGTGTATACATACACATGCATTATATACACAAACATATATAATGTGTATATATATTTATATAATGAAATATTCAGCCTTAACAAAAAGGAAATCTTGCTATCTGTGACAACATGAATAAATCTAGAGGGTAATATGTTCAGTGAAATAAACCAGACAAAGAATGACAAATATTTCATGATCTCCCCATATGTGGTATATGTTAAAAAAATATATAAACAAAATAAAAACCAAACCAATAATAACAGAGAATAGCATAGTGGTTACCAAAGGCTGGGAGATGAGGAAAAAGGAGAGAGAAAAGAAAAAGAAAGATGAAAAATAAAATGGTAGTTGCTGGAGGTTGGACTACCACGGGGAGTTATGGTTACAGGAGTACTGAGTTTCAGTTTTGTAAGATGAAATGAGTTCTGCAGATGGATGGTGGAGCTGATTTCACAACAATATGAACATAGGTAATACCACGAACACTACACTTAAAAATGATTGGCACACTAATTTTTGTGTTACATGTATTTGAACACAATAAAAATATTCATATGCAATTTTCTTATATTTAATTTATTTCAGCTTTCCGATAGCAAAACACAAGAGTGTATAAATCCTTGAAACTCTTCTCTGGAGAATAAAATGGTTAGTGATGAAATAAACTTTAATTTTAGGAAGCTCAATAAAGAATTTTAATCTGTGGCTTTCAGCTCACCTGTCTTGAGGCCATTTCATCATGTGGAAACTTTGTAATCTAGTGCTTATCAGCTGTTTTGTTCCAATAGTTCTGCACTTTTCCCATTAAATGTTAAATTGATTTGGATGCCACACTTCTGCCTTTTTCTAAAGCATACCTTTAGATTTCAGGATGGAAAGCCCAGAAATTCTCTACAGGGACATTTTCTTGCTTTCAAGTCCCCCCTGTTATTTAGGTGAGGAAAACACAATTCAACGGAGGGAGTTGTTACTCAGGGCTAACAGTCTGCTTTTCAGAGCTGTTATTTCCAAGATATTGACAGAATGCCTTCAAACTCTGGAGCAAAGATTGGGGAGATGGATTTTATAAGAGGAACAGTGTTTTCTCTAAAAAGCTCTGCCACAGACCCAAATTATCTTTTACAGACTGGAAGATAACAGTTTAACGGAGATAAAAATCTATAAATGGTTATTTATCTGCAACGACTATTACTTTTGCACCAGGACATGATTTTCCACTAAGCCCAAACCTGTTCCAGAGAAATTTCTGATTTCTTTCCATGAAGGAAAGTGCAGGGTTGTTTTTGCCAATGTAATAGTGCTTCCTTTTCAACAAACAACAGCATAAACTCCGTTTGGTACTCTTGTCCCTATATAACTTTGTTTTTATGGCACAGTGGATGGCACAGTTGTCCTCTCCTTTGTGTTTCTGAAAGTCTCACTTTTTCTAAGTTGCCAAGAACTATTTAAATTTTAATTTACTTCATAAACTCAACTGAAATAATAAAATTGCTACTTTTTTTTTTTGGTTAAGGGTTTTAGAGTCCTTATAAAAAGTACTTACTGTTTTTCTCTGTGACCTTAACTTCAATTTCCTCATTCAAAAAATGTGAATAAGAATGATATTACTTCAAAGGTTGTTGAGAATTTTAAATAAAATAATGTGTGCTTGACAAAGTATGTGTTAGTTTCCCATCTCTACAAATGAGTAAAATAATTTGCTCAATTGAAATCAATGTTGGCTGAAGTTTAGCCCTTGATTGTATAATTATGAATATCTTTTTTTTCTTTCTATAGACTCATCTTGAAATTCTCATGGATATAGATGTTTAATATCTTTCTCCCTATCTTGCCCACTATTGGGTAGTTCTCTGTTTTTTTGTCCTGCTCTGTATATCATTTACAATTATCATCCAACACACTTTGGAATTCTTTTTCACTCTCATGCAATGGGAACTACGCTAAAAATTCCATGAAGTTCATTTATGAAACAGTAAAAGAAAGTTAGTCATCAAATAAAGTGATAAAATTAAGAGACTTATTTAAACTATTTATAGACATGCAAATAAAGATAAAAATGATTTGATAGAACACGTATGTTGAAACAATAAAAACCTTTAAGCTGCTATTTCCACCATAGATTAGACCACACCTAGAAGTAATTTGGAATAGAGTGAATCAAATTTACCTGTTGACTCATGATCTGGGCAAGAGACTTTCAGTCTTTCCTTTCCTGTAGTTTGCTGATCTCTCTGGAACACGTAACTACCCTTCCGAGCAAGCAGGCTCCTATGGTAACCAGTCAACTAAATGGACCCCGTTGCCAGGAAAGGTGCATGAAACAAAACCAAAACAAGGCAGACAGGAAGACAGGGGCTTCCCCAGTGGTTGAATTGAGAGATGTCAGGGGAAACATAAAAATACAATTATGAAATAGCTCAGTGCAATGTTTTAGTACTGATAGTGACATTGGTAGTAGTAAAATATGTATTAATATGTGCTAAAGCTGGATCCTTCTTTCCCCTTTTAGTGCTTTGCTTTTGATTATGTAAGCACAAGTTTCTATGTCACTGTTCAATAACTAGCAGCTATGAAGAACAAACTATTTGTCAGGGATTTATATTTAGTTTTATAAATCCTTAGAGCCATCTTCAAGGTAAATATTGTTACTCTGGCTTTACAGATTCTTTCAAACTCAGTTTAATTATCAGCTATCCCTGATCACTTCCTCTCCATTTAGATCCCTCAACAATATGGGCCAATGCAATCCCCTTTACAGCTCTTGTTACATTTGTAATTATGCAATTAATGATTGTAATACTTAAAGTTTAAAGTTCATGTTCCTTGGTGGCTTTGTAGAGTGTGGCAGAGCCCATGCCTGTTTACTGTCCTATCCCTAGAACCTAGAATGGTACCCAGCACACAGTGAATGCTCAATGGACATCTGTGGAATGACTGACATGAGAAGAGCGAGGCTCAGGGAAGTGGCTCAGTTGTATACAACTATTGAAAGTACAGCCCGGACCTTTGCACTGCATACTCTACTTGGAATGCTCTTTTGGCCCTAAGAACTCAGAATACATAGATGTTCTCTACTACTGGGTATTAATCACATTTCAGTAATCTAAAAGGAAGAAATATCATCATTTTAAGATGCAAACAAAAGTTTAGTATCTTGCCTGAAATCATACATGTTTTATAATAATAAATAAGTTGGCGAAAGTAATGATAGCAGTAATGACTTACACAAATATGTCAGGATCGACCCCTAACTTCTAATTGTGTATTCTTTAGACAAAGATCCCTCTAAATTTTTCCTCATCATATTAAGCTGATTAAAAAAGTTAATAAAAAAAAAGGTTTTCCAGTCAACTTCTATCATAATTGTTTGTATATTTGTCAGTTTTTTTTTTTTTTCATTTGACAGCAAGCCTTTTGAGAACAGCAAATTTATTGTCTTTTCTCTATACTTCTGTCTTAGATCCTGGCACATACATAGCAGCAACTCAGTAAATACTTGTTAAATATGTGAATTATGTTGCTATTCTATGACTGTGTGTACTGATTAGTCTCTTCCCTCTTTTATCTATATCTGTCACTAAAATTCAAGTTATACTTTTGTAACAATCCCCAAATTTCAGTTTATTTCTCATCCATGATGTCAGGAAGAGCTTTGCTTATTGTTGTCACATAGGGACTAAGGCTGAAGGAAACTTCACCATTTCAGAATGCTGCCATTTAATCTCCAAGCTTCAGGGTTTTTCCACAACAGCAGATGAGATAGAGATGGTGACTCAAATACAAGCCATAAAAATCCCGATCCAGACTGTCATTCACATTCTTTTGGCAGGAACTATCACATGGCCACACCTAACTTCCAGGGACCATGAGAATATCTGACCAAAAACAGAGGAAAATCAGTTATTGATGAACATTAATAACTCCTATCATACAACTAGAATCTATGACTTCAAGCTTTGTGAAAGAAGGGAGGGAAATAGTAGACAAAAAGTCAAAGAAAAAGAAAGAGAATGCTCAGAAAATGAGAAAAAAAATGATGCAAAGGAAAAAAATAATCTCAGCTGATAAGACTATTCTGGCAAGTTTAGCTCTTGTTCTGTGGTAAATTAAGCCCTCAAAGAAATCAGCCATATCTTCTATTCTTCATCCACATGACTTGTTAATAAGTTTATTGTTCTTATACAATTGTGGATATTAAATTGGGAAAGACAATCACTAAAGTTTCCTGGATCATCTCTCATGTGCAAGGTATAGAAGTATAAACATTCCTGCTTTCAATTTGAGATAGGTGTGACAAATAGAAAATAAACAGAGGTGTCTCTGACACTGGAATACATTATTATTTTTTCCTCATCTTTCCCTGCCACTTACTACTTTCCTTCCTTGCTCAGGTTAGCACCACAAAGGAAAAACTTATGGGTATCTTATTATGGGTGCATTCCCAGAGTCTGCAAATACAAGGCACATAGTTAGTCCTCAATAAATATTTGTTTACTGATGGCTTAAAAGGGACAACTTCCGGAGAATAAGCTCTAATACTTGCAACTAAAGGTTCACTTCCTGAAGTGGGCCCTTTGGGGAATTACAGAAATTTTGAAGTTGCCATTCATTTGATTAGGCAAGTTAAATGGGGAAGTGGTTTTTAATCTTTGGGTTGGTCCTTAGCAAGATCTGTTCAGTCATTTTCTTTCCAGTTGGCAGTTTGGAAGTCTCAGCAGTATAGCTTATGGTTGGCAGTCAATTAGTTGTGAATTTATTTTTAATCTTTAGCAAATGTCCCTTGTGAACAAGTGCAGGATGCATCATAATTACCATCAACTACTATTTCTTTAATTCCCCTGTGTGTCTGGCAAAGTACTTTGCAAAACAGAGACAAAATATAGTTCTACTCTAAAGGAATTGACAGAGCAAATGAAGAGAATTAATTTTTTGCTATATTAAAAAATTATTATTTTGTTTGGGGAGTGATTTTCTTATTCTGATAAAGTGCTTCATGGAGGGCTAGCGTTTAAAGATGGTTATGAAAGAAAAGGAACAATGATAGAGCATACAAACACCAAAAGGTGCCCTTTGATAACTACCAGTTTATAATTAATAATTAGTAGAAATAATATTATTACCAGGTGGTAATGATATTTTGTTGGGGAGAAGATAGAGGGATATTTTGGTAACACACTGGTATTTTTGTCTGCTCACTTAACTGCCCAATTATTTTAGAATAGATCTCAAAAATATATTTGATAGTCAATTGAATTATGGGGCTCTTTGAATCATTAAGAAATGAAGAAAGGAATAGTATCTATGTTTGTTATATACAGAAACCCTTTCCCTATTCCCCAATCAGGAGCAAACATCCACCTGATTGTGAATAAACCTTTGAAAATATACCTCCACCTCACTGAAAATAACATTTTGGTGTCATTGACCTCTATCTCTGAATAGAAATTGTTCAATTTAAACTTTTAGTGAAATTTGCTTGAGAGCAAATGAGTACTTCTTTTAAAGTAATTTTTAATCTTTGAATAGAGACTAATTTTTCCTCCTTCAAAGCACCTGTTTGAATATTTTCTGAGTAGGTACCAGCTAATTTACTGGCTGATGAGAATGATGAACTCTGGGTATCATTATAATATCCTATCTGCCTTCACAGTCCACATGATATTTCTTGGGCAAAAAAGACCTGAGAAGCATTAATAATTAATAAAAAGCAGTGGCTTAAAAAACAAACACCTCACTAATAAAGGGACAGATGATTCCTATTTGTTTTCTTTTCTTTTTTACCTCTTGAAAAAAAGGGACCACTTCTGCTAAATGCATGGGTAATACTCATTACTTCTGCTCCAGAAAAACAATCGAACTGAACCTAACTGTATGTATCCTATGAAGAACAGGCAATCCAGAGATTGACTCCATGGACAATTTCGAACTCCAGAAAAGCTATGAAGGTAAGAAAGAATAGAGTTACTATGTTTAACAGTTCTAGGAAATGGAAGAATTGAATAAACTTTCTCCCAACCTGAGGAGGCAATAAAGGAGTATTTAGATTTACTAGAGTCTTGGATTTCCATATCTTTATAAGTATGAAACTTTGAGGTGCATTTTTTTTTTATGTACAGCTGTGATGAGATTTGATACAGAACAAAACTTTCTGTTATTCAAGAAATGTGACTAAAAAAAAGGGAGAAAAAGATCTGCTTAGAAGAAAATAAAGTACACAGCCCAAAGCCATACAAAGGCAAATGCGTGTGTACATTTTAATATTTTCCTTACAATTAGACTAGCGATGGCTAAGAATTACTGTTCTGATTGTGGGGACATGTGACTCTGAGGTCACCTTCTTCAATTTGTAAAAGCAGGGTCTTTCTACTTCTGTTTTCCTTGGAAGATGATATAACACCCAGAGGCATAAGGTTGGGGTTGCAGAAAGACCAAGAGTTCTGGAATCTGTCGGGCATACATACTGTGGGCTCATAACTTTACCATTTCTTTCCCATGGGACTTGAGTTAATCACTTAGCCTCTCTGAGACACAATTACCTTATCTGTAAAATAGAAATAATAATATTTCCATGTAGAAGTTTTGTGAGAATTAAATTAGATAATATACAAACTATTTCTGGTACAATGAGTTGATATTATGTCTTAGCACAATGTAATCAGTATGAATTTTCTTTCTTTCTTTCTTTCTTTCTTTCTTTCTTTCTTCTTTCTTTCTTTCTTTCTTTCTTTCTTTCTTTCTTTCTTTCTTTCTTTCTTTCTTTCTTTCTTCACTCATTCATTTGGCAAATATGACTTGAACCCCTGCTATGTGCTGGGTACTGAGTCTACAAGGGTGGGTTAGATAGACATGGCCCATGTTCTTACTGAGTTACAGAATCATGGGGGCAAGTGGAAAAGAGGTAAACAGTAATTGTAATACAGTGAGATGCACTAGGTTCCAAGCAATTTGCAAGTAGTATGGTACTGACGTTTGAGAACAATTTACTTTTACATTTAAATTAGGATATATTGAAGTTAATACTTATTATAATTTTACTCTAATTTATTTACAGTCCACTATACTTTTTTATCCTCAAAAGAAGTAGAGGTAGACACACTATGCAAGAATATATTTCCCCTAGAACATCTTATGCTGACCTAGCATATAGTAGATGCTAAGTGAATAGTAATAAAGATGGTGATAATGAGGATGAAATTGCCTTGAAACAATGCTACTGACAATGCAACTCTGGCAGTGTTTGAGACTATATGTTAAAAAAGTTGATTATAGGACAACCCAAATGTTCTGTATTTTTCTGGTCTATAAACTCTAATTACAGAAAAAAAAGGTTTCATGCCCCCTCAAGGATATCACTGTATGTATTATAAATTAAACTTTGGAAACAGAACTGATAGCAGGAAAATTTATTCTTAAAAATATTTTCATATAAATACTTTATAGAGATGGACACATGTATTTTGGGAACTTCAGGAAAGGATTTCTGGTCTCTCAGTGTACTTGTCTGATAGGGGTAGGCTAGGTGACATTACTGGATTTCCTGCCTGTGGCTCTATCTTGGGGCATTTGGTGCAGCACCATCCTCTGGTTTTTGGCAAACAGGCAGCAGAGACACCACAAAGCTTATTAAGAGTACCCATCTGGCCTGGCATAAACACCACCTACTGCCCCAAAGTTCTCCTTACTCTGATGGCATAGAAATCTTACTGATGCCAGCCTCATTATTAAAAGAGTCTTCTGCAGCCACAAAATTTTAAATTGCTAGAGTTTTCCAAGGAAATTTAAGGTCAAAGAAGTTTCAGTGTGAAGAAAGTAGAAACAAAATCCACACCTTTTAAGAGGATACAGATAGGAAAGACTTATGTAAATTTTGCCAACATTGTTTTCTCCAGAATGAGGTAGGGTCATTTGGCACATGTAATAACATATAAAATAATTTTTCTGTAATTTATAGAGACCAGCTATAGAAGCATTCTTTTCTATTGCTCCTTTTTTAAACTCACTATTTAATATCTCATTATTTGGCAGAGATCACTGCAGATATTTGTGTTTTTATGAGGAGTGTGTAATGTTCTGGATCTAATTTTACACTAGGTCATGTTTTCATAGTTTTTCTACCATTAGGATCTGGAAAGTTGGGATATTTGTATGTAGATAATATACATCAAGGTGTACCACCATTTAAAAAAGCTTCTAAGAAATTTTAAACTTCTGTAAGTGTTGGCAGAATTGTGTCATGTACCACTATGTACTCAACACCTAGGGTCAACAGTTATCTACTCATGAACAATACATTTTTATCTATACGCCTTCCATTCTATTTTGAAACAAGTCTCGAAAATCATATGATTTCATTCATAAATATTAAGTATATGTCTCTAAAAGACAAGCATCATTTTATTTGTTTTATAACCAAAATACCATTGTCAAAGCTAAAAAATTAATAATTTTAATATAATAAAATATCCATATCCAATAAGTGTTCAAATTTCCAATTATAATTGCCATAATTTTTAAGTTTTTTTTTTTTTCAAAACAGGATCTAAGTCAAAACCATACAATATGATTGGTCAATAAAACTTTTAAATCTTTTCTAAATTACAGGTGCTCCCTCCGTTCTTTTTTCCTTTAAGGTGATTTGGAAGAAACTGAGATTTTTGTCTTCTAGAGTGTTTCTCGCAGTCTACAAAGTGTTGATTGAATCTATGCACTGTAGATTAACAGGTTTCTCTATCTTTTAGATTTCTTTCAATCATATATAGGCTCAATTAAGTTTTGATTAGATTTTATTTATTTTTGACATGATTACTTCATAAGCAGTGTTGTGCTTTTTCATCAGGAGGCACATAATATTTGGTTGGCTCTCCTTTTTGTGATGTCAGCAGCCATAGGTGCTCAATTAATAAACTATTTTATTAAATTTGCAAAATTATGGTATTCTAATTCCATGATTTCTTCTTCACATATTAGCTGAAACATTTCTATAAAGTCAAACTTTCTTTTATTACTATATTGATAATTAAGTTCACATAGAAAATGCTTGACTTTTTGCCTTTGTTAGCCAATGGTGATCAAATTTAAAAACATTGTAAGTATAATATGTCCCTGTGGATTTAACTATTATTTGTTACTCAATTTCTTGAATTTATATAATTATTAATGTTCAGATTGTCCCTTTTGTGTGTGTGTGAAAAGGTGCAGGAACTTCTTTAAGTTGGCTTTTGAGTCCTGATGACATACCCTAATAGTCTATGATAGTTTCCTTGCTATTTGATATGATAAGATACTCAAGGCTCCTTTTGTGTTTTCTTCTCTAGTCCTTTGAATCCTTTCAGCATGATATTTAGAGACTCCAATCTGGATTCAGAAATGCTATATTCAGATTGTATTTATATATATATTGTTTCATTTGTTTCTTGATATTGATGTAGCAGTCTTAGATTAGCAATAATAATATTGCCAGCACAGTGTGATCACTTAAAAATATTGAAATATTTTTTTTGAAAATTTATTTGCTCTCAGGTATATCCTCCTAGAAATATCAGACAAACGATTGTCCTTAAAAGTCACATAAAATTGCCTTCTCTGTGTGATTTTGCCACTAATTAGATACAGAATCACAGTTATTTTATTTTATACATGTATTATATATATATATATATATAAATTAATATATATATAAATACAATATATATATAAATACAATCTGAATATATATATATATGTTTATGTGTTTGGAGGTACATATCTATATATACATGTATATATCTATACATGTGTATATATACACACATTATATATAATAAGAAACATATATTTTGAAAAGGTAAAATACATTATGACTTCATACTAATGTTTCCAGTTCAAATTTAGGAACACTGGTTTTTTAAATTTAATTTCTTCTATCTTACACCTATACCTCTTTCTCCCATGCTGAGAATCTTGGTTCTCAAGGTCATCATGAATGAGTGAATTAGAAATACCACATAATTTTTCATTTGTTTCTTGATATTGATGTAGCAGTCTTAGATTAGCAATAATAATATTGCCAGCACAGTGTGATCACTTAAAACTATTGAAATATTTTTTTTGAAAATTTATTTGCTCTCAGGTATATCCTCCTAGAAATATCAGACAAACGATTGTCCTTAAAAGTCACATAAAATTGCCTTCTCTGTGTGATTTTGCCACTAATTAGATACAGAATCACAGTTATTTTATTTTATGTTCAATTTTTGCTTTAAAATGGTTGTATAATTATTGAAAGCACCTTATATGACTCTGAGTCAAATATTCTAAACATAGAGGATTCAATGAAGTTTAGTTTCTGTTTCTGAACCTCGTCATTTAGATAATTACTTTAAATTTTATGTTTAATTCTTCCATTGCCTTTTTGATATAAGCTAAGTGTATAACCACATTCTCCCCTCCCCCCTTTAGTGTTTTCCCTTTTCTTAAATAAATAGTTATAGAATCTACACAATTTCCCCACTTGCTTTTTTTCAGGTGAATGTTTCCTTCATTATGTGGCCCATTTTTTTGCTTTGCTTTTCTATTTTTTAAAGTATTTTTTGGTATTTAGGCAGGTATTTTGTTTGTTGTTTAATAGCTGCATTTGTATTAATAGTTATAAAAAGTACCCAGAATCAATTAAGATGGCCATATAGGAGGCTCTTGAATTCTCTTCCTCTCATGGATGTATTGAATGTACTGCTACACATGGAGCAATTACTTCTGAAAGAAATTCAGAAACTAGCTGAGTGACTCCTACATAGTAGGTGTGTGATAAAACGCCCACGTTAAAATAGGTAAGAAAGGTTGAGACATACTCTCATCAAATAAGAAACTTGGATTTAAACTACATATTAGACTATGTAGACCTAATAGACATATACAGATCATTTTACCCAACATCATCTGAATACACATTCTTCTCAAGTGCACATGGAACATTCTCCAAGATAGATCACATGTTAGGCCACAAAACAAGTCTTAACAAATTTAAGAAGATTAAATTATATCAAGCATATTTTTCTGACCACAATAGCATGAAACTAGAAATAAACTACAAAGAAAACTGGAAAATTCACAAATATGTGGAGATTAAATAACATGCTCTTAAACAACCAATGGGTCAAAAAAGAAATCAAAAGAGAAAGAAAAGTAATATCCTGAGACAAATGAAAATGGAAACAGAATGAACCCAAACTTATAAGCTATAGTAAAAGCAGTTCTAAGAGGGAGGTTTATAATAATAACTGCTTATATTAAAAAAGAGAGCTCACAAGTAAACAACCCAACTCACAACTCAAGAATGTTACACCTTTATTACATTGAGACTGGTAGGAGAGGTGGAGATAGAAAGGGGCTGGTTCCACATTCACTGTGGCAGTTGAGAATCAAGAGGAATATCACAGATTTTGAGATCCTCCCTGAGGATCGAGGCATCCCAGATTCACATGGGGCTCCCCAGCTTAGAGCACCACTGCCAGGAAATGGAACCCTACAACATTAAGCTGTAAAAATCAGCAGGGATTCTGTCTATCTAGGTGAAACTGAAAGTTGCTAGAAACACAGGTATTCTTTTAAAGGGCTTGTGCACAGAGCCACATGCTCATAGGCACGTACTCTGGGCTCCAGCAAAGGGACAGTGGCTTGGGGGACACCAGAGAAATACAAGGAGAAATTAAGTTGTATGGCTTCAGGGATAGAGCTGGAGAGAGCCACCATTGTCTCTGTGTCAAGCCCTTCTCCTACATGGCCAAATCAGAATCTGCATTAACCTGGTAAGCACCACTTGCCCTACCTTGTTGAATACCTGAGACCTTGCCTCACCCAACTGGCATACTGCCTGAGGCTCTTTCAGCTATAGGCAGCCAACCTTAGCCTGCATTGCAATCTTTCTTAATAACTCTCAAAAGTCTACAGGACTCAGGCAGGTGGTAGCTGGCCTCTGTGTACCCAGTGCCTCTTGCTGAGTGGTCCCAGGCTGGGCACTGGTGCCAAATCAGAATCTGCACTAACCTGATGAATACCATTCGCCCCATTCTGGTGACTCCCTGAGACACAACCTTACCCAACTTGCCTGATACCCAGGGTTTTTCAGCAGCTGTGCCTCATAGGAAGCTGGCAGGTAGCGATTATGTCTTTTGCTGAGTGGCCCCAGGCTGGGTATGGGTGGCAGACAGTTTCAGTTCCCAGAGTGGCCTCTCCTACAAATCTCCGGGCCAGCACAGGGAACTACCAACTACAGATTGCTTTCTATCTTCACCAGGTGGCCCTAGACAGGCCACAGGCAATGACTGAACTTCGGCCTGCATGAGAGCCCCTCCTGAGAGGCTCCAAAACCAACATGCCCAGTGGCTGGCTTCAGACTACAACAGGGTACCACCTGATTAGTCTACAAGTGGCACATCCAAAAGGTGGTCTTGGCAGGCACCAGAGCCCCACGGGGTGAAACCTTCTCCATGGGGTCAGCCCACACTTAGCAGCTTAAAAACTATGGTATTGGGCAATCTTACACCCAGTCTGAGAGTCAACCACACCCACAGATATGGCAACAGCAACCAAAGTTCAACTATAGCAAGAGGGTACACAACCCATACAAAAGACACTCTTCAAGCACCTAGTTCAGCTGACTGGGAAAATTGTGCTTCTGGGCCCCTAGAATGTGTCTACAACAAAAGGCTACCTGCTAAGACTGGGAGATATAGCAGATCTACCTAATACACAGAAATGAACACAGAGAGGCAGTCAAAATGAGAAGATAAAGTAACAAGTGCCAAATGAATGGTCAAGAGGAAACTCCAGAAAAAGAACTAAACAAAATGGAGGCAAGCAACCTACCAGATATAGAGTTCAAAACACTAGTTATGATGACGTTCACTGAACTTAGAGGAAAGATAGATGAACTTTGTGAAAACTTTAACAAAGAGATAGTAAGTATAAAAAAGAATATAGAAATTATAAAGAGCCAGTCAAAAATGAAGAATACAATAATTCAAATGAAGAATACACTAGAAGGAATCAATAGTAGATTAGATGAAACAAGGAATCAGATCAGTCATTTAGAAGATAAGGTAGCAGAAAATACCTAATTGGAACAGCAAAAAGAAAAAAGAATTAAAAAATAAGGATAGTTTAAGAGACTTATGGAAAAACATAATGCATAATAACATTTGCATCATAGGAGTACCAGAAGGAGGAGGAGGAGGAGAGAGAGAAAGGGATTGGGGACCTATCTGAAGAAATAATGACTGAAGATGTCCCAAACCTGGTGAAGGAAATAGACATATAAGTCCAGGAAACAGAGTCCCAAACAAAATGAACCCAAAGAGGATCACAGCAAGACATATTGTGATTAAAATGCCAAAGGTTAAAGAAAAGAGACTCTTAAAAGCAGCAAGAAAAAGGCAATTAGTTATATACAAAGGAGCTCTCATAAGACCATCGGGCTGATTTCTCAACAGAAACTTTGCAGGCCAGAAGGGACTGACACACGAAATATTCAAAGTGATGAAAGCAGGGACCTATAACCAAAACTATTTTATTCACTAAGGCTATCATTTAAAATTGGAGGAAAGATAAAGAGCTTTCTGGATGAAAAAAAATAAAAAAAATAAAAGCTGAAGAGTTCGTTGTCACCAAGACAGTATTACAAAAATATTAAAGAGACTTCTTTGAGAAGAACAAAAATATGAACAATAAAATGGCAAAAATTATGTACCTATCAATAATCACTTTAAATGTAAATGGATTAACTGCTCCAATCAAAAGACATATAGTAGCTGAATGGATAAGAAAACAAGAGCCCTACTTATGCTATCTACAAGAGACCCACTTCAGATCAAAAGACACACACAGACTGAAAGAAAAGGAATGGAAATTGATATTTCAGGCAAATAGAAACAAACAAAAAAAGCTGGGTAGCAATATTTATATCTGACAAATAGACTTTAATACAAAGGCTGTAATAGGAGACAAAGAAGGACATATCATAATGATAAAGGAATCAATACAACAAGAGGACATAAACCTGGTAAACATTTATGTACCCCAAATAAGAGACATAAATGTATAAAGCAAACATTGACTGACATAATGGGAGAGATTAACAGTAATACAGTCATAATAGGAGACCTTAACACCCTGTTGACATTAATAGATAGATCTTCCAGAGAGAAAAATAAGAAAACAGGAGCCTTAAATGACATATTAGACTGGTTGGATTTAACTGATATTTTTAGAGCATTTAACCCCAAAGAAACAGAATATATGTTCATTTCGAGAGCACATTAGGCCACAAAAACAAATCTTAACTTAATAAAAGACATTCAAGTTGGAAAGGAAGAAGGAAAACTATTATTTGCAGATGACTTGATACCATATAGAGAAAACCTTAAAGATTTTACAAAAAACTGTTAGAATTTGTAAATAAATTCAGTAAAATAGCAGAATACAAAATTGCTATTCGGAAATGCCTATACGCCAATAACAACCATCGGAAAGAGAAATTAAGAAAACAATTCCATTTATAATTGCATCAAAAATACATAGGAATAAATTTAACTGAGGAGGTAAAAGATCTGTACTTGAAAAATTATAAGACATTGAAGAAATAAAGAAGATGCAACTAAATGGAAACATATATTTTGCTCATGGATAGGAAGAATCCATACTACCCAAAGTAATCTAAAGATTCAGTACAATCCTTATCTAAATACCAACAACGTTATCACAGAACTAGAACAAATAATCCTAACATTTATATGAAACCACGAAAGAGCCCGGATAGTCACAGCAATCTTGAAAATGAATAACAAAGATGGAGGTATCATGCTACTTGATTTCAAACTACACTACAAAGCTATAGTAATCAAAACAGCATGGTACTGACATAAAAACAGACACATAGATCAATGGAACAGAATAGAGAGCCTAGAAATAAGCTCATATATATCAATTAATCTTTGACAAAGGAGGCAAGAATGTGTAGGTAGGTAAAGACAGTATATTCATTAAATGGTATTGGGAATATTGAACAGATATATGCAAAAAAAAAAAAAATGAAACTAGCCCACTTTCTTATACCATGTACAAGAAAAAACTCAAAATGGATTAAGGACTTAGGTGTAAGACCCCAAACCATTAAACTTCTAGAAAAAAATATAGGCAGTAAACTCTCTAGCATTGTTCTCAGTAATATTTTTTTTCTGATATATCACCCAGGTAAGGGAAACAAAGGAAAAATAAATAAATAAATAGGACTATATCAAACTAAAAAGGTTTTGCAAAGCAAAAGAAACCACGAATAAAAAAAGACAACTTACCGAATAGGAGAAGATATTTGCCAATTATAAATCCAATAAGGTGTAAATATCCAAAATTTATAAAGAACTCATATGACTTGACACCAAAAAGACAAAATATCTGATTTAAAAATAGGTAGAGGTTCTGAACAGACATTTCTCTAAAGAAGACAAACAGGTGATCAATAGGCATATGATAAAAAGATCAATGTCACTAATTGTCAGAGAAATGCAAATTAAAACCACAGTGCAATATCTCTTCACACCTGTCATAATGGCTATCATCAATAAATCAACAAACAAGTGTTAGTGAAGATGTGGAGAAAAGGGAACCTTCACACACAGTCGGTAGGATTGCAAATTGGTATAGCCACTATGGAAAACAGTATGAAGGCTTCTCAAAAATTAAATATAGAGCTATTTATGATCCAGCAGTTCTACTCTTGGGTATTTTTCTGAAGAAATACAAAATACTAATTTGAAAAGATATATGCACTCCTAAGTTTATTGCAGTATTATTTACAATAGCCAATATATGGAAGCAACCTAAATGTCCATCAAGAGATGATTGGATAAAGAAGATTGATACATATATTTAATGGAATATTACTTGCCCAAAAAAGAATGAAATCTTACCATTGGTGACAACATAGATGGACCTTGTGGATATTATGTTAAGTGAAATAAGTCAGACAGAGAAAGACAAATAACATATAATTTAACTTATATGTGTTATATAACAAACAAAATAAATGAATCAACTAAATAGAAACAGACTCATAGATACAGAGAACAAACTGATGGTTGACAGATGGGAAGGGGTTAGAGGTTGGGTGAAAAAGGTGACAGGATTAAGTACAAAGTAGTAGTTACAAAATAGTCACAGGAATATAAAGCACAACATAGAGAAAATATAGTCAATAATATTGTAATAACTATGTATGGTGCCAGGGGGTAGTAAATTTATCAGGAGGATCACTTTGTAAGTTGTATAAATGTGTAACCACTTTGTTGTACACGTGAAACTCATATAATTTTGAATGTTAACTGTAATTGAATAAAATAAATATTAAAAAAAAGAATAGACTAAGACTAAAGTTAGTAGAAGGAAGAAACTCACAAAGATTAGTATGGAAAGAAATGAAATAGAGATTTAAAATAAGAAAAAGAAAAAGAAAGATAGAAAGAAAGAAAGAAAGAAAGAAAGAAAGAAAGAAAGAAAGAAAGAAAGAAAGAAAGAGAAAGAGAGAAAATACCTGGTTCTTTTAAAAGATAAGCAAAATAGACAAGTCTTTAGCTACACTTACCATGAAAAAAAGAAAGAAGACTCAAATAAATAAAATTATAAATAAAACAGGAAACATGACAACTGATACCACTTAACACCAATGATTATAAGATACAAATATGAACAATCATACATCAACAAATTGAACAATCTAGAAGAAATAAACTCCTGGAAACATCAAACCTACCAAAACTGAATCATGAAGCAGCAGAAGTCTGAACAGACAATTACTTGTTAAGGAGATTGAATCAATAATTAAAAACCTCTCAACAAAGAGAAGTCCAGGGCCAGATGACTTTTCTGGTAAATTCTGTCAAACATTTAAAGAACGTTTAAATGTTTGAAGATTACTGTTGAATTGTACACTTGAAACTTATTGGATTTTATTAACCAATGCTACTGTAATAAAAATAAAAATAAAAAGATTAAAAAAAAGAAAAATTAATACCAGTTCTCATGCTCTTCCAAGATCCAAGGGAACACTTTCAAACTCATTTTATAAGGCTAGCATTACCTGAAACCAGGCAAGACAAGGAGGTTGCAGGCCAATGTCCCTGATGAAGATCGATGCAAAAAATTTTAAGAAACTATTAGCAAAGTAAATCCATCAGAATATTAAAAAGATCATACACCACATTCAAGTGGGATTTATTTATTCAAGGGATGCAAGGGTGGTTCAAATCAGCAAATCAATAAAAATAATATACAATGTTAACAACATGAAGAATAAAAATCATATGATCATTTCAACAGACACAGAAGTATTTGACAAAATTTCACATCCTTTTATGATAAAATCCTCAACAAGCTGTGTATATAAGAAATGCAATTCAACATAATAAAGGGCATATATGACAAGCTCACAGCTAACATCATTTTCAAAGGCGAAAGCTGAAAGATTTTCCTTTAAGATCAGTAATAAGACAAGGGTGGAGATTCACCACCTTTATTCAAAACAATACTGGAAGTCCTAGCCAGAGCAATTATGCAAGAAAAAAGCAATAAAATGCATTCAAATTAGAAAGGTATAAATAAAATTGTCTATATTTGCAGATGCCACGATACTATATATAAAAAAACCCTAAAGCCAAAACTGCTAGAACTAATCAATAAATTCAATAAAATTGCAGGACCCAAAATCAATATACAAAGTTTAGTTACATTTCTATACACTAAAAATAAATATCAGAAAAGAAAATTAAGAAAACAATCACAGTTTTACAAAGCATTGAAAAGGATAAATTACATAGAAATAAATTTAACCAAGGAGGTGGTAGATTTATACACTGAAAACTTTAAGACACTGATGAAATGAATTGAAGATGTAAATAAATGGAAAGATATTTTATGTTCAAGAATCGAAAGAATTAATGTTGTTAAACAATCCATACCACCCAGAATGATCTATAGGTTCAATGCAATCCCTATAAAAATTCCAGTAGAATTTTCATAGGAGTCGATAAAACCATCCTAAAATTTATGAGGAACCATAAGAAACCCCAAATAGACAAAGCAATCGTGAGAACAAAGAACAAAGCTGGAGGCATTGCATTTTCTGTAATAAAGTTAATGTTAAACTCCATTACAAAGCTATAGTAATCTAAACAGTATGTTATTGGCATAAAAACAGATGCATAGATCAGTAGAACAGAATATAGGCCCCAGAAATAAACACATGCATGTATGATCAATTAATTTTTGTCAAAGGAGCCAAGCATATACAATGGTAAGGATAGTTTCTTCAATAAATGGTGGTGGGAAAACTGGACGGTCAGATGTGAAAGAAGAAAACTGGACACCTGTCTTATGCCATGCACAAAAACGAACTAAAAATGTATTAAAGACTTGAATGTAAAACTGGACACCATAAAATTCCTTCAAGAAAATATAGCAATAAGGTACTTGACATTGGCCTTGGAAATGATTTTTTTGGATTTGACACAAAAAGCAAAGGCAATAAAAACAAAATAAACAAGTGAGATTGCATCAAGCTAAAAAGCTTCTATACAGCAAAGGTAACTATTAACAGAATGAAAAGGGAATCTGTAAAATGGGAGAAAATATTTGCAAACCACATATCTGATAAGGGATTAACATCCAAAATATATGAGGAACTCATACAATTCAATAGCAAAACACAATACAATAAAACAAAACAAAACAAAAAAACCACAACTCAATTAAAAAATGAGCAAAGGACTCAAATAGAAGATTTTTCCAAAGAACATATGCCATAGCCAACAGGTACATAAAAAAGTACTCAATATCACCAATTATCAGGGAAATGAAAATTAAAATCACAATGAGTTGTCATCTCACATGTGTTAGGATGGCTATTATAAAACATGTTGTCTATAGTTGATAACACTCTATTATATAACTGAAATTTGCTCAGAGTAGAACATAAATGTTCTAACTACTCCCCTCATCCAGAATAAGGTAAGTATATGAGGTGATGGATATGTTGATTGACTCAATGGGGTGGAATCCTTTCTCAATACATATTCATATAAGATCATAACATTGTATACCCTTAGATATCTTACAATTTTATTTGTCAGTAATACCTCATTGAAAAAATACCCATTCCTTTCCTCCTTCCTTCCAGCCTTGATTGTTTATTGAGTCCCTACTATGAGCTATATGATATGAGCTAGTATTCTGCATCTTATTTAGGTTAATATCTTTTCACATTTAATAACAATAAGATAATTAGCAAGCTTATTCTACTTTTAAAATGGTCTCCCCATTTTCCTCCCAGTTTTTAATAATTGTATACTATATCTATATTGCTAAAGCACATCTCAATTACATACTACATTTTCTCTCTTTATTATAGGACTACATTATCTCCCTTTATCATAGGACTACAAATGAATATGGTGGTTTGTCCTCTTCTGCTTGGATTTGGTATCTTAATTGCTATGTCTATTTTTAAGGAAGATTAAGAAGGTTCAAAAACAATGTGCTATCACTATAATTCTTAATTCTCAGAATTCTCAAAGTCACTTGCATATTTTCAGTTCATACTTTTGCTGGTTTTTTTTTGTTGTTTTTTTGTTTTTTTTTTTTGTTTTTTTTTTTTTTTAGGAATACATGTATGACATTACTTCAGAAATACCTATTGTGGTAGCATTTTATACTCAGAGTTGAACAGAGCATTTCGGAAGAAATAATATTATAAAGTACTTTGAGCACTTATCACTAAATATAGTTTTATATCTGTATTGTTTCCAATTTGTGTTTCCAGAAAATAATATATTTGGGGGGTATGTAAACATTAAATATGTAATTAGATATAAGGCAGAAGAGTAAGAAAAGGAAAAAAAGAAATTATGTTATACCAATAACATGTGCTTTACTTGTGACTTTAAACTTTGGATAATTTATCAGTTCTTAGTACAGTAATAAAGTACTGAATTTAGGATTATTATACTTATAATGAGATTTCTTCCTTTAAGCAAATCTCTTATTTTAGAAGAAAAGTAAAACGTTAACTCTTAGGAATCATTATACAATAACTAAGAGAGCAATAAAATTTTATAGAGTTGGACCGAGTCCAGTGACTTTCTGGTTTGTGAAATGTTCAGTGAAAATTGAGTAAATGGCTCATGTTATATGGAAGTAATAGAATGGGTGAGATGAAGAGATGAAGATACCTCCCTTCATCATGTACATAAAATTTTTGGTTATTGTTTGGTTATTGTTGCCTTATAGAGTTGTACACATTATAGGCATAGGCAGAATAATAACGAGGATGAACTTTTGGTGTAAAAAAAAATCCATTGTGGTAGGACCTCTGGACTTAAAAAGAGTTTGGGATTAATATTATACCTATTGTTTCCTAATTAATTATTCTCATCTTTGCTCCTTTGGTGCTTAGAAAGAAAACTCCAAGTAGCGTAATGTAAGACCTACTACCATCTGGTAGGTCTTACCATATAGCTAAGAGCTAGGCATGCTACATATACGTGCCTTATTTGATCCTACCACCTGTGAGAGACAGGTGAGGAAAGTAATACATGGAGAAATTATACGACTTGCTGAAGGTCACAGAAATAGTAAATTTTGGAGTCTGGGTTTGAACCCAGATTAGTCTGACTCTGGAATTGTGCTCTTAAGCACTGAGTGTTTTCTAAAAACCATGTAGTTTAATGTGGAGTGAAGCTTTTAAAGGGATTCTATTCCTTCACAAGCAAAATTTCTTTTAGGGAGCCTGAGGGTACATACACTGAGCAGAAAATAATGTTCTTGCTTGAGGATATCACAGTCCCCATTCAGCTGACGTATAGCAGAGGTCAGTTCAGTTGCTCAGCTGGCTAGTTCAGCAAGCTCTTCTAAGTTCCACACACTGTGCCAGACTTCAGGGACATCTTCTCAGCTGTTGGGTGTAGTGGAGAGGCAGGTTACATAAAGAGATTTATACAAAACAAAGTACAATCTTATTTCTAGAGAATTGCCGAGGAAATTTTGCACTGCAAATTTGGTTAGTGGCAGGGTGATGAGTGGTGTGAGGTTCTCTAAGTCAGTGATCCCCGACCATTTTGGCACTAAGGACCAGTGCTGCTATGAAAATCTAATGCCTGATGATCTGAGGTGGAGCTTAGGTGGTGTTGCTGAGGCAGTGATGCTAGCACTGGGGAGCAGCTACAAATACAGATGAAGCTTCGTTTGCGGCCCGCCACTCACCTCCTGCTGTGCGGCCCATTTCCTAACAGGCCATGGACTGTTACTGGTACTGGTCTGAGGCCTGGGAGGTTGAGGACCCCTATTCTAAGGGTAACGAACTCCTCTTGGTTTGCCTGAGACTTTCTTACTTTTAGTAGATGTCCCACATTCTGGGAAATGTCTCACTCCTGGACAAACTGAAATGGCTGGTCATATAGGTTTTTGCTCTTTTGTAAAATTTATTTCCCATTAGAAAACAAATGATATCCTAGTTAATTCTACCAGAGAAATCAATATTTATGATCATCCCCTTGAAATGATGGTTTAATTTTCTGTAGGCAAGATTTTATTTGAGCAAGCTTGATTTGCTGCCTTATTCAAATTGTAAGTTTGAAACTCAAATTGTAAGAGTTTGCTATGCTTTCTTATCTGGGAGGAACCCATGTTATCATCAAAGACTTTACAAGCCACAACTGCAAAGACAGAGGAAACCTAATGTGGCCCAGTCAAGATAGCGGGTACACGTGGACTGCTTTGTGAGAGAGCAGAATGTCGAATGAACAAGGGAGGGCTTAGGTTAGAGAGGCTCTGAGTTCAAAAGTCAACTGGCAGGATTTCAACAAACCATCATCATTAGAACAGCACTGGGTGTGTAATCACGTACGAAACATCGGCAGGATCACCAAGTTTAATGTACCCATTTACAGCTGACGGGCAGGGGACTCTGCCAGGGGTACTCTTTTATGATTTTGAACTTCTAGTGTTATTTTACTCTTTTATGACAATTTTTTGTCTCTCATTAGTACTGTAAAGAAGTCCAGAAACTTGGAGAAATGCCTTTTAAAGTATTCAATCATATAATTACATTTTTCTTTTTTCCTTGAGAGCCCTTCTCATTCCATCTTTTCCTCCTTTCCCTTTTCTTATGCTCTCTTCTCATCTTGTTTTCCATCCCTCTCTCTTTTTCACTCTTTTGCCTTCCCTTTCTTTCTTCCTCTATTGCTCCTCTCCTTTCTCCTTTACCTCTCTTTCACCCATCCTCTTAGATGGATTTTGATTTTCTTCAGATGCAGGACTCATTCACTCACCTGTTTCTTATTAGATACTTAATCAGGAGAGTGACTCGCGGAGAACTCAACTAGAGTTTTGTTTTTGTTACCAAAGCAAGAAGTCTGCCTGAATATCTCTCAGCATAGGAGGTAGATATGCTGAAATCTGGAAGGAAAAAGTGATGGTTATGCCTCTTTGTTCTTCTAAAGAACGTATGGATCTGATTTTTAATGCCTGCATGCTCCCTGGAGGGCCCTTAAATTCTATATTTATGAAAAGAAATAGCATAAGCTGTTTTGTGTTGGAGTAAAAAGGGGAGGAGCTGGATGCTGAGGGGAAATGGAGGTTTTGTTTTGTTTTGTTTTGAGGGAGTGAGAGAGTTGAAGAGAGAAGAACAAAACTCAGGAACTGGGACAATTTAATTCTTGAGCCCCATCTCTAAGTTAATTCTGAAATTGTGGTTCCAGAAGTGCTAAGGCCACTGATCCAGGAATAGGGCAGCATTGGGGGTCATCTTATGAGTGCCCTAGAGCGATCTGATTAGAGGACCCCCCTCCCAGTATCCTGTCTTGGAGATTAACGAGTAACCCTGGCTGTTCCAACGTAACAACAGACACCTGGTCTGACCTGTTTCTAGAATCCTCCTGTGAATCATTTCACCACCTTGTGAAGGTAAACTTTAGCAACACCCCAGAGAGAGCACTTAGTGGCAATTGGACCCCCAAAGGGCTATAGAAGGTGCTTGGTTACCTGTTATCTAAGGAAATACATGAGCACCTCCATACATATTGAGAGAGCTGTGGATAGAGGGGTGTGGCTAACTTACACACTAAAAACTCTCAAGAATAAGGCAGATGAGTCTTCACGTAGAGTTTCTGTGTTAGAAGTATATGGGAGACTAAAGTATTATTTCTGTAATGGAAAGAAGGAGTTGAAATTTTAGCTTTATTGTCCTCCAGCAGCTACTTACTTGCTCTGAGAAGTTGATAATTAATTGAAACTCTCTAGTCTTTTTATTTTTTTTCATTTGCGGTATGATCTCTTTGAACCTCTTTTAGCAATTCTTTCATTTTATAGTTTAGGAAGCTAGTAAACTTCTGCAGAGGAGAATGATTCTTTAAAGCAAATATTGCAATGAATTTTACCTATTTAAATTTTTAGAAAATTTTCATCTAAATGTTCCACTTCATACAGCTTTGACCCAGCCTTGGGATCTGAACTGATTGAATTCATATGACTAGTGTCCTGCGGATAATGCACAGAGCTTGGGGAACAAGTCTCAGCAAGAAGAGCTTTCTTCTACTCACATGTCACGTGAGCCATGGTACTTCATTACCTTCACACTCTGGTTAACCTCATTAAAAATATACTGCCTAACTTGTTTAACCAGGCAGGCCTCCAGGAAGTGATTTTTTTCCCCCTTAAACCATAGATTCTTGACTAAATTTTAAAAGAAGAAAATCAGTTCCTTGCCAAGAGACTTTATGACTGTTACTAGTCAATAAACCAAGTTACTATTTAAAAAAAGTTGTTCCACACCTTTACTGGGAGAGCAATGGAATGAATGTCCAGTCAATACACAGTCATTATTTACAATTTTAACTCTAGCGACAATGGAAAAATTTCTGCTCTGCCATAGGAACATTATTACATTTTACTTAATTTCTCTAGTGTATGCCTGAAAAAAATACTATGTGATTTAAAGAACATTTAAAATAAGCACTTTAAATAAATAGGACATCTCTGTATAAAATTGTATATTTCATCTTTTGGAAAATAACTAGGCACAAAATGTTGGGTAGCTTTATCATTGAAATGCCAGAATGAAGAAAATCACAGAAAGACTATAGAGAAAAAGAAAACTATTTTTTTCCTCTAAAAAATTCTATCAGAGGTAAAAATGATATGGTAGTAAGCTTCCAGTTCTGTGTTTTGCTTTATCAGAGGTATGAAAAAAAGCAATGATAAAATATGTTAAAAATATGTTATAAAATAAAATATAAGTTAAAAAAAAGAATAAAGGCCATGTTACTGATTTCCTTCAACTAATTCCTAGAATACCCTCTGAGTATTGTGCTTAAACACATATTCCATTAATTTGTATCTGTTTCAGATGTCATCTCACTTATAGGAGAAGAAATGATTAAAACATTGAAATGCCTTACTTTCTTTCCACCCATTGAGACATTTTCTTCCTAGATACACATAATATCCAACTAAAAAAGAGACATAAATAAAAATTAAAGCTTGGGGCGGAGATCATGTGGAAAAATGTAGTAACATAAATTTTTAATTGATATTCCCAGTCCAAATATTTAAAAATTCAATTAGATATTAACACTTTTCTTTCAGGTAGTCTATCAAGAAACAACATAAATTAAACATATAAGCATGTTGTTAAAAACTGTATGAAAATATTGAATATTCACTCATCTTATTTAAAAAGCTCTAATACATTTTTTTTGCTGATAACATAATTTATTGATTTACTTATTCTATGTATCAAATGCTATAGAAAGACCAAAGATTATATTAAAAAGGACTAAATAATGATTAAAATTTTAGAAATGTTTTCTTAAAGAATTGAAGTGAAATCAGTTTTTTTTTCAAGGAATACAAATTCTAAAAATATATAGGCAGAAAGAGTAAGTAAATTACAGTGTTTAGGACTTTCACTCCAGCTGTTTTGTTCTTCAGCATGGGACCACACAACGACCCTAACCTCCTGCAGGGAGAGGAAATGCAATTGTTTTCCAGCCTTGAAAACTTTTGAAAATGCTTTGAGTGATACAACTTCCATTTATGCATATATACCAAGAATAGAATTTAAATTCATTCAATGGAATCTTATGGTGCAATATGTATAAAATGCCTTGCAAAGTAGTTTATGACGGAAAAAAAAGTTTTATAGTGGCAATATACAGATAAGCAGAAGTAATTTGGAAAATGCAAGTCAGATGAGGTGCAAAGGAAAGTGTTAGTTTTGCTGACTCTACAAAAGTTCATTATACTTTATACTCCTTGAGGAAAATGAAAACTCTGTAATATCTTTGATCAAGGGAGTAGGCCATAAAAGTGAAAAAAAGTGAAATGGCTTCAGTCTCCCTCCCTCCTTTCCTTTCTTCCTTCCTTCTTTCCTTCATCCTTTTTTCTATCCTTCCCTTTCCCCTTCTTCCTTCCTTCCTTCCTTCCTTCCTTCCTTCCTTCCTTCCTTCCTTCCTTCCTTCCTTCCTTCCTGCCTGCCTGCCAGCCTGCCTTCTTTCCTTCATTCACTTTTGACACCATTTGTCAAGCATCTGTAATGTTATGCATCATGTTAAGTCCACTGTGAATGAAGATGGCTGAAGAATAGAATGTTTGCAAAGGCAGAAGGGAGAGCTTTCTAGAAAGATAGACTCTATTTATGCTCTTGAGAGCATTGAACGTCAGGTTAAATTATGAAAATAGCGAACAATCACTTATTCATGGCTCTTCTAAATGTTTTACCTATTTTTACAATTAAGTTTTCAACTACCTTATGAGGTAAGCTCTGTATCACCTCCACTTTATAGGTAAGGAAACTGGGCACAGAGAGTTTAACTTGCCCAAAGTCATAGAGAGTTACATGGCAGAGATAGAAGTACAATTTTAGACAGTCTGGTTTTCCAATGCATGCTTTTAACCATGATATTATGCTGTAAATTGATTTCAAGGTTTTTTTGCAGGCAATCAGGAGCCATTTTGCTCTTAGACTTAGTTTTATTGTCATCTTCCTTACCTGTAAAGATAATAATAAAAATACCTTCCACAGAAGGTTGTAATGAGAATTTATAATGTGTCACATGGTATTATTGATATTACATTCTGATAGTAGAAAATACGTATTCAAATAAATAAAAGCCTGGGTAGTCACTATTTACCAATGGGCACAACTCTCATTGACATCAGCCTAGTATTAGCCTTGATTAAATACATTGAAAAAATTAGAGAAGGAAGAGAAAATGTGAGTGAGGGGGATAATGATGGCCTTGATGGTGACACTACTGAGGAAACTATGATCAATATAGCAAATGTCGTTGAGTGCTTATTTTGATAATGGGCATTTGACCAGATTCTGATCAAGGTCTTTGCCCTCATGTGCTTGCAGTCTGTGATCATAAGATTTCTACTGCAGTTCATGGCTCACAAAAAGCTCTCAAAAAAAAAATCTTTATTTAATTTGATCATATCATCTCTTGAAAAGCCTGCGTGGAGGTGAAATTATTCCCGTTTTCTAGATCAGGAGTTTGAGGCTCAGAGAGCTTAAGTGAATTCTCCAACATCACACAAGTAGAATCTAAGAGTCAGGACTCAAACCTAGCTCTCTCACTCTCTAGAACACCATTCTTTCTGCAAAACCTTTCTGTCTTATGTCATAGTAATAATAGAACACTTGCTACATGCTGGGCATGGTTCTAATGGCTTCACATAAATGAGCTCGTTCAACAGAGCAAACACCTGCAGGTTATGCCCTATATTGAATACTGACAGCTGATCCAGGACCCCTGGATCAGCTGTCAGTTAAGGTAAAGTTATGTCTTTTGATATGCATTGGTAGACTTTTTTTTAGCCTTATATTTCCTCTGTGAGGATACTCAATTCTATGTTTAATGAATCTGCACACGAGAGGAGGGAGTTTGCCTTGACCAGAAAAGTCTTTCCAGGGTGGTCTGATAGTGGGAGAAACTTCCTTTTTTCTAAGGGAGAAGGAAGATTAGCATTGTCCACAGGTTGGAATCCTCTGCTGAAAACCATAGCTCTGTGTTCTTTCTATAGCTGTAATAGCCTATCTAGATTCCTACAGAGTTAATTTCATGGCTAAGTCTGCTTCTTTAGTCTGGCTCTTTCACAATCGAGATATGAGAAAGCTGAGATGACTCCCTTTCCTGATATACTAGCCTGGGTCAAGGCTAGAACATAAATAGCAGAAAATGGAATAAGTGAATGATAGCACCCAGCTGGAAATGTGAAACCTGGCACACTTTGACCCTGTTATTGGTAAATGTTCTTTTTTAGAAACAGAGGATTGTTTAAGGGGAACAGCAAGAACTGACAATTGATAACAATTAAACAGAGATAAGGAGAAAGAAAGTTAAAAAATAAACTCTAGAGCATTTATTTGAGGTCATTACAGGAGTACAGGTCACAGCCTGTATTTAAGAGCGATGATTTTCCAAAGTCACTTAATAGAAAGTAGGAACTATTGAGATATTTGATCATTTTTTCATTTTAACTCTCCAACCCTGTAACTCTAGGACCTCAGCTATGGAATATGCACCCCAAATCAGTTGGCTCAAACTAGCCTCATGGTTCACCCCTCTTCTTCTGTCAGCATAGAATAGAGAGTTATATCCTCATACACCAGCAAAATGCCATGCTTTAAGTTTGAAGAATCAATATCCTGTTTTTTTTTTTTTGAATGAGATCCTACTTTATTCTAGAAAACTTTTTATATGTGAGTAAGTGAGTGAGTGTGTGTGTGTGTGTATGCACACAGGGTGCTTTGTCTTGGTGGTAGAGAAGGTAAAAAGGGTTTGGAGTTGGGGTAGGGTTAGGGAAATCTAGTTCTCCACATGAAGGGTAAATTTTCATTTTCTTGATTCTATGATTTATTTAATTTCTCCAAGAACACTACCAGTGTTGCTGAGTAATCGAAGCAACCAATTAATTAAATTTTAATAATTTCAAATATATTGACATTAAAGGAGAGAAGGATGAAAAAAAAGAACACTTTTCTTACTGAGCAGAAAAGCTTTTTTTGAAGTTTTTGAAAAAGTGCTTCTGTGAATAAGCTAAGCTGGGCGGGACATTGAGATATTTATTTTTAAAATTAAGACAATGATGCAGACATTTGACATAATTAATAAAGAGATATTCCTGGAACCAAAATAATGTTGGGTACTGAAAATGCATTTTATTGGAGGGAACACTAAGCAAATTAATCAAGTAAAAGAACTTATAAATGCATTTCCATTTCCTCTGTAACAAATAACCAGTAATGAATTGTCAAAGCACAATTGTCTTCCCTGGCCTCCTTGCGTGCTAAAGATTTATCATCCTTTTCTCTTATCTCCTGACTTAATTACACAGTGTAGTAGATGGATGTTTCCTTTAACTTTCTGATGTTTTTCACCCTCCCATTATGTGGCATCAATGTAATTTGAAATCTCCAAGGTAGACTTTGATTTGCTGTACCCAATCATAGAAACCCACTTCTTTTGTAGTGGCTGCTTTGAGAAACCAGAGGTAAGCAAATCCTTTCATGACTTTTCTTTGGAGACAGTTATTAGTTCAATGTTGAACTTGTGATCTCTCTGTCCAATAAGATTGAAGAGGGACTTTTGTTCCATGACTGATAAAGAAATGCACCTTATTTTCCTCTACATATAAAAAAGGGAGCAAGTAGCCTTATTTATCATTGGAAATTATCTTTTAGTAAGGACGTTGGAGAGAAGAAAAGAATGTAGGTCCTTGATGACACCATTGAGTTATTTGATGAACATACTGTGATGTCTGCTCTTTCTGGACATCCACTTATTTGAACCAATACATTTCCTTACTGACGTTCAGGTACTTCTTTCTAAAAATATTCTTACATATGTAAATCGTACAAGTCTTCCTCTCTTGGTGATGAGCATAGTGGATCTGAAGAGGAACTTAAGAATCATGCAACATTCACACTATTTTCTGCAACAAACAAACAAATAAATATAAACTAAAATTTTATTTTAATTTAAAATTTAAATCATTGCACATAAAAAATTTCACTGTTAATACATAGGATAGGAACAATATCTAGGACATCTTTGTGTTCCCAGTACCTAATGTGGAAATTGAATAAGTAAATTGTGTCTCTACTAAATGTAGTTTAACTAATTAATATAATGTTTATGTTTATTTATTTATATAGCATTATTAATTCAGTGGTTTGCAATCTCTGAAATTATAGCATTTTGTTTGATTTTAAGTACCTGAAACTCTCAATGAGTTCACAGCCTAGTAGGGCATATAGATACAAATAACCATTTATGATATAAAAGTAGTAGACTTAGAAATAAAATGCTTCTAAGTCATGGAGGAAGGAGCACCTGGCTCTGATGGTAATGTGATCTTATCGAGGAAATATTTCTGAATAACTACCTTTTTAAGAGTTGTGTAATAGTTTGCCTGGCAGGCATGAGGGCTGGAGCAGTGAAGAGAGGATATTCTAGGCAAAAGGAACAGCATGTGCAAAAACACAGTTATGTGGAAAATAAATGATGACATGTTTAAGAAAGTCTAAGCAACAGAATGTTTCTGTAGAGGAAGAGAAAGGAATCAGTATTTGCTCAGCAACTAAGTTGTGTTAGGGGCTAAGCTAGGCTTACACATATGATCTCATTTAATTCTTACAACAAACATTTTCTAGATGAGAAACAGGAGGCTCAATGGGCTGGGTGACCTGGCTGTTTCTACATAGCTAGTTAACAGTGAAGCTAGGATTTGAATTTGGGTTAATCTGGAGCTAAAATCCAGGCATTTCTCATTAAAATGTGATCCCTATCTGAATCATAGGGCACATGTAGGCCAAAGCAGGAGATAAAGCTTCAAATTTAGAGAACGCCAGATAGGAGGAGCTTTCTGTTTCTTACAAAGGAGTTAGAACCTTATGTAGAGTGAAGATGACTAGTAGGCAATTGAAGACACAAGGCTAAGATGATTTAGCCAGTGACAAAAAAAATGGCAGTTATCCTATTGGTTGTATTCATCACATATGTAGAGTCAAAATCATCCAATGATAACTTTGGGCGTGATGGGAGAAGGCTGAACAAAGCTTTGGGAAACGTCAATATTTAAAGGATTGTTATGGAAAGAAAGCCAGAGAAGGAAGGAGACTGAAAATGAATACCTAGAGAGTTAGAAATAAAATCAGAAAATGGTGGTTAGATAGAAACCAAAAGAGTTAAGAATTTCATTCTAGAGACAATAGTGGAATGTCAAATGCTTCAGGAGAAGGTAATAGTTAATTATGCTTTAATAATATAAGTTCCTTACCCTATGCCTATTGTAATTGTGAGAGGTAGGTGTAATTAAAAGGCAACTTCTCATTCAAATCTGTAAAAACATTCTTCAAAGAGTGGTCACCCACATTGACATTTTAAGTCCTACTGGAATCTCAAAGTTGGAAAAGACCACAGAAGTCACCTAGTCTGCCTTATGTGATGGATGAACTAGTTGTATCCTGTGCCAACACTTGCCCATCCAAGTGTACAAGAGGCTTATTCTGATATCAGTAAGGTGAGAAGCCTATAAGACACCTGACTTTTCTTATGTTAATCATTTTCTCTTCATAATGTTTCACTAAAAACAACGATGATTCACACACTTGTATCATCTTTATGATATTTTATAGGTTTCAATAAGCTTTCACACGTATTTATCATTTGTTTCCATGAGCCTGTGAATAGGCAGAGGAATTAAGTGTCCACTTTACAGATGAGCAAACAAAGGCTTAATGAAGTTAATGGAAATTAACCTGAGGTTTCCTTGGGAATAGATTAATGAGGTCATAAAGAAAAAATCAGCTCTGATTTCGCTTAATCACAGTAGCATTAGTGGATGATTATATAAACTTGGATACTGGCTTCTTCACTTTTTTTCATGTAAAGCTTGTTTCTTTGATTCTGTGATAATGCTCAAAAGTATGTTCCAGATATACATTATTTCTGGATGAATCTGATAGTAAAGATGACTCATAAACAATGGTTCTTCTCTTGTTGTTTACCTGGCATTTGGACCACATTCTCGGACTTGCAGTGAAGATTAAGAAATAAATGTTGCTAATTTAAGTGGGTGAGTTCCCCTTAATAGCTGGGTCAATTGGTGGCATGATTCTATTTTCACAGCACTTAGATGAGAGATTAAATATTTATCTGGGTAATTTAACCACTATAGAAAGTCAGATGGATATTTCAGGCCTGTTGAGTTGATTTTCTTTTTGTCTGAATTCTCTATACAGCTCTCTGTCCTGGTCAATTGGCAAGAAAACTGCTGAGCTTGCCCTCCACTGTGTGCTGGAGAGAAGGTGCTGCACAACATGGACATCTCGTGTCCCACAAATGAAACAACTCATGAAAAAAAATTCATACCCCAAAATAGACATGACTTTTTCTCTTTTTTCTTCTATAATCTAAGAGCAGTGTTGGAGTTATATTTCAAGTTTTGACATTTAGATGCTTAGAGATACATAGAATTCATGACTTAAAAAAGAAAAGTGTGTAGAAATGTAACTTCTGTGGATAGGAGCCTTCTAATAAACTTGCCTGAGTGGATGTATTTGTGGTTTATGAGGTGTTTCTGATGTTTTTCACTGTGGGTCTTTTGCCTTTGCTGTGCCTATTCTTTTTCCCTTTAAAGGCAGTATTCAAAGGAAGAAATATACCTGTGACAAGTTTGTGATGTGTCGATATTATACATAAAGAGGTTTGATTTTTTCTCCCAAGATCATGCTATCATGTGCTTATCCAACTGGTCCATAGTACATATACATACACAGAGAGAAAGAATTAGAGAGAAGAAGGGAGGTTGCATGTGATTCCTGTGTATACCATGAATAAAAGGAATGAATTACTAAGGTTTCTAACTAACTATTCTAATTCTCATTACCTTTACCTTATCCTTCTATGGATATGTATGATGATGATCATAACCTTTTTTTAGATAGGAATAAACTGCTTTCCCCCCATTCTGTTTTATCTTGGATTAACTCGTTGTCCTTTTCTTGACTCCCCCTTCCCCCTTCTTGTAAATTCAGAACCAGCAAATGTGACCTGCTTGTTGCTCCCATTCAAGTAACCTTTTAAGTACCTACCCACAATTTGGTTTCACTGAGTAGTTAATCTGGATGAGGAAATATCTACAAGGCTACTTGGCAAGACATGAGATTTTCCATTCTCTTTGAAAACTAATGAAAAGGCAATTGTTGCCCCACACTGTTCTGAGTATTTCACAAAGAACTGCTTTCTAGTTCCTGAACAGAATCCTGGCTTCTGCCTTTTATCCTCAGCCACTCCCTAACTTCTTGGCCTGATGTTATCTGGCTAACACTGAACCAAACATATCTTTGGGTCTTAAGGAGGGATTGCATTTCTCAATTTGGAGTAGCCATCAAGTGAGAGACAAATGAGTCTGGGAAGATTCCTAGTTTCTGGATCTCCATTTAGTACTATGTCTTGCATAGAGATGCAAAACAGCATGAGAACATTTATCGAGTGCTTACTGTATACCAGGAATGGAAGGATATAGAAGTAGATGAGATGATCCTGCTCTTTGTAAAAACTCCCTGTCTAGTAATTGAGATTATCATATAAACAAATTTGGTAATTTCAATTTGTGGGACTTTAAAATCCAAAGAAGCTCATGCTAATAGAGATGGTGAAGAAGAGTCTGTAACTAGCTTTGGCAGTGATGGATGGTGAACACTTTCTAGAAAAGTTGAGCTCTGAGCAAGATGTTGGAAAACGAGTAGGAATTGTCAGATTGATAATAGGAAGAGTGGAGGTGGGGTTGTAGGGAAGAATACGGAAGGAAATGAGATATGTAATAAAGGCATGGGTCTTTGGGGAACATGTGACCAGATATGTAGTTAGAAACATTGTTTTGATTCTGCCTAGATGATGGATTAGAATGCAAGTGCTGTGAACAATTAGATATTTATTTAAACTAGGGGTTGAAAAAATACTGCCAGGCCAAATCTGCCCCACAATAGTCGGTTTTTGTAAATAAATTATTAAGCAATTATATTCTTTCGTTTATGTGTTGTCTATAGCTTCTTTCATGCTACCACGGCAGAGTCGAGTAGTTGCAAAATGACTGTAGACAAAAATATCTACTATGGGGTCCATTACAGTAAAAGTTTACTTATTTAAATAGTGGAATAATTAAGATAATAGAAGGTGATGGCTTGAACTAAAGCTAGAGCAGTGGGAGTAGAGAGGAGTAGGTGGTACAAGAGCTCTTTAGGAGGAGATGAGGATAGGTTTTGGTGTGTGATTGAGATGAAGGAAAGGGCAGATGTGAGAGAGAAATGAATGTGGGAAGATTCCTAGTTTCTGGATCAACATTTGGTTCTGTGTCTTGCATAAAGATTCAAAATAAGCCGTCTTTTTCTTCAAGGAGCTTCACATCCAGAAGGAGAGGTAATATGTGTACAGGAATACAAAAATCTTTAATACAAGATTGAAAGAAATGACATTGGACGTATAATAGGGAGAGTGGACATGGGTTTGTAGGGAAAAATATGATGAGGAATAAGAAATTTCAGGGAAGAGAGAAATGATGTTTAGATGAAAATTTAGTGAACGCTTAAGGAAAGAGTAATAGTTTGAGTTTTGAAAAATAGGAAGAATTTGGACATAGGATAGGAGGAAAGGCATCCTGGTGAAAGAAGATGCAGGAGCACAGGTAGGAGCTGGATACCAGGTGGGAAAAACAGATATGCCAACTTTAGGAGCTTGGCCTATTTTTAGGAGAGGCAATGAAAATCTGAGAGTTTTAAGCAGAAGAATGATAATATTAGAGCTGTATTTTGGTTACTCTGTCAATGAGATTAGAGTCACTAAATAGAGAAAGACCAAAAAAAAAATAATAATAATAAAACAAACCCTAACCTTTGTCTTTCAAAGTTTAGCTTTGCTGACCCTCTCAGTAAATATTTGTTCTTTCTTTATGTTCCCATCACACCCCAAAACTCCTTGAATCAGAGTGCCGATCATCCTGTGTTGTAATTGTTTACTTGCCCACAGAATATGACTATGGCATTCTTAAAGGAAGTATAGTTTAGTGGTTAAAACCTGTCTGGGTTTTACTTTTATATGACCTTACGCTCTCTAGGTCTTTGTGTTCTCATCTGGGCATAATAATTGTAACTACTTTTACAATTAAAAATGTAAGTATTTGTTGTGATTATTAAATGGGTTAATGTGTGAACAGCACTTAGAACAATAAATGTTACTGATTATTATTTCTGATGCCTAGCTCAGTGTTTGGAAACTAATTAGGATTTTGTTGAATGAGTGACTTTATGTGCCTACAATGAGACCAAACATTTTGTATTGGTTATTTTGGGTTATCCTCACCACACTTCTGTGAGGAAGATATTATTTCTAATTTTAGGGACGATAACAGAACTCTGATGGTAAGTGATAGAGCCAAGATGCAGATATAGACCTACCAAGACCTATTTAATAGAGAGCTGATAGATGGGAAATAATTTAAAGAGATGAGAGTAATGGATGGACTTAAGCCCTGGAGGAGATGGGAGAGGGACTAGATCAAAAGAATGAGTCATCTTTGACTGATTTCCTGAGATAACAGAGGAGATATTATGGAGGGTAAGTACAAGGCAAAGTGGAGGGAAGCAAAACTGTTAGCTGAGTAGAGGTGGCAAGACTGGGAAGATGCTAAAATGGGAACTAAAGAAAATTCCAAGATCTTGAGCTTAGGTGACTAGAGGAATGATGTTGCTATTTGTAGAAATAGAAATGTGCAGATTTTTTTTTGGAGGATGAACTTGAAAGTTTAGGTGTAGATATAAGTAGTTCGATACTCCTAAAACATTGAGCAATTAGTTGAAAATGTGGCCCTGGAGCTTGGGTGACAGGTGGGAACCGGAGTCAAACACGTGGAAGTCATCTATCTGGATGTGAGGGTTAAAGTCATGGGCAAGTCATCTACGAACAAAGCACAGGGTTAGTCAGCCCTGCAGGCTGGTTCTTGACTCATCCTGGGAAAGGGTCAGCTAATCAGGATCTTGTGCCCATCCCCAATACATATTTGTAAGCTGATTTATAACACTGGATTTTCTCATGGTCAATAGAGACATAGTAAGTGACCAGTGTTGAAATGGTTCTCTCTCAGGATATTTCTGCATGAATGAAAAACAATGGCTAAAGACAGGAAGCATTAGATGAGAGGAGTGAAGGTGGGTCTTAAAACGTCAACTTCTCAGCCTTTGGTGCTGGTTATAGAGCCTAACCTCTCCTATTTCCACTAGGCTTTAGAAATGAACTGAATCTGCTTAACCCTCCCTCCTTCCTGCCCCCCCCCCCGTCCCCCAGGAATCTAATGCAAGTAAACTTATTTGGTCAGAGAGAGTCATAAACACATCATAAAATCTGACCTTTCCAAGAGGGGATTATCTGTAAATAACTGTAGTTATCCTCTGGGGTGCTGGGCATAAGCTTGGTGGAGGGGCAGAAAGGAGAACTATTTCCTCAGCAACCTGGGCATTGCTCCAAGAGATGAACAGCATAAAGGCTTTACGGAGGCTCAAGTATAAGCCCTTGCCGTAACACACCCGTTTCCCTCTGGCAGAGCCACAGCTGCTTTGCTGGGGCTCCCTCTGCTTTGCTGAGCAATGGAATGCAGCTACCAGAAAAAGAATATTCAGATTTCTGTTTCTAAATATGTCACTGGTGAAGCTCATTTTAAAATATTAATTGTGGCAACGTTGGAAACGCATAAAAGAGCTGACAATCATGCTTGTTCAGACCACAGAAGGTTTAATTTCAAAATATGGTTTCGAATTGCTTTTCCTTTCTTCTTCCTGTAAGCAGTGGACTCATCCAAATCTTTTCTTTTGAATAAAAGAAGAGTGCCTGATGGCGCCCATTCAGTGTCATTAATGTGGAAGAGGTGAGTGATATGAGAGGGGCTTATATTATTTATGATGAACCCATTCGTGAGCCAAATGAATTTCAACAAGGCCTTCCAGCTGATAGTGAGGATATAAAAGATACAGAGTGGAGGCAATGGAAACCCAGTGGAGTCGTTGCTAACAGATCCATTCCCTTAGATTTTTAAGATAAGAAAGAATCTACCCTGTTTTTTAAGACTTGGCATGCAGTGATCACCACACAGTTATTTAGTAACCTACGCCTATGAAACATTTCCTTGTTTACTAAATCTGTACTTTATTTCTCTTTGGACTTTCTATCTAATAATCATACGTATCAAGAATTGGTCACTATGCCTGACATCAATTTATACTACAAAATGTCAATAACCAAAACAGGATGGTATTGGCAGAAAAATAGACACACAGACCAATGGAATTGAGAATTGAGACTCTAGAATTAACCCCTGCATATGTAAGCAAATATTTTTGACAAAGGAGCAAAAAACATACAGTGGAGAAAGAAAATCCTCTTCATAAGTGGTGCTGAAAAAATTGGAAAGCCACAGGCAAAAGAATGAAACTAGACTGCTATCTGTCACCATAGCCAAAATAAGCTTAAAATGTATCAAAGATCTGAATGTAAGACCTGAAACAATAAATCGCATGGAAGAAAGCATAGGTGCTAAACGCAGGGACCTTGGACTTAACGAAGATTTTATAAATTTGACCTCAAAGGTAAGGAAAGTAAAAGCAAAATTAAATAAATGGGACTATATCAAACTCAAAAGCTTCTGTACTGCAAATAGAACCATCAACAAGGCAAAGAGGCAACCGTTTGAATGGGAGAAAATATTTGCAAACGACATCTCTGATAAGTCATAATTTCCAAAATATATAAAGAACTCATAAACACACAACAAAAACTCAAATGATCCAATTAAGAAATGGGCAGAGGACCGAGCAGACACTTCTCGCAAGAAGGTTTACAAATGGCCAACAGATATATGAAAAGATGCTCAACTTACACTATTAGGGAAATACAAATACAAATCAAAACTACAATCAGATACCATCTCACAGCTGTTAGAATGGCTATCATCAACAAGATAAGTAATAACGAGTGTTGGAGAGGTTGTAGTGAAAAAGGAACCCTCACACACTGCTGATGGGAATGTAAATTGGTATAGCCACTCTAGAAAACAGTATGGAGATTCTTCAAAAAACTAAGAATAGAATTACCATATGACCAAGAAAGCCTTCTTCTGGGTATTTACCCAAAAAACTTGAAAACATTTATTTTCAAAGATATATGCAATTCATTGTTCATATTAGCATTGTTCACAGTGACCAAGACTTAGAAACAACTGAAGTGTCCATCGATAGATGACTGGACCAAGAAGATGTAGTACATATATACAATGGAATATTTCTCAGCCATAAGAAAAGGTGAAATACAGCCATTTGCTACAGCATGGATGGAACTTGAGATTATCATGCTAAGTGAAACTTGTTAGAAAAAGTTGAGAATCATATGATTTCACTCATATGTGGGATATAAAACTAAAAGTAACAAACATGACAAACAAACAGAGACTCATGGATATGGACAATGGATTAGAGGTTACCAGAGGGAGTGGGGAAGGGAAGACATAGAGGTAAAAGGGTTAAATATTTGGTGGCAGAAGGAAATTTAACTTTGAGTGGTGAACATGCAATGCAATATACGTATGACATATTATCAATTGTTTACTTGAAACCTATTTGATTTTATTAACTAATGTCACCCCAATAATTTTAATAAAAATATTTGAATTAACCCTTCATAAAAAATATTGGAATCATGACATCTTATGGCTGGCAGTTTTGTAAACCCAGTGATGTATTTACAGATTTCTTTAGCAGTAGGGACCATGTTGGTGTCTATAAAGATTTAAGGAAAATAGTGTAAAGCATGCATTCTCAACAGGGAGAATAACACATTAAACTGGTGAAATCTGGTTTGGGGAAATATCTTAGATATTACACTCTAAGCTCTCCAAGGTTCAAACCTAGTATTTATTTCATAGAGGTAAGAGGAGCAATTAGGTACAAAATGTCTAGAAAGAGTCTGTGGGCAAAGGGAGCCTTTCATTATTATGATAAAAAAAAGGTTGAGAAGTACTGGTGACTAGAAGAAAGAGCCCTGCTTTCTTTGGAGTTAGAAACTTTTTTTTTTTTTTTTTTTTTTTTTGCGTCTCCACCATAACAACAAGCATAGGTCATCTCCATAAGCTTCAAGTGTCTTCATCTGTGAATCGGTGGTCATGACAAGACAAGGAGAGCAACTATATTCACTATCATACATCCTCCAGTTAATATAGGATTAGAAAAAAGTAAGCTCTAAATAAGAATTTATTGCATGAATGCACAAACAAATGAATGATCCCTCAAAAAGTTGTTTAATGGTTGAGATGATGACCCCGAAACTTCTAACTTAGTACTTGACACATTTTAGGTGCCCAGTAAAACTGACAGTTGCTTTTCTTTGCCTCCTCTTTCCCTACTCCCTGCAGATACAGACTTCATAGATGAGGACATGAGACCAAGACAGGACAAATAACATTCTTGTTGTTATAGAGCCAGTTTGTAACCATGCTGACAATTGAAGCTAGTTATTTCAGCTCCAATTGAGGCTTAGCTGATGAATTATTATTATAATCATTTTCTAGAATACTTACTGAGTTCTCTAAATTCTTGGAAAGAAAGTTCTTGCATCACTGAAGTATAATCAATCCATATTTAAATTAGTTTCAATTGGGAACCATCTGGATGCACTAAGCACAAATTCACAGGCCTGGAGCAATAATGCAAGTGCCCCACCCTGCTGATAAGAGGTCTTGAAAGGGCTTTTGGGAAGCATTCTGTGGGGGCAAACTGACATATGGCACTCTCTCCAGTGTAACATGCAGACACTTCAGATAAAAGGGCTGGTACTACACATAATGGTTTGGTAAAGCCAGATATTCACATGGCAAGAGGCTGGGTAAACAAGGATGCACCCTACTAAGGGTCATTCTAGCTTTGTGTTTATAAACCCTAATTGTACATCAACATATTCACCCAAGTATCATAAACTCATAACATTTGGGAAGGTGGAATCACTTCTAAGAATTTTTCAACCATTAACTTTAGGAACAAATCAAGTAGTAAATGTCAATGCTCCTTTTCCCTGCCTAAGATCCTGTTTCCTTCTCATTCCATTTTAGTATTTAGTAATGCTTTCATGATTTACATGTGTTAGACATTTTGAGGCCAGAGACTATGCTTAAGCCCCTTATATACCCATCTTGTTATACCTTCCATATAGCAGATCCTCAAAAGTGCATGTTGAACAAATGAATATATATTACAGCTAAAGGGAAAAGAGGGCAGGTCTAACATTTACTGATTGCTTATTATTTTCTAGGCACTGTACGTGCACATTACAGGTATTATTTCTTTTAACCTTTACAAGTAATTTGCCCAATGTCACAAAATTATTAAGTGCCTGAGAATGGAGTCAACCAAGGTTATTTCTGACTCCAAAGACTATGCTCATTAAAAAAAAAAATCTTTCAACAACTGTGAGAATGTACCTCAAAGACCTTCCACTACAGGCAGTGTAATTGACCAAAGAAGACCCAGCTGCTTTTGTCAGTTGTGTCCTGACAACCATCTTCACTTTTACACAAAGGCCATGACTCCCATGGCTGCTCCCAGCCAGTTAAATGAGGGTGGCAGGAATGATAACGCAGGCTGACTTTGGTTTAAGGATAAAACTTCCTTACACTGCATGGCAAATGAGATTGTTTTCACTCAACCTTCTATCCAGTCCATCTCTCTTTCACTGCATCATAATCTGATGGCTCTTCCAGCCCCCTCCCACTCCCTTCCACTTTTCCCCTCATAGGTATTTCCCCTAATAAAATGCTTGCGTGTTTGCCCATTCTTGGTCACTGCTTTTTAGAGGATCTGATTAACACAGGTCTGAATACTTTTTCCACTGCACACGATTGAGATTCATAGTTTATGGCATTTTTCATCAATTTTTCTTAAACATTTCTAATGTTAGAAGAGAATAAATGTATGCTTTCCACACCTAGTGGCCTGGGGCCTGTAATAAGTACGAGATTATAGGAAGCTCATGCTTCATTTCATCATTTCTTGTCCAATGTCTGTCTTCACTGTGAGATAACAAGCCCTATGAAGTTGGTGTCTGAAGCTGTCTTGTTCACTGCCATATGCTCATTGTGCTGGTGCATAGTAGGTGCTCAGTAAATAAAGACTGAATCAATGGAAAAATCATAACAATTATTTTTTATTCAGTAATTTAGTCATATTTGTTTGATTTTTTTTTAAAGATACCTCTTATCCTCAGCAAAATTGAAGTTTAAATGCCATTTAAAATGTAATATTTAACTATTACTCTTGCACATATCAGCATATACCCTGGGGGTAAAAATATCCCTATTCTAAAGTTATAGTTAACTCATTTGCCCAAAAGTAAACATTAGGAAGAGGACTTAGACCTTTCAACTCCTAGTTCAAGGTGTTTTCCTTTCTATACACCATGTTCTTTTTTATTTATATCTTACTATTCCATTCCTGTTCCAGAACTTTTCTTCCACTTTTCTATTGTAGGCATTCCTATTGTAATTAACTTTACCCAGTTTGTTATTTTTCCTTGTATACATTTTGTTCCCTATTAACTTTGTATAATTGATGATTATTCCAATTCTTACTTTTATTTTGGGATTGTTTGGAAATTTGGGGAGGGAGGACTGCATCCAATCCTTTCCATCGTTGGGCATTTTCTCTTGCTTGGCTCTGATTCACTGAGCATAGACATTTCACTTTGTCTTTTTTCTGCTGAGGATGGAGTTTTGTTCCTATTAAGTTGTGGAGAAATGTCTCTTTGCGGTGCAAGTGGGTCATGCTAAACAGTAGTTTTTAATTACTCTTCGTCCTCCCTGCAGACTCTGGCAGATGGAGACACTCAAAATTTCCTCACTCTCTCTTATCTGAAGAGCTCTTTAGTGACAACTCCATCTTTCTAGTTTTGGACAAAATCCTACTTGCAGATGTACGTGACTCTCTTCGTTTAGTACCTCTTCCAATTTATCAGTAACTCCTGTTGGTTCTACCCTCAAAATGTGTCTAGAACCTGGTCACTTCTCATTATCTTCCTTGTTACCTTCCTGGAACAAGACCTAGCTCCAGTCCCATTATTGCAATAGCTTCTCAACGGTCTCTCTGCTTCTACCTTTGGTCCCTTACGGTCTGTTCTCAATACTTTTAGAATGGAAGGCAGATCATATTACTCTGCTCCAACCCTCCACTGGCATTCTAAAGAATCCAGAAGAGATGTTTGAGTTTTTAGAGTAACCTCCTAGGTCCTACTCAACTCTCAGATCTCTTTTTACTCTGCATCAGCCACACTGCTTCCTTGCTGTTTCTCAAAAGTGGCAGCCATGTTCAAGCCTCAGGTACTTAACACATACTGTTCTCTTTGTTTGAAAGGCTCTGTCCTTAGATATCTGCATGACTTGTCCTCTTACTTTTTTCAGGGCTCAGATCAGAGAAGAATTCTTTCACCACCTAGTTAAAATCATAATGCCTCTCCTGACACTCTTGATACCTTCTCTGTTTTTTGTTTTTGTTTTTGTTTTTGAGTTCCTCATTATAAACATGAACCTGATGATTGCCTAAAAAACCATATATTTTTACTAATTTAGTTTTTTTTTTAAGTCACTTTCCTCTCACTTTAATAAAAACCTCATGAGGGCAGGAAATTTTTTGTTTGATTACTGCTGTGTGTCGCTGGCTGGCATGTAGTAGGCACTCAATACACACTTGTTGAATGAAAAAAAAGAAAGGTCTGCTTCTTTATTGATCCTTCCAGTCCCACTTCAAATATGAAACTATTGCCTGCTTTGTGAAGCTTTCCCAGAAGTCATAATCACCCACTCATCTCTACCTTCTACAGGAAGCACTTTGGATACATGTGCTTTGTAGCATTGATCTACGCTGTACATTTTCATGGCATTTTTTTTTTTTTTGGTCCTAAATTAGGAGAAACTCAAATGAAAAGATGGTAATTTATTAATCTCTGAACCTCTGGCATTTAGAACAACAATACCTGACACATTACAGTCATCAATAAATACTTGTTTGTTGAATGAATTAATGAATGAGTGGCCCAACAGAACACAGCCGTCAGCAAATATGTTTGCTACTTCAGATTGGTAACTGGTGCACAATTATTATCATCATTGTTAGTGATAATAACAATGGTGATAACAGGGTCACCCTGAGACTGAAATGGGGCATCTACAAAATTTCCTTGAAAGAATATATGATTGTGTTTTAGGTTCTTGGCTTCTGTCTCATTCTGGCAAAGGATTCGCTGAAAATTGGTACCACTGGCTCAGACAGTTTTTCACTAAACTGATGAGCATATCTAATGAGGTAAAACTGGAAACCTCAATAAAAATAGTCAAGATAAATCAATCATTATCGAGGTTGGTCAAACATAAAGACATTAACAATATCCTAAGATTACCCAGGTCTGACAAAGAAAGCAACTTGATTAGTATGATTAGATTATTCTAGCAAGATTTTTCTCTTTATTATTTTGTTTTTAAGGAGAGGCATTTTTATAAAGAAATAAAGCTTTGGAGAACTTTTCCTGATATTTTTCTATTTATAAAACAAATTTATAGGCCTTGAAAACACATACAGTGACATATATATTTAATGAGTCTTCAAAGTTACTATTGTATGATCAAGGCTTGGGAAATGAAGTGTTGAGTGTCATGACACTACTAAGAACCTTAGAAAATTTGGCAGAGTTTGTTACTGTCTCTGTGGCAATGTTAATATAACGTGTCTATCTGCCAAAGGTTGGCAAAAAAGTTGGTGCAGTATTTTAGCAAAAGTGAGCTTTTTAGGAGAGGGTAAAAAGTGCCATTTTGATTTTTGTTTTGTAGTAGGAGCACATATATACTTGTTTTCAGCAACCCTTGTAATTGTTAAGTTTTCCCCAGGAGAAACCAAAATCTTTCTCTTTGCAAAAGACAATTCCCAGGGTGGGGTGAAGAAAGCAATCAAAAAAGGAATTCTGTATTTTAATGGTGCCCTACTTTTCCATTTTCTCTTTATTAAAAATTCAGCTTCTGTTGAGCACAGAAAGTGAAAACATGCCACCTCACTGATGTATGTAATGAAGTGGTCCTAAGAACAAAAGGATACATTGTGATTTGAAAATATTACACCAAGTTATGAAAGCAAATGATTCCTTGCCAAGGCAACCAGCTATAAATTCAAGAAAACTCTTCGCAGAGTTCAGTGGAGGCATTAAATCTGTTTTGCAACAGCACAGTTTGTGGCGTGTATGTTTATGTATCTGTACTTAGACCATATATATCTTTGCTGCTTATATTAAAAAGGCAAAAAACCAAAGCAATGTCACAACAATAAAAATGCTGCCCCAGATGGTGTGACTCCTCATGTGGATCAGTGTCATTGAGAGGACTGAAGTGCACCCTGCCAGGTGCCCAGCCCCTCCGGTGGCCCCGCTGCTGTTCCTGGTTGTACCTCCTGCATGTGACGCTGCCTGTTCACCTCCCAGTCTGCAGGCTTCATTTGCTCCAAAGACACTGTTCCTTTTCTGCTTGCTGCAAACCAGGTTGGATGCCCCAGCTGTCGCTTCTCAACAGTTATTGTCTGTGCCTCTGTAGCCACACATGCTTGTCATGGTTACTCTGCTCCTTCTGTTAACCATTTGGCCACCCTTTGACACTGGGGCTGAAGGAAATTCCCGACTAATGAGGAGTATGGCATGTAAGGATCATAGCAAAGTGGTTCAGTAAATTGCATGTGAATTTTGCATGATATTCTGGCATCACAGTCACAAGTTGCACTTTGGATTGGCTTTTCTGGAGATTATATATATATATATATATATATATATATATATATACTTCTAAAGGTCTTTTTTTTCTGATTTCTCAGGATCCATTTCCTTTCTCTATTCCACCATTTCTATCTTTCTGCTGACTACTGTTAATCTTGCTAAAAATTCAGTCAAAAGAATACAATCCTGTGGTATAAGCAAAAGAAACAAAGCAAAACAAAAAAACTATCTATATTGATTGAACACAATCTAACCTTCTAAGCCTGGCATTCAAGACTCTACTAATGTATGTTATGCAGACAGCTCCAGTAACTTTTTATCTCTGTGTCAATAAATGATGACAATAACATTACTAATGTGTGGTGTTATTAGGCTTTATTAATTATAAAGAGCATTCACTTTGGTCATCATAACAAGCTCATAATTGCCATCCCTCATATGAGGAAATCAGACCTTCAGATATACTTGAACACATTTGTGGGTCTCAGAGTATTTTGCGTGAACCTTTGGTAATTTGGAAGAACACTATTTGAATATTCATTTGTAACATTTAAAGACTTTGAATAATAACCGAGAGACTTGAGTTATAGTGTGCTGGGCCAAGTTTCTCTATTAATTTCCCACTCTTCCTAAGTAGATCAAATACTCTAAACTGATTACTTGGACTTCTCTTACTCTGTTGGCAATGCAGACAGACACCAGGGTGTTCTATAAGTTTTCTTCACTTAGACATCTTGAGAAGATCATATTTATTGCAGATTGAGGTCCCTGGAGGCTGTGGCATTGCTCTTATGGTTTGGCATTTGTAGCCAGAAATAATTGTTTCAAAATAATCCCAAGGAGGTTTCATTATTACTATTGTATCACTATCTTGCTAGAGTTATAAGGGTGGAGGGAGGAAGGGAGGAGCCTTAGCAATAGATGTAGATGCTGTTGTCACATTTTCTTGAAAAGAGAGCAAGCACTGAGGCTATAACAATGCTGAGCACATCATAAGTACTCAATAATTATCTGTGGAATGTTAAAACAACTAGCATTGAAACATTTTCTCTATGTATTTTATGGATTGAGTACAGAACAAGCTGGTGCCTGAAAGGTATTTAACGGTGATGAACAGGTATCATTGCTGTCTGGAAAGGCTTTATCATCCTGGCTTAATCACCCCAGCAACGATGCTCTCTGATTTAGAGGTTTCACACTGCCCAGACCAAGGTATAAGTTTAGGCATTCTCATCTGTCAGTTTGCCTGAACTGCTCAGTGCCACATGAACATAAGAGAATAAAATAATCTGGGGACAGCTGAAGTACTGCCTCCATTACCTAAGAATTTCTATTCCAACCATGTGGAAAATGACATCATCTTACTAGCAATAAAGAGGGACTTCTTTCATTGAACAAATTTTAAATGGCAGGCAGGGGTGGGGGTGGTGAGCTCCTTACTTTAACTCTGATCTGCTCCACACTCCCAAACCTAATTGGGCAGAAATGATTATCCTCAATCTACAGACAATAATATCAAGGCCCAGAGAAGTTAGGTAAACTCTCCATGTTTGCAGAACTAGGATTCAGTTCAGCTCTGCCTGACAACAGTGCCTGCAAGTTCTCTAACATGTCATTCTGCTTTGTAATATGGGTGTGGAGACACAAAAGAGATGAACTGAGTGTCGTGTGCTAAACACACTTGATTTTACTCAATAGTTGTAAGAAGCTAGTGTTTATTATTCCCATTTATAGATGAGTAAACTGAGACTTGGATCATGGATAAATCCTGTCTAACTTTCTATACTATGTTTTTACTTGGTGGTAATGTCTTCATAGCTACAGATTACTTTAGCCACGGTATACTGCATATTTTCCAAACTAGGCTTATGTGCACACATATGGATATCTTCAATTCTTTGAATCCCAGACAAAGAAGATCTGCCCAAGTTGAATAAGACAGCTTATGAAGTAGAAGAAAATATAAATTATTTTTCTAAAAAGTGTCACTTGTGGGCTCGAAATTTGAATGTGCATTCCTGAATGCAAACCAAGTAGTGCTTTATTTTTTGCTTATTTAGTTTTGATATGCCTTAAGTCTTCTGTATGAGAAAAAAAAGTGTAAGACAATAAATACATACTTCATTGGAAATAATTTTAGCATCTAGGTTTGAGTACTGAACAAGCTGGTATGAAAGACTGTTTTCCATAGAACGGCAACTACCTGGCTCAAATCAGTACTTGAAAATGGGAGCTTCTCATCTGTGAGGCTGGTTGTACTATTGTTGTCCAGCTGTTTGCAGATGCTTCCACCCAGTAGGAACTTCATTCTGAGTCATTAAGTTAATGGCTTGGCTGTCACCTTGTGATTTATCATTGAAATTGCTCCTTTGAGTGAAGAGTATATAAAAGGCCAGTCAGCTCATAACTCTGCTGTTGCATAGTGGCAATGAGCATGGGTAAGATGGACCTTCAGAAATTGAGGTTGTTACTAAAATAATAATGCTTTCTCTGCTGTCGTACATGCTATGACACAGTCTCATGGATCGTGTGGTAGAAACTATTCAAATACGATTTTGCCTTTGTAAACAGAAAATATGTTAGTGGTAATCCTGAGAGATTATTTGAGATATTGGATTTTGCTTTATGGCATCTCATGGTCTTTACACTGTGCATAAATTGCCAGGTTGGGGTTTAGTTTGGGGTTTAAAAAGCAGATCATGCTTTCCTCTTTGCAGTGACTTTGGATTATAGACTGACCTCTGAATGTGCCTGAATGAAAGCCACTCAGAATTTGGGAGGATGGTTGGATTATGATAAAGCTTTAAGGATAACTCCAAGCACCTCTACAGCAGCCAAAGGATTTTCAGGGCCACAGGGAAACACAGTGACCAGCTCTAATTCTTTTCTTTCTGGCTCACAGCTTCTGAAAAAGATAAATAATTAAAGCAGTACACTCTTGGAGAGTTTTTAAGGGCTTCCATGTAACTACTCATTTTGGCCTCATCAAAATACCTAATAAATTCCAGAAAGAATCAAAAGGAACAATAATCTAACAAGATTTTAAGACTAGACTGTGTATAATAATATCCTGGTTGCCTATTTGGAAAGCAAGAATTAGACTACAGAGCTGTGGATGAATCCATTAGCATGTACTTGCTGGTCAAGACTGTGGCACACCCTACTCTCCATGGAAAGAGACGTACCCATTTTAAGCCACCCACGAATACTTTCCTTGGTTTATTCAGGAATTCTGCCTACATTTACATGTTTTTCTCTTACAGACCACACAGCATGTCCTGTGGGTCAAGCAAAATATGGAGAAAGTAGCACACTTATTTTCTACTGGAATTTGTGTCTTCTGTCCCAATTTCCTTCAGTTACAAAATTTGATCATTTCAGTTTCTCAGAGGTAATAGAAAAGACTTACCTGAAAATACAAGTCAACTCAGTTAAGACAACTTTCAAAGGGTATCTGTAAGTCAGATAGCATTTGAATATAGAATAATTGCTTTAAAATATATTTGCCAAATGGATTGATTATTGTTGCCATATTGAGAGTAGTTCTCCCTATTGTGGAGAGGGATAGAATAGTCTAACTTGATTCAAGTCAAATGAACAAGTTACTCTATTAACCAATTCTTCATATTCAGATTCTGTGCTTAATGGAGCTAGTTAGCCTTGTAAGATGACCCCCTACTACTCCCAAGGCCTGGTATTCATGCTTTGTGTAATACCATCCCCTTGAGTGTGGGCTGGGCTTAATGACTGGCTTCTAACAACTAGAATGTGGCAAAAGTAATGAGATGTCACTTCTTAGGTTAGTCTATAAAAGACTGTGACTTCCATCTAGCTGACACTCTCTGACTGTTTCACTCACTCTGATGAAGCCAGTTGCCATGTTTTGAGCTTCCTTGTGGAGAGGCCCATGTAGTAGGAAGGTGAAGGTGCAGCCTCTGGCCAACAGTCAACACGTCATTGAGGTCCTTAGTCAAACAACTTGCAAGGAACTAAATCCTGCCAACTGAGTGAGGTTGTAAGTAGAAACTGCCCCAGCTGAACCCTGAGATGACTGTAGCCCTGACCGATACTTTGCAGTCTTCTGAGAGACTTTGAGTTGGAGGGCCTAGTTGAGCTACATATAGATTTATAACTCACCGAAACTGTGAGATAATAAGTGTATTGTCTTAAGCTGCTAAATTTTGGTAGTAATTTTTTATATAGCAACAAATAACTAACATGCTAAGCAAAGAACCAATCCTTTCCCTCTCTCCTCCTTTCTATCCTCCCTCCAACCTCTCCTTTTTTCAAATGTTAATTAAGGATCTTCTATGTGCCAGGTACTATACAGCATGAACACAACAGATGTGATGGCTGCACTCATGTGGCTCACACAAGGAGATAAATGATATGATGAGTGACTCTACAATAATAGTAGAGTACCTTAAAAACATGACAGGGGTCTTGAATTATTCTGGGCAAGGTTAGTTATCAGGGAATGGCTTCTAAAGCTATAAAGTGTGAGTGAGATGACTTTAATTTGGTTTCCCATGGAGTGTGTTTACTGAGAGTGAATTTCCTTCCTGGAAGGTATCTAGCCACCTAGACACATTTATATTAATATAATGTAATAATATGACATCTAAGAATATATATGACACATATACATGTGACATACATACATATAACGTATACATATATATGACAAATACATAAGCCATCTGCTTATGCTCAAAGTTTTTCTTTGTTAAATAAATAATTCTTGTCTGTGTGTCATCTGACCTATCTTTTACTGAATTTATTACCTTGAGTGCTGGTTCTCCTGCACTTTCCCCTATGCCTTGGACTTCCACAAAAAGGTCAGTGTGAAAGGGCACCAAGATTTAATTGAAACTTGGAATTCCTGAGAATAGTTATAATAAAAGGGCTTAGAGCCATTGTAATGGATGGATGTGTCCAATGCTAAATAGAGAGAGGTGATAAATGCCATTGATGAGGGTGAAAAAAAATGAAAAAGATGGGAATTTATTCAACTGGGGGACAGAGGATTATTTTTATTGAAGTAAAAAGATATAAAGTAGTCAGTAATGTAGAAATGATTATCAAAAACAAAGTTATGAGGTTTCAGAGTTGGATATAAGAGAAGAAAAGTTGTAGTGCTGCCTCAAAATGATTTGGTAGGCAAGTGTGTAGTAAACAATATGGCTGGTTCTTCTAGTCACCTTTGGTCTTATAAAGAAGAAAAAATAAAAGAAGAGAGGCCCATAATTCTGGATTTGAATGGTTTCTTTGGCAGAATTGAGTGCATTGTTTCTGAGAGTAGAAGAAAAAAGGTGTAGAAGAGGGGTGAGAAAGCAAAATCAGAAAAGTTATAGGTGCCAGCAGAAGCAGCCTTTCTCGCCACTTCAGCCTAAGAGTTGATAAGATCACTACTCAATAGTGGCAGGTTATAGTATGTTCCTACAGAGGATTGACATATGAATACAATTATTTTATGACCACATGAGGACAATAAAAGCAAGATGACATTTTTAGAATGCAGACAACTCTAAAGTTTCTTAGCAAGCTTCTTGGTATAGCTTATTTTATTTTTTTTAGAACTCAGAGAAGAACATGTAAAAGTTTATGATTATATGAAACTTCAATAGTTCAATAGATGAGGACAATGAATAGAGAGATTCCATAATGCAGTATGGTGGCATGGTTACTGCTTAATTGTGGTCAAAATGATAGTTCTATTTCTTGGAAATCTTTTGTTGCAAAAGAAAGAGAATATGACTCAATGGCTAAGGTAAGAAAGATTTATTGGCTCATGAAACTGTAAAGGCAAAATATTAAATGAGTAAGGCTGGATCCAGCAGCTCACTATAACTGGTTCATCTTAATGCAAGATAGATGTCAATGACTCTAGAGGCCAAAAGTGTTCTTGTTCACATCCTTCAATAAGAGTATGTCAATGGAAGAGTAAGGGATCTTCTCTTTTAGAGAGGCTTCCACATCTAATTCAATTGGTAGGGTCTCTTGACTGTCTAAAGTTATTCAAATTTTATTCCTGAAGCAAGGGAAAGATCTGTTTTTCTTGAAGCATATTGATTGAATCAGGGAAGATCTTATACTTTAACAAAACTCAGGATATTATTATGAAACGAAAAGGAAATGGATGCAGGGCATCAAAGCCCAGCAAAAATCCTCTATAATGACAATGAACTCTTTCACATTAGGATGGGAAGGTGTCTGCTGTTTCCTTAGCTTCATACCTTAAATGTAAGTAGAATGAAAGGTATGACCTTTTACTACAGGCTAATAAAGGAAATGGCTCTTTTTTTCCTGAGGAAAAGTCAACATGTTCAGTGTATAAAGTTGGGAAGACAGTTCAGGGCCATTTATCTGTTATTTAGAAAGGCTGCAGTTCTGAAACAAGTGCAATCACAAATTCTACAAGTGACGTGAGACATTCAATTCTTCTGGGCTTCTGATGTAAGGTAGCTTCTGACTTTAAACATTTTGCCTTCCTTTGAGATGGGTGGATATATACAATATTGGTATGATTTATCTGTTATAACCTCTGAATATGCAAGAACTTAGAATTTTATGGTTTTTTTTTTTTTTTTTGGTTGTTGTTGTTGAGCTATGAATAACCCAATGGCTGGTTAAAGGAACCATAGGCTATTATTTCTTCCATGAATGATTGAGACAGGGCCATAATTAATAACAGTCACGCAAATGCCAAAAACTGGTAAAGTGATTTAAATAAGAGGGAAGAAATCCTCCACACCAACCCACAGGTGACCTTCAATGGAGAAAATGAGTTCCTGCCATAAATAAACATAATAAGTATAATGAACAGGAAGTGGCTCATTGTTAAAAAAAAAAGATCATCTGATTATCTCTTGCTGATTATATAAATGCCAGAGAGCAGTTTTAAGTATTCTAAAGATAACTAGAATAATTTACAAATGCCTTTATACAGAATAGTAAAGGAGCAGTGTATACATTAAAAAGCATGCTGACCTTGCCAAAAGACCTTTACAAATTAGCTTGTAAGGAAGAGCACAGATTCTGTTATATCATCCAATCATTGACTAAAGCTTTAAGCAAGAGTTGGTAGTGAATTCTTGATTTCTGAATAAAAAAGATAAAGATCTTTTTAATAGAAAACAGATGCAATTAAAACAGAAAATTTCATCAGGGTGTTATAACTAGTCTTATGTCTTTCACCAAGAGTTCAGACTCTGGAGTTAGATATTCTTAGATCAGATCCCAGTTCCAGGACTTAAGATCTTGTGGCTTTGGCAAATCACTGAATGTCTCTAAGGCTTGGTTTGCACATTTATAAAATGGGAATAACAACACCCACTTAATAGATTTATGGGAATTAAATAAAGGAATGCACATAAAGCCCTGAGTATAACACCTGGCACATAGTAGTATTTAAAACTTTATCTCTTAAATGGTTTTGGAAGAAGTTGCATGAAATGTCATACTTCAGGGATCAATGTCATAGCTTAACCAGTTTTTTGTGACTCATCTTCACTCACTCAGTGAACAGAAATACATGTCCTCACAGGCCTATTTGACCTGGTTTTGTTCACCAAGAGTCCTCGCTATCCAGCACAGAACTTGCCCATAGTAGGTACATAATGAATATTCGTTAGTGCTATAGTCTGGATAATTGGGCAGCTATTCTGACCTGCTGGGTGGTGGAGATGATGATGCAGCTTGTCCCACTTTGGGGAGGATATGTTGTTTTAACTTGTTGCACATTTTCCTTTCTATTGCCCAGAGCTTTGACTAGGCCTTCTCTTAGTCTTTCTACCTAAGCCAACCCCATCCATCTACCTCCCTTATCCATAATAAACTTTCTTATTACATTCAACATAACGTTCCAAATATGCTCTTAGAATAACTGAGAAAAAGTGTCTTTCTTCAACTATTGCTGGAAAATATTTTTATGACTACAGAAAAGAGTTCCTGATTTTTTATTTCTTTCTCACATTTCAGACCAGAGATCTTTACTTGCAGGTGAGAAAATTTTACAGTTGTATTCTTTTCCCAGTTTCTGCAGTGAAGGGGAAAAAAAAAGCTGACATTTCTGAGTACCAAAAATGAGGTAGTCTTGTGCCAGGCACTTTTACGTAAAATACACAATTTAGTACTTATAATAACCTGAGGGAAGTAGCAAATATTAATATTTTTATTTATAATCCAGGCAACAGTGGCTCAAAGAACCTAAATAAATGGCACAAGGTCACAAACTAGTAAGAGCCCAAACTGGGATTCCAACAGAGTTCTACAAGGTCCCCCAAGTCATGCTATTTCTACCTGATTTCCCGCCTCCTCTATATTATCTCTTTTTGATTATTTTCATCACGTTCTCTAGTCATCTTAAAGCACAGGTCAAATGTCGCACATTCTTTTATGCCAGTGTTTCTGACTTCTTTAGGAATGTTTCTGTTGTTCTGAGTGCAGAGGTTAAACCAGTATTCTAGAAGTAAAATGATTCTCACAAGTCTTTAGGGGGAAATTGTAGCATAGAGTGTAAGAGCATAGAATTTGGAAACAGACAGACGTGATTATCAGCTGTGCATTTCTGAGAAACATACTTAATCATCTTTCTGAGCCTTAATTCCTTCAACTGAAAAATAGAGATTTTCCTATCTGAATCAGAGGGATTTTGAGATGAAGTGAGGTAATGGCTATAAAGCACCAGAGCCCAAACAGTTGTGTTCTCCCTTCAAGACCCGTGGTTCTGATCCAAGTGGCACATGGCTAGATGGAGGCATTCTCCAAATGTGCAGATCCTCATGTCTCAACTCGAGAAACAAGGAAATAGAGATGGTATGGTGTGGAGAGAGTAGAAAAAGTACCCTTTTCAAAGGGTAAGTTTTTGTGCCTAAGTTTTCCAGTAGCTTCTGGATTGCAGATACCTTCAAAAACTTGAACTTTGAGGTTGCAAATGTGCAAAGAATTAATGTAATGTGGAAACAAATGTCTATAAGTATTCTAGCAATCTATGAAGCCAACTAGTTTTACCCAGTTCTGGGTTTCTTCATCTGCCAGCTTAGGTAGTACTGAATATATGCTATAAGCTAGCTCACTTACTCTAATAAAAGATGTTTTGTATGTTTGACCTTTAAAAAATCACAAATGTCAATAGAAAAAATTTTTCTTCCATAATAAACAGCAACATGCTTTATCTCCAATTAGAACACTAAGAACTGTTTTTGAACAAAGATAAATAAAACAACTTTCTTTATTTAGCATTTGTCTATAGCAAGATAAGAGAAAGAGAAAGTATGCACATTTTGTTTTTAACAGTCTGTCCATTTATCACATGAATTTCTTTGTCTCAGTCACTTTATAGGTCACAAAGTTGGAGGCAGAGTGAGAGTTTTGGCAAACAACAAGAAGAATATACTTTCTCCTATCTGTCTTACTTTGGAAAAAGATGAATCACTTAGCACGTGATACTCACAGACCCAGTTCATGTAGTTCAGGCTTTAAGAAGGGGCTTAAGCTTCCTGCACAAATGTAACTGATTCCCTGGAATGTACCTTCCTCTCAGCCACACATCCTGGCTTGGGGAACTCCTTCTCAGCTTTCAAACACAGCTGAAATGTCACTTCCCTTTTGGTTCTTCCTTGGAAAAGGCTGCAGATCAACTTCCAGGAGGGTAGGTGTCTAGTGGGTCCACACCTCCCATAGCACCCTGAGTGTGCCTCTAATGTAGCTCTTCTCACTCTCCCTGCCAGTGGTTTGTTCTGTGAGTGTCACTCCCATTGGACGGTGAGCTCTTCCAAGACAGGCATCCTATTTAGCCCAAGGATTGGGATATATTTGTTTAATACACTCCAGTGAATCAAAAGTTAGCATGTTCACTGATTTAGTTATCTACTGTTTTAGTTTTTTATTCAATGTTTTGGTTACTGATTATTTCAGTTACTTGCTCATGATTCTGCTGAAGTAGCAGAATCATGGGGTAGCTCTTTCTGCTTAATGTCATTAGGCTGGAATGGCTCTCCTGGAGCTAGCTGGCAGATTCCAGGTGGCATCAGTTGGAGTAGAAAAACAGCTGAGGTCTAGGTGGTCCTCATTCCCTTACATCCTCTGAGACCTCCCTCCAGGTGGCCTTTCTCCCTACGAAATAATCTACTTCTTAAGTTGTGGTTTAGGATTCAAGAGGGTGACAGTGGAAGCTGCCAGGTTTCTTAAGGCCAGAGCTCTCACTTTTATCCCTGTTCTCTTGTTCAGCAAGTTACAGGTCCAGCTCAGATTCAGGAGGAGGGGAAAAATCAATTGGAAAGGAATGGAATAAAATGTTGGGGGGTTATCTTTGCAGATAATCTACCACATTTTGTGTTTTATGTTTGCCATGTCAGATCTAAGAGCTCTGCTGAGTACTGGAACCTACTCCTTTGTCCTTAAATTATTTTTCTGTTATATACTAAGTTCTTGCGGAAGATTTTGGGTATACTATTTTACATTAGCTGTGTGTGTGTGTTTGTGTTACCTCGGTTCTTTGAGTTTTCTCTGAAAATCTTCTATGAGAAATTTCTGAATTGAGATTGTTTCTGAAAAGAAAAAATAATAATTGCCTTGATTTTATGGCTATTCCCTTACATGTGTATCCTTGGACCTTTGGGTGTAGTCGGACTGTGAAAATGCATATGAATAAACTATCCTTCAAATTGGGACCCAAAGAGAAAGTTCTCATTAACGGCAGATAAAAAGGAACATACATAATACTAATTATAGGTATGATATTATGTTTATCTATATTTCATCTTTGTATTATATACAGCTATTTGTTTTCCTCCTCAAAGTAGTTATGGTACCCTTTCCTTTTAAAAAGCTATTTTCTAGCTGATTCTCTTCTTCTCCTTCTTCTCCTCCTCCTCCTCTTTCACCACCTCCTCCTCCTCTTTCTTCTTCTCCTTCTTCTTCAACAAAATGAAAGTTATATAAAATTAAAATGAAAGGTAAAACAATTACACAATTACTCAAATGCCTACTTAAGCTATTTGTTCTTCAAAACCTTTTATAAACATAATTTCTTTAAAAATAAAGAAAGATACAGATACACAGAGTATTAGAATTGAGAGAACAAGAGGACACTCTCATCATCTTGCCCATCACCTTCATTCTGTAGATGAGAAATGATTCTGAAAGTTACATAATGCAATGTATAAAAAGTCAAGAAAAAGTATTACTTAGAGAAATGTGTTAAGATGAAAAGTCACAGAAATCCATCTTTGAAATGTTATTTAACTTCATATATTAACAGTACTCTGGAGAAAAATGAGAAGATATATATATGAAGGTAATTTAAAAATTTGTAGTTAAATATATTTAGCAAGAGAAACTTAAATCTTTGAATAATAGTTAGATAAGAATTCAATGTTTAAGTGCAAATTATAATTTGGAAATGTTCACAATTTGTAAAAGTTATCCCATGTTTAAAACCCAGAATGCCATTTATTGACTTCAAATATAGTCACATACAGAACAGAACATGTATGCATATGTAATGTGGCCAGTCATTAGCTTCATACAAAATTGCTTATTCTTTCATGTATTCACTCAATAAATGCTTATTGAGCTCCATTGAAGTGCCAGGTAACATTCTAGTCACTAAGGGAATAGCAGTGAAGAAAAGAGACCATCCCTTTGCTTATAATAAAACTTTATATTCTAAGGGTTGGCTTGGTATTTTCTTACTTTGGAATGAAGGCTGACTGAATGCTAAATATTTAAGAACTTTGGGAAAAAATATTCCAACCACTCTCTGAATTTGTCTCAAACTTCTTCATCAAACTGTAATACTTCCCATTTACTAGTACTTTTTCCCCAACACAAGAATAATAGAAAAAAAATTGCTGAGCTAATTATAAATGTTATTATCATTAATATTTATCATTATGCCAGCAAAATTAATTCTAATATTAGAATAGCATAAAAAATTTCAGCAAAACCTAGAAAGAACTTGTGAATTCGTGATGGGCACCCCTGCTTCCTTTTTAAAAGATGTGTTCATTCCTCAGTAGTTTAGTCATACTTTTAGCACAACATTTATTAATTCAGTTATTATCTGTCTATCTGTATCCATCATTAGACAGTGGTTCTCCTTGAAAAGAACTATGCTCGACTCATTCTTTAAATGCATAGCATCTACCTAATTAATTCAGCAAATGTTTATGCAATTAATACCTTATTTTAGATTTGATTTTATCAAGGATGATTGAATCTTGCAAATGCCTTGTGAGGCGGGTACTGTAGGTGTTATTCGCATTTTATAGACAAGAAACTGAAATCATTGGAAGTTATTTATTATATGCTCAAAGATTGAATTTACATCCTATAACTCCAAGACCAGTGCTCTTTCTCTGAAACTACATTGCCTTCCTGCATCTTTCTATTTCATTATTAGAGGTATGTTTTCCTCACCACTTCCCACATTCCCATTTTTCTTTGTTTACATCTTCTCTATTTGCTTAACCTGGGTTGACCCTGAAAACTTTATCCTGATTCAGTAACCACAAGGCAAGGAATGCCAGAACAAGTAAATTGTTTTGTAATTCTTCTCTGAAAGATTAATCACCAGTTTTTCTTTTCTTGCATACCTTTGATAAGCCTTAAGTAACAGTTACTTAAAAGAGTTCCAGTGCTAAGAGTGTCTTATTCTAACTTGAGCTTTGTGATATTTTTCATTAAGAAATTTTGAGTGAAGGGATAACATACTTAGACGATCACAAGGAAGATCACAACATGGAGAAGTTATAGAAGGATTAATTAGGGGAAAAGCATAAATCAATAACAAATAAACACATGCATATAAGTTTTGATGTGTTAGATTGACATATTAAAATGTGCAGAGAAAAAGGTAATAGAGAAGGAAGGAGATTGGGAAAATCAGTGCAGAGTGAGGTAAAGAGATTTCAGTTTTCATGGACTAAGACCAAAGTCTGAGGTTCTGGTTACCATATCATGGTGGTTTCCAAATATTTGACCTATTGATTCAGAAACTCTCGGAGTGGGGCCCAAGAATCTGCACTGTAATAGTATTTTCAGGTGATTCTTATGCACACTAATGTGTGAGAACCAACAGACAAGAGCAGTATTTCTCAAAGTATAAACCACTATGGGATCCTGTGAATATACAAATTCTGATTCAATAGGCCTAAATTAGGACCTGAAAGTGTGAGTTTTTAACAAGCTTCCTGGTGATGCCAATGCTACTAGTCCATGAACCACATTTTGAGTTGCAAGTCACTAAATATTGGGGTAGCTGCTATGATATGTGTGCTGTGGAAAGTAAGATGGGAAAAAAAATGGATTTTAAGAAGCTTCACTGTGATTTATGACCAAACTGTCTTTTGGCAACTCATCAGGAAAATTTGCTAGAGATTTTAAATTACTTTTCAATGTTTTTGTAGGTGGACTTTCATTTGGACTGGCCAAGAGGCAGGTTGGCTCTGTGCAATTTTAGTTGTAAAATTCTGAGTGGGAGACCAAGGGACTCCATGTATTTCTGATAGAGTCTTCTGCCTGGCCTTTTCTAGCTTCAAATAGTTTGGAGAAAAAACGTGAATGGTTTCTTTGTGTAGCACATCATTTGCTCTAGTTTCTTAATACTCATCTGTTTTATTCCTGCCAATTAAGAGCAACAGCTGTCTTGAAGGGATGGTGGTTGTAAGGAAGTGACACAGCTGTGGGATTTAGATGAGATAACAGTTGTACAGCCAAGATAAGGCATCATTGGAATGCAAAATGCCACAAGCTTGATTTATAGCACATATTCTAGGGGGAAAAACTTAAACCAAAATCAACTAAAATAACAACTAACCCAAAAGGAAAAACAAAACAAAATATCAACTCAGAGATGTTTAGCCCCAAAGTCAAGTTTTCTCAGACTATTTTAAAAACAAGATTTGGTCTAAAAATTGACCTAGGGAGATTTTAATTACCTCAGTTGTCTACAATACCAAGAGTTTTGAATTTGTGTCTAAGATTTAAATATTTATGCAAAATTTGTCCTCTTGTTGCTCAATATACTTTGGCATTTTCAAATTCCTAGGCCTTATTATGTGACAAAAAGGGTGGACGTACTGAACACAAAAACAATGGTCAATGACTAATATTTGGAAAATGGTATCATACTAAAAATATCACTTAACCAATGTAATCACTCAGCAACCCAGTGGATGCTATATAAATAATTGTTTTCTTCTTTAACATGAGACTAGAACCATCATTATACTCACATATTGCAAAAGAAATGTAACAGTAATAACACAATTAATCATTACAATTAAATTCTTCTATTAAATGTTCCTTATATTTGTCACAAAATCTTTTAGACTTCTACACCTTTGTTAATGCTATTTCTCTTGGAATTCATCCTTTCTCTCATCCCTGAACACCTAAATCCATATCATACACAAATTCTCCATGAAGTCTTTTAGGATCCTCTCAACTGAAATTAATATATTCCTACTTTGAATTTCCATCACAGTTTAGCTATGTCTTATGCCACCTATATCTTTCTCCTTGGAATTACAGTTATTGAAGCCAAGTTCCATGTTTGATTCATGTTTGAACTTATTTTGTTCTAGTGAATAAGTGCTAAATAAGAAAAAAAATGTTGCTTGTATCAATTTAGTTTTTAATAAGAAAAAGGAGGGGCTGGAATTGAAGAGAGATTCACAAGAGAGGGGACAGAGGATGAGAAATATTGCACGGTTGGGAAGGTCAAATAAATTAACCCAGACAATGAATGGGTTGACTGTTCAAATCTGGTCATATGCTTGGGCTGAATGCTAAGCTTATTGCTTTAGAGTTGCTTAAATTTCTTGAGGGAGAGCATTGGGGGACAGATTTCTACAAAATATTGGGTTTATATGTGGAGACACAGTATTTACATTGTTTCTATTCTGTGCCAGTGCATAGTACCTGTATTCCTAGTGTCTAATTTTTCCAGGTTTGTTTGTTTGTTTGTGATCCTGAAATATTCTAATACAGGTTTTCAGTAGGAATAGAAGTCATCTATCTAGAATTGACTGTCATTCACCAAATTTAACATAGGCGTAGTAAGGAATGGCAGATGAGATGTAAACCCAGCTCTACCTTTCACGCTCTTTCTTCTTTTTGCATATATAAACAGGGCACAAACATAGAAATGAGATATATTTTATAAGGGATAAGGAGAAGCTATTATTGGAAATTGTGTCCTGAATTGCATTGAATTCATAAAGTGACCTAGTTTTTCTTCATCTTTTATGAAGCCCATTGCAAAAGGTTGGAGTTGGAGGGGACCTTAGGGAACTTTGTTTCAGGAAACAGGCTGGAGATTTGTTCAACATTACCCAGATAGTTCATGAGCTGAGATGACAAAAAATCTTCTGCCTTTAAGTCCTTAGTCTATTCTCTTACATCTAGCTTAAAATATATGAAGAAAGGTGAATTTATGGATTTTTCAGTGATCTGCTTTCATCATTTAAAGCCTTCTTAGTCTTTAAATGGGCAGATTCTGGGCAAAATCTCCTTGTAAATCTCAAGTGCCTTGAACTCATGTGGATTTTGTTATGCCAAAAAGTTTTCTTAGTAGAGTCCTGCTTATTATATTTTGACTGACATTTCATTTTTCTTTTACAAGCTGAACAATATAAGGGCTCCAAGGTGTATGGTGTAAAAGTAGTTGTTAAAATAAAGAATGATGGCATGTCAAAGCAATTTATATTGGCAATTTAATTGGAAATGCTGCCATTAGCATGAAACATCCCACTTGATATGGGTTTTATATTCCTATTAAATAAGAGAGTAAAAAACCTCTGCATTATCATCAGCATCATACAAATGATTTTTTTTAATGCTGTGATATTTTATTAAGGTAGCACCAGTGGTGACAATCCTTAGGGTAGTTTATATTTATCTAGAATAAAGACTCAAAGCTTCTCAAAGAAGTTTCAGTCTCTTCCAAAAACTGGCATTGGTCTGCTATTATATAAAGCACTATTGCCCCTTTTATTGTGGCTAAACTTTAGAAATAGATGCTACAGAGATAAAACACCACCTGGGTTATTTCTCCCTTAAAGCAGGACAGTAATTGTAACAGGCTTAGTGCTTTTATGGGTTTATTTTAAACATTACTAAAAAAGTAGGGTTTGTAATTTTCCTTCAGATTACAAGCTGACATTTTGGAAAAAAAAAAAAGTAGCAAGGAATGCAACACTTCTGCATGGTGGCAGCTGATAATTAGCATAGTGTGAGTGGGGCTAGATATAACTCAGGCATTTTAAGAAACATGGCTGATTACAGTGCTTTAAGAGTAACTCAATTCGGGAATTTTGCTTTGTTAGGCAAATTGAACTGTCTTGCTTCACTGATCTCATCTAACTTCCTTCTTTTGCTTTTCAACCAAGAGCCACACTTGTCTTCAATTGCAAGCCTGTTCTCAGGAAGAGCTATGTAAAAACTCAAAAATGAAATGTAGAAAATCTAAAAAGATCATTATGAAACTGATTCTCATCATGTATAATGCCTCTGGAAAGGCCACTCTGTAATAGCATTTTGCATCATATAAGAGAGTGACACTTTTTTTTTTCTTCAGATTAAGTAAAGGAACAATTTTGTGGCTAATGTCAAACAAAATAAGAAACCATCACATTGTTTGGGCTTGGTAGTAGCACACTCAGGGAACTTAGAGGGAATTGTTAAACCAACTGTATGAGAAGAACTAAGAGAACATAGTTCCCTGTGAAAGAAAAATGGAAGGACTTCAAACATATATTTTCAACTACAGCTACCTTTTACATTAATTGTGTTGTTTACCTTTGACATTAATTGTAGAGCTTAGTTGCCTAGCTTTGATCACTGGTACAAAAATAAATATGTGTATGGTGTGTTGTGTGTGTGTGTGTGTGTGTGTGTGTGTGTGTGTGTGTGTGTGTGTGAGAGAGAGAGAGAGAGAGAGAGAGAGAGAGAGAGAGAGAGAGAGAGAGAGAGATTAGTACATGACCAAGACATTTCTGAGTACTTGTGGCTTAAAGTCAGTTGAAGATTCAAATTCACAAGAATACAGAATGTAGTAATTGCTATTACATGAAAAACTATTACTCAAGACTCATATTTTATATAATACATAAGAGATATTATTTGCTCCAAGTGAATGCTGATTTCTAAGAGTTTTAACCATTAAATATCCCAAACTTCTCCCTCTGAAAATGGCTGAAAATACTTGTAATCAGGGACAGATCCAGCTTATTTAAAGTCCAAGGCCCTCTTAAATCACAAAACTACAAAATTATGAATATACAGTTAGACCAATTCCCCTGGAAAGAGTCTTGAGAAGTGCAAAAGTTGAACTTCATTGATTTTGAGGTAAATCTATCTCTACTTGGGAAATGGTCTAGTTTGTATAAAATCCAGGTGGAAACATATTCACATTGATGATCCAGTGTTCCTTCAAAGATCACCATGGTATTAAAGGCAAAACTACCTTTACTTTTATTGGTCAATTTCCTCCAACGACAATTTTTCATACTACCACATTCCTTCATTAATTTCTACCCTCTTTCTCTAACTCACAGAGAGAGGACCCTGCTATATACCTCTATCATTGCTTTCCAAGCCTACATCTCTAATAAATACTTTATATTGCTGTATGTATAGCATTAAGTTAGTGTTTTGGGCTGACTTGTGTTCCCCCAAGATTCATATGTTGAAGCCCTAACCCCCAGTATCTCAGAATGTGACAGTATGTGGAAAGAGAACCTTAAAGGGGGGGGGGGTGATTAAGTTAAATGTGGATATTAAGGTGAGCCCTAGTTCAATTTGACTGGTAAACTTATAAGAAGAGGGAATCTGGACACATAAAAGAGACAGCAGGAACCCACATGCACAGAGGGATAACCATGTAAAGAGTCAGAGAAAGGGCAGTCATCTGCAAGCCGGAAAAACCAACCCTGTCAGCACCTTGATCTTGGACTTCCAGTTTCCAGAGCTGTGAGAAAATAAACTTCTGTTGTTTAAGCCACCCAGTCTGTGGTATTTTCTTATGCTAGCCTTAACAAGCTAAAACAGTTAGCTAGAATTTATCAAATAACTGTCACCAGCCAATACCCTGTTCACTGCAATATGCTTAATAACACAACAGAAGCTAACTAATTGTCTATGGGCATATCATATACATTGGTTGAATAAATAAAAGAACAAGTGTTACATGCATGTATGCAGTCAGGGTAGATTTCAACAGAGGTTTTTTGTGAAATAACATTCTTTCTTACTTTCTTCCCTAGGGCAATGTAAACTACAAGGAAAAATGGTAGTGATAACAAAATCATGTTTTAATAGGTCTCAGTGATGATCAAATATATACATTCATTTAGTCCTCATATGGTAGAAATTTAGAAAAATAAGTGACCAAAGTTTCTTAAATATAATAGAACACAAATCATGACAAACTTCCTTTTCCTGATGAAAGTAGTGACTACAAAAGAAAAAGTATGTTTTTTATATGATCTTGTACAGCAGGCTGGCTATTTACCACAGGCCTCATAGGTTGCTGTCTGAAATTGTAAAATTTCCTTGAGTATAAGAACCTACATGATCAGATTTTTCTGAAGAAATCCTAAGAAAACTGGTTGATACAACCTACATCTCACAAGACATTATACTCTGTGACAGAAAGCCAATTTATTAATTTGTAATCAGTTATAAATTACTGTCCCTGTGAGTATGACATTTCAGGAGAACTAATTATGATTTATGTGGGTCCTTGACAAAAACACATTAAGAGCAAGGGAAAATACTTGTTCTTAAAGGAGAGATATAGCTAGAAGCGCCTGCTGACGAATTGGTCTTCCATTTCCTGAGGAAATTTCATTGGATTTGGAAGACCATTCATTCATTTATTGTTCTATTTACTTACTTTATAAACATTTTTTATTGAGTTTCTATGATGGGCCCAACATTGTGGTAGGCACTAGAAATACAATGGTGAATAATGTCGCTGCCAATTAGAACTTATGTTTTAATTGTCATAGCTTAACTAGTAAGTTCAAATCGATTAATAACATTTCTATTTAATTTGGCTCAGCTGTGTTGCTGTTTACATTCTGTAGCACCTATTTCCATAATTGTTTATAAAATATCACATACATCTAAGAAAGCCATTTTGGAAAAATGTTTCAAGTTTTCCATAAAAGCATAAAGCATTCCAAATTCAAGGCTCCCATGGCCCTAGGCATTATAACACAAATCAAAGTGACCAAAAAATAAACCCGAAAAACATTACCAAATAAACACACTTACTTCATAGTTAGTCAATGAACAATTAAATATTGAATCTATGTATTACTTTCCCTCTGCTGGAAGGAGTCTACCAGGCTAATTCTCTAAAAGTAGAAAAAAATATTCTAATATCTAGAGATTTGTATCAATATTTTATCTTATGCTTTTTCTTCCTGTTGACTCCAAATCAAGTGAGAGTTTGACTTGCCTGGATTCTATTTCTATATGTCAAAGACATCTATCCTCTTCTCATGACTTCCTTGCGTATCTAGCAACTTACCACGATTAAATTGTCTGACTTCGGTGAGCCACAGCCGTTGTTCCTGATGTTCACACACATATAAAATCATTGTCTGCTTTATGATATTAGAGGAAAGGAAAAGAAGAAAACGTCTAATTTCAAGTCAACTTATACTTTCTGGGTTGATTTTGCAGACTTTTATCCAAGGAGTGAACTTGTAAAAGAGCTGCTGGAGGTGGAAATGTATGATGGCAAAGATCTACAGAAGTGGCTCTTTATCTTAACCACATCACCGCTCAGAAGCTATCACTCTGTGAATTGGATAAAGTGGGCTGAGTGGCGCAATGGATTGAAGGGTACAAAAACTAGACATCTGAAGAGAAACACTTTCTTGTTTCAAGGGCACACCTACCCTTCTTTTAAAATACTCCTTTAATGGAGAGTTGAAAGGAAGTTCCTTCCTATTATAAGGTCAATGACTCTCTAGTTAGATCATCCTTTTGTCATTTTGAGTAACTTTAAATAAAATGTTGTGATATTGTCTCCAAAGAGAAGCTTTTCCTTTTGGTTTGTGAATAAACTAGAATTTCAAGAAAAAGCAATTATCTGCTTTTAAACACAACCTACTTATAATTTCTTATTAAAGCTTAAACTAACATGTAAAAATGCTATCGTGATGCACATAAATACTATTGACTTAGCTTTTATGACTACCAATGACACTATAAAAATATACCTTCATTTAATAACTCCAGATGATTTGTACATCTGCATAGTTCTAGAGGTCCCTGCTTCATGGAGGAAGAACTGATGGGAAAGATGAGATCATTACTTACTCCTATTACAGTTTAAATTTGTGAGAAGACTGATTAGAAAGTATTTTTCTTCACTGTAGGCTTGCTGTACTCAGTTTTATTACTGTCATAAGTTTATTAGATATGTAATTGTCTTTATAAAGGAATTTTAAAATAATCATTGTTTAGTCATATATATTTGGTGCAATATACTTTTCTTTATATCCTTATGGGGATAAACATTTAAATTTGGTTCTAAATCTTTCCATGTTGCTTAAGTATAAGTTAAAGACATGCACAGATAGAATCATTTCAAGAAAATTTGATCTCTCAATTTTTTAAGTTTCTTAATCATATGATTGGAAGAGCTGTGGTCTAGTAAGGTGGGAAACTTGATTCTACATTTCACTTGGGCTACTTGCTTGTTGTATGGCATGATTATGACCAAGGCACTGGACTTCTTAGAATCTTAGTCTCCATGTCTACAAAGAGAAGTACAACTAACATCTCTTTGTGCTCCTTAAGCTCTTCCAACTCTACAAGTCTATGACTTTCTTTACAAGGTTACCGAGATATATAATTATATACTGTATGTGATTTTATGTCTCCTTTTGTGCAATTAAACACCTCTTGGACCATGATTACACTGTATTATTTTCTAAGGATTCTTAGTGGTTTCAAAGGGTATAAACAGAGTTTCATATGGTTCCATAAATCTTTGCTGAAAAAGATGAAACTCAGATAATATAGTCTTTGGTTTATTGCATTTACTGAATTAGTTTAATGAAATGTAAAAGAATGAGATTCCACTCAGGTACAGTTTTATATGAAACTACATATGGAGAACAGAAATTTATTTATCATTTGGTCAAACTTAATGTCAATCTTAAATCTATCTGTTGAGGGTAGGGAGAAGGGAGAGGGAGTGTTTTGTTTTAAAAATCTATACTTCCACCTGTCTTTATAAATAAGATTCAACATACTATTTGTGAGAACATTTGAATGTTGCACTTAAGATGATTATTTCCCTTTATTTATTTATGTGTTTTGTACTATTTCTGAGCACTGGAATGTATATCAATTTAAAAAGGCATAACAAAGATAATTTCCTTAGGCTTATATTATAGTGAGGTAGTAGGGGAGGCTGACAACAAATAGAAATGGTAAAAAATTAAATAATGTAGTACATAATACTATATCGTATGTAATATAGCATGTGATAAATACAAAGGACAAAAAGCTGAAAAAGAAAAAGTAGAAGACGGTTAAGGGGATTAGGATGTTGGGGGAGGTAGCTTGTAATTTTATTTATTTATTTATTTATTTGTTCGTTTGTTTGTTGTTTATTGGCATAAAATGGCAACATTTTATTCCCATTTTTTGAGTACTGTTAAAGATAAAGCTTTCATGTGTTTATTCATCCTTTATATTTCTTATTTACTTACTTAAGTTGTTTTTTTCATTTTTTTCTAGCCTATTTTTCTTTTTTCAATAATTTTTTATCTTTCAATTACAATTTCAAGTATACAACATAGTGATTAGACATTTATATAACTTACAGAGTAATCACTTTGATAAATCCAGTATACATCTGACATTATACATAATTATTAAAATATAATTGACTATATTCCTTATACCAGGGGCTCCCAGCCCTCTGACCTGCATACTGGTAGTGGTCTGTAGCCTTTTAGGAAGAGGGCTGAACAGTAGGAGGTGAGCGGTGGGCAAGCGAGCCAAACTTCAAACTGACAAGAACTCTGATAGAAAGATACAGGAGCATTGAGTGGCTGTAATTAGACCTGACCTAATTTGGGGGAGCTCCATAGAAGTGTGCTTACAAAGAAACAGAGCTATGTTCTACCTATGGTAGTAATAGACACTTTTACCTAGAACAGGAGTTTCCACATTCTTGGCAAAATTGGGTTTCTTTTAATTATTCTTCCACTTGATTTATTGAACATAAATAGTGGCTGCTTACTAGTTTGAGTAAAGCAATTGATATAGAACATTATCTACCTGTTCATGATTGGGTTGTGGTTGTGAGGTTAGATTCATGTTAGGGCCCCTCTTATATACTATGTGCATAATTAGTTATGGATGTTACTTATTTCTCCTAAGCGAATTGTGTTGGGTTCTGAGAGAAAAGGACAGAATTTCCACATATTGAACACCAACTCTGTTCCAGGAATTTAAATGCATTTTTCTTTTTTTCTTTCCATCTAACCCACATAGAATCTAGTCTGTCAGCACTACCATGAAAAATTTATCTCTAATCTGACAACCTCACTCTTTTAAATTTAATTCCCCAACATCTCAAATTTAGGCTTGTGTAATGGTCTTCTAACTGGTCTTCCTGTTTCTGTTCATGTACCCTCATAATCAGTTCTCCATACGGTGGCCCAGTGAGGTTAAAAAGTTAATCATAGCATGTTACTCTTCTATTGAAAGTTCTTCAGTGGTTTCTCTTTGCCTTGCCAATAATAATAAATAAATAAATAAATAAATAAATAAATAAATAAATAAATAAGAAGCTGATAAGGTCCTGGGTGTTTTGTCCTTTGACTTCCCACACCATCTCCTACTGCTCTCAGTCTCTCTCACTGTAATCTGGTCTATTGCCATTCTTGGTACACTCTAAATATGTCCCTGCCTTAAAGCTTTTGTATTTGCTGTTGCTTCTGCCTAAACCATAATACTCTTCACACAGATGATCGCATAACTTGTTTCTTTTTCTTGTTTAAGTTTCTCCTCCTATTCTCAGAGAAGCTTTACTAACCAACTGATTCATAATGCCAAGTTCTCCCCTCAGTCCTCACCCTTGCTCTCAGACCCCTTACTCAACTTGATTTTTCTTCATAGCCCTTACCACTTTCAATGTAATTTGTGTTTATTTGCATATTTTCCAGAATATAAGTTCCAGGATGACAGAGGTTTTCTTCCTTCTTTTATTCCTTCCTCCTTCCTCCCTTCCTTCCTCCCTCCCTCCTCCTCCCTCCCTCCCTCCCTTCTTCCTTCCTTCCTTCCTTCCTTCCTTCCTTCCTTCCTTCCTTCCTTCCTTCCTTCCTTCCTTCCTCCTTCCTTCCTTCCTTCCTCTCCAGAACACTCCATATTCTCAGAAATAAACATGGTGCCTGGTACATAAAAATCTTCTACAAGTATTTCCCAAATAACTGACTGACAGAATGATCTCATTTAAAACTCTGCCTATGATGATCTTGAAAGGTGATTGCCAGAAGTCCAGAACCACCCTAGTACTGTTTGTGTCCCATTTAGTGTCTTGAACAGAGTAAACATTTAGCAATTATTTTTTAAATAATTAATGAATATTAATTCATGAACATTAAACTCTGCATATTACTAATAAGAGATAATATAATTTTATAAGTAAGTACATGTATAGTCTTTGAGATTAGACTCAGATGTTTGACTTTTATATCTACCATTTGTTATGACAGATTGAGCAAAACGCTTAACCTCTCTGAGCCTGGGTTTCTTGATCTGAAAAATTAGGTTAATAATAGAACTAGCCTCATGAGGATTAAATGAGGAATGTAGGCCACACTGGATCTGCATATGTTATCAAAATAAAATAATCCTCCAGTTTGAGTTAAGTGACCGCCTCTGCTCCTTGGATTTTCCTATGACAGAGCAGTTATCTCAGTCAGTATTTTGTTTGTCTGCTCCCCTCTTAGGTTTTAAGCCTTTGGAGGGCAAGAACTTATTTTTATTAATCTTTAAATTCCAAGAACCAGTACATTGATGGTCCTCAATGAATCTGTTTCAAGTTGAATAGGACTGAATTAGAGATGGTAACCCTTATTCCAGAAAAAGAAGAACCCTATGGTATTGACAGTGTCAATTTCAATGAGTTCTTAGTAAGTATTGATAAGGTACATGCACTTACCTACAGGCATGTATGCAAAAAGTTATTCACAAAAGCCATTCGAGACAAGCTGTGCACTTGGGATCTTAGCTGTGGTGATACAGGGGAAGAATGAAAGAGGAGGAGAAGAGCAGTGCCTGCTGGAGAAGAACCCCCTTGGTGTAGACCTTGACCCTTTCTCTGCCATTATTGGCTTTTGCCAAAGCCGGCTTCCTAAGTGCTCCAGTTAGATTTCTTTTATCAGTTGCTAGGTATAGCCAGTGGTGTCAGCTGAAGTAGTGGAAATTTCTATTCAACTTATAAATAGTTGAAGAGCTCGTCTTGGTGAAACGTGAAACTAGAAAATATTCCATTTTCTCCTGGGAAGGTGGATCAGGATTCAGTGTATGATGCTGTCACGTCAGCCATGTTCATGAGACCACACAGCTATAAGTTATTCATGGGAACATAACAAAGAGCCTTAGTGAATAATGAGCATTCTTCTGAAGTTTGCTCTCCAGCTAGAAGCCAAGGCCTGCAGGGTTATTCTAAAGAAGGAGAAATGGACCTCACATCCTTTAGGGTTGGTATACTTTGCAAATATGAAAATAATGCATTGAGCAATTCAAGAAGCTCCAGGAAATTTTATGCTCTTTCTGGGGATGTGCGGAGTTTTATCCTTATCCTTCATTTTCCAGGGGAAGCAGAGAAGATACTTTTATTTATGATCATGTTTCTATCTTGGCTGGATATCAGCTTTTTTCTTTTCCTGTTTTTTTTTTTTTTTTTTTTTGGTGGGTTTCTTCTTGATACTTTTGTTTGTATATTCAGATCTTTATTCTTGGTGCCTATAATTAAAAGATCTGAGAGAAGATACATTTCTCAGAGTGATTTTACTGCTTTTATGTACAATCATCATTATTATTTAAGAAGATATCATTTCATAGGATGAATGAGAGTTTGTAAGTACGAGTCCTTTTCTTTTTGGATTTTGGCTTGAGGGAGCTCTGAAGTCTTTGCAATAAATAGTGAAAAAAAGTATTGGTTTTTGAATAAGAGGTAAGTGACAATTCTAAGTTCTCTGAGACCCTAGGCCAGTTTACCCGTCTTCTCTGAGTGCTGTAATGGGGAATATTAAACCTCAGAAAGTTCTTACTAAATAATACAGCATGCCCAGAGCATCGAGCATTATCCCTTTGTACATTAGGTGTTCAACAAATGTTCATTTCTTTCTCTGCCAACTTTTCTGAGAAACAATATTCTTTTCCTCACTGTTACTTATTTGAATAACATTATCTGTTTTTTGATTACCCTTCAGGTAACACCCACCACTCTGAGAATAAAGCTCACACTCTTTGCATAGCTCTTCCTAGGTTCTTTGTGCCCTGCTGTTCTCCTCACTTTACTAGCCATGTTTACCTTCCTTTGGCCCTATCTTCTTCATGACACCTGGCTAACCTATTTTTCAAAATGTACTTTAGCTGTCATTTGTCCACATACATTTGCTGAGCCGTAAGTTTGACTTCTGTGCTCCAGTGGTGCTTGTCACATACTCTGTTATGGCTCTTACCACATGTGTTAGATTTCTCTGTATCTCCCACTAGGCTGTAAGTTTCAGGCATTCATCATAGTGACTAGTACACAAGGAGTGATCATTAAATGTGTTGAATGAACAGACAAGTGAAAGACTCAATGTCAATGAGGAACCCCTAATCTGAAGATAGTTAAAGATGGAGAATTTTTGTCAGTACCAAGATCTGGATGAGTAATTAAGGTTTTATTTCTCTTTTTGGTGAAAACAGTTGTTAGTTTATGGGTAATTCTGTGTTATCGTGGTTAAGAATACAGCCTCTGGACCTCATGACCTAGGTTCAAATCCCAGCTCTGCCACTGATTGCTATATGATCTTGTGTTAATTAATGGCTCAGTTTTCTCACCTATAAAGTGAGCATAATAATGATTCCTATTTTAGAGGTTGTTATGAAAATTAAATGAGCTTTTGCATGTAATGCGCTTATAACACCTGTAATGAGCTTATACCAGTACATGGCATACTGTAAACGTTAAGCATTTTTTAAAAAAGCAATCTTACAATTATGAGCAAAGGACCAGATGTGGACTCAGCATAGGAGAAGGTGCCCACAGACAAGAGGCATTATAAGAGGCATTATTACCTTTTAAAAGTTGACAAAATTTAAGAACTATAACATCTCTATAAAAAGTAATATCACTGTAACTTTTCCTTTTCTCCCTCCTGTGTAGAGTGGGTGAGTTTAGTGACAGACTGTTTTGGAAGGAGCTAGAAATATCAGCTTAAAAAATGCTTGGCAACCACTTTAAAGTGATTATCTGACTTTGGGAGAAAGGGAGAATACTGAGGTATTCCTCTTACCCAAATTTGGAAATGTCACAGAGGCATAATGAATCATCTCACAGAGGCTTTAAAAACATTTTTTCTCACACTGAGTGTTGCCTATTGCCTTACATTGCCAGAAATTCTGAAACTCAGAATAACACAAAACCCCAAGGAAGCTACCTAGTTTTATGAATTAGGGGAAAATTCAGGTCTAATTCCTTTATCACACTTGCGTGGACATTGTGTTTGGCTCCCCAATCTCTCTTTACTCTATGCATAGTCTAAGTCAATCAAGGTGACCCCAGGACTCTTATCAGCTATGAATGAACTCAGACACAGGCCAGTGCAACACAAGGAAAGGGATTTTGAAGGAAGAACCCAGTATTTCTCTCTTGCTGGATGTAAACAAAGAAGCACATTGCTGCGATTGCTCCTGGCAACCATTTCTGGTCAAGACCGCCAGTCTTAGGATGAACCCATACTGTGACTGGTAGCTTAGAGGAGTGGAGGTAGTGTGCCTGTGATGACACAGTTGAGCCCCTGCAGCCAGCCCTGACTCTGCATTTCCTCTTTTGCATTACACGAAATTTCCTTACTGTTAAGCTAGTTTAATTTGAGTTTCTTGTTATTTGCATCTAAAAAATGTTGTAATCAAACACACTAATGATACTTCTTTCACATTGTCTTGTATGGAAGTTATTTATGTCCATGTGGGTGTCCCTATTAGATTGTGCATAACTTGAGGGCAGCTACCATGTCTCATCCACTTTTTATTTCTTTCAAAACACTTAACATAGTGTCTTACACATAGTCACAATTTCCTATCTGTTGATATCTATCAGTGCTGGAAGCAATATACCCTGACAGTTTTGGCCTCATTTAACAGAAGAGAAGCCCCTTTGAAAGAACAGAGTTTGCTTTTTTAATCAGTAATCACAAAAGCCATTGTTTAGTAGAAGTGAATAAAAGCAGGATCTTTCAGTATCTTTTTTTGTTGCTTGTGCAGTAGTTGGTTATAAAAAATCTTATTATGAATTAACCATTAAATTATGTTTTCATAACATGCAACCAAGTACACTCCCCCTAGCTTTCTCCCTATCAGGACTAATTTCAGGCAGTCTGTTTATAGAGTGAAGATGAATTTTATTGGTGACAAATGCACTCCTGCATTAACAAATTAAGTGTGCTCTCAAAGGAGAAAAACCAACTCGAGAAAATTGGGTTGTCTGAAAATTGAAGTCTAAAAAAGGACTTCTTTCCTCAGGGGACATTCAGTATTTTTGTAATCACATAGAGAAGAAAACATATGTCTCTTGGGTATAACATTAAAATAAATTAATCTTGCTGCCTTATTCATAATGGCTCACGGCAAACTGAAAATGTTTATTTTCATATTTCCCTTGCTCATAAAACCGGGTTTTCCTGTAACCTCTATCTCACTAAAGATGCATAATATGTCAACTTATAGGAGATGAAGACAGTGGTCTTTGTTCTTCTATTTTTGGCTTATTACTAATAGGTAAGTGATCATGAGGAATAGGACTCTAAAGCCTCGAGACCTTGGCTTCACATCACTAAAATATCATCCGCTTTCTTTCCTGCTGTTCTTTGGATTTAAAATGTCTTCTATTCCTTGGAAATATGCTGCCTTATGATTAGACCCTGATGACAGCTTTTATCATTCTCCTCTGTTCAGCCTAACTTGTGGTTTGTTTTCACCTATGCTGTACCAGGTTTCCCCTTCATCTGTTCTTCCATGCTCAACCTCTGTCTGTCTGCATACCCATTCTCCTAAAATACTAGAAAATTCATTCATGTATATTTCTTTAGTATTCTCCAAGTCCAGTGCTGAGAGACCTCACTCTATGACAGATATAGGTTACCGTATGAAGTAGCTTCCAGTAAGTTGAGGTCCTCACCATTTTTTACTGCAAGGGTAACATAATTTTAAATATTAAATTTTCATAATCTTCAAAATGTTGAAAAGGTATGAATGACCTCTGTAATTGATACATAAGTAACTGAGAGATCCTGAAAAATATCAGTTTTTCCTGGAATTTAACCACCCGAACATCTTATTGTATATAGAAATGGTATAGTCATTGATGGAAATCCTAATATTTTCTCAGGAACAGAAATAAACTTTTGTAAATAAACAGTTGCCATGTGATCACAAGTAGATTTGCAAAAGTCTAGGAATATTTTGATGGTTCGTAAATGAGACTATTATTTTTGTGCTCTCCTTAACTTTTTTTCTAAAGTTATTAACAGTGATAACATTTAGTTAGGAAACAATACTTTCCAAGCCTGGGTAAAGAATTCTTTCTAATTGGTTGATTGCAGAATACAAGTCTTTAAAAATTTACTTAATTTCATTGGGCTTATTTGAAATAATAGTTCTTATTTGCAAAGCAGAGGAAAACCTGGTTAAAATCAGAAGAAGAAACTGGGGACAAAATACTAAACATTACTTTTTTTTTTTTTTTAAATGAATCTCTCTAATACTTTGTCAGCTAGAAACTGACAGACGATGGATTCCTTGATCTTGTCCTACCACGGGGGCAGAGGGAAGTGGCCAAATATGGGAGGTGAGAGTCACAGGGAAAGTAATGGTAGCTGTGGAAATACCTAGTCAAGCATCAGGGGAGTGGTCATCTAATTCAAAAGAATTCTTTGATTCACAAGGAGAAACTACTCTTTAGTAAAAGTGCTAACATGTTTTTTGAAGCCATTTTTTTTTTTTTTTTTTACTTTCAGAGTAAATTCAAATCAAGATTAAGAAAAGAGGACATTGTCTTTTTACAGTATATTTCTGTGCCCTAACCTATTCCTGTTAGTTTCAAACATGATTAATCATTTGACATGACTACCCAAATGATAGACTGTTTGTATTAAACATACATTACAATTTATTTTCCCATATGTAATTAGTTATAATCATTGCTGCCAGACTGTAAAATGACACATCAATGATAAGAAGAGATAATAGCAGCTGCATGCATGAAAAGGCATACAAAACACCTGAAGCTTATAATTACATTTCTCTTCTCACCCCTTGTATTTGTGTCATGATGTATCTCAGGTAGCATAGACTTTAGGTAGTCATTAAAATCACGTGAATATTCTACGAGGATGTACTGAAAATCTGTAAATACTCCATGGGTACATAGATTTTCAGTATGAAAAGAAGTTACTAATTTGGAATACATTTTACCAAAAAGATTTCAGAAAGCTTGAATTATGCATTATCTTGATATTTTAATGCATTTAATGGGATACCAAATTTACACTGAATACAGTGCTAGTCACCTTGGAGAATACACAAAAAGGCACTACTTCCTTTCAAGAGACTTACAATCTTTCCAAGTGATGGAACAAGACAATACCTGTGAAGCAAGAAGAAATGATATCATACCCATCTCTAATTTTTTCTAAGTTCTACGGTCTGTGTTAGAATTGGAAAGAGGAGATAGTTGTGGAGGATGCAAGCTTGAGCTGAATTTTGATGGTTAAGATTTATATAGATGTAGATAAAGTTAGGTGTAAGAGACATTTTCCATGATTCACAGGAGTTTCATAACTTTATCTTAGATTTTCCTTCTATTATCTGAGCTATATTACGTTTTCTCATTTAACTAGCATTATCGAACATATACAGATAATCACAGTGAGCTTGAGAGAGAGATTAAAAAAAAAAAAAAGAGGTATGCTCCCCACTCTGACCTAGCTGAGCAACAAAATTTAGATTCATCGAGCTACTAGATAACAAATGCAAAGTAAAGATCTTTGGTTTTATCTCTATTTTAACTCCATAGGTATGTGGACCTCATGGGTCTAAGCTTCCTAACATTTTCTCTACTCATAACTCAGAAAAACCTGCACAGTAGGCCAAACAGTTTTGGACAATCCAAAAACTTTTACTGGATTCAATTTGGGGCAAAGTTTGGCAGGTAAGTATGTTAGAATTTTGCTTTCATTTGATTCATTGAAAGTGAAACAACAATTAAGCAACATATAACTAAAGTGGTTTAACAGAGACTTTATACAGCCGTAGGTTGACTCACTTAAAATATTCTACAGGTTATGAAAAGACAGAGATTTTTGCAAAGATCTGTGAACATTATCTTTTATATTTGATACTAAACAGTCTTTTGTTCTTGTTGGCTGATTATATACATCTATTTGCAAAACACAAATTCTGCATTTTAAGTCAATGACTTTATTGAGTTATTTATGCAAACTGTCTTACTTAATCTGGTCTTGCCTAACATTATAGCTAAAGGCTAGGTTTAATTTTAGTGGCTTAAATGTCTTATGACCAATTTGTGCTCACTTGTGTAAGGATAATAAATTCCTTGAAGAGGTGTTATGATTAGAAAATAGTGACCCTGATTTTGTCTTTAAGCTATCTGTGGTCTTTGAGGCCGTTTTTGGGCTGTTCTTTGTGAGAAAAGTTGCCTCCAAGGTCCCTGCTCAGAGAATTTGCCTCAAGGTCACAGAGTAGTGAGGACTGGAAAGAGTAGACCCCACAATTCAGGATGGACAAAATTGTTTCTGTGAGAGCAGCAGATGTGAGCACATGCTCTTTTCTAACCTGGTGAAGCTATAATAAAGCTCTTGTGATTCTGCAAGGGGATGATCTGAGAGAAGTATTCAGAATATAAACTCTTGAAGAGGCCTGTCGTGGGCACATCTGTGAGTATTGGCACAAATGTTTTCATGATTCCCATGACTTCATAACCACAGCTTATATCATCCAGATGTACCACGAGAATCAACTAAAAAATATGGTTTTGATTTTAGGTTCCTGAGTAATCACATCACTAAGACCTATTGGGGTGTCTTGGTATCACCACTCCTTCAAATAGGAAATAACACAAATTTGGGCTAATAAATTAAATTACTATTGATTTAAATCAACAAGTAACATAATACTTATTGCTAAGATATTAAGTATTATGGGAAATATAAAGATGATAGTAAATTCTAACCTCAAAAATAGTTTAAAATCTAGTAGGAGATATTAGAAGTACTTACCCAACACTAATCGAAAAGAGAAGAGCTATGTGCTTTGAATTGTTTTGTAATAAGGTCCATGAGAAAGGTAGAGCTGTAGAAGAAAAACATAAAAAAAAAAATAGAAAGAATGAGGGAGGAGATAGAGGAGAGGAGGAGAGAGAGAGAGAGAGAGAGAGAGAGAGAGAGAGAGAGAGATGAGAGAGAGAGAGAGAGAGATGACTTCTTAGTTGGAAACGTCAGAAAAAGTTTTATAATGCAAGCAGAACTAGAAGTGGAATAAGAAAGTGGGCAAAGCAAATAATGTGACTTCTGATTTTGCAATCACCTTTTAACTTTATTTATTTATTTTTTTGTCTGCAAAGCTTTTTTCCTGAGGGTGATTGAAAAAAGATCCTAGGGACCCATAAGTCAGGATTGTGCTATGTAGTGACAGCATTGACTATTTTGTAGATCACTAAGTAAAAACATGACAAATTTTACACTTAATCTTAGCCAAAAGGCCAAGAAGTGACATGGTACAGATTTTAATACTATGATTATTTGGCTATAGCTGACACAGACCACACTTTAAGAGAAAGATGAAAGGATGTCTGCATATATTGCTCATTTGGCTTGGAACTGTAATTACAACTTATTATATTGGTTATTATTCCTTGAATCCTTTTGTGATAAACTTATGCTGTTGTTGATGCCCTTTCCATAGAATTGATAGCATTACAAGTCTTGTAAAGTTTTAGATGTAATTTTGTATACTCTTTTTCCTTATGTTGTACATGTCCATATTAACAAAAGACTCAAGGTCTCATTGTCCATAGAACTCAGAGGTTAACTCAGTTTTGTAGAGCTCTTATTCCTAAAACTCATTTCCTGGGCATAAAGTAAGATACCTCTTTCACATGATTTAACTTAACTGGGTGTCCCTCAGCTAAACAAATGTATAGTATTTGTAATAATTGTGGTGATTTAATAACTTTCTATTTTAACTTATTTTGTTCTTCATAAACCACTGGGAACCAACAAATACATTTCTGAAATAACAATGTCAATGACATTGGGACATTGGCCTTTCTCTTAATAGGTTTAGATATATATGAAAATAGTTTTTGTATATTGCAGTTAAAATTAAATACATTCTGAAAAGTTCTGGAAAGTCTAGTGTTGATATAAAAGATTACATTTCAAATTTCTAAAAAGTCTTCCTATTTGAAGACACACATATATACACACACATACACACAGCTTATCAGTACTTTCCTTGGTTATTCAGTTCTAATGTTTACCACAATGATATAAGTTGAATAAAATAATTATAGAAATAATCTCATTTTACAATTTTAGTACTTATTTTAAGGTATACTTCACGTAGTGTTTTACCTACATGTGAAGCCACATGTAAAACTTGACTCACATCACACTTGATTCATATTATGTATCAAGGCTGTTTTATGATATATTTTACAAACATAAAAAAAAGGTAAAAGGTCACATTCTTGTGAAAAAAGAAGTAATGTCTTCTTTTTAAAATTTTTTTATTGCCATTACCTTAACTTCATTAAAAACTCACAGATTGTATTACAGGGCACTGAGTTTAGCAGGGGAAGGCACTGGGGGTACATTTGTGCCTTGTGGAGACACATTAATTGGAGCCAGCTCTTTCCTTTGACTCAAGATTCAAAACTTTGGAATTAGACTACAAGTAAATAAGCAATAAAGAGAACATACAAGCATGCAAGGTCATTTATTATGTCATCATTCAAAACCACGAATAATTAGAGAAAAATAAAGTTAATATCTAGTAATATGGAGTTAATTTAGTAATTTATAGCACATCTTCTTAGCCACATAGAACGATGGTGCTGAGTGACTAAATTTTTTCTCAAATATTGCTATTGTAATATTTCAACAAGAAATGCAACATATGAAAATAATCTGCAAGATACACATGCTATTTTGAATAGAATTATTAGTTTTGATATTCTATATTACATCAGACTCTTACTGCATAAACTACTTTGACTTTGAAATCAAAATGAACAAATGCATGTATTGTTTTGATTTCAAAACAACAAAATAAATACATTTAAATCCTTTTTTTTTTTTACAAAAATGGCCAAAAAGCACTGTTAAAATAATGGTATTATATAAAATTATAAGCCATATTAAAAGACTTGTTTACAGTATTTATATAATTTTGCAAAACAGTAACTTTAAAACACTAACTGATGCATCTTTCATTTCCAGTAATTCCTAATTATAAGCCAAGGTCTTCCATCCATGGAAACAGTGACATTTGCTGATTCCCAAGGAAGGGAGACACAACTACTGGGGACAAAGTTGTCCTCACTTGGCTCCAGATTTGTCTCTTTTTTTGAAGCCCACAGCAAACATAGTACTCTAAAAGCCACAATACTTTTATGAGCCACTTGGGAAAAAAGTCTTCATTGAAATTTAGTAATTTGAATTGGTAAATCAAAAACAAAACCTAATGAATGGAGGAGTTGAGTTTATGTCCTAAACTCGACTCTGGAAGAGTTATGATGCCTTAGAAACAGCTTTCCTTCCCACCTGGAGATCCAGGACCTTTGAAGCCAAGTTAGGCTTAGTTAAGGGAGGAACTCAGGGAATTTTCAAGGAAAGTATGAGTATCAGTGCTGAACAGGGTCCTGCTCTTTATCTCCCTGCAATTAAAGCCTGGTTTAAGAGACTAGGATACCCAAGTGTGCTCAAGATTCTGAAAGAAAGAGAGGCTGGTTTCCCACTTCTCATCTGGAATTCTGGAAAGAGACACTTCCCAAGGTCTATACATGTGTGGGGCTGCCCTAGTAGACAGAGATTGTGGTGTGATGCTTCAGACAGAGCTTGAGTCACCTTCTTGCACAGCCTCATCCTCAAATCCCATCACCTTTGAATGCATCCAGGAAATCCCGAACATTCTGCATGAGGGGATATAAAACGTAGTTGAGAATTGTGACCTGTCTCTCTGCTGGGGTTCAGCAGGGGACTGAGACAGTGCGCTCAACAGTAGAGACTTGGGCAGGGAGTCTAGAGAATTGGCAGCTGTAGTAAGTGTTGAGGGGGCAGCGACACATAAAAGCTCCCTGGCACAGCTTGACAGGCACTTGATTTGACAGATACAGAAGAACTCCCCAGCAGAGCCCCACCATCATCTGGGAATATCAATTCTGGTTGCAGCATAAAGATGATAACGCCTAAGACAGAAACATGAGATATACATCCTGGGACAGAAGAGAGCTCTCTGAACAGAAGCCCCTGCCCCCAAGCCAGGATGATACATAAGTCCTGAGAACTTACCTCTGTCCTAAGAGGAAGAAGAACTGGGGAGAGAGGTGGGTGGGGAGAGAGGAGCAATTGTTAAGAGATCCAGTTTGAAAACAGAAGAATCCCTTTGAGCTGCAGTATAAATAAATAAATAGAAGAAAGAAAGAAAAAGAAAGAAAAAGAAAGAAAGAAAAAAGAAAGAAAGAAAAGAAAGAAAGAAAAGAAAGAAAGAAAGAAGGAAGGAAGGAAGGAAGGAAGGAAGGAAGGAAGGAAGGAAGGAAGGAAGGAAGAAGGAAGAAAAGAAGGAAGGAAGGAAGGAAGGAAGGAAGAAAAAAGAAAGAAAGAAAAACTTTTTTCTATAATTAACAGAAATGTGGGCTTAAGGACTGGGTTACTTTTAATTATAAGAAATAAAGAAGTTTCTGTTTCTGCACACCTGTGTTTTTGTGCCTCAGGAAATAAACACCTGCTTAGGTTGTGCTGTGTGGTGTGTGTGTGTGTGTGTGTGTGTGTGTGTGTGTACATATATAAATCTCAAAGAAAATGAGATTTGCTACCAATTCCCTGGCCTCAGGAAACACACTATGGCTTTAGTCACAGTGGATCATTCCTGGACAGAGCATGTGGGGAGAGCAGAAGCAGACTAGTGGAGAAAGAGAGAGCTTGGCAGTGTGGACAAGACATGGCCAATAATCTCAGATTCACATTTTACCCACAGACAAGACTTTGGCTCTCAAAACCAGGGAACTGCTGGCAATTTGTTTAACCTGAGGTAAATCAAGGTTAGTCTGGAGTAGAAACCAACCTGTTTAGAAAGCTTGGGGCCAGGTTGTAGGAATTCAAGAGATTAAAAAGAAAAAAAGTTACAGATCATTGTATTTGAGCCACATTGCCTTATGGGTTATTTTTGTTTATTTCCTACAAAAGCCAGGAACACAATTGGTTGGCCCCTGGGAACTGATTTTTCCATGGAGGGAAATTTTGCAGCTGATTAAGAGAAAAAGAAACATGTTTGCAAGTGTGCTCTGTGATTGCGTGGGGACTCTAGAGTGAGAAGTACGGGATGCAGCAGAGTATTACAGAAACAGTGGGAAACAATTTGGAGTTGAATACATCTGAATTTAAATCCTGGGGCTTCTGCTTACTCAATTTGTGTGACCATAAGTGGGTCAGTTTCCTCTTTATCAAAATGGGAACAATTACACTTACGTTGCCAAGTTATTGTGTCAGGATGATGTGCATAAGGTATGTAACTCCTTCTCTGGTACCTATTTGGTGGGCACTTATTAAATGGTAGTTATTTACAGAATAAGATATATTCACTTATGATTATTTTTCTGTCGCATTTTTGTTTCTTATGTTTTTAGCCATCATATAGGTTTCTCTAATTGCTGTAACAAATTACCACGAATTAGGTGGCTTAAGAAATCAGATTTATCCTCATACTTCTGAAGGCCAAAAGTCTGAAATCGAGATGTAGGCTCCCTCCAGAGGCTCTAGGGGAAGAATCTCTTCCTTATCTCTTCCGGTTACTGTTGGCTGTCAGCATCCCTTGGCTCATAGCTGCATCTCCCTCTGCTCCACGATCCCATCACCTTCTCTGGCATGTGTCTATGTTCAATCTCCTTCCGCTTCTCTCTTATGTGTGATTGCATTTAGGGCTAACCTGGGATAAACAACTCTCTAGATCCTTAATTTAATCACATCTATTGCCACACAAGGTAATATTAAGTTCCAGGGATTAGGAAGTGAATATATATTTGGGGAGCTATTTTTTCCATCCACCATACCTGACTAAATTTTACACTATTGTCTGAATGTTGTGTCTCCTCAAAGGTCACATGTGGGAATTTAATGCCTAATGCGACTGTAACAGGGAATGGGTACTTTGGGAGGTTCTTAGGTGAGGAGGGTGGAGCTCTCATGAATGGCACTAATGTTCTTATAACAGAGACTCCACAAAGACCCTTTGCCCCTTCCACCATGTTCAGAGAGAAGAAGTCTGTGACCTGGAAGATCTTCAGAACTGTGAGAAATGAATTTCTGTTGTGTATAAGCCACTCAGTCAGTGGTAGTTTATTATAGCAGCCTGAATGGATTAAGACATCCATTTTGTAGGGAATTTTTATAAAAATGAAAGCCTAACATGTAAGGTTTCAGAAACAATTTAAACTTTGCTTTAAAGTTGGCTGAGGTAAGAGTATCTATGGGAACAAGGGACATAGTTGCCAGAATTAAGGAAAAGAAAACCCAAAAGATGAATACCTGAAATAAAGCACCACCATTTAGAAAAGTGAGATTTGAAATAAAGATGGTTATCTTTTAAAAAAAAAACGTAGTATCGCTTTATTTACTGTTTCTCTCTAGAGCAAATTCCTAGAAATCAAATCCTATTATGCTACTGTTTTCTACTCTATAATTAGAATTATCAATCTGTGAAAAAATCTCTGTCATTTGAACTGAAAAAGTTTTCCGAAATCTACAGCCATGTCCATTTTCCTAGTATTGTATCTGTTTAGGTGCTGGCATTCTAAATATTGCAGTGTGTTCCTGACTCCACACCTGTACTATTTCCCCTGAATTATGGGAGTACCTCCTTGACTGGGAAAATCACTGAATTGTGCATTTGTAGCTTCTTTGATTATCATCTACATCTAATATTTAAATATGACCTTTGGACTTAAATAACTTATAAAACATTTTCTTCTTGTTTATTATTCTGTTTTGTAGTTCTATATTTAAAGCTCATTTACAGTAAAAGATGTACATACAATTTAAAAAATGATGCTTTATTTTGTTTCTAATCAGATTTTGACCTGCAAAGAAATAATCTTACACTTATTCTTAGAGATTTATTTATTTATGATCTTGGTATCAACAATACTTGTGCTTTCCCATAACACTTAGTTTTGTTTTTTTTAATCTCATGGATAATATGTATTGTATAAATGATCAGATTTCCCTTTTTATGTTGGTATTAATTTTATTACCTGCCTATGAGAGTATAAGAAAATTTTGGCATATGTTTTCATATTTTTTGGCAACATTTTATATCACTGCTCTCATTTTCTTTTGTATGTTTCTTTTGTGTCCTCCCAAAAAAGGTATATTCTCCAAAAAGAAGTTCTAATTCCCGATGCCTATAAACTTATTTAAACATAGGGTTTGCAGATATAATTCAAGTAAGGATGAATTAAAGTGGACCCTAATCCAGTGAAACGGTAGAAACTTGGCTGAGTTGTGCTCTGTTGTTGAATAGAAAGGAAAATTTATAAGTGGTGAGCTTGAGTTTTTAGCTGAGGAGACTTTCAAACAAAGTGTAGAAGGTGTGGCCTAGATATAGTAAAATTTGAGAGCAAAGAGATGAGGAAGAAACTGTTAGACAAAAAGAATTCGATGACTAGGAACATTCTTAGTTTATATAGGTAGTGTGTTCTGGGAACCGGCACTAGTGTGGCTGGACAAACTTCCCCTGAAGAGATCAGGTGTGTGACTCATAGATCTAGCCAAGCGTCTCAGCAGAGCCAGAAATAGAGATGGAGTTATCCAGAGGATCTACAGAAAGCCTCATATCTAATCCCATGACATTCACTGAAGGCTGACAGCGTTTTTGAGAATTTTATGTTAGCTGAAACACTGCTAGCCTCGACTGAAAAGGACAAAGGGAATGAAAAGAAGGAAGAATGACTTCGAAGGCAGAACCATGGATACAGAGGCCACAGAGAATGGGGACAGTTATTTTGGAGGGCCCAAAGAACAGAGAGTGAACCACTGAGGATTATTCTTGGGACTAGGAATTGTAGTAAAATTCTTTTATTCTTTTAATTATTTTTTTTTCTTTTAGAATGAGAATCTCTATTCTACCCTGTTCTATCATTGTGTTTTGAAAACAGGTAACTTGTTTTCTAGTTTCATGGGTCTGTAGACAGACTCACCCTGTGATTTTATCCCAGGATGAACCATACCCAGAGTCTCACCCATATCTGATTTAGATGGTGAGATTTGGAAATTTTTTGATTGATGGTATTTAGATGAGATTTTTGGATTTTCAGTGAATGTGAGAACGGAAATATTAGCATGTGCTGAATCCATTTTGAGAAAGACTTGAATTTTCAGGGTCAGAGGCACACTGTACTGGGTTGGACAGGGTCCTTCAAAATTTATGGCCACTTGTTATCTGTGACCTTATTTTGAAATATGGCCTTCACAGGTATAAACAAGTTAAGAAGTGCTCATACTGTAGTAGGGTAGGTCTTAAAGGCAATATGACAACTGTTGTTCTTACAAGAGGAAGAGAGAACAGGTAGACACAGAGACACATAGAGGGAAGACCACCATGTAGAGATAGAGGCAGAGATTTTAGTGATGAATTTACAAGCTGAAGATTGCAGTCAACTACCAGAAGGTAGGAAGAGACAAGGAAGGATTATATCCTAGAGTTTGTAGAGGCACAATAACCCTAAGACACTTTGATTTTGAACCTCTAGCTTCTTATATCTGTGAGAATAAATTTCTATTTTTAAGCTACATACTTTGTGGTATATGTCTATGGCAGCCTTAGGAAATTAATACAGTGTCCATGTATTTGAGTGTGTGCCTGTGTGTAAAATGTGCATCTATTTGTGGTTATACATAGGACAGAAATTATCTCCTATTTCAAATTTCTGCCATCTAATTTTTTTTAAAAAAGTAAAATTATTAAATAAATAATTCTCATGGAATAAGGTTATATTTCCTTGTTTAAGGTTGTTATTGGAATATATCCTCTTTGGATAAAAATATAATTAGTTATATAGCTTCCAGGACAATGACCCAGGATAGATTTTTTTTTTTTAATTTATGCATTTTCCTGACTCTGCCAAACTTGATGGCATTCTGCAGGAAGTTACCTCAAAATTCCCTGTAAGACTTAACATGATTAGGAAACAAGTAAATTCTGGGCTTGAAAGACCAGAGATTCCCTTTGTGTGGGCGTTTCATTAAGATAAAATGAATTTGGGATTTGCTAAGAGGTAGGTCAAGCCAGTACACATCCTGGTTTGTCCCTCCATGGCATTTGCCCTATTTGATGTGGCCGCATAAAGCCTCTGGGTGAGACGGCAAGCAGATGCACTGGAGACATTTTCTAAGACAGAAACAAATGAGTGACAAAGGCATTTTCCCTTCTTTCAATTTTATGCATTTCAGGGTTTGGCAGGGGTGAACTCTACTTTCATGTAGATGATAATGCAATGCTGTAAAGGAATTGAATTGAGTAATGTTCTCTCCGAGCTGTAAACTTGCTTCCTGTTATTTCTTGGATTTTTTTTTTTTTTTTTTTTTTACTCTTGAAAACAGACAACAATGAACTTTAAAAGCAGGGAGTCAGGTTTTAAGCTTGCTATTGTTATTTCGATCAATTTGAAACCAAGTCCCACCTCCCATGTCTTCTAATTTTGATGTACATTGTCCACTGGCCACTGGCCAGAGCAGAATTCAGAAAATAATATTCATTTATTCCCAGAAACAGCAGTTTGTGCTGAGAGGGAAGACAGCATTTACAGTTAATAAACCTATTGCATTTTTTGTGCATTTATTAATATCAGCTGGGGTTGTGTTGGTGTTGTCTGCATTAGGTATGGTTAACTTTTGCTAGCTTTGGAAATAAATGTATCATTCTTAGTGATTTTTTCATTTAATGATCCATACTTGCTTTCTTCAAACTTCAGCAACAATTGATTATATGTCAAATAAGTTTAGCTAATTTGGTTCAACACCAACTGACCAGACAGCACATAGCTGAGAAACTTCTTATAACTAATACAGCAAATATCAGAGAAACCCAGCAAATACTAAAGAAAATACCTTTAGAAGAGGAGAACAAATTATCTGTTTTAGGGCTCAAAGAGAAAGTTGTCTCTGATTCTTAAAATTCTAAAAGTCTCTTGGCAAAAAGTCAGTTAGATAGCCCAATGCTAATTTTTATTTTTATAAAAAAATAATGACTACTCAAAAATTTTTTCTTAGCTTATCACTGGACTATGGGTTGATCATCAAGTTGAAGTTGGTAGAAGAAATAGAAACCTCAGCGTTCTCAATATCTTGATATGTTTTCATGCATCTGATACTCTAAACTGACCTCAACCATATATCACATAGCTGAGAAACACTTTACATTCTTGTATTTGACAAGCACTGAAAAGCATTCAAGGCAGTGAGTTGGCACAAATACAGCATGCTTTGGCAAAAGTAAGGCCAGACTTGATATGATGTCCCACAGGGACAGCACCTGGCACTGAAATCAGTCCCATTGCTCTTCAAAGCACAGCCCTTCCTCTGCAAACATATATTTTGATTTATTTATTTTTTAAATTAAAGATCAATTAAAGAACAAAGAAAGCACAATTCCTTTGGTTTGGACAAATAAGCAGCCATGTAATTAACTTAAAAATACACAGGTAAAAAGCACACTGACTAATTTATCATTTAATAGTTTGAGAGATGCTCACTTGCTTTCTAAACAGAATCTGGAAAAGGGAATACAAGGTATGCGAGTATGGCATGAAAGCACAGAGTGATTTTTTGCTGCATTAAGCAAGACAAAGCACTTGGAAAAATTAGAGAGGTGATTCTAAGCAATGTGTAAATAAATAACTTATACATTAAAGCCAGTCCCTGTATCTGGAGACATTTAATTTAGAATATTTATGTTTATTTTAAAAAAGATTTGATCCTGTTTCTTTACATTTTTTTCCTTTTGAAAATTATGCATTTAATTGTTTATTTATTCTCTTATGTACATTTAGCTCACTCAGTGACACTGCTAACAACAGAGGGTATTCATCCAAACCAGAAGAATGAAGGGATCAAATCTTTAGGTAATAATGATGGAAACAGAGAAACAGGAGACATTTCATAGTCAAATTATTTTGAACTGTAAATTAATTTTTTTCTTTTAGACAGATGCTTATTAGGGTATTTCCAAATGCCATTGGATGATTGCTAAGATGCAGTGTAATTCTAAAAATAATTCAGTCTATTGATTCTATGACATGTTCTGTGCTATGAGGCACATGATAGAAAACATGGTGCTCAGAAGCAGAAAGAACTCATAAAATTTCGCATGTTTTTAAGGTAGAATACTTTAGAGAGGTGAGTGCAGAAATATGCTGCTATTCATTAGCTGTTATCTGGGGCATTTACTTAACCATACAGATTTTCAGTTTCCTCATTTGTAAAATTAGTATAATACTAAACTTATCACATAAAATTGTTGGGCAAACTGTATAGAATAATGCATGTAAAGCCATAAATAAGCTAGTATGTTATTATGGCTCAATAAATGTCAGCTAGAATGTGTTATTGTGCCTGCTTAAACTAATTTTCAAATGAGCCATAAGAATCTCGAACATCATTTGGGAATTGAGCCATGATGCAGATGAGATCACCAAGGATTTGTTTTTGTTATTTGCGTGCAAAGGAAAAATAACATCTAACATTAGTCTGTTCCTTCCATGAGTTGGATGTTAATATGTGTTGGCTCTTGGGGCACTTGATACCTCTTCTTTGTTCTACCCTATATTGCAGGGTCTGGAAGTCTGAGAGCTATTCATTTTCCAATCTTCTTTATCAGCAAGGTTTCGAGTTTGTATGAAGTTCCATCAGTGAGATACATTTTGCAATATCTGGAAGGCAGAAGAGAAGCAGAGTTTGACTTGCCTCTTACAAGCTCAAAGAAACCAATTGTGTTCATCTTCTTCCCAGCTCTGCATTCAGCAGCTTTAAATCAACCATAGTGAGAATATTTACACCATGGAAGTTGTTAGCAAATATCATAGTTCCGTATTTTATTCCTGTCTAGTAAGTCATTTGTTAGTTATATCTAGCACACCATTGGGTAGAAACCACATTATTAATTCACTAGTACTGCAAACAGATAACTGGGCATTGATAGAAATGATGTTTTGCAGTGATCTCTGATGTTGCTCTGTTTATCATTAACTGTCTCAGCACTGCAGACATCTGTGACCACTGGGGCAATTAAGTAGGGGAATTCCTAATTGGGTTACAGTAGCAATTTTCTGTTTGCTTGAATCCAGTTGTAAACCTGTGCCAGTGATAGCCTTCTCTTTCAATAGTTTTGTAAACATCAAGTTCTTGCTAAACTTCTTCCTGCCTAAAATACATACAATACTTTTGTTTTCCTGATGAAGTGTCTAAATATATGTATAGTTATGTTGGCAGGACTCATTCTATTTGACAAAATAAAGATTATAAAAAAAATTATGATAAACTTTGAGTACACAATAGTAAGTCCTCACTTAACATTGTTGGTAGGTTCTGTGACTTTAAACAAAATGACTTATAATGAAATCATTTTTACCACAAGCTAATTGGAATAAACAAGAGTTAAGTTCCTATGGCATCTCATTAACATTATAATGAAATGATATTATTTGAGAACCCGACATACCTATAAAGATGCCATCTCTGAATTTACTTGAATGTGAAGATAAGCTCAATTGAACAAAGTAAACAAGTGAACCTATGAAAAGTACTTGTAGGGCTTTTAGACTTGAAGATATTGACATTTATAGGTTTTAGAAAATTATAAATCAAAGAACAGAAAAATCTGTCAGCACTTTGAGTGGGGGAGTTTTCTTTTTGCTTTTCTGAAGTCAAAAAGAATAAACCTAACTCTGGAATTTGAATAAACCTAACTTTTCCTACTGAAGATGAAATTATACATGAGTAAATTATCCAGATTTACATATTAAATAAATATTTAGTGAAAACCTTCTATGCTGAGTTTCATGGTTGTCTTCTGGGGGAATGTAAAGGTAAAAAAAATTCTTTGCTCTTGAAGAAATTATAAAAATATTCAAGTATAATATAAGCTAGGAAGTTATGAATTTCTTCCAAAAAATCAGATAAAGAAGAGATTTCTACTAGCTGAGTAATTCAATATTTCTTATTTAGTTTTCATGGTGAAGCATGAATCAATTTTAATGGACTGAGTGGAAGTAAGCACTGAGGTTGTTGGATGGAATGGTAATTTGGTAGAGAAGCTTGGCAAAAGTTGAGTGGAAGAAAAGTATTCATTCCACAATTATTTCTTAAGTGTATACTACATGCCAAATTGACTCAGCAGTGACGGCCGATGTGTATATAATTTCTGCCCCCATGGAGTTTATAGTCTAGTGAATAAGACTGACTAGTGTAATTGGTTGATATTATCCACCCAAAATTTAGGTACATCAGGAACCTCAGAATGTGACCTTATTTGAAAATAGTGTTTTTGCAGATATAATTAGTTAAGGATATCAAGATAAAATCATCCTGAATTTAGGATGTCCTTGTAAGAAGAGAAGACACAGAGAGATGCAGAGAAGGCCATGTGAAGACTGAGGCAGAGAATAGAGTTATGCTACTACAAACCAGGGAACACTAGAGACCACCGGAAGCTGAAAGAGGCAAGGAAAGAGTCTCCCCTAGAGACTTCGGAGGGAATGTGGCCCTACCAAAATCTTGATTTCAATCTTCTGGCTTCCAGATTTGTGACAGAATAAACTTCTGTATTTTAAAGTCATCAAGTTTGTGGCAGTAATTTTCCTAGTTAGATGATTTCTCCACAATACTCAACAGATTGGGCATTGGACTACCTATGACGGGTGCTTTGCCAGGTGGATACCATGAAATGACAAGGTAGCGAACAAGAAAGCTAAGAATGTGGCAAGAGAGTGAGCAAAGTAAAATCCAGAGTGATGAATGGAGGTAATGAATGGAAAAGTGAGTGAAAAAAAATAATAGAAATTCACAATCTTGCGTTCTGTCCCAGATCTACTATTAAATATTTGGGTCATTTTGCTAACGTGTCTCAAACACTATGGGCTTCAACTTTCCTTCTTTTGTAAAATGGAGAATTTGACTAAGTGATCAGTTTCTAAAGGTCTATCCCAAAATGTATGAGTCTGTGACTACTACAGGGAGTAGCAAAGGCAAAAAAGAACAGAAGTGAAAGGTCAAAGTGGGCTATGAATTTGTACCGAAGATTTGTGACTCACAATTGAATGCGTTTATTCCATCTGAGATGTCTACATAAAACAAAATGCATTGCTAAGTGTCAGCAAAACTCAATATTTTAATCAGAATTCTATTTAAAAATAAAGAAATCTTTGTTTTCTATACTATGATAACCTTTATGTACAGGAGTCTACAGGGAAGTTTATGAGGACAATGGGATATGGACATGTCCATTAAGGAGGAAGGATATTAAACAGAGGGTGAAACTGAAACTGTAAAGCCCCTCCCTAACTCAGCTACACCCACACAAGAATTGACACTACCTCATTTTATGAGTGAGTAGTGAAGAATTTGGTAAAATGCTAGTCACTCCATATTGACCATGTAATTTATAATTCATTTTTTTCACCTGCTCATATCCTAATTTAAACTGGTTAACACGAGTGAAAAGGCATTTGAGATTAAAAGGTGAAGGTTTTTAAAGTTAATTTTGGAGACTTAGACCACTTTCTGTGACCACCACCTACCATTATCAAATTAAGTGAATTCTTATAAAGAGTGGAGATAGGGACCAAAGTCTAAGGTCATAAGGAATTTCTCCATCTCCTTTTGTATTGCTTTGTTCTAATGGAAAGAACAGTTGATGAAGACTCTGAGCCCAGTCATCCTTCAGTTGCAATCTTCTGCACAAGTGGCCACTTTCCAAGATTGGTACACACGTCAGTGGATCTGGTGGTGCATTTTGGGATGAAATATACTCCTGTATAACAAAAAGCAATGGACATGACCTCAATATATTATGACTCACACCAGGAAGACTCCATAAGGAAATGAAATGAAATGAAAAAGAAACAAAATTCTCAAGTGTGAAGTTAAAGATTTTTCTGTGTGAAAGACAGATGATGATATTATTAATAGAGAAGGGTAAAAGCTGAAACATTTGAATGTTCAGCTAAACATCCCAAATTTCTCATTTCAGTGTGGATAGAAATAACTTAAGGTATTTCCATAATTTCAACTTCAGCCAGGAATAAGGAGGGAAAAAAATGCCCTCCTCAAGCAGTTTATAAACTAAAAATAAAGACAAAAAGTCAGATTCAGATTCAATTGGAAAAGCTGGTGGTTCACAGAAGTAGTTTTATCTCCATAAGACAGAAATATATAGGCTATAGTAAGAGAACCATAAGTATTTACTGATATATACAGAGAGAAATAACTGGTTTCTAACCTTATTCAATACACATTGACACATGAACAATTGAACTTTGGCAATCAACACTGATTATCAGTGAGTCCAAAATGGTCACATTTTCTAATCACCGAGAACTAAGAATCTAAAGAAAATGATGTTTACCACTTGTTATACAATCTCTTTTTGAATATCTTCCAGGGCCTTGGTGAGCTAAGACAGAAAAATATAGCTCCAGTTCTGCTGAGTCGTTCCCAAAGACTATAATTATATTTTATAGTATTTAGATGAAACAAATCATTTTTTCGTTTTGAGTACAATGTAGCAACAATAGCCTGAGATCTTTGAATTTTCCCCCAAATGTTGCTGTTTTGTCATATATATCCTAAAACCTATCTGTACCACAAAAGAACCCCAATAATATGTTCTTCGTGTAGTGTAACTTTTAGAAAGGGCTGTCCTGGTAAAATTCCAACCTTAAAAATTACATTTTTATCTTTATTAAGGAAGGTAACATTTTGAACTAGAAAGAATATTGAGTCTTTAGGATATCTGGCTTCCAGTTTTGGCTTTCTCTAAAACTGCTGTGTGACCTTGGGGGAATTCATAAAACCTCTCTGAGCTTCATTTGCTTCTATGTAAAATGAAGGATGGATTTAGACTTCCATAAAATGCCAATGGTGATTTTCTATGATTCCATGAATACATAGGCAACTTTCAAATGTAGATGATACCTATCAGCATTTATTGTACTTTCCCATGAAACGGATCTATGGGAAGTGATAGAAATCAGAACTATTGGCTTCTGCCAATGGATTTGACTTTATTATTTTTAAAAATACCTCCGACAGAGTTTTGGGTGACTCATATTAGGAAAGGGTAGAGTTAGAGCAAATAAAGAGAAAATAAATACATTTCAAATGAATAAAGAAATAGTCATTGGTGAGTAAAGAAATGAGAGTCATTAAAAACAAAATTTAGACTGGGAGAAGATCATTTGTGTGGTTTAGGTAAACAAGGAAATGTTATAAAAGAATTATAAAGGAAGAAAGACGTAGGGTTTATAAATTGGGTGAAAGAAGTACGAAATTAAAAATACCTAGAAAGATGTTATTTTCTACTTTGAGTGTATTTTATGCATACATGTATTATATCTATGTGTGTATATACATATACACACATGGACACATATATGTGCATTTACATAAATATATAAATGTATAAATACAATCTCTTTAACATGTACATTTGCTGTGAACAAGGAAAACAGAGAGAGAATTAAAGACTCCTTTGTCCCTGTCACCTTAGGTTGAATTATCCATGTTAGAAGATAAGTGGTTTTTTAGTCTAATCTTCAGATGTCCTCAGAGATAAGGCATAGGGTTGGGTGCTGAAGTATGGCCGTTATACTAATTTGCCTTCTACTCTCCTAGACTTGTTGAGAAGGCAAGGACCAAGTCTTACTGGGTAAATCTCAGGTGAGTACAGCCTATTTAGCAGAAGAGAACTGTGAACTGGAGGTCCTTGGGTTAGCAGTTGAGAAGAGCTTGTAATGAATTACTGTTTGTTCTGGAGCAAAAGAGGAGAGCTATCACACCAGGTGAATAGTGGATCTGGTGACTGCCAGTCACAGACGCAGCAATATAATTAATGTCTTAAATGTGTAGAGTACATTTTACAAACTGTGTAATATGGCTGTATATTAAGCTTCACAATAGTACGAGTAAAAGAACTTGAGATGGATTAGTGATATTGGAAGGATGGTGGTTCTAGATGGTAATATGGTTGGCCAAGGGTGACATGGTTGACCAGGCATCTATGTTAAGACTGACTCATAACTGCGAATGACTGACTAGTTTGATTTTAGGAGAAGACCAAGGGTTTCTAGAAAACTATGTTTTGTATTATCTGGATGAGAATTACAGCTTCCATTGGGGACTTTCCTAATAGTGCTTGCAACCAGTGATATAAAAACATTTTATTCATTCATTCATTCATTCATTCATTAACTTACTTATCTAACTTTAGTACTAGACATAGTGCTAAGGCACTTGATGGCCTAAAAATGTGGTTCCTTCACTTTAGGGGTTTAAAAATTAACAAGAGAGTATGTGTAACTGAATGGTGTGAATTGAATGAGATAAAGCTAATTATATATAACATTATAGATATATAACAATACATATATAATTGTATAATATGCATATGCATATGTATACACATGCACAAAGAGTAATGAGTATACTGACTGACAGAGTGCTCTAACTGTACCTTGGGGTAAAGACCTTCAGGTGGGTGAAGGCAGGGTGTGTTTGAGGGCTGCAAGAAAGTCCATGTTGCTGGAGCAGAGACTCCAGGCAAGGGAGAAAGCAGAGGAGATAAAGTAGGTCTTAGAGAGGACCTCGGCTTTTATTCTTGTTTTGGATTGTCTTGTATTGTGCATATTCTTTTGAGAATATGCAAGTCATGAAAGATTATAATTTAAGGTCAGAGTTAACCACTTAACTTAATGGGCAATGTCTCCAATAGAGTTCAAAATCACCAACCTTGGGCTCCAAACCACTGGCCTAAACTAAAGTCATTTTATGAGGCTAAACCAAGATTTTGTCTTCCATTTATTTCTTTTCTCTCGAATTATCACTGATTTTCTTTGGTTCTGTGTTCTAGGATCATGTTTTGTCTGTGATAATGCCCTAGAGGTTGGGGATTGGCATATTTGTATATTTGTGAATATGAGAACATCCCTGGAGAAGTCTTGTTTCTGGAAGGAAGGCCTGTTCTTGCAGTTTGAGATCATGTGATCAAATCTAGGTTATATCCTTCAAAATAGATTACAAGAATAAAGGTGATATTCTGATCTCAACTGGCACTTGTATTTATTTCTCAATTGGTTCCAAAAGGGAGGGAAAAGAGGGGTGTTGTTTTTAACACCCCTATACCCAATAAATGCTCCTTTTGTTTCCAACCTAGTACTTAGGTGCTAATACTGGAGGTAAGAGAAAGAAAGAAAGAGGGGGAGAGAGAATGTGGGTCTTGGAGAGGAATAATACTATTTTTTAAAAGAAGATTCTAATTGTAATAATTTATTATATTCAGGAATATATTTAAGAATATATTGTTTTTCTACCTCTCAAGTCTCTCCTCTCTCAAACCCCAGAGAACTAGGACAATAATCCAATATTTCTTAGAGTGCTCTCTTATGAGGACAAAATGAATCTTAGTTGGTTGGCTAAAATGAAATTGTTAAAGGAAACAAATTGGCATTGGGTGATTTGGTTTTCAGTGAAATGGCCATTTGGTGGATTTGTCAATTGGCAAACTAGCTTAAAACAAATTGGTCTTTGGAAGGTTGACCCGAGCCAAATGATTAATGGATCCTTTGTGTAAGAACCATGACAAATGTCAAATTGACGCAGTTGACAGCTTAAACAACTAATGATGAGAAATACAGCACAATACAAGACAATCCAAAACAATTTAAAATGATTGTTTTTAAAAGCTTAAATGTATTATATATGTCTTCTCATTTGCACTAAGATTTGCGACTAGTCCTTATCTGGCCCTTAGGAACAACACAGAATTTTTCTGTTTTGTTCTCCATATGTGAGCCTATTAATGGAGATTAAATGAGCTGTCGTCTTACCTAAATTTCCTCCAGCCCACACAGCTTGAAGTCCTTGAGTTTTCTCTTCCAGGATTTGATTTTTGCATCCCTTCACCATCTTGGTCACTCTGCCAACATCCCTCTTGGGGAACATGATACAGAACAGAACATAATCTTGGTCTGACAGATGCTAAGAAGAACATGATCATGACCTTCCTTATTCAGAAAAGCATTGTCCCTGGAATTTTGAACAAGCAAACCTAGTGAGATAATCAAAACACAAGTTTTTATTTTGTTATTAATCTCACAGTGTCTTTTAAAAATGTTTCAGTAACAGAAGTTCTCTCCCTTGTGAATGAAAAAATCTATCAGGTTCCTAAATTGTCTATTTACTCTTAGATAATATAGAATCCTTCAGTCACTGTACTTAACCAAATACCATCTTAATTTGGTGATTAAAATATGAACCTTTAGATCTTTGTTCAAAGTGAAGGCTTCTTTCTTCTCCCTTGGGTTAGGGTCTGACCGTGGGCAAATGGCCTGTCTTCTGAGAGGTGGCATGGTTGGCTGTTTGTGTTCATCTCACCTCCTTTTCCATCAACCTACTAGCTGCTGTTTCTGATCTCTACAGGATCTACTGATGGGGGGAAGGTAGGGTCTGGGGAAATAAAGAGGTAAAAGGGTAGGATACTTCTCATTTGATGATCACTCCTCCCTTTGAAATGGCTGGATGCTCTCTTGATCTGGAAGATTGTACAGCTTTCTTTTTCTCTTCTTTCTCTTCTGGACACTTTGGTTGATTCTTCAGATATCTCCCTTGTGTCCATTAGAATACTTATAACTAAAGAGATGCAACATTTTTTTTTTTTTTCCAGCTGTTGCTTTAGACCACAATCTCAGGCTCTGGTTTACGTAAGGTTCATTCTGAACAGACACTCAATGGAGGTTGCTTATCCTCTGAGTGAAGCCCTCTTGGGCAAAATCTCATTTAAAATGGCCCTGGGAGACACTCATTTTTTATCTTGGCAAAATTCAAGTTGTAAGTTGTGCAGACAAATCTCAATGCAGCACCATTTCTCTTCTGGCTCTGCCCTCAGATCTCCCACCTGTGGATCCCCAGCTTCTCTGGCAGAAGCACAGTGTACTTCCCACATGAAACTCTCTGCAGGTCCCACTGACCTCCTGATCTCTGGGCTTTAGGCGAAGGAGAAGAACCCCACCTACTGCTGTGAGGGGAGGGGCAGGAAACTGTATGGTGAAACAGTTCTCTCCAAAATATCTCTTTACAAATCTGCTCTTAGTTACTACTCCTATTGTATCTTCCTTATGAAGTTTAGTCTTTGAACCTGTCCAAGGTCACTAAGTTAGAAACTTCTACTCAGTATTCCAACAGCTCACTTTGAATTAAACACCTTTCCTGCAGAATTACCGCAGTTGAAACTTTCAGTTTAACCTCTTACCTATGCTTCTTTTATTTATTAAAAACATTTTTTTCAGGATATTTTGTTACTGACAGTTTTTATTTTCTTACTTTCTTCGTTTCAATTTTTTATTAAAGTATAGTTGGCATGCAATATTATAGTAGTTTCAGGTGTACAACATAGTGATTTGACATTTATATCAAATGATAGGATCCCCACAATAAGTTATTATCCCCATGATAATAACCATCCATCACTGTACAAAGTTATTATGATATTATTGATTATATTCCCTGTGCTGTACACTACATCCAAGGGCTTATTTATTTTATAACTGGAAGTTTGTACCTCTTATTCCACTTCAACTTTTTCACCCTTCCTTCTATTGCTCGCTTGTACCTATAGTCAACAATACTATATTGTGCACTTAAAAATTTTGAGAGTAGATGTCACGTTATGTGTTCTTACCATAATAAAATAAAATTAAAGACATCTGTACATCAAACTGGAGAACAAAAACTATTGATACATCCAATGATGTGGAGATATCACAAACGTATTTTGCTAATTGAAAGAAACCTGATTAAAAGGCTACAGACTAAGTTTTTCCATTTATATGGTATTTTGGAAAAGGCAAACCTATAGGAATTGAGGAAAAGGTGAGTGGTTGCTAAGAGTTCAAGATGGAGGAAAAGCAGAAGGCAATTATTTGAGTCGATGGAACTATTCTGTGTTGTGATTTTTGTTGTAGATACATGACTCTGCATTTGTCAAAACTCATAGAATTATACACCACAAAGAGAGAATTTTATTGTCTTTAATATAAAAATCAATTTTAAAATGTTTTGAATTTTCTGAGTGTTTCAGACCCTTCCCCGAGTGGTCAGTTATTAAATATTTGTTAAATAATAATTAAATGTGATCCTGCTTGCATTTCGGCAGCCACTCATGGAATTCAGTCAAAAGTGAGAGGAGTGAGCACTCGAGGAGCCTATTCTAACTGGCCTTCCTTCCTCCAAGATGATGAGCAAGGCTTTACTTGTTTTCTCTCCAGGAGGCAGTATAGATAAGTTCAGTCACAGCCATGGTATATATTTAGGGTGAAGCAATTAGGCAAAATTGAAGATGAAGGTTGCACAGATTTAATTTAACTTTCGCATCACATCTGTTTTCTTGTACGTTCATAAATTACTTTTAAATAGAAATATATTAAAGTTAATAGTTTTATATTTGCTGAAGAAAAAGCTACAATGCCATTATACAATCTTATAAGACTGAGAAAGACTGTAACATATACAGTTTATGAAAATACTATAGAAGGTCATAGCAGTAATTGCTTCATATTTAATTTTATCTGTGGCAATTTATATGTCTGTGCTTAACAGGTTTTCTCCTTTCTTTTGGGACATGTAAGGTAACTTCATTTTATAATTGCTAAAATTGAAAGTTAACCTCAACTTTGTACTACTAAATCAAAAGAAAATATATTTCTTCATAAAAATAAGATAGCGATAGCAAAAATCCTATATTTTATTTGTCGATAGTATAATAAGAAGAATACCATGTTTTATTTATAGACATTCATTCTCTGTGGCTAATGATACTGAACTACCTGGATTTCCTCTGGAGAAGAAGATAAGCTTTCACTGGTTTGGGAACATGTAGAATTTTTTCCTCACATACTGGTGACTGCAATGCAAAAACCTTACATGTCCTGTTTTACAGTTCCCATGGCTTCCAGTCAAAATATCTTCCAACGTTCCAAACTTGAGTTGGTCTGAACATGGCATCTAGTAACTACAAATTCTAACAAGCAAGCTTGGCCATAGAAGGGAATGGGCACTATTGGGTAGTCCATTGGCATCATCATAAAGTGAAAAAAACCTGGGATTGGCTACTGTCTGGCATTGGCAGAAACAGAAATGAGAAACATGTTCTAGAGGCAGATGTTTTTAGAGACTGTACTAAATAAAATATTTTTCTTGATATAGCTTTTGTGACTCACTTCACTAAATTAGGGTGCAAGTAAGGTCAGTTCCTCTTTATTTCCCCAATTAATTTCTGAGCACTCGTATGGAAAATTTGGGGGAAATTATCCTACAAGGGCCTGAACTCCTTGGACACCCTGCCAAATAATGATTTTAGTTTCATATGGGGATAGAAAATACTAAAATTAAAACTATTTCCAAAACCAAGTAAGCAAAAAGCTTGTAATCTTCCTACAGGATGTTTGCACAACCACACTGAAGAGAAGGGATTTTGAAAAAGCAATCTTGTTGCCTCTCTGCATTCTTCTCCTTCACCTAGTTTGGAAGATCTGTCTTTGTTTAAGGATTTCCCTGAAACTTTCTCCTCTGCAAGATCTAATGGATTAAGCTTTTTCATCAGTAAACTAAAACATCTGCCTTCTTACTTTTGATAGAGGTTAAAAAAAAAAAAAAAAAAAGGGACCAGGACATTCCTTCCAGCTGCTAAGTTAATAGCTGAGAATTCTCGCTAAGGTTTAGCCATAGACTGCTGTGGCAGACAGGTCACAGCCCCATAAGTGTCAATATCCTAATGCTTGAAAGCTGTGACTAGTTAGTTATATGGATGGGGGGGGGGGGGGAATTGCAGATGTGATTAAATTAAAGATCTTGAAATGGGAGGAATATCTTGAATTCTTCCGGTTTGCCCAATATAATTGGAAGGGTCCTTATCAGTAAAAGATGGAGCTAGAAGAGTGAGAAAAGATGTGAAAAATGGAAGTAGAAGTCAGAGTAATGAGATTGCTTGAGATTACCATAAGACAAGGAATGCCAAGTCTCTAGTAGCTGGAAAATGCAAGAGAATGGATTCTCATTTAGACACTTCAGAAGAATGTGATCTGCTGATACCTTGATTTTAGCCTCATGGGACACATTTAAGATCCCCAGAACTATAAGATAATACGTTTGTGTTGTTTTAAACCCCCAAGTTTGTGGTAATTTGTTATAACAGCAATAGGAGACTAATACAGCCAGATATCCTCTCTTGCTCGTCTGCTACAGTAAGTAAGAAACACCAGCTTGGACTCAAGACTTCTATCCAATTTAAGGCACAGATATGAAAAAAGTGATATTAAGTATGGTTGGGTGCTGTATCAGTAAGAAAATAAAATGTATGTGAAAAACATTTAATTGCTTTCTGTTTCTTTTGTCCTATAATTTCCATTTATTCGTAATAAGAAGAATCGAAGTTCATGTTGGTTATAGAGCGAAGCCTGTCCTAATATAGGGCAGACAAGCACACACATATTCTTAACAAGGAAAGCACAGTATCTCTCCTTTGATCAGCACCCACTTTACTTGATCAGGAATCTCAGAGGCTAATCAATAAAAAGAAGAAGAGGCACTCAGTTGTCTTCTGTTGGTAGGAATGACAGAATGGAGGGGGAATCAGTTCCCCGCTGACTTCGCAGCTGTCTGCCATGTGGCATCCTGCCGAAGACTGGTCCACCCACATGAACTGATGTTTGCTTCATCTTGGTTATGCCTTTCTTGGCACATATCCCCGCACAGGTCAAATTGGCATGCCTCGTTTGGATGCAAGGTGGTTGTACATATGTTTATTAATTATTTTTAAAACACAACCCCAGTAAACTACAGCTTAAGGGGCTTCCAACCTCCAGCCACATATTGTGCTACAGCTAGCTCTTCCCCACAACATCACATGTGCTGAGCTTAAAGCAATAAGCAGTTCTCTTCAGTCCTGTTGAATTCTTCTTTTGGGGTCAAATTTATCTTAGTCCTCATTTATAGATTTCCCTAAGTTCAAATCTTGGGACATGAGGGCAAGGACCTGAGTTCCTTCCCTCCCAGAGAACTGGGCTTTTTATCCTTATGGATCCATTTTCTTCCCTAGAAGATTATTTAATGGGTTTTATTGTGAAGACTGTTAGGGCAATTGGTGATGGTAGCCCACTCTACCTACATTTATACCCAGTTGATTCTTTTCAGGAGCAAAATGATGTCTTATACAATAATTTTTACTACCTTTATGTCAGGAAATTCATCATACTACTAAAATGTTTAATCACGGCTTTCCATGACACTGCATTTAATCTCTGCCTTAACAGGAACCTCTTATATTTACATTGTGTTGAAATCTGACTCATAGCAACTGCTTTTTATTAATTTCTATTTTGCCTTTTAAAGCTCTCTGGATGATAGAAGAAGTATGTAATGAATTCTTCTCACACATCCACATAGTAAGTCTTTACTTCTCTCATCAAATGTAGTGGTCATCTTTCTCTATCTATCCTATGACAAGATTAGATTCTTCATCATCATAGTCAGTATCCTCTGGGTAAGTATGATGTGTTAATTTAGTCTACATAGGACTAAAAATGATAATTTCCTCCCTCCCTCTGAACTTCATACTGCTGTTAATGCAGTACAGGGATGAATTCATTTTTTTAGTAGCAATTTCTCACTGTTAATTCCTTGAGCTCAGAGTTAAGTGAAATTCTCTTTAAGGTACTTGTGTTGTGTAGCCTGTGTCTGAGAACTAATTTACCCCTATTTTATTATTTCCAGCTTAGATTTTAGTTCTTTCACCAACATAGTGCATACGTTTCTGAATTATTTTCAGATTTGATTGTGATGCTCTTTATTGTCATTTAAATTTTTAAAAGTTTAAGAGGCCAAAGATACTTCACACCCCTACTCAGCTTCTTATCCCTCCACACCATTTTTAATATGTGTAACAGTGCACATTGATACTCATTATTGACAAAGAATATTAATTTAAGAATCAGAAAATTCTAGGTTCAAATTCTTGTTTTGCTGTTACTAGTATATGACCTTGGACAAATTGCCTCACTCCAATTTCCTTTGTATCATGATGTTTATTGCCCACACTAGCTTTTTGTTCTGGTATGTGTGTATGTGCATGTATATATACATATATAAATATATACACATACACACATATATATAATACACATATATGTGTATGCATTTGTGTATATTTATATGTGTAAATGTGTTTTGTGTTTACACGTAAATGTGTTTTTGTGTATGTGTGTATATGTGAGACATGTATAGGTGCATATGTGCATGTCTATATGCCTGTGCTTATTATGTGTATAGGTGTGTATGTGCATATGCATGTGTGTATGTTTGTTTCTGTGTATTTATTTGTATGTGTATATGTGTGTATGTGTGAATTATGTACATGTGCATATGTGAATTATGTACATGTGTGCATATGTGAATTATGTATATGTGTGCATATGTATATCGTGCAGTGCTTGCATATGTACATATTCTGGGACATATTAGATTGCCAATACACAATAGACATTTTCTAATTAACCAGGCAAAACAATTATGATTGTAACCATCACACACAATACTCTACTATATTAAAGTAATGACTCTCAGAGTACCTGGCATAATGAGTATTCTTTTCAAACTCTATGGTACATATAATTTGAAAAGGAAATAATATATTTTCAGAATTGATGGAACTTCATAAGCCTGTACTGGTCCCTAACAATTACCTTTTTTCTTCTTAAGTATTTGCCCATCTTCTATTTTCTAACATTTTGCTAGAGATTCATCTAATCTCTTTGGCATATAGTTTAAAGAATTTAACTTCTTTCACCTCTTTGGAAATAGAAAAATCTATTTGCCCTTTTCCCACCTGCCAGCAAGACTTCTGTTCCTATGGTTCTTCAAAGATGACTATTTACAGTTCACTGATGTCATTCGAGCCTTCTTTTAGTTTGATGGAATGAAACCAAAGTCATTTGAAAGGTACATTTTTTTCCACTTCCTTATTTAGCTTGGACTTTTAATTTCCTCCTATCAATGTTTGCTTTTTTCTTTCTAAAATGACAATTATCTCTCTCACTTAATTTATTAGTCAAGAATTTCTTAATTGTGAATAAAAAAACCTGATTTAAACTCTCTTAGAATAAAAAATAATAATACCTTGGCTCACAAAGCTGGGAGATTCAGAGATAAGGCTTATTACAATCATGCTAGATTCAGGATTCAGAAGATGTCATCAGGAGCCTAGATTTCTTGCTATATCTGAGTTCTGATTCCTTTGTGAATGGGCTTTCTATATGTAGAGAAGATAGCTACTGGGTGGGGTTCAAATCCAAAGGGAATGAAATGCTTTCTTTCTTAGTATTCATGCATCAAATCTCATATGAGCATCATGTGTTTGATCATGAGTTCATAGCCATGGCCAAGGCAGGCTAATCCCTGTGACCAACAGGCCCTTTACAATCTCATGGGATACAGGAATGAGGTTAGGCAGACAAAGAAGCAGAGGTCTGCTACAACAGAGAAAAGTTTTGTTTTCTGCCTCTCTGAAGGTTTCACAGTATTTACTCAAAATCTTTCAGTTGCTCCCTACATAACTTTAGAAAATCTATTTTCATCTTGCTTGGCAATTTTCATAAGCTTTACTTTATTCCCTTGATATTAGTTTTCATTTGTTTGTGGTTACGTGTTGGTTCTTCCATTCTTTATAAATAATACCTTTGAACTGTCTTTGTTTATCTGAGAACTGGTTGAGCTGCCAAAATAGTTTCCTTAGCTGCTTCACCCTCACATTCATGATTACCTTCTCCAAACTGTGTGTTTAAAACCCTAGGGTTCTTCCTGCCCCCCACCCCCGTTCCCCCTCCCCTCAGTCTCTGGCCATGACATCATGCTTATTTTCTCTCTGAACCTCTGGAAATCTGTCTTCTTTTAGTTTAAGTCATATATATGTAGCTCTACTTCGTTCAGAACTTTGGCTATCATAGACTGTAAGATGCTATTACTGGTTCTCCCCTCCACAAGGATTCTCTCATTCTTACTTTGTCATCTAGTACTTTCCTTGCTTGTCAGAATTAGGTCCTAAGTGGTAATTCCTTTCACTGCTTTTTCTACCTTCTAAAAGATGAAGTTGTCAGTAAGATATATCCAACGCTTTACTTTGAGCTGACTAACTTCCTGGAGATGTGTAGATAGCACAATCCTTCATCACTTCTGTATCTTGTCTCTGTTTCTGTCAGATCTGTGATCAATGTCAGCACGTGATTGTCCATTTTTTTCCTTTTGTCTGGAATGTATGTTTTACCAACTGTCACCCCACACCACCCACTCCAACCATAATATCGTTTTGATGCTCTTAATCTCTACCCAGATGTTCTTTATCATTCTGCCACCCCTGATTTGAGGGTTTTCTGAAAGGTATATATCTTCTTGACACAAGGTGTTATTCCCTTAGCACAATGTGGTACATTCCATAAAAGTTGCCACTTGTGAATCTTATTTTGCCAAGATGCAATAACATTTATAAAGGGTGTTGGTTTTCTTGCGTGGATGTCAACTTATATTTTTTGTGTGTATTAATATTCAATCAACTAAGAACTAAATGTTATGTTTTACTCCCTTCTAAATTATTTTCTCCTGTGAATTACTAGGTACACTCAACATTAGTTTCATACTTAGAGTTTTACCTGGGCATTCCCCCTCTTTTTTTTTTTTTCTTCTTTCATTTTTTTTTCTTTTAATTTAAAATCCTCTGGAACAGACTGACAGATACCCCAGTATTCTTCACTTTAGAAAAATTGATCAAATCTTATTACAACAAATGCAAAGGAACAATTCTCGTTTTCTTCCTTGTTCTATTGGGAATGTGTACTATCAAATAATACTTAAAATAAGTGGGGTGAAAGATTGGATTTGCAAAGTTCATTTTTTAATAATGACTCTCATAATAGATATCCATTATATGTTTGATTGTAGCCATTGTTTGTTTTGACTCAATACACCACTATACACTCAAAACTATTTCACGTTTATAGAACATGCTCTATGTGGAGCTTTCAAGAATTTTCCTATCCGATGGGCCAGCATAACTGGAGAATGAAAACTGACTCATCAGTAGTAAGGGAGATCTTCTTTGAAGCATGGCCAGTATCTGCTAGATAGAGAAGCTACAGAAACCCAAGAAGGAGCACCTCTATCTCTGCCTTGTTTTGCCTCTGTTTCTATAGTCAGCTCCCACGTCTACCTTTCTTCCATCTTTCCTCCAGTTCCAGACATTTCCCTTGCCCTTACCATGTCTCTGCCTATTGTTGTGAATCCTGGCCCTGCCTTGGTTTATGCCTGCCTTTGACCCTGCCACAGACTCTTCTTCTATCTCAATATCTACCCTCTCCTTGTAGTCAAGGATCCTGGAGACGACAGCATTCTGAATTTGATGTATGAGCTTCAGAACAGCATTCTTGAGGGTGGTCAATATTAAGTGTGTAGCAGTTCCTTTGCACTTCCTGGGATGAAGATGGAGAAGAGGAGTAACTGACACTAAACATTTAGGAAATAACTAAGGGACCTTAATCTGTTTGAGTACATCTCCTCAAGTGCAGATAAAACTCATTTTAAGGATCTGACAGGTCATAGAGATGAAAGTCCCATGGCAGAGAAACATGGGATTTGCCCATGACTTGGCTAAGCTACCTAACCTTAAACAAGTCACTTATCATTTCTACACCTTCTTTTCCTTATCTCTAAGATGAAGATGACAGTTCCTATTGTATCAAGTTGGGTCTCTGGCAAACAGACTCTTAGAGGAAGTCAGTGTGCAGGAATATTCGGGGAGGCTCTTGGGATCAACTGTGAAAACAAGGGAGACATAATTAGAATGGGACAGAGGACAAAGTCAGCCTTGGAGTTGTCCTGCATTGATCTGAAATGCCTAGACCTTTATACCTGTCTTAGTCAGTCTGGGCTGCTATTACAAAAATACCATAAAATGGGTGGCTTAAAAAACAAAGATTTATTTCTTACAGTTCTGAAGGCTGGGAAGTCCAGGATCAAGGTGTCCACCAATTTAGGGTCTGGTGAGAACCCATGTCCTTGTTGAAAGACAGCTGTCTTCTTGCCGTATCCTCACATGACAGAAGGGGTTGAGGGAACTCTAGTGAGCACTAATCCTATCATGAGAGCTTCATCCTTATGACCTAAGCACCTCCCAAAGGCGTCACCTCCAAATACCATCACATTGGGCATTAGCATTTAACATGAATTTGGGGAGACACAAACATTCAGTCTATAACAGTATTCCTGCCTCTGTGTCACTGGATGTGACAAATTTTAAGAAGGCGTGGCCAATGTGATCCTCGAAGGGGCTACAAATGTCTACTGATAATACTGTCAGCAGTGGGGGAAAGAGTCATTCCTTGAAGAGAGACCTGGGCCACATATCTCAGTGCATTTCTCACCTGTTTGACAGAGTTCTCTGAGGCAAATTATTTTGTTAACTTTGTAAAATGTTCTAGGAATGCTAATTTTATAATTGATACCTTGATCATAGAACATTTATTGAGGGCTTCATCTGTGATAGGTACTTGATATGAATAAAAATGTTGAGCCCCAATTTTTTTCTTTAAAGCTTGTTATTTCTTCCTTTAAAGTTTATAGTTTTAGACCCACTGCAGCAGTCCTTCATCAACCATCAAGGATCAGGCTGCAGTTCACACATAAATATTTATTGGATGCTAGCTGTGTGCAGGATTTGGGAAAAATGACTCTTTTCTGCCATAAAGTTATTCCTTGGCATTTTAACACTATAAATGGCAGAATATTTATGGAAATTATTAGCATGATAATTACTAATACATATTTTTAATACACTATGACATTATTACAATAAAAAATTTACATATTTTAGTACTTCTTGAAAAAAATTTAAAATACTTTTAAGTAAAAATATTTCTCCTTGAAGAATACATAAATAATAGAACAATAACCAAGCCTTGGGAAAAAAATAAAAAGGAATGCCATTTGATATGTTTTATATTCAATTGAGGAGCCAAAAATAAGTCAGACGTAATGGAATTTCATTGTATGGCAGTGGAATTTCCCCCAGAGTTTTATTAAAAGCTTGAACATAGTTTGAACTCCTCAGTGAAGTCCAAGGGCCTGTCCAAATGCTGAGTCAGCATTTTAAGTAAACATGCTAATTTCTGAGTTCAACAAAGAGAACGTTACTTTCAGCGCATTTCTAATTTAAAACAATCTTTTTGTTACTTATAAACTATTTGATGGAATCTAACTTAATATTTTGATTGATTACATTTAAATTTGTGTTTTCTCAACATTCTGAGAGCAGTTTACCTGTTCACTGATCACAGTAAGAAGTCTGTGAATTAATAAAAGGTGCAGTAGATATTGATGCAAAGCTTAGTATAAATCATAATACTGGTCATTCCAATGTGCATTGTGTTTTACATTTTCAAAAGACTAAATCACATACTCTCTAGCTGTTTTTTTTTTTAAATGTTCAACATATCTGTGCACGCAAATGAAAGCAAAGAATGAGAAAATCCAGAAAATTAATTTTCATACTTCTCTTTCTTTCACCCTCTCCTTAAAAACTGTGCTGGAATAACAAAAAATTCTATAATTTAACCTCTCAAAACATGAGCCATGGACCAGCTGAGCTGGCATTCCCCGGTTGCTTGTTAGAAACGAAGGATCTCAGGCCTTACCCCAGACTTACTGAATCAGAACCTGCATTTTAACAAGATCTACAGGTGCTCTCTGTGCATATTGAAATAATTAGTAGCATTACTCTACTAATCTTTTGTTACTAACAAATTAAAATTAATTTTTTCCTTAAATTATCCAAATGGCTGCTTGCTCCCTTTAGTTGTGGAAATAAGTATTATTATAAAGTATTCTAAGGCATAAAAATCAATCCAGAAATGTGAGTTGCTGAATTTAATTGTTGTTTTAGGTTCTGAATAATAAAGGTATAGGGTAGAATTAGGAAGCTTCTCTTAGAATAAAAAGTTCATAATTTCTAATTATAAAATATGATTTTAAGCTTAATTTTATTTTTGCATATCTTTGACTTTTTCTATCGAATGGTTTCCTAGACTGTTAAATTAGGAATTTGGAAGGCCAGTAGAGAAAAATATTCCCATCAAATAACATGATTTGACCACTGCTTATATTGAACAATCACCTTATGAACTATTTCCTCATTTCTTTGCATTAGTGAAATTTTGAAACAATGCTTTCCCCACTTACTTCATTTCCAGCAAGTAGCATAAGAGGATTTGCATTCATGCTCGGTTTATGATTCTCATATTATTGACTTTACTCTGCGGATATGAAATAGGGGCTTGAATGCAGTGGATGTTAAGGTTAAAGCCCTTATGTCATTTAGAGATTGTTTTAGCTTAAGGATCATTTAACCTTGAGTTACAGTGGTTGCTTTATTATCTGATCTTGGTGTCTCCAATAAGAGGTTGTCTAATGCTTTCAGCACGTTACCTATATCATTCTAAAGCTTCTTGCTTCAGAAGATCTCTCAGCAGGGTTAGAAAAAGGTAAAGAGCTTATATAAACAAGCTATATTTATCAGCAATAAACAACAGTACCTGGAAATGTTCTACCCAGCAAATTAGTCTATAAAGTTATGGCTCTAACGCATGATAATAGGACTGATTTTATATTTAAATTTTTATTTATTTGTCTTATTATGAATGGTGATTACTGCTGATAAAAATATAGACTTCTATTACAGTCTCATCGCAGTCTATATAAACAGGTCAGAAAAGATTATGGTATTTCTAAACTAAAACAATTTAGCCAGACTAAAATTCTTTGTGGTATATTCTACAGTAGGAAAACCACTGTAGGAAAGGAATGAACACCTAAGGCAGCTTGAACAAGATTATATATTTGAAGTTATATATAATTTGAAACTAAAAGTTTGGTAAAACTGCAAGGTCTTATCCAGGTGGTTCAAACTGAGATCATTTCAACCCCAAACACTGCAACTGTGCAATTAATCAAGGAGATCAAGATTAGTGACCAATGATAAGGAAACAGTAGATACTGAAATAGATTTAGACTTGGAGAATCAAGATTTCTTACAACTGCAGTTATATTAACAGGTTAAGATAATATTTATATTATACATTCACAGATCACCTTAATAATTGGGTTGCAAAGTAATGAAGCTTTTACTTTTCTTTGTAGGAGTACTTCTCACAGCTCATTGCCACTGTTACTTATCGTAATGCCTTACACATCCAAGGTGATTATTATATATTTGATACTAAGGATGAATTTTTTTAAGAATATTTTAGGGAATGATGACCATAACATGGCCTCAGCTAAAGGCACATTAATAGATGTATCAGACCTGTGACTGAGTTCTGTGATAACAGAGCTTTGCTTGTGCCGATTAAGAATCTGTTCATGATCACAGATTCTCTTTCTAGCTCTCAGACACAATTGAAAAATGCTTGCATATGCAGCAATAAGGCAACTTTAGATCAAAGAAACATCTAGGTAATGTATTTTCTTAGCCATTGGTGTGGAATGGAGTGTCATAATAGAGAGCATATTGGCTATCTTACAGAAATAGAAAACTATTTTATATATACTTTTGGTCACCATTCAAAGACAATGTTTTAGATGTTTTCCACACCAGCAAAGAATTCTATCTTAACAAAAGTGTATGATAATAGACTTAGACAACAGGGTTCAAATTACTATAATAAGGTTACAGCAGACTCATCTGGACTATAAAAGTAAGGATATAAAATCAGACTGACCTTAATGTGTGACTCTCCCTCAGGAGGACAGGCGCTTTTACAGAAGCAGTAATGGGTCTGTCTGGGTCCTTTTCTACTCTCTTGCCCAGCCACAGTCCCTGATGATCTGTTCATGTTCACTGGGAATTGTGACAGGCAGCATCTGAGTTTGGGCAGTACTTGGAGAAGGAAGGAACAGTTATAAGGCCTCTTTTCACAGGTACGGAATGACTGTTGAGTTTATTATAACTGAGGAGAATCTTAAATAAAGATGTCACCTTTATTAAAATGTAGGAAATGTGAGTGACAATTATTAGGGTGATAATTCCATAAAGCAACATATAGCTGCCATTGCAGAACTTTGGAAACTAAGTGAAAGGCTTGTCTGATAACCATATTGGTTGCAAAATATTAGATAAGTGTAACAACTAGCCCAGTTGGCGTGAGTCTGCTGTAAAAGAGACAAAAAAGAATAAAGTCTTCCACAAGCATTGGTGAGAAGGAGGAACTACATGCTAAAAAAAAAAAAAGATGAAATGAATGAGATAAGACATAAATGGCAATGTAGTGAAAGAACTTAAAAACTGACATGTACCTGCCTTAATACTAGTTTGATTTATTACTTAGGAGGCATTTATTAATTTTATAAAGTACCTCAGCCATTTTTTTAGAGTTTATGAGTACAGACCAAAGAAACTGTTTCATGTCTCAGACTGGGGCGAGAGTGGAAGTCAAGAGAATTTATCCAGAGTTAACATTGGTTGAGCATAATCATAGCTCTATTAAAACTCTGGTTAGGAAGAAATTTTATTTTAAAAAAAATGAGAAAAGGTGGTCCCTGCTCTGACAGTCCAGCTGAGAATAAAATCATGCATTAATATTCTACCCATAGAACAACTATAAGCCAGTGAAAATAGGTACAATTGGAATTATATTTAGGTTAGACCACTAAGAAGTGAACCTCTGATAAAACTACCATTGATATTTGAAATGACATTATGGCTAAGATGGCTTACTATTCTTCCAAGATTTGTGCTTCTCTTTTTTCGTATGGCATTGTTGGTAGGATGTGCCTGCCTTGGAAGAAGTTACATCTAGATGGAGCCTTGTGTTCAGTTCTTACAAATGGAATGTGAGCAGAAGTGATGTCTTTCTCATCCCCACCTCCTCTTTCACCATCGATGAGCTAGAAGTAAAAGATTTCTAGGCCCCAGAAGATGGTGTGGTCATGAGATGGTAAGAGCTTGGGACCATGATTCAACGCCTGGAAACCCACCCCTATAACACGTGTATTAAAGTATTTGTGAACAAAGAAATAATTTCTAGGTGTTAAGCAACCAACATTTTTCTGGGTTGTTTCATTTTAGCAGCCATTATACCAGTAGAGTGTGCCTTCTATAATTAATTATTTTTTCTTTGTATTCAGATCAGAAAAAAAAAATAAAGATTACTTGAGAGTATAAGAATAGGTGATCACCTTTTTTGGAATTTCTAGTTGAGCAAAAATGTTACAAATCATATGTTAGAAATGAAGCTAGTTGTTATCCCTGAAAGTTTGATCCACTTTTCTTACTTAATATTCTTTTCTCCAACAACTTGTTTGCTTACATTCTTTCTCACCAGACCTAATCTTTATCCTTAGTAACTTTCATTGGATTTTCAAACCTCTGCTAAGACTGATGGGTTTGATTTTTTTTTTAGTTAATTTTATCAGTTGCTCCTTATCAAGTTTTTAAGTAAATTCACAAACTGAAGTACATTTACCTTCTTAAACCAAGCCTTACTGAAATTTTTCAAAATCAAGTATCCTTGATAGACGTTATGCCAATAAGCTCCAATTGAATTTTTTACTTGTCTTAAAATTTCTAGATCATTTTTGCCCATCATCTTCAATTTCCTCCTTCTTGTTAGTCACTCTTCTTTCTTAAATCTCATATTCCTTTCTTAAATCTCATAGGGATTGCTGTCCATTTAGTTTTCTTATTAAACAATTGTAGTATAACCTACACTTCACTTCTTGGGTGGACACCTGTCTTAGCTACAATTTTTCCTCCAGGTAAAGAAACTTTAAGCTACAACTATGGGAAATAGATATCTGAAATGATCTGAACTTCCTTTCTCTTTTTAAAATTGCTAAGCACGCAGTTTAACTGCTATGTAAAAAACACCTTTAAAAGAGGTCATTAATAAGATAACTATATCTAAGGGTTTAAACTGTCTCATGACTTATGATATAAATATAACTTTCCCTCTATATTAATAAACATATCCCTTCAATACATACATCTTTAAGATTTCCTGATTTTACGAGTATAGAAGTCAAAATAGTGAGGAACATTTACAGACAAGAAATTCCCTTCTTTCCTCCATTCTGAAAGTTTGCCTCCTGAAAGTTTATCTACTGGAAAACCACATGAGTCAGAAGTGCAATGGAACAGCAGTTTCCAAACCTTGCTGCTCATTGTAATCCTTTGGGGAATCATTAAAAAATACTGGTGATTGGCTCCCACCCACCAGATATACTGATTTAATTGGGATACGTGCAACATGGGCACTAGAGTTTTTAAAAGCTCACCAGGTGATTTTAATGTGCAGTAAAGTTTGAGAACCACTGTAATATAGTGGTTCATAGCCATTGGAAGATACCCAGACACATGAGGCCAAGAGGTCAAATGAAGGCCACTGGGCAGACTTCTATGCTTGTTATTCAGAAGAAGTATTTCTTCTGGTAGTGAAAACATTGCTGATAGTACTCAATACTATTAATCACCTTGATTCTCAAATAAAATAAATCTAACTAGAAAAATAGGATCAACCTAACCTTATACTGTAATACTCTCAAGCATTAGATTTGTAAAAACATCTTTTCCCAGTGACTGCTGGAGTGTTTGGAAAAAAGCCTTCCCTTTTTGCAAATTGATTTTTGTCTTGGTTGCACTGTTCGCTCATTTAAGCATTAATGACTTAATTTGGAAAGAAATAGCTTCCTGTATGGCCTGGATTAAGAAGAGCCATCTTTACAAATGCCAGAAATTGTGTACAAATGCTAGCATGTAAACAGTGCATCCCATGACATTTTTCTTTTACATCCAAACAAGTAAGGTGACACACATGCCTTAAGGGCTGAAAGAAACATGAGAGGCGTAATGCAGAGTTACAGTCGGAAGTGCTAAATTTCCCCTAGGTTTATGAGGAAAGCTTCCTGTTCTTTGTAGATTGGCCTATTATTGGAATGTATTTGCCCACAGTTGATCTTCAAAGTAATTAAATGTAAGGAAGTGGTTAAATCACCAAGAGAAAAGTGACTGATGCATCTGAAGGATTCAGGCATAGTAAGATTTTCATTGTTAGTTAGGCATACACATTAGTTAAAGAGGCCTCTTCCGGATAACCAAGAATACTGAGTGTGTGTGTGTGTGTGTGTGTGTGTGTAAGCAAACTGTGTCAAAATATAAAATAAATCTCTAGTTTGACTATTGAGAACAGGAATTTTTGAAGTCATAGATTCTTTGGTAGAAGTATGTTAGATATTTATTTTTTATGGTTTTCTGTCAATTTAATAAAGCAAGATCATATATTCTCCCATTTCTTACAATTGACCTGAGCTGAGAGTGGAACTCAGACAGAGATCTTATAACCTCTTTGGCAAATATTAGGTTTACTATGCCACTTCCATTTTTAGCGGACTCAGAAAAACATTGTTAATCCTATTGTTTTCTTCTTAAGTAAATTTGAGCAAATCACTTGACCTTTCTGAATTTCAGCAGAATAAAGGGATTATGCTATATAATCTTTAGGTTCTTCCTAGTTCTAACAAGCTACAGGTTTAAGAAAAATATACAAAAATAACGCAATCAAAAAGCATGTGAAATGCTTAAAATTTGAGATATTATTAAAATAAATATGAGTAAAAAATAAAAGTTGCATAATAAAATATTTTACTTACATATTTGTAACTGTCACAAAATAAGATTACATGTTCTTCAAGAGCTTTGTGCTATGAGCAGGAATACAAAGTAATGTGCACTAGAATCTTCTAAAATATTCATTTTTCTATGCTCTTCTGCATTTTTCAATGATTTCATGCATTGAAAATGCATTACATTTTCAAGACTTAATGCATTCAGATGAGGTAGTTCTAAACAGCTACCAAAAGTTGTCCTTTTAAAGTAATGGTCTCTATTTATAAATAACTTTAAGACAGATGCACGAAATTAGATAATGAGTCTTGTCTTGGTGGCAAGAAGAAAATAAAGTGCCTACATTTTGGAGATAGAGTGCATTAGCTTTTTAGGCCATCTGTGTATTGTTAAGAATTCTCTTTCAATGCTCGGAAAAAAAATTAGAATAGTCTCACAGAATAAAATGATCTGATTGTCCCATGGCTGGCTTGGTCATTTTGGTTGAGTTAAATATCAGGGTCAATTTTTGCATACTTGATTTGGCCATGATGATAGGTGAGATGTGGGTGGGCAAAATTACCTAATTGACTAGAATACTGTTAGCATTGTATAAACATATTTAAATTTTAATAAACATAGCTGAGGTCCCTTTATGTTCCAGATTATACACGAGGGACAAAAAAATCCATGACCCTAAATCCTCATTCATTAATAACTAATAGTTGAGAGGCAGATTGGGGGACAAAAAGAAATACGTAAACTATAGCACAATGTTATATTCTACTAGGATTAAAAACAAATTGCTCTGGAATAACAGAGGAAGAAGAAACTAATTTCAACTGAAGTTATTGGATGGAATAAAATAATGTGCAACTTCACAAAAATATGCTTAAAATATGCTTAAGAACCTTGAAGGTACATCAGGAGTTTTAATCACCAATGATGAGCAAAGGCAAAGGCATAGTGTGAACATGCATGCCATGTCTGAGCAGTCCAGGGGCCTGGGCCATAAACAGGGTTGATGAATGTGATTAATAGAGGAGTAGATTGAGACAAGTAAGCCTGTGGAGCCAGACTTTGAAGGACTTTAACTTTGTTGCTAGAGGAAGTCGTTGAAAAAAGTCAGCATGGGAGTGTGCCTTGGTTTTTATTAGCTTCCTTAACTATTACAAGAAAGAGATGAGATCAGGAGAATTGATGATTTACAAGCAGAGATAGAAGGAAATGGAGAAAGACCAGAGGGGCTCCCTCAGGCAGCGCAGTTGATGGGTTGGCTAGTGGTCTGATCAGCAGTGATGGCTGAGTTAATTAGGTGTCTCTCTATCCTTGCTGTCTACCATCCTCAAGAAGACTAGATTGGGGTTTTTCAGAGCATGGTGGTGTCAGGGTTCACAGGGTGAGAGAAAGCTGCAGAGAATCTTGAGACTTTGCTTGAAAGTGGTGCAACATTATTTCTGCTGCATTATATTAGCCAAACAAATTAGATAGCTGGACGAGATTCAAGGGGAAATAATATTGATTCCACCTTTTTAATGAGGGATTTTACAGAAATTGTGACAAATTTTTATCTTCCACAGACCCATAAAAAGTGCTTGGAATCTAGTAAGTACTCAATAAACGGTTGTTGAATGCATGCATAAATAGAGAGAGTGTGTTAGGGCCCTGAAAAAGAAGGATAAAATATTGGCACAGCTGCTATTGGAAATGGGAAAGGGAACCAATCACAGATAAGTAAAAAGAATTACTGAGCAGCAGTGATAGTTGAGCTCAGCTTCAAAACTATAAATTAGTTTTAGAGCCAATTTTCCCCAATTGTATTTGGTAGCTTGGGAGCAAGCCTACGGAAACAGATGGTTGGGTTGATCCAGGTTGGGGAAGGGCACTCTTCAAACTAGCAGTAGTGGGAGATGAAGTCTGTCCAACTAGGTTCTGTGCCTCCACAACTCCACTCGCTCAGGGGCTGGTCACTAACATTGAATGGCATGCTCTGCAACCTCATTGTCCTCTCTAGTTTGTCAGCTGTTTGATACCAACCTTCCACACTGATTTCCAAAGTAATTCAGTTGAGGCTGTGATATATATGATTCAAGCCCAGAGTAAAGCACAGATACACACATACACACGAAATGAGGAATTCCATTTGTATTCCTTGGAAGGCATAAATGGGTTTCAACTTTTGATCTTTTTACTTCCTCTTGTAATTCTCCTATACACTGCTGGAGTCTCCTATTTCCAACTACCACTCCTCCCCTCTGTCACTCTAGCCCTCAAGAAGAGCTGTACTGTTCATGTTCCTATTAATTTCCCTCTACCCTTGATTGAGTTGAATAATTTGTTTCCTTCTCTTGGCTTATTAGACCTTTCCTTCCATTTTGCATCACACAAATCTAGGAAAAGATTTGGCAGAATTAAGCTTGTTTCCAAAGGTTGAAATGAGAGTGAGAAAGGGGACAACCATGAGGGGATGTTCAGTCAATAACTATAGGGCCCCTTTAAATAGCTAAGAGAGTGCTAAAGACTGTGATTACTTCTATATTAACATTTTTTCTTCATTTTTCCAGTCAGACTAATTTTTCCCCCCACCATTGTGCTTGATGTTTTGGACCCATCTTTACTTCTTTGTTTTTCCTTGTCCAAGATGTGTTACCAATTTCTCTTTGTCATGTGGCTTACAATTTCTCTTTTGCTCAGGGTTCCTAACCTGAGTCAAATGTCTGCCTTAACCCATCCTCCTCCTTTCCTAATCAGCAGCCCCATAAAATAGCCAGGAGGGAATGAGTAAACTGATGAATCAAGAGTCTGGCACTGTGATAAAAAACATTGAATCAGAAGAACTCAGAAATTGGAAAAATAAATGATTATTTAGTTGGGTAGTGGGGTTGCCTAGGATGATAAGCAGAGACTACAGGAAGAGAAAATCTATAAATTAACTTCCAATGTTTTCAAAGAATATCAGAAGGTACACTGGATATTAGTAGATACTGGATCGGGTGGGTAAGAGAGCAATCTCAATGGATGGAGCGTTTCAAGGAAGCAATAAAGATGATGGAACAATGCATGGAAACAGCTGTGGGGAAGAAGGAAATAGATGCTCTGACTCCTTGATGTAAGAAACCAAGGACATACAGGGAGCAACCCTTCTCATTGGAGGGTTAGAAGGAAGTGATAGAATCCTGAAAAAGTTAAATCAACGTGAAGGCAGTATTTCAGATAAAAGTTTTTTTCACTTAATTTCTTAGTCATCACTGCTCATGGCCAACAGTAGCTTCCTCAGGCGTTGTGCTATCTCTCAGAGTAGTCATGGAAATCTAAGAGTCACTACTTTTAGGCTGCAGATTTTAGGATAACAGTAAGAGGATATATTATCTTCAGTTCTAAGAATGTTACTTTGTTGGGCATTTTGTGACTCTATGGGGAGTTTTTAGTATAATCCTTTAATTCATTATTTATCAAATTATTATTGACCAGAAACAGAAATGGATGCTGGGGTTATAAAGAAAAATAAAACAGGATTCTTGCCATTAAGCAACTTTTGAATCTTATTAATATAAAAGACAAACAAACAGATAATTAAAAATAAACTGTGAGTCATTTGATAGAGGTAAGCATGGGGTACTATGGGATCACAGAGAAGAAGAACCAGTGTTAGGTACATGAGAAAGGTTAAAAATGATCAAAAAGGAAGGAGATGGGCCAGTTTGTAGGGTGTGTGTGTGTGTGTGTGTGTGTGTGTGTGTGTGTGTGTTAGGGAAGGGGAGAGGATTGAGGTCTAGGGGCAAGAGGGAACACATTAGTCAAATTAACTGTATTTAAACCCTATTTCATCGTGAGGAATCATAGACTAAATATTTGAATCAAGTTTAACTGAATCTCCAGTGTGACAAGACTTTCCATTCTTTACTTTCACAAGAGAAGTAGAGCCAAGCCCAAGTTCACATTTTGGCAAGTGATCCTATGTAAACTGTGCTGGTCCCTGAGCTAACCCTCTCCGAAGCTAGGAGGACACTTGAGCTATTGACTCGATTTGATCACAGGACAGCTCCAAGGAAACCAGTATCAACATGCGTCTCTTTGGGCACCCAAAAATAGCTTTTCCATTTTCTTTATTTGAATGGGTCTTGTGTCTTAAATCAGGACAGGCCAGTTTGAGAATTATCTGATTATGGTATGAATTATTAAAAAGCCTCTCTCACACAAAAATGGTTAGTTCACCTCTCTATTTTAGTACTAACCACACATGGAGAACAAATAATAGCAGCGTTGTACAGTAGGCATTTTGGGGGGTGAATTCAGAGCATTATAGGAGGCTTGGCTGGTTATGATGCTTCAGTCAACTTGGATTGCTAAGAAGGTAATTTATGTGACTTCCACTTATGTTACTGAAACTGCAGGACTGTTCTCCCCCTATTCAAACTTTCAGAATGAATAGTGTGGCTTGCAGTGGGTAGTTCTGCTTGTGCTGAGTTATTTATGTCTCCTGAAAATAGAGAACAGGAGATAGCAAACCTTTTATCTTATGTTCACTATAATTTGGACAATTGCAGCACAGTTTCAGTTCTTGGTCTGTAGTACTTGGTGGGACACCAGAGTTGCATTTGTGGCACAACAAATACTTTAAAAAGGATGAAAGAAGGAAAACAATTAAGAATTTGGTAAGGAACCAGTTTTTAGTTTTTAGGATTTTCCTTTTTAAAGATGAAGAAAGATATAGTATTCAACTTTCAAAAGAAAATATTTTATCTTTCACAAGCTTCATAAGATGGGGAGGAGAGAGTTGAAATTAACAGACAGAAAAAGGACTTTTAATGAAAAGACTAAATACTTTCACCTTAGGCGAACACGAGTCAAGGCAGTTCTGCCCACTAGAAACTGTTGCAACAATCATTTCTTTGAGACTTAAAAAAATGACTATTGACATTAGCTGCTGAGTACTTACAAAAGAGTGCCAGCTTTTCGGAACTGTAATATTGTTAGTTAAGCAAGGAAGAAGCTGTAGTGAGATAACGTCACAGGTTTCACTATCTGTAGTATTTATTCTGTCAGCCAATCAATTTTTAGTGAGCACCTACTGTGTAATTTCTTGTTAGGAGAGGATAGAACTATGAATAAGGATAAAATATCCATTCTTAGGGAACTTTGAGTGCAACAGGGAGAGAGATAACACTCCTATAATAAATTAATTGTGATCGTGAATATGTACTATAAAGAATAAGAACACAGATATAGGAACGTGTGCAACAGGTTGAAGGAAGAGTAGTGGGGAGGGGGAGAAAAAAGAGCACCTTAATAAAAATGTCTGTACATGTGAAGGGCCTGGGTTAGGAAGGGATATGATTTAGCTTTTTAGAAGATTGAATGAAGCTTGTGTGGCTAAAGAAAGGAAAACAGAAAGGGGAGCGGTATGAGGTAAATTTGGAGAGATAGGAAGGGGCTAAGTTATGCAAAGCATCATAAATAGGACAGAAAAGGGGGGTGCTTTAAGAGGCTTTAAGCAGGGGAGCAAGATGATAAACAGTATAATTTAATGGAATTTTAATAAAGCATACTGTTGTTGATTATGGAAGTAATTTTTCTTTAGGGATTTTTTTTCCCCTGCTGAAGACATACTTTTACAATTTAATTTTTTATTCTAATTTGTTTTGCAGATAGTAAAGAAGATAATTTGTGTGCAATTGAAGGACCACGTTTTTCTTAGCTTGAAGTCATTGTGATGGATAAGTTATAAATAGCAAGTTTTCTGATAGGTTTAGTTATCTGTCATATTGAGATTTAGAAGTTGCAGATCTCTTATCAGTGACCAAATACCAAATACCAGAAATGGAACCAGAGAAATTGTTAATCAAAAAAATAATATGTAGCTGTGATGGAACTGAGGTGAACATCAAAATTTGTCTGCAAATACCTACAAAATTCAAAATACATGTATCACAGATATTTTTAGTTCTAAAGGAGAAGTGAAATTTCCAAAGGCTGCTAATGTTACCTGAACACCTTGTTCAGTTCAATACAGATGAGGACTCAGTATGCCATTAGACAGGGAGGTTCATAGAAAAATGCTTCATACTGGATTAAAGACAGGCAGTCCAAACTCTAATATATGTGAAGGACTCTCCAAATTTTGTCATCCCAGCTGATAGTAACTCCAAAGTTCAGATTTTCTAGAATCTGTTATAAATGTTCTCTTGCATTCTTGGTATACTGATGCTTTTTAGACAACCACATGACTCACTCTTGTTTTAAGAAATATGGCTGTTACATCTCGTGGCATTAAGAATTCTCCTTTCTTCCCAGCTGTCACCAGCTAGAATTTCTCTCTTCTTCCATCTCATCCTGAAAACCTGAAATCAAATCCCTGGAACTCCAATTCATGAATTAAATATCCAATATAACTTGCTTCTGTTTATTTTTATTTTTATTTATCTCTGGAGATGACACTCTCCTTAGTCTTTAAGTCCTTCTAAACCTAGCTATACAAATTCAAAAATGACCTAAGAATATGTTTAGAAAATCAAAAATATCAAAAATATTAAGACTAGCTCATAGGTCGAAGGCATTTTATTCATGGTTTTCTTAATATTACTATTGGTTAAATATCTCAGGAAATGTTAATCATGCCATGAACCTAATTTGGATTGCAAAAGAAGTATGGGGGCAAGCTATTAATATGTTTCACTTTATGATGGTCCAAGGAAGAAATATCACTCATGAGGAGCTATAGGCTGGACAATTTCTAAAGCACTATGAAGAAAATGATGATGCTAGTGATCGAATAGCTACCATCATAGAAAGCTTATTTTGTACTATCCCTATGCTAAGTGCTTTATAGACATCATCTGATTTCATCTTCCCAACAACTGTGTAAGACTGTATGGTATTAGAGACGAGGAAACTGAGGCTTAGAGAGGTTAAAGCAACTTTTCTAAAGCCATTCCATTAGTAAACGAATGAACCAGAATTCTATGATTGTTTGGTCTGACTCCAAAGTCTATACTGTGAATGTCTAACTATCAAGGGGATAACAGGTGAACTAATCAATGGCCAATAAATGTCCCTGGAGGTTGCATAAATGCCTTACTCCAGGGGGCATCTTATTTATTTCACTCTATACTGTTTGATCATTCTCTGTCCCCCCTATCTCTGAAACTGAGCTTGCTGTGGTATGAAAAAACACAATGACTAACAATAGTCTCTCTGGCAGAGCCTGCGGTTTTAGAGTTATAGTGAACAGAGTATGCAAATAAAACAAAACATTCTACTGAGACACAAGTTCAAGTAATGATGCTGCAGAGAGCCAACAAAGCAAAATGGTTCCCAGTCCTGGCAGGAAATCGCATAATGAGGTAAGGAAACAGCTTTTTAACAATGCTCTTGGGTAGACAAGATAGGGAAGCTTGTGCTAGCATCCATCTCTCTCAATGGCAGTCATCAATTATACCTTTGCTATGGTGTGTCAAAGACTCACATGCATCAGATGTCATAGCCAGGAAAGAGTATTCTGTTCAACATGAACAACAGAGATCTTAAATGTTACTTCTACAAGGACCAGGAACTACAGTTTTGGTGTCAGGATCTGTTGTTAAATAAACTGATGTGTGTGAAATTCCTCTTAGTGCTTGAACAGTCAAGAACTCTGTAATTATGTGTTTCTCCTGGATTTCTACCAATCAATGATAATGAAAGGTAATTTCTTAAGACCAAAAACTCTATTTCAGATTAAGAATACATCTGTGTATGTGTACAGTAGGATATGAGGCAAGCAAAACGTTAGTTTCTTTCCTTTCTCCATAGCTCATGAAGGCCACCTGTCATGCCATAAGCAGCAAGTTCAGGGTTTTGGGAAGACTTCTGGCTGACCTTTTTGTCAGTTGGCCTCTACCATTCCCCTACTACGAGAAAATTTAAACAAAACAACCTGCTTTTGCCTGAATGACCCAGGTAACAACCTACTTTAGCTTGAACTGCTTAGATATTTCAGCTAAAAATGGCTTATTTCCATGAGTCACCTGGATAATTGCCTTACTCTGCTGGCCTGCTTAGCGGGGTGGGCCAGCAGGTGTTAAGTGCAAGTGTCGGTGAGGACCTCATTGTTTTCAGCTCTACAGAGAGCACTGAGACAGTTTTTTTAGTGCCTGCAAAAGTACATCTTAGATTCACTTTTAGCCTGCGAACCCCCTTCTTTTAGATGGATCATCTACGTCATATGACAAAGAAGCTCCCTTCTGTTTTGTAAGAACAATTTGTGTATGTGTGTTTGTGTAGTTTTGTGGTTTTGAAGAAACAGTAAATCAGAGAATGCTTAAATATTTACTGACAGAGCATTGTGGAGGATACAAAGGGAAAGACAAGATTTCTTTCTCAGGATGTGGCCGCTCAGGGAAAGCAGACCATATGAACCATTGGAAAGTGCTTATGTATTTATTGTTGACCTGTTTAGAAGTGTAATCAGTTGTAGAAGGATACATCATTATTGGAGAAGGACAAGATAGCTAAAGAGATCTCTGGGAAGGTTAGCCTTGATTACTAGAGGTACAGGTAGATTTGTCTCTCTCTCTCTCTCTCTCTCTCTCTCTCTCTCTTTTTTTTTTTTTTTTGCAAATGTATTATATTGCTTAATTTTACAAAATGTAGCCTATTATCAAAAGAAAGAAAGAGAAAAGGAAAAAGCTTGTGCTTCACCTGTCTTAGTTAGAGGGTAACTCAGAGTTCATGGTTAAACAAAAGAAAGACAGCAGACAACTTTGGCTATAATAACACTTGAGGTATTTAGAAAAAAATCCACTGTATACTTTACTTTTATGACTGAGTTTTTAAGATGCTCTTAAGAACACAAAATAAATAGAAAACATTCAGAAAAAAAAACCTGCCTCATTTCGAATGGTCAATGTTGAAAAACTAAATCTTGCATGGTTTTTCTTGAAAATTTATTTATATGTGAAAGATATTTATGCTTTAAGTTCAATTTAAAATTTCAATTGTTATGCTTCGATGTCATGAAATAACAAAGCAAAATAAAGTAATGTTTTTTCTCCTCCCAGGATTAAAAAATTAAGTGGGGCAAAGTTGTGTGTGTGTTTGTGTTTTAAATGGATGTTTGAACTTTGATATAAAAGCTTGCTATTTCTATGCTTACACAGTTTAAATTCTTTGGTATGGAACTTTTAGGCTTGAGATAAATGTCATGAGCATGATTTTGAAGGTCAGACTGGTGAACCACCAAAAATGTCTGACAGCTCCAAAAGGGGCTATTTACATCTGGCTCATGACATCGTGCTCTCTGCTGTGATGAAGTGAGGTTGGATAAGTGGAGCAGTGTCAACGGAACCTCAATAGAAGCTGGCATTTGACCCCAGAGGCCTTTATGCCTCTTTTCATCTTCCATCCCCTCCTGCCTCCCACCAGGTGGGAAGAACACCATAAAAGTCCACCGGCTTTCTGCAGGAACACTTGGCCTGGTTTCTCTGTAATACCTGTTTATATATGAAGCAACCCAAAATTAACTTTGGGGACAGCAGGATATTCCTGACCTTGTGGATTCAAGTATGACATGCACTAGAATATATGATTAACTAGGCTTCTTGGTAAATGGGTTGTTCTATTTAGTTGGATTTCTGGTTATTTAACAGTGAGTTCTATGACTACATTTTATTTCAATTTTTGTTATTGAATAGGCATTCTAAAATGGATTAGTGAGCTTTCTTGTGGTTGGAATTATGGCACTTTCTTGATGATTCTGATCTTATAATGTACTTGGATCATCATTCCAAACATCAGTAATTTAAGGATACTAACAAAAATGTAGAAGGAAAATAAGACTAGTTGCTGAGGGCTAAGATTGAGAAAAATGAGATGGATTAGCATGGTCAGGGAACAGTTTAGTTTTAGTTAACTGCAATTATACTTTAGGTTAATTTCCTGAAAAATGGTTACATGCTTTTAATAATGTACTCTCTTATCATTTAAACTAGATTTTAATAGAAAACTCTAAAACATTTGTCATAGTTTGGCATGAGACCATCTTTTCTAAAAAGTAGAATAAATTTTTTCTGGTGCTAAACTCATTTTGATTAAAGGGAAACATGCAAACTAGGTGAAGGTGTCTGGAAAATGATTATGAAATCATCTTAATGTTCTATCTGAGATACACAGAGCATGTTCCTAAAATTAAAAAAAAAAATGTCACCAGTTTTAAAAGCTTAATTTTGTTAAGTGCAGGCAGAAAAGATTAAGGAATGTGCAGTCTGAGTTACCCTTTGTCTCTAACCTTTGGTTTGTAGGCTGAAATAAGCATTAAAATAAACAAAACTGCTGAACTGTGGTGTTTTAGCAGACAGAAATGGGTAGCTTCAGGGAACAACAAAATGGATGCAGAGCACTCTTAAGAGATTACTTTTAAATCCAGATATATGTCAGACTATTAGAATAATTAAATTTTCAGTGGACCAGGAAGAAAAAAAGGAAAGGCTCTGTTTGCATTTCTTGAAGCGTAGTGTCTAACTCTATGCAGAGTTTTAAATGCAGTTCAGCAAGTGACCCCGAAGTGTCTACCATGAATAAACAGTGAGAATGAATGAAGTTTTTTAAAACCGAGATACTTATCTGTGTCTCCTGTAACACAGCCATTCCTTTGGTCTTCTGAATGACATGCCAAATTTAAAGACACTTGGAAAGCACTGGAAAGCTACTAAGATTTAAGGCATTGTTTACTTAAATCAAGTGTAGGTTAGGAATATGGAGTTCATAGTTCATACAGTGATTAAAAAAAAATCAAACTAGAATAAAGAGAAGTTCTCTGACAGAGGGGTCAGAGTATTGATGTTGGAGACAGACAGACCTGAGATTAGAAATCAGTTCTACCACTTTCTCACTGTGTGACCTTGGGCCGGTTACAGTTTTAGTGAATTTCAGTTTTCTTCTATGTAAAATGGATAAATTATAATGACTAAATTATATCTATATCATTTTCTGTACATTAGCAGCTTTAAATCTATTTTAAATACCTGGTAAAATATAAGTACCCAATATTTCTTTTAAAATTTTTATGTGATTTTTAAATTAATGTATAATTAACACATAAAATTGTAAGATATTTAAAGTGTACAGTGTGATCATTTGATATACATATGCATTGTGAAAGCATCCCCCCTATTGAGTTACTTAACACATTCATCACCTTGAATATTTACTCTTTTTTCTTTTGGTGAGAACATTAAAGTTCTTCTATCTTAGCAAATATCAATTATACAACACAGAATCAACTATAGTTACCTTATTATATATCTTATAACTTAAAGTTTATATCCTTTTACCAACTTCTTCCTGCATCCCCCATTCCAAGTCCCTGGCAACTACTTTTCTACTCTCTCTTCCTATGAATTTGATTTTACTTTTTCTGTTTTTTTTTTTTTTTTTTTTTAAGATTCTACATATAAGTAATACCACACAGTATTTGTCTCCCTGACTTGTTTCACTTAGCATAATATCCTCCAAGTTCATCCATGTTGTTGCAAATGTCCGATTTCCTTCTTTTTGAAGGCGAAATAATATTCTATTGTGTATATTACCACATTTTCTTTTTCTGTTCACCTATTGATGAACACTTAGATTATTTCCATACTTTGGCTATTGTGAATGACATTGTGATGAAATGGAGTGCAGCTATTTCTTTGAGATAATGATTTTGTTTCTTTAGGATTATTTTTCTTAATTTTAAGATTATAGATTATAACACTCTTGTTATACAGATGAGGAAACCAAATTTCCAAAAGACTGTGATCTGTCAAAAGTAGATTAATAAATTGTGACATTCATTCACTCAGTTACTAATTCACTCATCAGACCATAAACACGGCAATGCAGAGATCACTTCAGCATTGAGAATAGATAGAAGCAATACTTAACTGACATCTTCTGACTCCTAGCCCAATGCTTTTTCACTGTAGTCTCAATAATAAAATTCTCTGGGGCTGAGATAAAAATCAGGAGAAATTTAGAAATTTTTTAAGAATTTAATTAAGAATGAAAGGTGAAAAATTTTCTGATAAGATAGAGGCAATAAAAACAGCTATTTGTTGAGGAGGCAAAATTTGAATAAAAGCTCGAGACTATAGGACATGAAGTCAAGAAAACATGAATATAAAAACAGGAAGCCAGTTGTAGTAACAAAAATTTAGAAAGCTTTAGCCTTATATGTATGGTACTCCGGGAAAATGCTACCGTTTGGGTTCAGGCGATGAATGTTTATTGAGTTTACTATTTTCTAAGTGCTCTGTATGTTGTGCTGGGAGAGGACAAGGGACAAAGTGGCAATAAAAACATAGAAAGGCGTACCAGAAGCAGAGCAGATATAGACTATGACTTGGAGGAGCACATCATCTAATTGAGATCATGGGAATCTAGAACATTTCCAAAGCAACTGGTTAAGTGAAATTTGATAAAGCATTAAATTTAAAGGGGGTTGATAATCTGGGAGATAAGCAATATTAACTCTTACCAGTTCATTTCATCCATTTTGTTCTGGAAAAATCACTGAGATTTCTGGAGTTCATTCAATCCATTCACAAATGGGTGAGAACTGGCCAAGTTTTGTTGCTTTTGTGATTTGAGACACACCTTTCAAGATACCACATCTAAGTTCCACTATTACTACTTGTCTATTTTCATCACCTGAACCTTCATGGTTCCCAGCACACACACGTGTGCACACACACACACACATTTGAATATCACATGATGGTGGAAATGAACAAACATATTAACTAAATGGTGAGTTATTGTAAACTTTATGTCTAATCCCAGTCGGAATTACAAATTCCTCGATTTCTCTTTGATTCTCCCTTCTGCCATCACATGTAGAATAAGCTTGGATCTTCTGACGAAGAATTGCCAATATGTAGCAAAACAGGAGAGAAGAAGTAGTGATAAAGAATTTTCTAATATTAGTTTTGTTAAAGAGCTGATTATTAGAGACAATAATTAGACTGAACTCTTGTAGATAAAATATAGCATTCTGAACCATATTTAGCCATTCTTTTAAACATGCAACAAATATAGATTTACATACCGAAATCCCATTTTGCATTATAAGGTGGGTGGTTAAGATTCCCAAAACATTTGTAGAGAAGTAATTGCTGCAAGGGATGGAGATGTAAATGGCTCAGAACAATCTCCTTTTGCGATTGCCAGTTCTACTTCAAGACTAGACTTATTAACACTCAAGCTGTACCCTGGAGGCCCCTTGAGGTTTACTTGTCTGCAGCTATTTATTAGTTATTTAGTCATGAACTGGTAACATGTCAGGCATATAGAAAAAATTGGGTTGCTGTCCATTAAGATAGAAAAACAAACTCTCGGTTAAATTCAAAGACATAAGTGTGAGAAAGTTATTTTTCTTGGAGTGAGTATTTCCTTTAAAATAGTCAAGGAACAGGTGGGTTAAAATTAATTTTGTGTGTGTGCGTGTAATTAGTTTTACTGTCATCTTCTACCTTTCTTCCTCAGAAACATTCTCCCACTCCCCCTTACTCCAGGATCACTGCACCATTTTTCCTAGAACAGAAACACAGGCAGACTTATAGAAGCAATTTTTCACTTCCTGCTAAACCCTGATCATTTTCTTGACTGAGTTGAGTAACCATTTATGTTATATGCTTCATTATCTACTTCTATGACTTTGAAATATCATTCAACTTTTTTTCCCCTTGGTTTTTCTCATTTGTTGACAGAGTTAGATTAGATATAAAAGCAGGTTCAGCACTCTATGCCTGAATAAGATGACAAATTTTTGAATTGCTCACCTCAATGTGCCATAAACAATGTGGGAGTGGAAAGCTATGATAGTGCCCATTGAGACAGCAGTCCCCAACCTTTTTGGCGCCAGGGATTGGTTTCGTGGAAGATAGTTTTTTCATGGACTGGGTTGCAGGGTGGGGATGGTTTCAGGATGATTCAAGCGTATTACATTTATTGTGAACGTTATTTCTATTGTTATTACATTGTAATACATAATGAAATAATTATACATAATGCAGAATCAGATGCCACTAGATACAGCTGTACAATTGAAATACATCAACTCACCTGCCACTATAAAGCCTGACACCAGATGCAGCTTAATTATTACTTGCCACTCACTGATAGGGTTTTGATATGAGTCTGCAAGCAATTGATTTATTATGGTCTCTGTGCAGTCAAACCTCTCTACTAATAATAATCTGTGTTTGCAGCCACTCCCCATCGCTAGCATCACCATTTCAGCTCCACTTCAGATCATCAGACATTAGATTCTCATTAGGAGTGCGCAATTTAGATCCCTCATTTGTGCAGTTCACAATAGGGTTTGCACTCCTGTGGTCCTTAGCCCTGGTATCTAGAAATATGATCAACATAGACTGTCTTAAAGGCAGATTGTCTTCAATTTTGAAAATATGATTGAGTCACCCTTATGAATAGTTGAGTGAGAAGATTGTTCTACCAATGGTTTTAATCTGTGAATCTGGGTATGCAGGCACTATTATTAGAATTGTCATAGAATAATAATAATAATAAAAAGTCTGCCTTCTAACACTATTGTAGTGGGTGATAATTATTTGAAACTTGTCCAAAGTCACACAAATGGTACAAGAGTAAGACCCAGTTCTGTCCCCCAGGCATCTGATGTTAACACTTTCTGAAGCCTCATCACGGAAGTCATCACTTTCTTCTCTGTGCCCCCATGGTGTTTTATTCTTACTGCTGGCACAAAAATTATGACATGACATTGATTTTTGCATGCTAAGCCCCTAGGATGATGGCTGGTATGTAGCACTTACTCCAAAATAGTTTGTCAGTTGAATATTTAAATGCCTGTGTGTGTTTACCCAAAGGGCTGTGAGCTCTTTAAAGAGTGGACTAGATCTTACGTATTGTTATTTTTAGGTGTTTGAACAGTGCTTGATGCTTGGTTGGTACTCAACAAATATTTGTTAAATTAAACTAAATACTAACCAAATGTAGTTCAGGGCAATGTGCATCTCATCACCCCTTATCACATCCTTTTTTTCACTTCTATGTTCTTTCTGGTTCTCTTTCTTTTCTGTTCGCTTCTTTCTTTTTTAATTTTTTTCTTTCAGTTTAATAACTTTATATATTGTCTTTCTCATACCTCTTTTACTTGCTTGTTATCTTGAGTGGTTGGTGAAAATGTCTGTGGACAAATTTCACAATGGCAAGTTATAAAGTTGCTATGAAGTAAGGTAATCTAAGCTTTGTGTCAGACTCATGCATTTTGTATATTTATGGTTTTGTTTAGGAAGCAAGAGGTATAATGACTTACAACCTTGGGCTGAAGTGATGGGGAACATGGTTGAATCCTTAATGCCTTTTGACGTTTAATTCCTGGCTGAGAAAGTGATGTTCACAGGAAACATTCAAAACACCAGATGCTGTTTATTAGTGATTCAACGTGAATACCCATGACTAAGTTACAAGCATTCCAAAGCCCAGGTTGCCTTAAGACCCATGTTGTATTAATAGGCCTAATGGACAGTAGTGGCTATTTTTTTTTAACTTGTGAAATGGTATTTGATTATGCCTAAAAGCTCGATTACTGTTTCATTGGATTAAAAGAGCTTGAATTTTCTTTTTTTTTAATGAACAGTCTGCCCCATCATAATGCAATTGAATATGGGCCATGATTTGTCATTCAAACTTGCAATAAATTTGTAAATATAAAATTTTATAAGTGCTGTACTACTCTTAGCTTGTCTGGTCCCTTTTTTAGTTTTTAAAAAACACAATTCTTATTTTTCCTGTTTCTTTTCCATGGACTCAGTCAGTTCCCCTGAAGTAAATACTATATACCAGGAATCGTCCTAGGGGTTTAGCATACAAAAATCATTTATTAGGAATAAATTGCTTAATTAATTTATTTTCCAAATTAAAAAAATCCATGTGGATTTCTGTCATACTTATTCAAAGCTTATGTGCTTTCTTTTTCTATTTTCTACTTTTCTGAACTGTTCCACTAAGTATGGAAAATCCTCTATTACTCTTTGTGGACCCTTTCTTATTACTCGGTGCCAGCTTCTATTTCTCTCTCCTTAAACTTGTTTCATTACTACATCAATTTAGCAGCTCTCTGAAACTCTATGTTAGAGAGATCTTTCAGGAAGAAAAAGCACACAGGCTACATATTAATTCTAAAATTAATTAGCATCATAATTTTACATATTTTTTATTGCAATGGCTTACATATTATCTAAGATCACTAACTGGAATTGATTTCCAGTTTTTCCTGTCTCCTGTGATTCATCACATAACACTGGAGTAATTAACTCACTCATTTACTGGATTCCAATAGTGGACTTATTATAATGTTAAAAGACTTTGGATTTTGATGATCCATAAATATACAGCAAGATTTTAACTATTAACAAGATGAGATCTATGCAATTAATGACCTACTTAGGGAATAAATTCCCTTTCTCATTTTCAAATTTTTTTGAAACATTCATTTTAATAGAAATTTCTTTGTGTATAACTGAAGACTGTTTGACTTGGAAGGGACCTCAGAAGTAATGTAGTATTTGATTTATTGATAAGAATCTAAGTGGAAAATTTATATATGTTCTCAAAGTCATCTAGTGGCTTAGTAACAGAGAAGCTCTCGATTTTGGCATTACATTAGAGTCATCTGGAAAGCTTACGCTCATGTCTGAGCCCTATCCCAGAGAATCTGATTTAATTGCTCTGGAATGGGCTTGGATATTGGAATTAAAAAAAAAAAAATCTTTGTACGTGATTCTAGTGGATAACTTAATGGACAGTAGCCTAGTAGTTCCAAGCTCAGGATTGAAAGGTAGAGAGATTTAACTTATTTATCCTAAGCCTCATTTTACTCATCTTTAAGATGGGATAATATGCTAATTGCCTCATAGTTTTATAGTGATAGTTGAATGATAAAATATATCTAGGCATTGGCAGTGCTATAGTTTACAGTTAAAATGCTCAGTGCCCAGCTCACCTGACTCCTAGGCTAGTGTACTTTTGTATTGCATCCATGATTCTTTCTGATCCTTTCCTTTCTGACTTGGTGGTCATCTGCTTCCTTCACTGCGCTCCCTGGCTTTATTTCCTGTGCTTTTAGAGCTGTGGAGCTCAAATCGTGACAGGACTTTCCATTTGTACGTAGACATGTACCTTAGTTTTCTAAAGATTCTGGTCAGGATTTTGTGCTCCAAGGTACTTTCTCTAGCTTATAACACCCTGAGGTATGCTTGCACGTTTTTGCATAGCTACTTTCATTTCCGGTGGTGATATTATTAGAAGTATTCTTGCATTTCCCTCTGCTCTCATTCTTGGACCAGAGTAGGTGCTTATGCTGCATATTTTTGTCATTGGAATATCCCCTATTATAATCTTTTATATTGTTGATTTGATTATCTTTCTCACTATGTTGTATGTTCTCCTAAGGTAAGGCTAATGTAGATTCCACTCACCATTACTCTCTTAAAGACTAGTATAGTGCCTATCAGATAGGAGACATGCATTTCATATTTGAAAAATGTGAAAAGATGCTGTAAGATACTAAGAATTGTGGTTGGATCTTTTTGTTGTTATTGTTGTAGCATTATTATCTGGAATAAAAATAAACAAAAAAGAATGGAAGATCTGTTAGTTGCCTTCAGACTCACAGAGAAATCCCTATTATTGTAAAAATGTTTTACTAATATTTAACAGAGACTCAGGAACTAGTATAGGGGAGAAATAGAGCAACAGACTCCAATTTTGTTTTTACCACTACAAAATAGCTAACTCTAGTCTGTGTCACTAAAAAGTCTCTAATCTTTACCTTTCTCTATGTGTTTCTGAAAGAATCACTATCCTAAGCAATAGGTTGATAGTTTTTCTATGCTGAAGGTTATATCTATGATTTTGGCCCTATTGCTAGGGAGACCTTGATTAGAAAAATAGTTGTTTTCTTAATCTCTACTTAAGTAAATGAAGTCCAAATGATGTGGAGTTTGTCATGCAACTTTTAAGGGGCTTTTGGAATTAATCTTTTTTTCTGGAGTAATAGGCGCATTTGCTATTTACCAATTTTAAATTCTAATTCATACCTGACAAATGAACAGATGACATTTTGTTTTACTTTATTGAAGCCTAGAGAAGAAAATTGCAATATGATGAATTTTAAAATAAAATAAACCCATGAGAAAAATTGCAAAGGGTTAAAAATGTTTCAATTAATGACAAAGAAAATGATTACAATAAAATGATTACAAGAAAAGTATTATATATTGTTTAAAAAGTATTGCATTAGAATATTGTATTGGAGTGCTGAATTGCTTGTGGTATAGTGACATTAAGGTGGAGCCAGAAATTCCTATGTATTTACCTTCTCTGTTTTCAACAATGTCTGTGTTTGTTTATCTCAGTTTAATAATATTCTTTGGGCTACTGTTGGTGAGCTAAGAATAAACTGTACTTTCCATCACTTGGTGGGTAATGAATTTGCTTTTATCCTGGTGAAGGACTGAAGTGAAAAATGTGCTTGATTTCATCTGCAAAACATTTTACACTATGAAAATATTCATACAATGGAATCTAGAGGACAGCTGGAGCTTTGAGATCTATTTTTACTCTGCCTGGATTTCATTAGGTTTAGACGTAACTTTCATTTCCTTTGACTGCTTTTAAGATGTGTAAAATTACTTTGAAGACGTTTGGTTAAAAACACCTCCTTAAAAGATGTATTTAAAAGTGAAAGACAATAATATTCAACAACTTTGTGACCCCAGAAGAAGCATGTTATGGTATATATTAGTTGGGATAGGCTAGGTTATGCTGCAATAACACACGATCCTCAAATATCAATCCCTTCAAGCAAAGGTTTATTGCTATCCATTGACTGTGGTCTCTGTTCTCACATTGTTGTCCTTTCTTAGTGATTTGACCTCTTCTCTGTAATACTGCCATTTATTGTGGGAGAGGCAAAGAACATGTGGTAATGTGCAATGCTTCTTAAAGCATCTCCTTGGAAATGACATTCCTAACACTCATTCGCTAGTCAAGGAAAATCACATGGCAACTCTCGAGTTTATCAAGATGAGGCAGTGCCATCCTAACAGTAACTGACCAGAGTGTAAGATTAAATATTGTGAATAGCCCCAAGATCTCAGATACCACAAGAATCTCATTCGCTATCAGTTCCAAATCTAGTATCAAATGCAATTATTAATATATATATATATATATATATATATATATATATATATATATATATATATATATATATATATATAAAACTTTACTCTATGTTAACCTAGAAAGTCCAGATTTATAAAAAATATGTAAGAAGTCTTGCCCATTCAGTCAGCGGGAGGCACATTGCTGGACCCTTATTTGTGGTAACCATAAAATTGGGAACAGAGTGTGGCTGCTAACCAGAAAACCCAAGCAAGAAATGAGCCAGCAGAATTGGTGGTAGGATATTGTAAATCAGCCTTAGCAGAGATTACAGAAGAGATGAATTTCAGTTGATGGAAGAAAATAGGGCATTTTATAAATAAAGACTCAAATTGACTGGATGTAATTTCTAACTGAAAATTCACAAAATCTCTGACAGGAAAAGAGAACTCAGATTTATCAAAATACTATGCTAAATTGGAGTTTACTATTTCTTTCAAAAAATGACACTTTCTCTCCCCATTAATCCCTCCTCATACCACTGTACTCCCTTCCCCTTCTCTTTCCAGGAAGTATTTAAAGTTTTTCAGCAGTTTGCAACCAGTAATCCAGCTTCTATATTTAGGGTTTTAAATCCTGGCTTCAAAGGTACTCAGGCAGTAGACTGAGAAGACTGTGGGAGTTTAGAGGATTAGCCTCTGGCAGCTATATGACAAAGCAGTCTATTCACTCCAGATAAGAGTGAAGGAGGTTGAGATGTATAATTCATTTCACACACATTTCTCTTTTAGGCCCCTCCATAAATATAAGCGGGGGGAGAGGGGAGGAGGGCGGGAAATTACTTTTTTTTTTTTTTTTTTTACCTCTACCACACCCTTACCCCCAGCTCCTGCATTCTATCAGTCTCTGATTTCTGCCCTTGGGAGATACTGGCTCTGATCTGAAGTGGGGTTAAATTTGATTCACCCTAGACAACTGAATTAATTGCTGGGATTTTTGCTTATGCTGCATCATAACCCAGCCACACCCACTGATGCATAAGCTATACAGGCATTGTGCCCACACCTAGTAGGTGAGAAATGCTTCCATATCCATGAGCACCTTGAGAAAAGTCCCCAATTACTAGACATACCAGACTAAAATGACTCAGATGAGACATTTCCACTTTATGAGCCAGTAGCCTTCAGTGGCCTAAGTGTAGTTCTCTGATTTTTGGCTTTTGGTGTCAAAATGCAAAGCAATGTATTTTGATTGATTTAAAGACATGCCATGATTTAGTGCAAAATTTGCTGTATATCTGATTTAAGTCCACATTAATTCTCTGTAGGAATTTCTTCTGTTCTTGGGTACTGATTTGATAAAGAAGACAAGCAGTCTTAACTCTGTCTTGCTTAAGGGAACTCTGGGCTATGTACCTATATTAAGTGATATTGAATCATTCTGTATTTAAAGCAGCAAATTAACCAGTATATTAATATTTTTTGACATTAAAATTTCATCAAGGGACTAGAACAGAACACATTTTCATGGCCTCAGGTAGTGATGGCAGAAAGATAAATTCATTAGTAGACAAAAGTCTAAAATGAAAATAATCATGAAAATAAATGGCTAACCCCTTTAATATAGATAAAATGGCTTATTTCTAATTAAAAGAAACTTTAAACTCATATACTTTAAACTATATTTTCAATCATCACACTTTTCAGTTTTATATAAGTATGTTATCTCTTACCAGATTATAAACTCATGAGAGTATAAAGTTTTATTGATATATTTATTCTAATTACTATCACTGTGTCATCCTCAATAAATGTTTGATGAGAGAGAGTACTCTTCTAAAAATATTCTTTTGGAGGAAGACACAGTTGTGGATGTACTCTTAGTCTTTGAAATTTCTGGTTTATATCCCATGTGTAAATATGCATTTTAAATAATTCTATTCCTGAAGTTATATTACTAAAATTTGTACATCAAGATCATAAGCCGCCCCCATCCACACCACATAATGTTTTTATTTCTGGGGAAAATCCTAGTTTACATTGAAGGTAAAATCTTAAATAAAAATATAATAATAAAATCTATACAAAATTTTAATATGATTAGAAATATTTCTGAACTCTGACAAATGGCCTGTTTTATTAAAATTACATTAAGTAATCAAAATAGCTAACATTTATAGAGTATTTCTTATGAGTCAGGGTGCTATTTTACATTTTAACTTATTTAAATCTTCAATATAATTTCATTATGTACAAACTGTAATATTTTTACAAATGTGAAAACTGAGGCAGGGAAAATTTGGTTAATTTGACTCTAGTCTCACAGTTCATGGTAGCAGGTCAGTCACTGAAATCCAGCAATGTGAATTCTGATGTGTGAACAATGTATTACCTCCTCATTATTATATTACTCTAGAACAATTAAAGAACTCAGACAAATCTTTGAGCTTATTAAATATTGGTCATCTTTGATTTCCTTTATTAACATTTGAATTTTGGTTTTGAAAGTTAGAATACTGAAATATTAGATTTGGGCCTAAGGTAAGAACATAAATAAAAATACATGTTACTTTTCAACTTTGTGAGGCAAAGCTCTTAGTGACAGGTGGCATTGGTATGTTTTAGTGGATAGAGAGGCCATTGAATATTTCCTTGGGAATATATCTCCACAACGTAATATGGTAAAAAAAAATTCCTGCTGTGTAAATAGGGACATTGGAAGTTGATGATCTATAATTCAAAATGAACTGCTTGGTTTGTATCTTGACTTAACTGGTAACTCCAATGCAAGGTTACCCAATTTTTTGAGCACCAGGGCTCTTTTTTCATGATGGAAATATTTTAGGACACCTAACATATGAAAACAGAGTTTTAAAATTATCCATGTATAAAAAATACAGAACCACATAATTTTTCTAATTTTTTTAAAAAAAGTTAACCAATAATTTATGAAGACCAAAATTACTGTGGGGTTAAAATTTTGATTTTTAGGAACTCTAAAGAGAAAATTGGAAAAACTAGAATGTTTTGGTCAGGGTAAGGCAACTTCAATAAGGGTTGAGGCTGCTGCCAGTTTCTGGAGTGGCCACTGTAGAACATGATTGAGGTACAGAAAGTCACTGGAAGGGAGGAGGGATGGATTTAGCTCTTGTGGGACCTGAAGCTTATATCATTGGGGCAGGATTCTTTTCAAAAGGCAGAATAAAAATTATGAATACAGATGACAAAGTAGCTTCTAGGCCTTGGACAGGGCATATGCAAATGAGCAGGGACCCTAAAACTTCTGCTTTATTAGTTTCAGGGTAAATTCACCCCCAAAGATTAAGAGTTTGGAAGTAAGTCATCTTTGAGGATGCCTAATTTATCTATCACATTTCCAGTCCTTGAAGTTGAAAGGCATCCTGTGAATCACATACCAAATCCTTCAGTGAATGATGGGGTATGAATGACTGGGAGGTCTCTACATGAAAAGAGCAAGGAAGGGAAAGAGGAAAATAATAGCTAAAATCTATTGCATTCTCAGGATGTATCAGACACTATTCTAAGCACTGTATTTATTATTTATTTAATCTTCATAATAGACAATGAGCTGATGATTTTTTTTTTTAACAGATCAGTAACAAGTATAGAGAGGGCATTTAGTAACTTGTCTAGGACTACAGAGCTAGGAAAACACTAAGCAGGACTTTAAGCCAGCGTTCTGGGCCCTGAGTCCACGTCCTTCACAACCAGACACAAGAAGCATAATATAAACTAAGACAAGCCAAGAAGAAGGAGAATATTGACCATGAAGTTAGGCAACGAAGCTCCTGTGTACCGCAATGGGGAACAAGAGAAAAGTTGTCTAAAACAGATTCCAATGAAAGAAAGAGTAATCTCCTTAGTCCACTCTTTAGTTTTTACACTGCCTCACAGCACAGGTTGAAACTTATTTATTTACTTGTTTTGGCATTGCATGAACAAAGTTGCTTTTTACTTGCTTGCTTTAATGAGAGAAAAGCTGGAGGGTCACCTTGGGTGTCCTTGGATAGGTTAATAATTTTTGAGGCAGTGGAAAACCTTCCCATTTTCCCAAGATAGAAGCGTGTGTGTGTGTGTGTGTGTGTGTGTGTGTGTGTGTGTGTGTGTGTGTGTGTGTGTGTGTTGGGGTGGGGGGGTAAGGTAGGGGCAGCAGGGAGGTTGTAAACTTTCCCTGGAAGGTAAATATTGTGTCTATAATCAGTAGGACAAGCGGGTCTATTAATGGGAGAGTGATTTTATGCCTTCTGTGTTTTCAGAGGATCTTGAGATGGGAAGTTTATCCTGGATCATCTGGATAGGCCCAAAATTCCATCCCATGTATCCTTCTAAGAGAGAACCAGAAGGAAATTTGACAGACACATATAGAAGAGGAGGAAGCAATGTGACCATGAAGGCCATCACAAGCCAAATGCTAGCAGCCACTGGAAGCTGGAAATAAAAGAAATAGATTTTCCCTTAGTGATTCTAGAGAAAGCATGGTCCTGCCCACATACAACTTGATTTCAGCCCAGCACTGATTTCAGCCTTCTGGCCTCCAGAAATGTGAGATAATAATGTTCTGTTGTTTCAAGCCATCATATTTTTGATAATTTGATAATTTGTTACAATCGCCACAGGAGACCATTTCTACCCAATGGGCAGCTTTGGAGTCTGTTTAGGGACTGGATCTGTGGGAGTTTGCCTTCATCTATCAAACCGATAGGATTATTTGTTATTAGCCTTGTTTGTCCAGTTTATAGGGCTACTTGTTGTTTATTGTACTATGTGGCAAAGAAAGGTAAACAGAAGTAAATCAATCAGAGCCCCTGCTATGACAGTTTAGATATAGAAATTAGACTATAATTGTATGAACTTGGGAAAATTACATAATCCTTTCAGGCTTCCCCTGATCCTTCAAATGGTAAGTGAGAAGTATGTGGAAACAATTTAGCCCCAGAATCTGTACTCTTTCCTGCTATACTGTACTGACTCTCTAGTGAGTATCCTGCTAATGTGCTAGGTGAAAGCTTAGGTTGGTTAATTAGGAACTAGAAGATATATGACTTATTTGCACTCCAAGTTTATGGAAATATTTGTAAGTGTTTCATTTGTAATTCTAATTTTAACTCAAGTGGCAGAAACAATTCTCTTGCAAATGATATTTATGTGTTGGGAGTTAGGTGATGCTATAATTTTTTTTTCTTAGTGCCCTGCCCTGCTTTTTATTTTCTATTACAAACAAATTTTCAGAGATATTCTGTTTTCCTTCTTAAATTTCTCTATACATTTGTCAAAGAAATGTGTTGGAAGAGCTTCCTTCCAGAACAATTAACATCAATTGTGACTCATAATAGTACTTTAATCCCAGACCTGAGGCACTGACTTTCAGTTTTAACTTGCCCTACCTGTCACTCAACGAATATTTTTTCTGGGGTCACTTAGCCTCCTTTTAATTATTTCTGTTTAATTTACAGAATAGAAACTTACTGATCTGTCTGGGGGCATTATGGTTTATGTAAGTTGAGATTTGGGAATTCATTTGGATAAAATAAGATGCTGGCTAAAACTCAAGGCAAACATTTTTGCTGATGCTTGAAACAACCTTAAGACCGAAAAAAAAAAAAAAAAAGTTTATACTTCCTGGTTTCCCTAGGGAGTGGAGATTGAGAAAACCACAGAAAATAGCTATTCTTGGAAACCCTGCTGCCAGGCAAATGCCACAGGGTGAGGGCCCAGAGTTAGCTAACTTCTCTTCCCATAGCTAAAGGCTGAGCTAGTTCTAACTGAAACTGCTTGGTCAGGTTTTAGAATCCTTGAGGCTGATTAGGAGGGTGAGAAGGAGGCTGAGCAAAGAAGAATATGACCGGAATGGCTCTTGGAACTCAGTCTCAGAGTAGCTGCCCAGTTCAGGTCTTCTCTCGAATATTTCTGGAAGCCCTCTCTACAGTTGATGCTTGGTTATTCTTTCTGTGTACTCTTTTCTACCAGGAACTATGGAGACTGCTTGAAAAATAATAGTTGTTCTCAAGTTTCTACTTGGAACAGACTCTGGTGTTTTGGGTTTAAAGACTTTTTTTTTTTTTTTTTTTTTTTTAATCTCAGTTCACTTAAAATCTGGGATGAAAATGGAAGTCTTATAATTTACCTGATAATATTGAAAATATTAAGGAAGTATCATGTGATTCTCAGTAAGCACATTGACACCTTTTCTTTGGAGCTCAGGGCAATTCAGCAGCCATCTTTCATTGTCTTTGTCCTATCTTAGTCTAATGTTACAGAACAAGTTTATGATCTGATTAGGAAAACTTACAGTTCATTGATGAGACAGTATATTTGCTGTTCATTGAGTAGTACTAAAAGCCTCATGTTCTTAAATGGCGTGAGGAAAGAGGATCAAAGTAAAAACCATGACTTCAAAATGTGCCATTTCTGAACACATAGGGTGAGACAAAAAGATTAAGTATTTAAGTCTAAACCTCCTTTGGATTGAAACCACTATTAGCAGAGCAGCAGACTGCTTGAGAATGGACCAATTTTCGCAGGCTGAGGAGTCAGTTGTAGATAACAGATCATCTACTATGGAAAACTTCTCCAAATATATTAGTTGCAGATGGATCAGCCTTTAGTATCCAATATACAGCATAATATATACACACAGCAAATGCACATTATCCTTAGCCATCTATATTCGAATTACCATGTCCCAACTCCAACATTTATTTAATGTTTTAGAAATGTTTTGATTGTATTATAAAATACTACTCTCACTTAATATATATTTAAAATCCTCCTTTTAATGTACTCTATGGGTTTGGTGTTTCCCTTGATTTCTCTCCAAAGTAAGTCTTTCAAAGGCTTTGGCATGGAACTGCAATGGGATTGGTAAATACTAATGTGTCATTAGATATGAAAAGACTGGACTCAGGGATGAAAAACAGGAAGGGAGATCATTGATGAAATTATTCAGTTAGCCAAGGAAAATAGGCATATTGGGGACAAGGTATAGACAAACAAACAAACAAAAACAAGTCTGGAGAAAAAGGACATAATAAGTTAAAAGCCAAGCTGAGTGTAACACTTTAGGAAAAAGAACCACACCCATGCATCTCAAGGTCAGTAGTACAAGTAGGAAGAAGACCAGAAATAGTTGGGTGCATTTATTTTAAATTGCAAGTGTATATTTAAATAATAATGATAGAATGAATAAGAATGGAAAAATGAATGAGATATAATATATTATATGTGACAGTGTGCCACAGGTGGGCATTGTTGAATACTTAATGCTATTTGATTTCTCTGGGGTATTATACTAAAAGCATGTGGCAACCAATTGTAAGTAAAAAAATAATAAAAAAAATTATAAGGGAATGATTGTTGATAAATTCTTTTTGAGTAGAGATACTATGGCCAGGGGAAATCTAAAAAGAGAAAAAGTAGCATCACTAGCTACTTGCCATCCATTCCAGGAAATTCCTAAAAAACAGGTGGCACAAATTGCTCAGAAGAAATGAAAAGATTTTCCATAATTCAAATAGGAGGAGTAAGGGGAAGTGTGGGAGTAATTACTGAATTTTGGTCACTGAAAGCAGAGGCTGTAAGGGCAACACCCTAGGTTGTTCAATTTTTTATAGGGAAAATTTTTAAGTTTTTGCCAATAGCTAAACTTCCAGATGTGAAGTGCTTTGTGGGAATCATATACCTGCTGTCAGGCAAGTCTTGGGGAAACATTACTGTCAGAGTTATCTCAAGTTATCTCAACCCACCCACATACCTGTTCCTTCAGTGTTCTAGGTCAGGGAGGAGTTATTTAGGATCCCTGACTATCATTAATCCCTGAATCTGAGTCCTGAGAGTTAGAGAGAGAGAACAAGCAGAGGAAATTGTGCCTTCAAGTTTAATAGTTTAATACACAAATGGAGATATATATAAGAGAGAGAATAAACACAGAAATCGAAGACTAGAAGGACACACCCAGGGCTGGGAATATACTTGACCCTGTTGCCACCCATACCACGTGGCTGTCATTTTAAATCACTACTTGACTAAAGGGTAGAAAGCAATTACAGTAAGTGCTCAATTTAATTACTTTGCATCCATACACAGACCTATGAGCCTTCTCTTACATATTTCATCACATGAAGAGTCTGTACAAATTCTCTGCCTTACAAAAATATGTTTCCTGCAAGGATTTGTAGGTGGTTTTCTGACTCAATTTTTGGACAGTTAACCCCATTGCTTCATATTTCTGCTCTTTGCTTTTTTAAAAAAGGCACGGCCAGCTCAGGTTTTACATACTACAGGAAGCTTGTTTTTATCCACTTGGGAAATCAAGACTACATCTTTATGGGACTAGAAGTTATGGAGAACTCATATTTTTCTAACTCTCACCCTTGAGTGATCTCATTCCAGTGAGTAAAATGTAAGGTCGGTTGACTTTTTTTTAAAACCGAATCCACTTAATCCAGGCTTTTATTGCTTTTGTGTTCAGTGGCTTCAGTTAGTGACTGGCTTTAGATTGTGCCCATCTCCCATTCCACATCAAGCTAATTTGCAAATTCACACAATTGGCCTAGAGAAGAGAATAATTGATGAGTCAGTATAAACCCATCACCACTTCTGGAAAATAAAATTCATGAATGCATACTTTATTCAAATTTAGAAACATTTTATAGCAGGAGAGATCAGCGTATTATCTGAGAAAAGATTCATGCCACATTTTGTTTAAAAACCTGTTTCATTATTTCATAGTCACACTTCAGTAGGCCAGGCTATAATAGCTTCTTTTTGGTCCTTGAAATGACTCTTTCGCTTGTGCTTTATAGAGAATCAGAATGAATTATTCTCTGTGAGCATTAAGAAAAAAAATGGCCTAATTCTTGAATAAAGCCAGTGTTACTTTCTTAGTCACACCTACAGGAAGAACATATGCTCATTCCTTTCCCAGAAAATATTCCCGATCTTCTCTCCTCCCAATTTATTCAGTCAAACCTTCTCATCCTTGGATTTCAACTGAGATGTAACATGGGAGGGGTTCCCTCTCTCCTTCCTATATCCAAACACTGAGTCAGCTGATCCTATTTTATCCTATAGGATTCTATACTCTTCCTCCCCATCACACCACCCTGCATTGCAATTATCTGATTACTTATCTACATCTTCATAAGTTACAGAATTGTTCCCTTTAAATCTTTATTCCCTAAGTTAATGCTTAAAAATAATAGATGGTCTAAGGAAATCTCAAGCAAACAATAGGTGTCACTTAGAATTTCCTATATGCCAGATACTGTTCTAAATGTTTTACACATATTAACTCATTTAAACTTTACAATAACTCAATGAGATATACCATTAATATTCTCAATTCACAATTTAGAAAACTAAGGCACAGTGAGGTTTCATAATGTGTCCTAAGTCTCCTTGTTAGTAAATGGTAGAGCAGGGTCAGGTCCCAAAAAGAAAGCGTGCAGGGTAGGCGAAAATAGCAGGTGTGTATTACATAATCATTAGAATGCAGGGTAGATTATTCAAATTATCCAAATTATTCAAATTGGAGATCTTGAAAGGCATGTTTGTATGAAATGCTTATTAATACATTCTACTTCACAAATTGGATGTTTGGACCTGTAGTTGGAATTTTATGCATTAACGCATTTATATACAAAATTGTTAAATTTATGTTTTTTTCATGCAAGAAAAGCAAATAAATGAAACCATTTCCTCCCCAGTTCAGACTCAAATCAGCAGTTACAAACCCTTAAGTGTTAAGTTGCATTATTTTGATAACTGAATGACATATCCTAGATTTCAAAAGTAGATACTGCAGAGGGCCAAATGAATTTTTGAATAGTAATCCATATATAGGACATAAATGTTAAAGAAGATGGGGAGGGACACAGCCACTTCATTAGAATCAGATCTGGAATAGTGCCACCTAGTGATTTGAATCAATCATCTGCTCCACATACAGAAACATATTCATCAGAATTAAATGTTTGCTGCGGCTCTTTTCCCCTTATGTATCCTAGTAACAAAGTGTTCTTGCAACATTTTAAGGCCACCCACCAGGCTTTTTTTTTTTTAATAATTATAATAAAAAGGAAGACAGATGGATAGGTTTGGGAAAGAGAGGAGAGGGAAAAAACGAGAGAGGAAACATGAATGTAAGGCAGATACACTGGAATAGTCATGTAAATGAGACAGGGAGAAGTAAAGAGAAGATCAAAAGCAATGGAAATTAAAGGTGACTGGTAAGAAAAGAAAATGAAAAAAAATTATACAAAGGTAAGAAAGAATGCGAAGATAAAAACTTTTAAAGCAGAAATAGGAGACGATAACACTCTAAAATATTTGAAATTATGAAATTGCCAAACATAAAAGAACAGAGGTGAACACCAATAAAGATAAAAAATGGCAGATGGAATAAAGTGGATGAACTAAGAGGTTAGTCCTGGAGTAAAAAAATTGAGTTTTTTTTAAAATAATAAAATCAGAGTGCCATATTATTTTATTCAAGGAATCAAGAGAGTGTAAGGTTGGAATTTTTTTTCTATTTAACATAATTGGGGATATCCAGTATCCTAGATGTGCAATGTATTTCCCTTTCCATTTTATTTCCTTCTGTGCAATACAAATGGTCTTTTTTGATTTTTTTCTTGCTTTATTAAAATAGTTTTAATTACCTTTGCTCCCGTGAGATGCTTTTGAACTTGCCCATGGCATTATATGGATGCAGTAGGTCTTGATTGAAATATTTATTTAAATTTTATTATTACAACATTCTTTGTAACTATATTGAGAAGCCACACTTTAGTGATGTGTATTCAGGTGATTATTGGTATGTGGGTATCCTCATAATTCAAAATAGTGTTCTCAAGATATAAAACAATAATAAAAGCAGCAGTAACAATAATAATACCTAACATATATCTCATTTTATGTCTTAAAAATCACTTTAACATACATGATCTTTAATTCCCTGAACAGTGGTATTTGGAAGACAGGGTTGGTATCATCAGTCCATTTGATGGATGTGACATTTGAGCTCTGAAATGTTTATGAACTTCCCAAAGACACTCAGCTAGTGAGTACCTTGCCATCTGACTCTAACTCAGGCAAATATTTTTTCACCAATAATCTTTCTATTCTCTTTGAGAGAAGAAAGAGCTGCTTTCTTTGCTCCAAAGTCTAATAATAAAGTAGTGGAGTATTTGAAAATGGAAAATGGTGTGGATAAAGCTTGAAAAGAATTGGTACTATGTCTTTTCTTAATGAGACTTCCTTTGGAAAATGATTGTATGCTTTTCCCTGAGTGACCTCACATGTATTAAAATTTTCTGGCCAGGTTGTAAAGGAATTTATTAAATGACCTTACCTTAAAGTCTTTCCAACTTCTAAAGCTTCTCCTTCCATTTCAAGATTCTGTTGTGCATTGCCATGATGAGAACATTACTTCCTTAGGTGATATACACGAATGCATCTATAAATTTTTTTAAAAAAATTAAGCACTTCAATCCTTTTGAATGTCTCATCTGTGTAAAGTACTATACAGAGCCCTGCAGGGTGTAGAAAGATAAGCAGGACGCTGACTTACTTTTAAGAAGATTTCCATTTATAAGTAATATAGAATATTGAAATTGTTCTTTGGAAAGACATCCATTAATTTACCTATTCAATAAATAATCATCTGGTGTCAACTGTGTATGAGGTCCTATTGTCTAAGCACTGAAGACATCAGGCAGACAACCACTTTGCTCTCATGGGGCTTATGGTTTGGGGGGCGGGTATGCCATGAATATTACTCTTGCTCTTCTCCTACACTATAGAAACTATTCATAATCACCTATGAATAATTCAAACTATTTCTCAGACTTAACTTTTTATATTTAAGATAAAAGTAGTCGTATAGCAGCTCTTTTGAATGGTGTACATTTCTGCAACTTCTACATTTGAAATCTAGGACATTTACTTTTGGTTTTCAAAGGGTAGTTTAACTTGACCTCTAACAACTTGTTTTTAACCTGAGTTGGAGAAAAAAATGACCTAGTTCATCAGATTTACCTAAAATGGAAGGAAACAGTGATGTAAATTGGTAGGCAAATGTCTGGCCTGTTCAGCTTGGTTTTCATGGGCTCAGTAGCTTTTAGAGCTGCAAGATTTAGTTCAGTATTCAAATTTTGTGGAACAGAAAACTGTTGTGTAGATGAAAAGTATAGGGATAGGCAAAGAGATGAATTAGGAGAACTTTTCAGCAATCCAGGCAAGAGTAATTAATGACTCACCTTATCTGGCAGCTGTGAAATTTAGAAAAGAAAGAGATAGAAATAAGAGAGGTCATGGAGATAAACTCTTCAGTAATTGGAATTGATTATGAGAAACAAAAGAGAAAATGAGACTGCTTTAAATTTTTCGAGCCTAGTACTATTAGCAGAAATATGAACAACAGATGAACAGTTTTTTGAGAAGTAATCATAGGTAGATAGCGACTCCATTGCTATGGGATCCAACAACTTGAAAATAATATAAATAAGTCAACGTGGTGCCTTGGCTAAATCTAAACAGATATTGGCATTGTGCAGCTAGGGATTGTACTCTCTGCCCCTTTGAGGTGCATGGACATGGGTTGATAAGCACATGGGCTTTTGAGGTTTTGGCTGAAGAGGGAGGGGAGGCTGGTGAAATTTCACTGGGAGAAGAGAAATGGAGGGCAGAATGGAGTCTCTTCAATTTTGCTGCTGGGACTAAATCAATTGTTGACAGAGAGAGGACAATTCAAACCTACAAATTAAGGGAAATAGGAAAAGGATACATGGAAAGAGGAAAAAAATCTTTATTACAGCTGAAATACTGATTCAGCAAATGTGAGAATGATCCTGGGAACTCTCAGAGGTATGAATGGGTAGATAGAGCTTTCTTGGGAGCTGGAGATCTTCCATTAGTGGATAGGGACAAAAACTAGAACGTGTAAATTATTATTATCATTAATGTGACTTTTTTGGGGAGGGAGCAATAAGTTGATGAGGCCTGGGGAAATCAGAGCTATAGATAATATGAGCCTCTAAGAGTTAAACTATTAAATCAACACACAATAGAGATATAAAAATGCATTGCCTGTCCAATGGGACAGAGCTTTAAATCATCTAAAGAAATATGTTAATTAAAAAAAGAGATTTATCATTTACAGAAGCCAAGAGGGAAGGACCAATAACCTCCATTTACTATGTACTTGTTAAATGTGAATATTTTGTTAAATATTTATATAATTACCTTATTAATCCTTACAACAGTCCCCAAAGGTAAGTAATAATATTTCTTTTTTTTTTTTTTTCATATGAGGAAACAGAAGATAGAGGAAAAAGAAATGTACTTAAGGATACTCAGAGCTATAATTCAAACCCAATCTCTTACTATTAAGAATTGTGCAAGGGAAAGGAAATATAAATCAACATATTCAAGTATGATCGCCCTATGCATAATGGGAGTGGTGAAAGTGGATAAAATAAACGATTCCTAATTTTCCTAAGCTCAGACACTCGAACAATCAAACAATGTGAAAGGAAAAGAAAAAAAAATAGGTGCATTATTACCTTTAAAATAATTATAATCTTGGCAAAGAGAAGAAAAATATACACATGCATACCTATGTCAGAATACAGGGCAGTAACCTAAGAGCTAAATAAGTGTTTTAGATTATAAGCATCATAAGATTCAAAGGGGTCAGCTATTAGTGTTTGGTTATTGCTTTCAGGTATTAAGGAGGCCAGGTTTGATTTAGGCTAAGGAGGACATGTTGGCATTCGTAATAAGTGCAATCAACCTGGTCAGCCTTTCCACTGAGTAAATGTGGTCATAAGTAGTCACTTCATATTTTCATCTCCATTGCAGTTTCCTCCTCTGTAAAATGAGAGCTTTGTATTGGATTCATTAATTCATTCGGAACAAGCATTTTAAGTGCCCAGTATAATGCACAGAACTAGGAAAATCAAATAAATAAAAGACCTGATCTTTGTTCTCATTGAATTTACAGCCAGGGGGCAGGGGGAGATTAAATGAAAATAAATAACAGTCCTCTAAAAAGATAATCATACTGTAGTTATAAACATAGAACTGTAGGAGGCAGCTTATCTGCCTACAGGTAAGGAAATGCTCCACTAAAACCATGTTTGGATGAACAGGAGGTGCAAGGTAAATCAGGTAATGATAAAACCTTCCAGAGAGGAAAGAACTACATAGATATGTGTTAATGTCTCTTGCAGTGTTAATATTTTATATTTATTTGCTTCTGTTTTGTTTGGAGGAGGAGGAGGGAATGAACAAATGTAGGGTGGGAGCATTGGTAAGAATTAATGAAGAAAAAATAGAAGGAAGTAACTTCCTTGGCTTCTTCAATCTTCTAATTCAATTAAATGCCGTGAAGAACACATGAGAAAGCAGATAATTAAAACCTTTGCCTCCTCTGTATTTCTGTCTTACAAACAGTCTTAAAGACACTGCAAACCTGATATAATAGAATTTCTGTCCCTTATAGGCTTTTAGGACTCCCATTCAGAGGCAATATATATAGTGTTTAAAAACATGGGTTTTGAAGACAGGTCATCCAAGTACACTCTCAGTGCCCCCACATACTAACTGTAAAATCCCCCCCCCAAAGTTAAACTCTTTAGGGCCTTAGTCTTTTCATTTATAAAATGGAAATAATAATAGCTCCTTCCTGTTGCAAGAATTACTTAGGCTAATCATATAAAGTGCTTAGAATCAGCCTGGGACATGAAGAAATCAAAGTATTAGCTATTATTACTTGTTATTCTATAGAGTATCCACCAGTGAGGATGAGGTGAAGCATGGATGATATGCCCCCTCGATGAATAACTTGATGATGGTTCTCTGTCTATGGCCTTCAATGAGGAGGCTTAGAATGCATTTATTTAATCATGTACAAAGTATGTTAAATGAGGCTCATTAGAGGCACTGTGTATCATCTAAAAAGATAAATAAGACATGTAGTACAATAATTCTAAAACAAAGTGGTGAATTTTAAGTATTAAATGAATGCTAAGGAGTTCAGGGGACGCAAATTTTACTTCTGCCTAGAACATTTAGGGAATGGGTGACATTGGAAGTGTACAATGGCAGACATCACTTCAGGGTTCAGAATTTGCCTCAGCTGGTTTGTGAACTCCCTTTGCATTCACAAGCCTTTCTTCCTTCCCCCCTATACTTTTAGAGCAAAATCTGAGCCAGCAACCTAGGATGCTGGAAGAGATTCAAGGCTGGGGAAGTACCATGGACTGTGTTAGCAATCAACAGAAAATATATTTTTAAACAAAAGCAGTTTTCCAAGCTTCCACGAAGAGAAACAAAAGGCTTTTCTAAAATGAATCCTGGTTAGGAACTGTTTTTCTTGTTCGTGACTTTTATGTCACTTGTACAAGTCGGCACTTAGAAATAGTTATATTTCTGTCTACATCACTGCATGGATACTCTCCTTAGAACGACATAACAGCGTTAGTGTTCAATTCCATGCACTGCCCACCCTCCAACGGCAGTGACTTTCGGAAACAATAAAGATATCTCCACTTAGGCTACTCACTCTTGATGATACTGCAAGCACAACCTGTGTGGGGAAACAATCTCCTGGATCCTACTGAAGCTTCACACAGATGGAACATTAGTGGGAGGAGTTGCCAGCGACTTCTCTGCCAACTTGTTAGTGCTGGAGACATTATCCTCTTGTTTTGCCAGTTTAATAGAGGATCAGTCGTAAAGATTCTCTGTAGACTCAGCAACATAATTATTATCTATGGTCTCTGCATTAACTATGCGAAAACATCATGGTCTGAATCTGCCTAATTTCAAATGTCAAGCTGTGCCCACATTCAGCCCACAACCAAATCTGAAAACTCTATATATCCTTAGCATTGCTACTGCTGTCATCATGATGGACATTAAGTATATGTTTGCTCAAGCCATGATGCTTAACCCTGGCAGTACGCTTTGGTATTAAAGGGTTACTTCCTCTGTTTGCCTGACCCTTTCCAACACCAGTGCCTTTGCAATTCAAAATTATTAAAAAGGTAAAAATCTGTGTCACATTTAGTTCTGGTACTCAGTCCAGAAGTGCCAAGCCCCTGAAAATTTGGAAAACAAACTCCTTAACAGATGGGCCAAATAAAGTTTACAACATGTGCAGTGTGGGAGGTAGTAAGGCTCTGGGCGAGAAACAGAAGACTGGTTGGGAGCTCAGAGTTTTTTAATTTGCTCTTATTTTTTGCTCGTAGGCTGATCACATAAGCTTGGAGCCTTCATTTGTCTCACATGACCTGATATGTTAACCTTATGAGTGAGTAATAAGAAATCAGGCAATTGTTTTTTTTCCTAAAATGACACAGCGTCAAAATGTTTACTGCTACCACTAGGATTATGTGCAGCTGTTATAAAATTGTTATAAAAATGTGGCTGCAGGATCTAGAACAGTCCACAGTGTAATTTTAGATCAAAAAGATAGTTTTTTTCATCGGGGCTAGGTGTATGACTGGTGAGCCATCATCACTGTGGGAAAGGATGTTGCCTGTCTCAGATCATTGTCAAATGACTAGATTGTGATTTCTAAAGCAGAGCCTGCAACATGCCTTTTAAATGGCCTTTGGAAATCTGAGAGGTTAGAAAATTTTTCGAACTAAATTATTAATAGATGAATTTGATAATAGTCTAATAAAGTTTCTCAAACATAATCATCAGTTTTATTAAGAGAAACTATTAAAAAATTTTAATATCTAAGACCACCACAGGCCTGCTGTTTGGGAATTTCTAAAAGTAGAGCTAAAAAAATCTATATTTCAAAAAAGTTTCCAGAATGATTCCAATGACCAGTCATACTTGGGATTTATCACAATTCATAAAGTTGTATGAATCGATAACAAAGTTTTTGACTGAAATGAGGTTGACTAAAATTCCAAGGCCAAAGAAAGGAGTTGTCATTTAAGAGGACAGAGGATTGTCTTAAAGGAAGGTGGAAGAGAGAGACATGAATGTTAGGAAGAGGAATCCATGGTTCAGCCACAAGGGGAAGAAGGAAGGAAGTCATCGAGAGTAATAATCCTGAAGGGGAAGGTAGAATGAGAAATTTATCAGTAAAAGTAGAGAAAGATCTCTTCAGACGGTCTAAATGTATGTGCCACCTTCCTTGTAGAATTTATCTTTCGTTTCCGTTTTTGCAAGTCTCCTCTTTCTAATCCATTTTCCAATCTAAATTTAGAGTGCTCTTTTAAGAATTCAAATTTGAATCATGATATCACCCTGTTTAAAGCACTACAGTAGTACTCCTATTTCTCTCAGGATCAGAATACCATGCAGTGTCCCTATATAATCTGATTTTGACATACCTCTCCTGCCAAATTTGCTCCTTTCATCTGATTGTTGATTACTTTGTAGGCATACCAATCTGTTGTCATTCTTGGGGCATGCCAAATTCCTTCCTACCTTGGGACCTTCACATATATTGTCCTTTTCCTGGTAAAATCTCCCCTTGTTTTCCTCACCATCTCTCCCACCACTACTATTCGCTTTGCTGATTTCTTATATAACGGATGATAGATCACTAACTCAGGGATGACTCCTTCAACCATCCAGTCTAAATTAGTTCTCTTATTATACTGACACGGCACACTATATTTTCTTGATAACACTAATTATAATTTATAGCTCTATTTTTACTTGTTTGACTACTTAACATCTACAGTAGAGAGAGCTTCATAATGTCAAGTCAAATTTTGTTCATCGCTGTGCATATGGTGGCTACCACAGTGCCTAGAACATAGTATGTACTCAAAAAATAATTGCTGAAGTGATAAACAATGGCATCATAGATGTTCAGAGACCCAGTAAATTAGGACAAAGGAAGGAGGATGATTTCTATTAAGCCTTTTAGTGTGCCACACATACTATGCCACATAACTATCTAATGGTATTGTTCTAAGTGGTATGGGGGCACAAAGATGAATTAAATGATTGGCAAAGACAGATATGTAAACAAAACTGTATAATAATTGGCAGAATAAAGTGTGATGTATGACAGAGGCACAACATCCAGAAAGATAAATTATTTTGGTTCATAAATCAGGTAAGATTGGCCAACATGGGTACATTTAAACTGGGTCTTACTAAATGCTGTACTTGCCTCCTCTCATGACCACATCAAAATTACAACTAAACTACAAACAACTCTCACGGAGAATTGCCTGAAGTCTAGCTGAACAGAAGTGCTGTAACTAAGGAGATACAGAGGAAGTCACGTGGAACTGGTAGGAGGGTTAGAGACTCAGAAGGGGCTGGTCCCACATCTTGGGAAGGTTAAAAATCGAGAGGAATTTCTTGGCTGTGGAGGTCCCCTCTGAAGAGCCAGGGGTCCTGGCCACATTCCAGGCTTTCAGACCAGGTTTCCAATGCTGGGAAGAGAAGCCCTCACAACTTCTGGTTGCGAAAACCAGCAGGGATTGTTGTTGAGTGAGACCAAGACACCTGGAGTTGCAGATGTTCCTCTTAAAGGTCCCGCGCACGAAATTTCTCATGGACGGACTCACTTGCTCTGAGCTTCAGCTTTGGGGCAGTAGCTTGAAAGATACTAGGGACATATGGAGAAGAGCCAAATTATCTGGCTTTGTAGCGAGGGCTAGAGAGGCAACTTTCTACCAGATAGAAGTTCTGGCAGAAGCCATCTTTTTTTTTTTTTTTTTTTTTTTTTTTTCTGTGCTCTCCTTTGACCCAGTAAGCCAACACAGGAGACTGCCATTTCTGAATCTCCATCACACTGGCTAATACTGGTCACCCTACCCCAATGATTCCCTGAGACCCTACTCCACCAAACTTATGTGTCCACCCAAGCTGCTTCCAATGGCTTTTTAATACAAACAGCCTGTTTTGGCTCATGCTGTGGACTTCCCTAAAATCTCTCAAAGATTCACAAACCCAAAACAAATATCATCTATCTTTGGTGTGCCCTGTACCATTTCCTAAGTCATTCCAAAACCGGAACTAGAGGCAGCCAGACTCAGTGCACAGCTTAGCTTCTCCCAGGTACCTCCTGGCCCAGCACAGGTGGTAACCATCTGCAGATAACTTTGTAACTCATTGAAAGTGGTTCGAGGCAGGGAATTGGCAACAGCTGACCTTGGCCTATGATAGAGTTCCTTCCAAGAGGCTTCAGAACCAACATGTCTGGTGGACAACTTCAGATAACACCAGAGCACTACCCAATCATATCCACAAAGGATACACCACAAGGGCAGACTGGGAAGGCACAAGAGCCCCGCTAAAGTGAATCCTGTTCCATAGGGTCAGCCCCTGCACAGCAGGTCCTCCACCAGAGTAATGACTAGTCCTCATAACTATTTAGCTTATGGATCAATCTCCACCATTGATGTGCAAACACCAACCAAGGCTCACCTACAACAGGAGGGCACACATAGCCCACACAAAGGACATACCTGGAACAACCAGCTCAGGTGACCTGGGAGATTGCACCACTGGGACCACAGGACACCTAATACATAAAATCACTCTGCCAAGACCAGAAGACTTAGGAGCCCTACCTAATACATAGAAACAAACGCAGGAAGGCTGTCAAAATGGGGAGACAAAGAAACATCCCAAGTGAAAGAATAGAACGAAATATCAGAAAAAGAAATAAACAAAATGGAGAAAATAATCTATCAGATGCAGAGTTCAAAACACTGGTTTATAAGAATGTTCAAAGATCTCAGTGAAATCTTTAACAAAGAAATAGGAAATATAAAAAAGGAGATAGAAAACATAAAAAAGCACCAATCAGAAATCAAGAATACAATACTGAAATAAAGACTGCATTATAAGGAATCAACAGTAGATTAGAAGAAGCAGAGGACTGAATCAGTGATTTATAAGATAAGATAGCAGAAAATGCCCAATAAGAACAAGAAAAGGAAATAAAAGTCAAAAAATGGGATTAATATAAGGGCCTCCTAGACAATGTCAAGTATACCAACATTTGCATCATAAAGGTACCAGAAAGAGAAGAGAGAGAGCAAAGAACTGAAAACCTATTTGAAGGAATAATGATGGAAAACTTCCCTAACCTGGTGAAGAAAATAGACACTCAAGCCCAAGAAGCGCAGAGAGTTCCAACTAGCTAAACCCAAGGAGGTCCACACCAAAATACATCATAATTAAAATGCCAAAGGTTAAAGGCAAAGAAAGAATCTTAAAAGCAGCAAGAGAAAAGCAATTAGTTATCTACAAGGAGTTTGCATAAAACTATCAGCTGATTTTTCAACAGAAACTTTTCAGGCAGAGGGATTGGCACAAAATATACAAAGTGTAAAAAACGAGGACTCACAACCAAGATTACTCGACCCAGCGAAGCTATCATTTAGAATTAAAGGACAAATAAAAAGCTACTCAGACAAGAAAAAGCTAAAGATGTTCATCATCACCCAACCAGTAGTATAAGAAAAGTTAGGGGGACTTCTTTAAGAAGGAAAAAAAAGATTAAAAATATGAACAATAAAATGGTAATAATAATTTTAAATGTAAATGAATTAAATGCTCCAATCAAAAGACATAGGGTGCATAAATAGATAAGAAAACAAAACTCTTTCATATGCTGCCTACAAGAGACTCACTACAGACTGAAGGACACACAGACTGAAAATAAAGAAATAGAAAAAGATATTTTATGAAAATGAAAACAAACAAAAAAGAAAGGGTAGCAATACTTATAACGGACAAAATAGACTTTAAAACAAAAGCTATAACAAGAGACAAATAAAAACGCCTTAATCCCACTTCCGGGTATTTATCCGAAAAAAAACAAAACACTACTTCAAAGGGACATGTGCATTCATATGTTCATTGCAGCATTATTTGTAGTAGCCAAGATATGGAGGAAACCTAGGGTCTATCAAGGGATGAATAAAAGAAGAGATAGTACATATGTACAACGGAATATTATTCAGCCATAAAAAAGAATGAACTCTTCCTGTCTGCAACAACATGGATGGACCTAGAGGGTATTGTACTGGGTAGAGTAAGTCAGACAGAGAAAGACAAATGCCATATGATTTCACTTATATGTGAAATCTAAAGGCCAAATGAACAAACAAAAACAAATTCATAAATACATTGAACATTTTGATGGTTGCAGGATGAGAGGAAGTTTGGGGGATGGGTGAAAAAGGAGAAGGGTTTAAAAAGTACAAATTGGTAGGTACAGAATAGTCATGGGGATGTAAAATATAGTATAGGGAATACAGTCAATAATATTGTAATAACTATGTGTGGTGGCAGATGGGTACTAGATTTATGGGGTGATTACTTCATAAGTTATATAAATGTATAATCATTATGTTATACATCTGAAACTAATATAGTATGTCAAATGTAATTGAAAAACAAAAAAATATTTAAAAAGTAAACTGGGCCTGACTGAAAGCTATATAGGATTTCAGTAGTAGAATGTAGTAAGCATTAAAGTTTCTGCCTTAGATCATAGCCTGCTTCTGTTAAACTGATTTCTATTCTATTTTGTCAGGCAAGACACTTGTCAGGGGAAAATAAAACAAAACGAAACAGTTTTCTGCTTTAGCCCACCAACCACAGTTGATTGGATTTGGATTGATATTTTGATCTAAGATGGTCAGTTTCCCTCTTTTTGTGGTTTGTAGTTGAGATTTCAAACTTCCTGGTGGTTATTGGCAGGTGTTGAATCTGTTAGGACATGTTAACTTAGAGTTTAAGATGACTATATTACTAATCTGCCATGTTCACAGAGAGGTGGGTAGGGCTAGTTTAGGTATAAAGAGAAGAGTGAAGAATATGTAAGAGATAGAGATTGATAAAAAAGAGAAAAAAAAATAAAGAAGGGGGTGGGGGAGAGAGAGAGAGAGAGAGAGAGAGAGAGAGAGAGAGAATGAGAGAGAGAGAGAGAGAGAGAGATGAGAGGAAGAGAGAGACTGTTTGCTCTAGTTCCTTCCAGTTCCATTTCTAGTGCCTTGTGAGACCCCACGCTATCTCCTTTAATTACACTAGAGTTAATTTGTTTCTATTATTCTAACTATATAGTCTTAATAAGGACAGATAAAAAGACGGGATAGAAAATTATAAATCAAGGAGAAACAATGAGCCAAATTAAGAAGAGAGCATAGGATATGCGGAGACATGATCTATATGGTTTTTTATTTCACTTACCTCATTTTGAATCAGAATAAGATGAATAAATTATAGATAAAAATCTGGTGACTTAAACTTCCAAATATGGAAAAAAAATTCAATACAAAATAATGTGTGCATTATAAGTCCTAGTTGGAATCAGTGTGACAGGGTAGAGAAAGCACTGGAATTGTAATCATACATGTCACATGGGCTGCAGTCTCCGTTTTGCCACTATTTTCTTAACACGTGATAAGTTACTTGATCTCTTTAGGCCCCAGCTGATAAAGGATGTGATCTATGGGCCCATCTAACTAAAAATATGTAATGGATAGCAACACAAAGCATTTTTACTCTCTAGAAATTTCTAGTTTGTCTTCTTTCGTTTGTACTCTGAAACTGAGTGCTCGCTCCAGTTTCAAGTTTGGTCTTAGGGCTGTGACAACAACATGGATAATTCACGGTTCATATTCTGGAAAGAAATGAATGATATAAGAGAGCCATAGAAATAAATTATGATACAGGAAGATGTTTTAATAATGATATGAATAACATTCCAAAAAGTTGTTCAATTATGTTTGGATTAAGGATGTGATGGTAGAAAAGGCTTTACAGAGGAGGCACCATTTGAACTGGACCATAAGAGAGGAGCTTGCCATCCTGGGAAAAAGGTATGGGCATGTGCCAATGATCAAGTTATGGCTCATGGGTTCAAACTCATCCTTCACTACCTGCTTGCCCTTCATCGCGTACAACAATGGAGTTGACTCCTTATTAGTTTATTTTTGCCAGCTGGAAGGGTGTTAAGTTTTGTCAATAGTGGGTGCTGGAAAAACACTGCAAAAGGAAAGTTTGCTTTCCAGTTCCAGGGTGCTTACTGAACAGGTGCTCTCATGGCTTTTCCAGCTTTTGGCTTCTGTAGTGCAGGAAGCTTTCACAGCCCCCAGCCCTTACAGTGCACAGTGTCCAGCAGCACACAGAAACCAGCAGCATTCAGTAGCCAGCAGCTGCCCCCAGCAAACAGCTTCCCTGGTAAGTTGCAGAGTGAATTTTCCAGCAAAATTCCTCCAGCATGGCACTCACGGGGACTTTTCTGCCACCAGTAACCATGTACAGGTCCTCTCCAAAGAGGTCCAGATCTCAGCCTTGGAAGCTGGGTCTTGAATGCTCTCAGCCTTGCAGGGTTGACTGCTTCTTATAGCCGTTAATCTATATTACTTTTTAGTTCAGTTTACTTCTTTATAAGCAGTCTTTTGTCACTCAAATCCCGTTATAGTTTTTTTTTTTTTTAGGCGAGATGACCCTTTGTTGACCTCACAGATTACAAGGACCTTATCAGTTTACAATCCCTTATTTTTTATTTTTTATGCCTACAACACCTGGTCTTCCTAGTACTAGCCTCCCATTCAAGTACTAACCAGGCCCGACCCTGCTGCTTCTGAGATCGGACAGGATCGGGCTTGTTCAGGGAGGCATGGCCATGGGCAGTAATAATTCTTTACATTAAACTTCCCCTTTTCAAATTTCTCTTTCTTGATGAGAACTTCCTGATATGAGGCAAAAGTATATAGGCTTCAGAACATCTAGCACATTTAAGAAATAGTGAATACAGCAGCCCTAGTGAAGTGGGTGGAAAAGCAGGACATGCTACTGGGTACGTAGCCTGGTGGGCGCTGGAGAATGAAGAGGTAGGAACGCCGTGGTCAGAATTTCAGACTGAGAGTGACAGCTTCGCCTCTGTGTTCTAAAAGAAAAAGAAACTGAAAGCAGTGTGGAGGATGAATTACTGTAGAGAGCAGAGACTGGAGGCAAAATGATACTTGTTTGGGTGGGGGTATTATTACAACTCAGGACACAGGAGAAGAGGCTGAATTAAAACCCTGACAGTGACAGAGGAAGAGGGAAGAACCCAAAGGGGATAGAATTGACGAAGCTTAATGATCTTTGTGATAGGGAGGTGGCGGCTAACTTTTTCCTGCTGACCTTCTAAGTTTGAGATTCCTAATTTGGGTGACTGAAGGAATGGCAATTCCATAACTGAGACTGGATGTTAATAGGTAAAGCAGGTTTGGGGAACATGGAAGAAATGCTTTTTTGTTTGTTTGTTTTGGGATATTTTGATTTTAAAAGAAGTGCTATATTTGAGGTGAGGGGAAAAAATGAGTATTACTGTCCGCTTCAAAAATACTGAACAACACATTCTCTGTTCTGCTAAGCTGAGTACTTATTCATCCAATATCTAAAAGTTTGAAAGATTTAAGTGAGGCTTTTGCCCTTGAATTATGTTCCTTGAACATATTTCCCCTATGAATTCTCTGCTTTGGATTGCTTCCTAGGGTCTTTGGAATTTCTTTTAAATTGCCTTTTAGCTAAATACTCAAGCTTTAGATTTTGCTTCACCTCACTTCAATCAGCCGTTCTCTGGGGTGTATTAATTCTGCTGGATATCTGCATTTCCAGAAGGCTGTGTTCATTCCCTGAGTACTTTGGTAATGATCAGAACCCTGGTAGCCTTCAAGGGATCGAAGACCCAGAGCGCAGCTTCAGAAAGAACAATGTGTGTGTACAGCCTGAGGCAGAGAATGCTGCACCACGGCATGTGCTGGAGCTGACAAATCCACGAGTGCTCCCAGACTGCTAGACATTGCTGGTTCCCTAGGTGGGCAGCTGACAGACAAGCAAAGAAGCCATAAAGACTAGCTTAGAACATTAACATCAGGCAGTTATAGAATTGCAACCCAGTCGCTGTCTCTGGAACATGCAGACACGGGGTGCGTGGAGTTCCATTAGGATGACATTTTCTGTGATGCGTCAGGAACTTACAAGCATGTGACTTGTGGTGCATTGTATGATTTAACTTCAGAAAAGTAACCAATAATAAGTTTTATGAGAACGGCTTAACAATGCTTTCCTCTTTATTATTTATTTATCTGCTTAATTGCTAAGTTCTTTAATACTTATAAGCAGTACATATATGAATACACACACGTACATATGTACACACATATCAAATGGGAAAAAAACAATTTTTAAAGTAGTAAATATTAAAAATAAGGACAGATTCACTCTCCTGTAAAAAGGTGAGCACAATTGTGATGTGTACTATCTTCTCTCTGTAAAATAGAATTAACAAATAATTTAAAATGAAAGTGGAATTTATTAAAATGGAAGTGGGATGTTACTAGTCATCACTTCTTTTCCCAAGGCTGTATATGCAATCAGTATTGAATTTGTGTGTAAGTGTGTATGTGCGTTCATGATTGAAAGTGGGACTCTGTAAAATTTTCTAGTAGCCAAACCAAACTATTTTAAAACTGTTTTTTAAAAAAAGAGTGCATAGAGCGGTTTGCATTAAGTTATACTTTTGCCATTGTTCTTCCTTTAGACTTAAGATTCCTTTAGATTTGCTGAATGCCGTACCTAGAAGTCCAATGAAAAAAACTTGAGGAAGAATTCAGAGCAGGCCCATCTCATGTAGATCATCAGTTCATGAAGTTCCCTTGTTCATTAGTTCCCTTGTTTTATTTAGACAATTTGGATTTCTTAATCTATAATAATACCAAGCCATTTTTGTTATTTCTTTCAACACTTTCTTTTTGAGGACATTTGTGTGTCGATTGAGGGTTCCTGGCATTTTTGCCTTATCTCAATATACCCTCAATTTGAACAGATTTTACAGAATGGTAAATCCAGGTAAAATCCACTCAATCCCCTTGGAAATCTAAAGGCCAATGTTTTTTCTCTAATTCCCTAATATAGACAGTTGTGGGAAAATGATTTACCTTTGCCCAGCTGGAAGCTTTTTTCCAGGATTGTGAGTGCAGAACAAGTGATGCAGGGACACAAAGTGTGACACATATTCATCTCAGTGGCAATGCACAGGCCAAACTATTCTTGATATGTGATTTTTTTTTTTTCCTGCTGCTTTGTCTCCCAGAACTGCCCAGGTCTCACTCATTCCCAAGTTTAATCTTTTTAGGATTGTGGCATAATTATATTGTCAAAAGCAACACATGTACTAGTTATTTATTGCTGTGTAACAAACCACCCGATAACTCAACGGCTTAAAAAAGCAACCCTTTATTACCTCCATATGTGTAGGTCAGGAATCAGAGCAAGTGTGTTTGTTTCCTACAGCTGCCATAACAAAATAGCACACACTTGGTTGCTTAAAGGAACTAAATATATTCTCTCACAGTTCTGGAGGCTAGAAAGTCAAGATCGACGTGTCAGCAGAGCCATGCTTCCTCTACACTCTAAGGAGGAATCCTTCCTTCCTTCTTCCTACTTTCTGGTTTTGCTGATAATCTCTCTTGTTCCTTGGTTTGCAGCTGCAAAGCTCCAGTCTTTGTCTTACTCACACGCGAGTTCTCCCTGTGTGTCTTTGTCTACGCATGACCATCCTTTTAGAAAGACACAAGTCATATTGGATTAGGGGCCCACCCTATTCCAGTACGACCTCCTCTTAACTAATTACACCTTGCAATGACCATATTTCCAAAGAAGGTCACATTCTGAAGTAGAGGGTTAGAACTTCAATTTTTTTTTTTTTTTTTTTTTTTTTGTAGGGAACACAATTGAACCCATAACAGCAAGCAGGTGAGAAAATGAGAGGCACATCAAGACAGAGCCACAATCTTTATGTAACCTAATCTCAAGATGGAAATCCTACAGCTTCGGCTGCATTCTATTTACTAGATACAGGTCAGTAAATTTCACCCACACTTGGGTGAAGGGATTACAGGGGCCATGAATAAGAAGAGGTAAAAATCTCTGAAGGTTATCTCAGATCCTGCCTACATGTATTTGTTTTCAGGTTTTATAAAAATGGCATTTTATGACATACATCTTAGAGGCTTGAGTTTTTATTCACTTAATATTATGTTTTTGATTTATCTATATTGTATGTGTAACTTATAAATAATTATATTGTTTATTTATAAAAATTATATTTGTTTATTTATAAATAAATTGTTTATTTATTCAGCAAGTTCTCTACTGATTGACATTTGGTTTCCAATATTCTCAATATCCCTGCTCTTAACAACATTCTTAACATTAGCATAATTACCTATTAACTTTATCCTATTACATGTAAAAGTACACCAAAACTAGTGAAGTTTAGGATTTCTTTACAGTTTATTTGTATATGGCATTGATTTTATTGAGGATATTCAGTCAAAATACTGTTCCCAAATCACATAAAATAATCCTTCTCTTTGTATAGTTATGGTAACAATTTTATCTATTTATCTATAGTTAATTTTATCTATTTCTATTTGTTTTCAGCTTTTAGGGTTTTTTTTTTTTTATTTATATTAATTTTGGAAGATGACAACATTTTTATGATTCCAAAATAGAATTATACTTCTGAGTACACTGAGAAGTTCTTTCCATTTAGATTTTTCATTTACTCACCTTTATTCCTTCTGCCCTTACAGGTAATCATTTTACTTTGGGTGTCCTAGTAAAAAATTTCTTTGCAAATATAAGCCAACACTCAAAAACACACATAAACAGAAAACTGTATTCTCTCACTTTCTTTCAAAAAGGTAGCATATTATATATCCCATGCTACATCTGGCTTTTTGCTTTTTTTACTTAATAATATGCCCCAAAGATTACGTCTTATTATGGAATAAAGAATGTCCTCATTACCTTCTACGGTGGTATGGAATATTATGGTGTGACGTACTATGGTTTATTCAGATTCAACCAGTTTTCTATTGATAGACATTTGGATTGTTTACAATACTCTGCTATTACAATAATACAACAATCAATAATTGTGTGTGTGTATAAATTTTTCTTTATTTCTCTGCCCCCCCCCTTTTGGTCAGGATTGTTAAGTGAAAGTACACAATCAAATATTATCAATTATGCAAGCTAAATATTATCAAATCCTTTCCACAAGAGTTTTATCATTTTATATTCTTATCAGAAATAGATGAAAGTTACTATTTCCCTATGACTAACACAACTATTATTAAACTTGAATTTTTACCAATCTGATGGTGACAAATGGGAACTGAGATACCTTTTAATTTGTATTTTTCTGGTACGAGTTGACCACCTTTTCAAATGTTTAAGAATCATTTTTATTTTTTCTTCTTTGAACTTCTTGTCCATATCTGTCTCCATATTTATATCAGGTTATTTTTTTTTTTCTTCATTTTTAGGAGATCAAGTCTCAGATAACTTTCACCAACTAATTGTTCTGTTTTGATTTATGGGTTTTTTTCTTCAAAGGTAATAAAAATAACTTGTAGATTTTTAAAAAATTAACTCTTCCTCTTAGTTTGAAATAGGAAGATTCCTCTAATCTCAAGTTATAGAAGAAATTGCTCATCTTTTCCTTCAGGAACTTATATATTTTCCTTTTTCCAATTTTTCTAACTCTAATGCTTTGGAATTGATTTATTTGGAGTAAATATGGACTCTAATTTACTCTCCTCCGATATTACTTTATTAATTTTCTTAGTGGCAATACATTCCTCTCCCTAAGAGCTCAGAAAACGCACGTGCATGCATGCGTGCGCGCGCGCGCACGCACACACACACACACACACACACACACACACACTTGTCTCTTCTTTTAGAGTACTAATCTCAGACCAGAACCACACCTTAACAACCCCACCTATCCCTAATTACCTCTCTAAATGTGTGTGTGTATAAATATGCACATTATATTTCTATTAGTAGTTATGTTGGAATGTGATCGTACATTTTTAAAGCAACCCATTATATTAGAAGAAAATCTACACACAAAAAATCGACAAATGATAAGATTGTAGGAATTTTCTAATCATTCCAAATAATTGCCAATCTTTGATATTACCACTCTAAATTTTTACTATTTTTGTGGAGTTTAGTATTATCTCTTTGCAATTTCAAGTTATATTTTCCAGATATCAAATGAGATGGAGAAACTTTTCCTGTGTTCACTGTTGTTTTGGAAAGTGCTATTGAGTCTTTTGGGAGTCTCTTTTTCCTATTTTAAAAATACACTCTGAATATTAGTTTACTGTTGGTTACATGTATTGCAAATGTTTTCTTACACACTCTGTTGTGTACATTTTTATTCAGTTGTGTCTTTTGATAAATTTTTGATAAATATTTCTAATTATAATCAAATCAAATTGATCAATCTTGTCATTTATGATTAGTGTTTCTTGTGTTCTGTGTACAAAATGTTTGCTCTGAAGTAGTAGCACAGATATTAAACCTTCAGATGAATAAAAACAGAGGATTTACTACCACTTACTTGTCTTAAAGAATTTGTAAAGAATATAAATTCAGAAAGAAGGAAAACAAAGCCTAGAATGATAGCCAGAAACACAAGAATAAGTGATGACCACATAAAATGGCTAATTTATTTGTAACCTTAGCAAACAGCGCTATATAAAACACGAATAATCTCTAGTTTGTAGGGTAGAAAAGAAAACTAAAATAGTGAAAGCAACATCATATAAATATGTAGGAATTGATCAGCTTTAATGTATTATAAGATCTTTATACTGTGTGGCATAGGGACTAAAATAATATTAATTTTTGACTTTATTGAATTAAATATCCATGGTTTTAAGAAAAGCTAAGCCATAAAATGTGAGCCTCAAAATTTTTGAATTTTTAAAATAAAACAATGTATGTCTTCTGACATCGTGGAAGATTTGAAAATCAAGCAATATACTTTTAAACAACCTACTGGGCAAAGAGGACATCAGGTGGAATCTCTCAAATGGAGTGAAATAAAAATATGACATCATATTTTTATGGTAGGAAATAGCTTAGAAGAAAATTTATAGGCCTAAATTCAGTTCTAAGAGAGAAAGGAAGGCCCCAAATAAATAATCTAAGCATCCACCTCAAGAAGTGAGGAAAAACAGAAAAATAATTGCCCATCCTGCAAAAAAGAGAAGAAAGAAAATAATAAAAAGTATAAAATGATAAAAAAAAGCAAGTGCACATAAGCAACAAAAAATGCTAATCTTTGGTTCTTTTAAAATATTAATTATATTGCTAAAACTCAAGCAAGACTTAAAAAGAGTAGGCACAATCATTATCTGTTATAAAAAAAAAAAGATACCACCAGATTCCATAGGCATATAAAAGATATTCAGAAAATGTTCTACTACTTACATTATAGGACAACAGATCACATTATACATGCCATCATGCACTGAAAGTCATTTTTAAATAAAATCTATTTTTAAAAATCTTCAATGAAGAGAATGAAAATAAGAAAGATTTTCTTTAAAAGATTCAGTATTTAATAAATAACAGCTTTATTTATCCAGCAATAAAGGACAATGAGTTATCCGACATTGTTGAATTTTCAGAGATATAGATGGCTGCAGCTTTAAGTGCCAAAATTAATATTTTATTTTCTTTGACATATTTCTAAAATGTATTCCATTTTATGTCCTCTTTGTTTTTCTAAATTTTGTTATGAAATTTTGACATTTATACAATGTTGAAAAAATTCTATAAGAATCCAGTACTCATCCCTATTTCTACCATACAGATTCTATTAATAATGTTTTATTGATTGAGCTTTGAAATGTATTGATCCATCAAAGCACTTGGACAATTTATTTTGGTTCAGTTTCAAAGTAAATAGCTGATATCAGTATACTGTCCATCAAACACCTCACCATATATATTATGACCTATAGAATAGTTTATTTTTCTTTGGTGGTAAAATTTGTGTACAGCAAAATGTACAAATCTCAAGTGTACATTTGCTGAATTTTGACTATATATGCACCCGTGTACCTCAAATTTTTATTAAGATATAGAATATTATTATTACCCTGAAAGTTCCCTTGTGTTCTTTCCTACTCATTCCCCACCCCTTGCTTACCCAGAGACAAATTCTCTAATTTTCTCTACCATTTATTATTATTTATGTTACAGTATCATATATATATTTACATTTTTTCAATTTGCTTTGGAGATTTAAAATAATTTGTATTTGTATTGTACAATCAGTTCATCAATTTATGCAGAAAATCTTTCTGGGGTTCACTAAAAAGATTAAAAAAGGGTCAAGTATATGAAAAAGTGCTCACATTATTATTCATGAGGGAAAGAGAAACTAAAACTACAATAAGAAAACTTTAAACGTCTATGAGAATGGCTAAAATTAAAAGTCTGACAACATCAAGGAAGGTGAGATTTTGGAGCAGGTAGAAATTTCTCACACTTTTGCTATAAAATGGTACAACAAATTTTAGAGAAAGTTTCATGTAAAATTAAGCACACATTTAACCTATGACCCAACTAGTCTACTCACAAAAGAAATAAATAAAATATTTGAAATACACACACACACACACACACACACACACACACACACACACACACAAAGATGTGTCCAACAATACTTGCATTGATTTTATTCACGACAGTAAAAATTTGGAAATAGCTAATTTGCTATTGATAGGATAACGCACAAAACGTCGTAGGTTTATTCCTCCGCAATAAAGATGAACAAATATTACCGATAGATAATTCAACATGAATCAATCTCAGAACATTATGCTGAATTGTAGAGGTCTTACATGACAGGATACATAATGTGAGATTCTATTTTTATGAAAAAATTACACGGAGTCACTACGAATTTTTCTAATCTTTATGATTTTTAGCTTTATTGCTTTTAATGCAATTATTAGGCCTTCCAACACAATGTTGAATGTAAGTGATGAGGACAGGTATTTTTGTATTACTATCAAACTTAGAAAGTATTCAGTCTTTTACCATTGTTTACTTTATTTTTAATAAATAATGAACCATATTTTTAATCAATTTGAGGAAAACTCCTTCTATGCCTTGCTTCCCGAGACTTTTTAAAAATAATGAATGTATGTTAAATTTTATTTAATACTTGTTCTGCGCTAATGAGATAATCATGTTTTTTTCTCCTTTTAGTCCAGCAACATGATAAATTAAATTTGTGAAGGTTAAAACTAACCTCGTATTCCTATTCTTGTAATAAACTCTACTTGGTCATGTTGTATTATCCTTTTATATGTTGCTAGATTCAATTTGCTTCTATTTTGCTAATATTTTTGAAGCTATTTATAAGGAATATTGGTTTAGAAATTTTTAAAGTCTTTGTTGAGAAATAAAACCTTTTCTATTTCCTCATAACATAAAATATTGCATCAAATTGGAATATTTTATTCTTAAATGTTTAATGGAATTCAACACTGACAATATCCAAGCCTGAAATTTTCTTCATAGGAAAATCTTTGATAAAAATTCAATATCTTTAATAGATATAGGGATAGATTGCCTGTTTCAAGTTTTGTCAGTTTTGTTAAGTTGTATTTTTTAGAGAATTTACTTGTTTTATATACGTTGTCAAATTTGTTGGCATAAAGATATTCATACTACTCTTGTTTTTCTTTTAATTTCTGTAGGAACTATAGTGTTAATCTCTGTTTCATTCTTTACTTGATAATGTATTTTTTTTGTCTTTTGTCTTGATCAGTTTAGCTAGAGATACATTAATTTTGTTGAACTTTTAAATAATCACATTTTAGATTTGTTATTTTCTCTATTATTCATTGTTTCTTCTTTTTTCCTTATTATTTCTTTCCTTTTACTTTGATTTACTTTGCTCTTTTCTTCTAGCATATTAAGGTAAAACCTTAGATTATTGATTTTAGGGTTTTTTTTTTTTTTACTAATAAAAGCATTTACAGGTATAGTATATTCTAATTACTGTCTTAGCAGCAACCCTCCATTTTTGATAAGTTGCACTATAGTGGTTATCCTTATGTTCAAAATATTTTATAATTTTCCTATTACTTCTTTAACTAATGAATTATTTGGAATTGTGTTCATTTAATTTTTTTACAGTTTTAAATTTCCTCATTGCTTCTGTTTTTATAGTCTACTTAGAGTTAATACTGTAATACTTCAGGAAGAAATGTAAAAAACTTTGTCTTAAAGGACCATTTTCTTCCACACTTGTTTATATTATAGTTGCCATGCATACGTTATAAACACATAAAATAATTTTACAATTTTCCTCCAGAATTTATTTGTTTTGTAATCCTCTCCAGTGCTTTCAAGTTATATTTTAAAAACTATTTTTGTTTAGTCCTTGAGTATTACCTTCAGTAGGATCAAGTAATGTAGGAGCTTATGTAGCCATTCCAGGATATATCACTTTATATACTCTTCAGTTAAGATATTGAACAAAGTTTTTGACAATATTCTGATACCATATTGTACAATCAACAGAAAACTGATATTCTCATGAACTGAGAAGGTGTGCAATAATTAGGTCATCCACTGCTTTTTTTAAAATTTGGGATTCAATTTTTTGTTTTTCTCTTTTGTACTACTCTGGATAACAGGAAAACTGTTGCCAATCCAGTCACCCTTTGAATTCTCCAGAGCCTGGAGATGACTGAGATGAATGGTCTTTGAAAATAAAGAACATGATGATTAAAGTTTTAAAAGAGTCCCCTTTGAATGCAATATATGAGATTAAATTTAAATGTTTGTGACAACAAAGATACTTAATTTTTTCTCGTACTGATTCCAACTATATCATGGACTTCTGTGGCAATAAATAAAAGAACTTTGAATAAGTCAAGGATATTTAAATTAACAAAGTTTTACTTTATTGATAAGTATATATTTTTTTCTAGGTTCTACATTAAATCTCTCCTAGAGCTTTTTCAATTATTAATTCCTACGTACTAAATCTACCTCTTGCACTAATCTGTTATCTATACTCTTAAAAAGAAAGGGAGATAAAAGAAATAAAAAAGAAATATAAAAGAAACACAGTTACCACAAACTTTATTCTTATTGAAATATATTCTTAAAAAAATTTTATTCAAAATCTAAAATAATAAGATTTTATTGAACTTCATAGTGGCACATAGTAATAAACAAACAAAACCCCCAAACTCTTTGTTACTAGCAGTGTTACTGTCAAAACTGTTTTATAATACCAGCAAGTTTTAGGGGAAAATTTATTCCCAGTAGTGGGCTAGTATTTTCCACAGGAAACAGTGGTTCAGGACTCATACTAATTTTGTCCATGGGAATTGAAAACAAGACACATTTTCGTGGTTTAGGTTACACATGGTCATTTTGGGAGCCAAAAACACTACTTTAACATCCCCCAAAAAACTGTGATTTGAAAGTATCTTTTTCTCAGGGCAAATACAGTTATAAAAAATGGTATTACCTTTTCTTTTTTTTAGAGAAATGAAAATTTTAATTAAAATGAACACCAATACCCTGAGTTTCTTTGGAATTATTCTAAAGGGAACTATTTTATTCTAGATAACCTTTCATATAAATTCTTTTACTGCTGCTCTTTGGTTCAGTTGAAAATTTATGTAATTTTAGAATAATAAATACCCATGATAAATGAGAGTTGTTATACACTATTTTCTTAAGAAGTTGATTGTCTTTGAACAGTACATTAAAAAAATGTAGGTTTCTAAAGCAATTCCAAGTTTTTATGTTTTTGGAATCCTGTCCATAATTTTCTTGACAATTGTAACAAAATATTATTAATATCTCACTTTAATGATATAGTGCTCTGGAGCAAAGTTACAATAGAACAAAATTTCATCTGAAGAGCTGTACTGTACCCCATAATCATGCTAAATGAATCCATTATGATAGTTTTATGAGCATCAGACATGAAATTAAAGTTTGGGTCTTCTAAAAAAAACATTTTTTTTTCTCTAAAAATATTACTTTTTCATTTCTGCTGTTGTTAAAGCCTCTAGGTTAATTAGGAAAATTCTGGATTGTTATCATAGTGATAGAATTAACTTGTTTTCTAGTTCCTACACATGAAAGACATTAGATTAGATTTGGGAATTAATTTTGCAAGCAATTTGCATTTAATCTTATAATTTACAAGTAATCTTCTAAGTAACCTCTGTTTTAAAAAAAATTATTGGGGTAATATTAATAAAATCAAATGTTTCAAGTGTACAATTCAGCAGTATGTCATATATATATTGCACTGTGTGTTCACGTCCCAAAGTTAGATTTCCTTCTGTCACCAAATATTTGACCCCTTTTCCTGTCCGACTTATTCACTTAGCATGGTTATCTCAAGACCCATCCATGTTGTCGCAAATGACAATATTTCATCTTTCCTCATGGCTGAGTAATATTCCATTGTATATATGACCACATCTTCTTTATCCAATCATCTTTTGTAGGACACTCTGGTTGCTTTATGTCCTGACCACCATGAATAATGATGCAGTGAACAGCATGGTGATTATGTCTCTGTTTATATTTTTGTTGTTTTTTGGGTTTTTTTTTTTTTTTTTTTTTTTTTTTTGGTAAATATCCAGGAGAGGGATTGCTGACTCATAGGGTAATTCAATTCTTAGGTTTTAAAGGAAATTCCATACTGTTTTCCATAGTTGTTGTATTAATTTACATTACCACCAGCAGTATATGAGGTTTCCTTTTACCCCGCAACCTCTCCAACTCCAACTCTTGTTATTACTTGTCCTATTGATGATAACCACTCTAACAGGTGTGAGATGATATCTTATTGTAGTTTTGATTTGAATTTCCCTAATAGCTAGTGGGGTTGAGCACCTTTTCATATTTCTCTTGGCTATTTGTATGTCTTCTTGGGAGAAGTGTCTGTTTAGGTCTTCTGCTCATTTTTCAATTGGATTGTGTTTTTTGTTGTTGAGTTTTACGAGTTCTTTATATATTTTGGATATTAGCCTCTTATCAGAGGTAAAAAATACATTCTCCCATTTTGAGGGTTCCGTCTTTGCCTTGTTAATGGTTTCTTTTGCTGTGCAGAAGATTTTTAGTTTGATGTAGTCCCATTCATTTATTTTTGCTTTTACTCTCCTTGCCTTTGAAGTCAAATTCATAAAATCTCTAAATCCAAGGTCTATGAGTTTAATGCCTATTGTTACTTCTATGCAATTTATTGTTTTAAGTCTCATATTCTGGTCCTTATTCCATTTTGAGTTAATTTTGATGTGTGGTGAAAGAAACAATGTAGTTTCATTCTTTTGCAGGTAGCTTTCCAATTTTCCCAGTGCAATTTATTGAAGAGGCTTTCCTTTCTCCATTGTATGGTTTTGGCTCCTTTGTTGAAAATTATTTACCCATATATGTGGCAGTTTACTTCTGGACTCTCAATTCTGTTCCATTGATCTCTGTGTCTATTTTTCTGCAAATACCATGTTGTTTTGATTATTATCACTTTTTAGTATAATTTGAAGTCAAGCAGAGCGATACTTCCGGTCTTGTTCTTTTCTCTCAAATAGTTTTTGCTATTCAGGGTCCTTTTTGCTTCTACATAAATCTGATGATTTTTTGTACTATTTTTTTTAAATGCCATTGAGATTTTGATTGGGATTGCATTAAATCTGTGTAATACTTTAGGTAATACGGTCATTTTAATTATGTTGATGCTTTCAAACCAAGACTTGGGAATATATTTTGTATCTTCTTCAATTTCTTTTAATAATGTCTTATAGTTTTCAGTGTATAGACCTTCAAATTTTTTGTTAGGTTTATTCCTAGGTATTTTATTTTTTGTTGCAATTGCAAAAGGAATTTTTTAAAATTTATTTTTCTGAAAATTTATTATTAGAGTATAGGAATGCTATGGATTTTTAAATATTGATTTTGTATCCTGAAACTTTACTGTATTTGTTTATTATTTCTAGTAGTTTTTAGTAGTCTTTAGGATTTTCTCCATAGAGAATCATGTCATCTATTCAAAGTGAAAAATTGACTTTTTCATTCACTATTTAGATATCTTCTAAGTAATTTCTAAGACTCTTCTGTCACTTATTCTAATGAAACCACAGAATTCAGATGAGTCTTGTCTCTATTCTATTTCTCATATGATGCTTTACTTCTCTTCATCTCTTCCATTGTAGTTCATGACAGAAGATTCCGAATAAAAGGATCGAGTCCATGGAGAAGTTAGAGACAATTAACAGGTGTAGAATGTTTTTCCTGTATCTAAGGCAATGATCAAACTTAGTGGAGATCAACAACTACTGCCCATACCATCCCTACCCAACAGATAGAGAATTTCTTGAGTGATGGTAGAAGCTGAGGAGAAGCTTATGTGGTGGTAATAGAGGCAGCAGAAGGGATAGAAATACAGATAAAGAAATCAAAAGAAGACTGGTTGACAACATCATGATCAAATCCTGCCATGTATCTACCTTTGGCAATTGTCTAAATTTTCATACCTACCCTAATGGAAGAGAGTAAGTATTTATTTATTTATTGTTTTTTTGTTTTTATTCATTTTATGCTAAACTTGCTTCTTACCTCATTAGGTCAGACTTTACTTACAGCATTGTCTAAAATATATTCATAGTTTTCATAACCTCTACAGTGACTTAAAAACATTTACTGAATGCCTACCCTTGCCAGGCATAGTGCTAACTGCAAGAACAAAAGAATCAAACACATATTTCGGTACTTATGTGGCAGGCATTATTCTAAGTTCCCTTGTAAAGATACCTTCCTATGATGTCATATGATTATTAGCATCCTAAAGACACAGTATATCCCAAAACACCTGGAATTAAGCAACTACTTAGGGTAGCCACATACTTTCTCTCTAAAGTAGGTGTGCTAAACCATTACTGATATACTTCAGCATAACCCAAGGATACAATACATTTACTGCTGTTAAGGACCTCATATATTTGAACCAAATGGAAAATGTGTTTCTCTCAGTGATGTGAGCCATGAATGCTAAATGTTTGTCTCTGGGTTAGAACCTCTGCCTGTGTGATCTTACAGCAGTTGTACTTCACTAACCCATCTATATTTCCCACTAGACTGTCAGCTCATTGAGGGTATGGGTTCTATGTTACTCACTATTGTGCCTCTAGTGCTTGCACCAGGAATAATACTTCAATATTTATCTGAAGTTAGAGATACCTGGAGCACAATCACTTTTCATAACTGAGTGACTTTGGGCATGCTATAGAATCTCTTTACCTTCTCTCTCAGAAATAAAGGTAATGCAAATCTATGTCATTGGTTTGTAGAGAGCAGTAAACAAGATAAAATATGTAGAATGCATACAATATGCAATATTCAATGAAAATAAGCTGTTGGTTGTCTCTTGAAGGTAAATTTATTCAACACTTATTTATTGAATAATTCCATACAATACTTACTATTTTGGTGTGGTTTCTGAAGATAACTATGGGTAAGTAATGACATTTTCTTTCTGCCCTCTTTTTGTCTTCCCTAGAAGCTGGAGTGGTTATCAACAATAACTAAATTTTCTTAAGTTCAAAACCACAACTTTGATGATGTCTTTACACATATGAAGAGGTAATAATCTGGCAGTAGCCACTGTATGTTACCTAGGCATTATAAAGCCATGGGGAAAGCCAGGCTGTTCTACCTTTCCATCTGCTTCCTTGACTTTGCACATCGCCATCACTGCCTTATCAACGCATAGCCTTTTTTCTATTTTCTTGTTTTGTTCTGACTCCCAATCTTAGAAGGTAAAGTTTTATGTTTTACCACTTCACAACTGTTGGTTTGCCTTCTATGTTACACAAGGGTTCATAGGAGACCATAGCCCTAAAAACAATAGCTACCATTTATTGAGAACTGTAAGTACTATGCTACGCATTGTAAATACACTTTCTCATTTAATTCTTACCATACATATGTGTCTATTACTGGTATTATTTTTATTTTAGAGATGGAAGAAGTTAAGTTGCAGAGCTTGCTCATGGTCAAAAAACTACTAGGTAATGGAGTTTCTATTTTTCCTATGTCTTCTATATACTCCACTATTATCACTGCTGAAGGCAAGGGCATTGTTTCTACAGATGCTTAGATGATGGAAAATAAGCCAATTGAGAAGATGCATTCTGAAGACAGAGAAAGAAAGCATAATGAAAACTTTATAAAGCATATAAGATATTTGCTTGTGCTCTTGTAAATCAATATACAAAAGGAAGGGTCAGAAACTTCAGGAATAAATAATTAACTAAAAATGATTTTAAGTGTTCTTTCAAATCCAAAGGAAGCTTCTTCTTTCAACTCTACACAAAACCTGTCCTAATATCTATAGATAATGTGATCTTAAATAACCTTATCAATCTGCTCAGGAAAAAGGGGAAATCTTTATATATCTTTAAAAGAAGTGGTAAGTTGAATGTAATGAAAAAAAAGAAGGTTTGAAAAAATTGAGGCAAAGAGCATTATTTCTATAATTAGTAAAGTAAAATAAAGTAAAATATATAACTATTGTCATATTATGTTGTTCACTTTTAATAACTTTTAATTTTAAAAGTTTTAGATTACAGAATTATTGCAAAGCTAGTACAGAGAGTTCCTATACACTCCTCAACCAATTTCAATGTTATTAACATTTTATAGCACTATAGTACATTTGTCACAATTAATGAACAGATATTGATAATTATTAATAAAGCCCACCCTTTATTCATATTTCCTTAGTTTATCTCTAATGACATTTTCTGTCCCAGAATGTCATCCTGGATACCACATTACATTTAGTTGTCACATCTTCTTAAGCACCTCTTGATTGTGACTAATTTCTGAGATTTTCCTTATTTTTGATTATCTTGACAGTTTTGAAAATTATTGGTTGGGTATTTTTTAAAATGTCTCTCAATTAGATTTGTCTGTTCCCTCCCCCCTTATGATTAGAGATATTGATTATTTTAGAATATGTAAACATAAACTAGTCAGCATTAACAAAGTCTGTGGTACCAAAAGTTACAAAGCGTCCAGGAAATGAAATGAGTTTTTGGTTAAAGGAAAGAGATTTGATCTTCTTTAGAACTTTATTTTCCAAAGCTATCAGGTTAATAAAATGTACTGAGAAGTACTGCTGTTTAAAAGGCTGGGACTCAAAGATAGATCACAGAGAAAAAGAGAATGGTGGCAAAGTTTACAGGTATATAAGACTGTACAAAGAGATTGCTTTGGGATTAGAGAGTACAAAGTTACCAGAGTATCCAGACAGTGCATAGATACACGCAATCAAGGATAGCACTTTGATTTCACTGTAATTTTTGAAATAGGGCTTCTGACAAAATGAGATATTCATCTATAGAATCTAGCTCTCTGAGAAGGAGTTCAGATGCCAGAGTTTTTCTTGCTGTCTAGAGTCTTCAACAAGACTTCTATCCCAGTAGAAGAAGAAAATGTAATTGGGAAACCAAAGCAGAAAATTATTATCACAGAGCCTACAAACAGGGCAGGGATGAGGAGTGAGCCTGAAATTCCATAGACGCAATGGTAGAAATTTGATTCAGGAAAGCCAGACTCTCAGCTTAAGGGTAGCCAGGTACTTGACATAACCCACCTACCCTCAATATCCTGCCACGTAGCTTAGTATTAAGTGGTTTCCTGGCTGGAGCAGACCTACCAGTCTATGGTCTTGGGTACTTTCAGATGTGTTCTGGCCAAGAGATGGTAATGTTTGATTTATAACAAGTTCCTGCAGGATGGCTCTGGGGACTTGGGGGTATGATCTACTCTTTATCTGTATATTTCCATTTTCTCTGTCTCTTTCTAAGAGGTGGATTTGATTTGATAAATGAGAAACCTTCACTTTTCTTTTAAATATTAATGTATCTGCATTGATTTTCATCCAGACTCCATATCAAAGCCTGGGTAATGTTTGGACGCATGCTGGTCCACTCAGAATACAATAATTATTCATTGAAAACAGGGATGTAGTTATGTACATTTATGTAAAATGTTCACTTTGTTAATGTAAAAAATGTCTATGAAAGTAAAATCTACAAGAATTGAGCAGTAAAGACACTTTTATTCCCCTCAACAATTAAAATATATAAATTGTGTATTGTTTTAATATAGTAAATTGAACTAAGTATTGAATATACACAATGAAAATGATTATCAAAAATAATTTTCACTTTGTAATTTAGTTCTCTTAGATTTCTTGAAAACTTCCTTAAAGTTTAGTTTTCTTAGCTTTCTCAGTAGACAGAAGAAACTATTTTAATGCTGGGCAGAAAGATTTACTGATGGTGTATGGGTAAGGGATGTTGAATATAAGCTTTTATTTCTTGAGATAGACAATGAGTAATATGCTCTATTTCTGTTAAATTTCTATGAATTTTTGAACCTTTTTTTTTTTTTTCTGCCTGCAGCATCTGGTATTTCTAGGTGGTCTCCCAAGTACTAACTATACCTAACCCTGCTTAGCTTCTGAGATCAGACAAGTTTGGGCACGTTCAGAATGACATGGCCATAGACAATAGGAATATTTTAATGTGATCTCTATGCATTTAGCTATCTCTGCATTTTTCCCATTGTGACCCTTTAATTTCTGGATGACATCTGTTTGTTCTCCATAACAGCTCTTATTTTAGCCACCATTTCCGGTGCTGTATATCCAGCATTTTAAATATGTTTTTAAATTTGTTGTTTTTCCTTCTAGTTAGTACAGACTGAACATAGCACAATGAGTGGCTGATTAATGCTAAAGTTTAGTGAGTTGACAAGCTTGATCATTTAAATCTTTGACTCAATTTTGTTATCACTAATATCAGTAGTTTTATTTTCTCACTATAAATATAAAAATAAAAAAAATATTCATATAAGTATTTACAAAATGCAGGACTGATAGAGCTGGTGGAATTTATACACACATACGGTTTTATTGCATAGGTGACTTTCCTTTGAGATCACATAGCATCGTGAGCTTAAATTTTTTTACATATTATTAAAATTATTATCCTAATTAACATTATTCATAGACTCCATATATTCCTTGAGTACTGGGATATTTATTTTGTCTGTGCATCATTATTAAAAAGCAATGGCTGGTAATGTAATTCTTAAATAAATATTTGTTTAAAGTAACACTAATGAAAGCGTCATTTGTAAGATACTTAGTACGTGCTAAGCATTGTGTTGGGTAAACACATATTATACATATATTCATGTGTTTTCTAAATCACATGAGCTAACCCTCACAAAATCCCAGTGTTGGCACTATATGTTTTAGATAAGAAAAATCACAGCTCTCTTTATTCTGCCATGCTGCTCAAGTGAAAGACAGCTTAAATGAATGGTGTAGAACGTGTTTGCCTTCCTCAGAGATTTTAAGTTCTAGCTCTTAACCTTTTTCTTCCTACTCACCATTTAAGAATTTAGTATATGCCTTTTAGAATGAATTCTATACATTGTGTACTTAATATACATTTTTTATTTCAAACCAGTTTTGTTTTTCCAGGTAAAGTCCTTGTTTCATCTCACTGACTAATTCTTGAGTTTGATTTCAAATATGAATATATATAAATATATAAACATATAAAACATATATACATACACACACGTGAAATTATACATGTGTGGAAAATATGTGTGTATACAAATTTTATATGTATAGTAAATAGATCCATTTCCTCTTTCCTTTGGTAATAGAATCCTTCAAGTTATACCAGACACATGGCCACCCAGCTACAATATTTCCTAGTCTGCTTTGCAGCTAGGTAAGGTTTGTGACTGCATCATTTAGTATGTGCATTATACGTAATGCCTACAACTTCCAATGAGTCTTTTTAAATAAGATGATACTTTTCTCCTGGTGCTCTTTTGTTTCCCTAAAATCTCCCCAGTGGATTACCATATGAGAGAAAATAAATATCTGTTATATTTAAGCCATTGTGTTTTGGGGAATCTTATATTACAAAACACACACACACATAACTATAATACATATACGTAAATATATAATGCAAATATCTAACAAGATTATGTTTAATATATTAAATTAATACATATATAATTTTCAATTATTAAAAATAGTTTTACTTATTGGCTGTCTGGAATGGAATGCAGCTTTCTAAAACTTTTTATCCCAAACTAAAGGACTGTATTCATTTTGCTAAGGAAGAACTCAAAAATTTCTGGTTTGATTTAAATCTGCAGTACAGGGTCTAAGACCCTCTATCTTAATTCTTAGTTATTTGTTGCAGCTCCTGTACAGTACTTGCTGTAATAGATTTCAACTCTGGCCCACTAAGACAGGATTTGTAAGTTTGCCTTATTATTTATGATAATGAAATATATGGTAATATGGAAATCTCCTTTATGTGCAAAGAAAAAATTCTCATGGAGGTTTGTTGAAATAACTGAAGATAGGAGAATAAATTTTAATTTAGGGAGTAAATAAAGATTTGGTAATTTTATTTTACTGTGAGCCATGCTACTTTCTATTTCTCTTCTCTTTTCCTGAGTTACCTTTTAATAATTCATGCTTGTAGTTTGTAATACATCAGTATTACAGCAAAAAACTACAGAAAATTATCATCTATACTGGATGCACTAGAAGTCCTAAATTCATTTTAGTTCAAAGTAATTAAAAGACCAAAAAGTATTGACTAATTGGTGTTTATTTCAGAATCAGCTAGCTAATCAAAGAGATTTTGATTGCAGAAAACATATGAGAAATAATATTGTTTAAATGTTCATCAGCAGCTGCAAAACAGTTTGAGGTGCTGAAGAATACTTATATACTTCTAGAGATTTTCTAAAATGTTATTCATTACGAATATTTTCCCATATTTTAAAATTATACAAAGGGTTATATCTAAAAAAACACACAAAAACATTTCTTATGTTAGAAAATTGTGAAAATGTAGAATTTTTATTTTTTTAAGTACTCTGGATACAAACACGCTATGCAGCAAATTATTTTCAGATATTTTTCTAGCTTTGTTTAAATTATTTTCAATACATTTAAATTCCTCCCACTATCATGTAAGAAATAAAAGAAAATGTATTTCATGAGATTCCAAGTGATCTATTTTTGTGTTCTCACTAGACAAACCTAGAAACAATGCATTAAAGTTATTAGCAATTGACTAGTTGAGAATTATAGGGTTGGTAACTTTAGGGTAAATACTAAGAAATAAAAATATAATCTTGCTGATATTTTATTTTATTTATTTATTTTAATCACATGTTCATAATCACTGAGACAAAACAGTTAGCCTTTCCTGAAATATTGACTGTGATAAGTAAAATGTAAATACATATCATGACGTGCATGTGCATGCACTTGTGTGTTTGGGTGTTCAGGTTTATAGGAAACAAAGTTAAGGACTTACATTTATTTTTCACCTACTTTGTTCCAGTCATTTATTTTCTCATTTATTCTTCATAATAACTCTGAAAAGCAGTATTTTTCAAAGTGTGATCTAAAATATTTTTGTGAGAGTTTAAAGAGGGGGACTTTTCAAAAGTCACTGAGGAGAGCTTTAAAATTTTGTGCTTCTATATTGATATAAAAATGAATAGAAACATATTCTACTATATATATGTCTTATATTCAAATACATTGTGTTTATGACCACGGCCATTATTTGCTTTATTTTAACCATCCTGAATTAATGAGTAAGAGATCAAGGTCAACTTACAACACAGTCAGTAGTGGTGATTAATATGAAGGAAAAATGTAGCAGTGTAAGGCAAAAAAATAATAATAATTTTTTATAGAGAGGATAGTTAGAGTTTTGTGGAGAAGTGGCACCTTTACAGAGCTTGAATGAGTTGTGGGAATACATGGAGCAAGAGATTTTGTGAGCAAAGGAGCAGCAAATGCACAGACCCTGAGGTAGGAACATGCTTAGAATGTTTAAGGAAAAAGAAAAAGGTTAATATAGGTATGGAGAGTAAGCAAGAGAGAAAGGTAGAAAAAGATGATGGGAAGTTTTGTATCAGTTCTAGAGGCAAGTAGGTGGTGAAATCCACTCCATGTGCCTCTAATCAAACCATGTTTATCAACCAAACCATGTGTCTCAGAGGGGCCGGGTCAGCTAGGAAAACAGGGTACTTTTTTCTTTGCACAAAGGCATTTTCTGCTCTTAGGGATAGGTTGCCCAGCAGAAGCATCTTTCTAATTAGTCCACCTGCAGGGTGCTCCTTTCACATCACACAAAGTTGGGAACTTCCTGTCAAGATGGCAGAGTATGTAAATGCTGTACTAGCCTCCTCTTACTATCACATCAAAATTACAACTAAATTATAGAACACTCATCAATAAGAACCACTGGAAGACTGCTGAACATCATTTCTATAACTAAGAATATAAAGAAGAAGCCACGATGATACTGGTGGCGGTGGGGGGAGGTCTCACATCCACGGTGTGGCAATTAAGAATTGGGAAGGATATCTCAGCTGCAAGGTACCCCTTGAGGTGTGAGGGGTCCTGACCCCTCAATAGGCTTCCCAGCCCAGGGCACTAGTGTCAGGAAGAGGAGTCTCCATAATGACTGGCTATGGAAACCAGCAGGGATAGTGTCTCAGTGAGATGGAGGGCTGACTGAGTCACGAGGCTCACTCTCAAACTCACTCCAAGCTGCAGCATGGGGGAAGAAGGTTGGAAAGTGCCAGGGACAGATGGTGAGCAACTAAATTGACTAACTTTAGAGCAAGGGCTGTAGGGACAGGTGTAGGGGTAACTCTCTCTTGGAATGGAAGTGCTGGCAGGTGCCATTGTTCCTTTGTTAAGCCCTCCTTGCACCCAGCAGGCCTAGCACAGGTGAGTGCCGAATTTGTACTATCCATTAAAGTGTCTAACACCTTTTTCTTTGCCCTGATAATTCCTTGAGACCTTGGCCCACCAAGTTCATGTGCCTGGCCTGAACCTATTCCAATGGCTTTTTCACACAAGTGGCCTGTCTTGGCGCATGCTGCAAACTTTCCCAAAATCTTTTAAACCCCAAACAAGAAACAGGTGGCCTCGACATGCCCTGTACTTCTTGCTAAGTGGCCCCAAGCCCAGCATAAGCAATGACTGGTTTCAACTTGCATTTTAACTCTCATCAGGTGACCCAAGCCTGACATAAGTAGTGGTCGGCCTTGGCTTGGAACATAGCTTCTACAAAGTGGCCAAAAGCCTGGCACAAGTGGCAACTGGCTTTAGCCCACATTGTGGTGTGTGCCAAAGAGTCCCAAGGTCAGCACTAGTGGCAGCTGGACTAGGTTCACAGGATTGCCTCTCCTGAGCACTTTCAGTGCAGCAAAAGCAGCAATCAACCACAGATAACTTTGTATCACTTACCAGGCTGCCCCAAAACAGGCACAAACAGCTGCTGACCTGGCCTGCAGCAGAACACTTCTGGAGATTCAAAACCAACCACCCAGTGGCTAGATTCAGATGACACCAGAGCACTACCCAATCAGCTCCACAAATAACGCATCTACATGGCAGACTCAGCTAGCACCAGATCCCTGCTAAAGCAACTCTGTCTCCTTGGGGCTGGTACCCGCACAATAGCATATCTATTATAGTCACAGAGAGCCTCACAGCCAGTCAGCCTGTGGGTTAATCCCATCTTCTGGGATGCTAATAGAAATCAATGCTCAACTATAACAGAGGGTACATACAACCCGCACAAGGTATGCCCCTGGAGAACCTAGCTCAGTGACTAGGGAAACTGTGACCAGGTCCCACAAGACACCTACTAAGGCCAAGACTGAGAGATGTAGCCAATTTAGCTAATACATGGAAACAAACACAGGGAGGCAGCCAAAATGAAGAGACAAAGAAACATGTTCCAAATGAAGGAACAGGGCAAAACTCCAGAATAAGAACTATATGAAATGGAAACAAACTATCTACCAGATGTAGAGTTCAAACATCGAATAGAAGGATGCTTAATAAACTTAGGGGAGTAATTGATAAACTCAGTGAGAACTTACACAAAGATAAAAACTATTAAAAAGAACCAGTCAGAAATGAAGAATTCAATAACCAAATGAAGAATACATTAGAGGGAATTGACAGTGGATTAGATGAAGCAGAATATTGCATCAGCAATTTAAAAGGTAAGATAGCAGAAAATATCCATTCAGAACAGTAAAGAGAAAAACTGAATTAAAAAATGAGGACAGTTTAAGAAACCTCTGAGACAACGTCAAACATAACATTTGAATCATAGGGGTATGAGAGAGAGAGAGAGAGAGAGAGAGAGAGAGAGAGAGAGAGAGAGAGAGAGAGAGAGCACGCTCGCATGCGCAGGAGATTAAAAATGTCTTTGAAAAAATAATGACTGAAAATGTCCCTAACCTGCAAAGGAAGTACACATACTGGTCCAGGAAATACAGACAGTCCTAAACAAGATGAATCCAAAGAGGTCCAAACTAAGATACATTATAATTAAAACAGGAAAGGCAAAAGTCAAAGAGAGAACCTTAATAGTAGCAAGAGAAAAGCAGTTAGTTACATACAAGAGAGTTCCCATAACACTGTTGGCTGATTTCTTTAAAAAACTTTGCAGGCCAGAAGGGATTAACACAAACTATCTAAAGTCATGAAAAATAATGATCTGCAACCAAGATTACTCTACCCAGCAAGTATAATTAAGAATTGAATGAGAGATAAAGAGTTTCCCAAACAAGAAAAAGCTAGAAGAGCTCATCACTACTAAACCAGTATTACATTATACGATTAAATAATCATAACATTTAACAAGAAATGTTAAAGAGACTTATTAGGTAGAAAAGAAAAGATTAAACTATGAATAAGAAAATATAGGAACAAATAATTTTTACCAACAAAGGCAAACACTTAGGAAAAGCAGTGGATTAAACAATTATAATGCTAGTACAAAGGTTAAAAAATGAAAGTAGGAAGATCATCTGTAATTATAGCAATAAAGTAATGGATACACACAAACACACACACACATAAGAAGTAAACAAAGACGATAAAACATAAAAGTACAAGGGGTGAGTAAAATTAAAGTGATTTTAGAATGTGTTCAAACTTAAGCAACCATCAATTTAAAATAGATTGATGTAAACATAGTTTGGTACATTTGAAACATATGGTAACCACAAGCCAAAAAACAATAGATATACAAGAAATAAAGAGAAAGGCCTCCAAACATAACACCATAAAGTCATCAACATGCAAGAAAATAAGAAAAGAACAGAAAACTACAAAGAAAAAAATCAGAAAACAATTAATAAAATAGCAATAACTACATACCTATCAATAATTACTTTAACTGTAAAGGGACTATTTGTTTTAATCAAATCCGCAGTGTCGCTGAATGAATGATAAAACAAACAAAACAAACAAACAAACAAACAAACAAACAAAAACAAGACCCGTATATATGATGCCTACAAGAGACCCACTTCAGATCGAAGACACACACAGACTTAAGGTAAAGGGATGGAAAAAATACATTTCATGGAAATGGAAATGAAAAAAAAAAAAGCTGTGGTAGCAATGCTTATATCAGACAAAATAGATATTAAAACAAAAGACAAAGAGCATTTCATAATGATAAAAAATCAATCCCACAAGAGATATAACTCTTGTAAACATCTAAGCATCCAACATAGGAGCACCTAAATAAATAAAGCAAATATTGACAAACATAAAGGAAGAGATCAAGAGTAAGACTGTAATAGTGAGGAACTTTAACACCCCATCAATGAATAGATCATTCAGACAGAAAATTGGCAAGAAAAATATGGCCTTAAATGACACATTAGACTGGATAGTTAATTGATATTTATGGAACATGTCACCACAAAGCAGCAGAATATACATTCTTTTCAAGTGTACATAGAACATTTTCTGGAATAGACTACACTTTAGGACATAACATAAATGTTAATAAATTTAAGAAGATTGAAATCATAGCAGCATCTTTTCCAATCACAATGGTAATAAAACTAAAAATCATGTACAAGGAGAAAACTGAAAAACACAAAAGCACATGGAGGTTAAAGAACATGCTGCTAAACACTGATTGGGTTAGCAATGAGATCAAGAAAGAAATCAAAAGATATCTTGAGAGAAATAAAAATGAAAACACAATGACCCGAGATCTAGGGTCATTGAACCAGAAATAAAAATGAAAACACAATGACCCGAGATGACGGAGTGAGGATGTGGGGCTGTCCAGTCCCCACTGGCTGAGTGGGACGGAGGCAGGGGCAATGGCAGCTGCAGACATAGCCAAAGCAGTTCTAAGAGGGAGATTTATAGCAAAGAAGGTCTACATCAAGAAATAAGAAAAATCTTAAAAAACAAACTAAACTTATACCAAAAAGAACTATAAAAGAAACAAACAAAGGGTAAAATGAGTAGAGGGAAAAAAATAATAAAGATTAGAGTGGAGATAAATGAAATAGAGTCCAAAAAGAAAAAAAATAAAGAAAAAGAAAAAAATAATGAAACCAAAATCTGATTATCTGAAAAGATGAACAAAATTGATAAATCCTTAGCCAGACTATCAAGGAAAAAAGGGACATGGCTTAAATAATAAAATCAGAAATGAAATAGAAGTGACATCCAACAACACAGAAATACAAAAGGTCACAAGGAAATACTATGAACACTTACACATTAACAACCAGGAAGAAATGGATAAATTCTCAGAAACATATAATCTTCCAAAACTGAACCAGGAAGAAACATAAAATCTGAAGAGAACAATAAACAGTAACAAAAATCAAACCAGTAATCAAAAAACTCCAAACTAACAAAAACCCAGACCAGATGGTTTCAGAGGTGACCAAACATTTCAAAAATTAATATTTATCCTTCTAAACTATTACAAAAAAATTCAAGAGGTGGGAAGCCTCCCAAATTTATTTTACAAAGTCAGTATTACCTGATGCCAAAATCAGACAAAGACACTAAGAAAAAGAAAAAAGGACTAGAACAAAAAAGAACACTATAGGCCAATTATTGTGATACAACAAAATATTAACAAACTGAATTCAGCAATACATAAAAAGTTCACACGCTGTAAGCAAGTGGGATTTACATGCAGGATGCATGGTTAATTCAATATTCCCAAATCAACTAATGTGATACACCTCATAAATCAAATGAAATACAAAAATGTTATGATCATATCAATAGATGCAAGAAAAACAATCAACAAAATCCAATATTCATTTATGATAAAAACTCTCAGCAAAGTGGGGATAAAAAGGGCCTTTCTCAACATAATAAAGAACACATGTGACAACCTCTCAGCTAACGTTATATTTGATGATAAAAATCTGAAAGATTTTTCTTTAAAATCAGGAGTAAGGATGTATGCTTTCACTTTTATTTAACATAGTATTGGAAATTGTAACCACAGCAATCAGACAAGAAAAAGAAATAAAAGGCAATTAAATTGGAAATAAAGATGTCATTATCTGCCAATAACATGTTACTGTATATAGAAAAGATTTTCCACTAAAAATATTATTACTAATAAATAAAGAAGTAGCAGGATACAAAATTAATATTCAGAAATCAGTTACATTTGTATATGCCAATAACAAACTATCAGAAAGAGAAATTAAAAAAAATCCATTTGTAATTTCATCAAAAATAATAAAATACCTAGGAATAAATTTAACCAAGGAAGTAAAAGACTTGTATTCAGAAAACTATGTTATTGAAGAAAGAATTTGGAGAGATACAATAAATGGAAGGATATAATGTGCTGATGGATAGGAAGAATTAATATTATCAAAATGTCCATACTACCCAAAGCAATCTACAGGTTCAATACACTCCCTATAAAAACACCAATGGTATTTTTCATAGAACTAGAAAAAATAATTCTAAAATTTAAATAAAACAACAGAAGACCCTGAGTAGCCAAAATAATCTTGAGAGAAGAATACAATTGGAAATATTATGTGACCTGACATCAAACTATATTACAAGGCTACAGTAATCAAAACATGATACTGGCATAAAAACAGACATATAGATCAATGGAATAGAATAAACAACTCAAATGAATCCATACCCATATGATCAATTCATCTATGATAAAAGAAAGAAGAATATATAAGAGGGTAAAAACATTCTCTTCAATGAATAGTGTTGGGAAAATTAAACAGATACATGCAAAAGAATAAAACTGGATCACATTCTTACACTGCATATAAGAATGAAATCAAAATGGATAAAAGATTTAAATGTTGGACCTGAAACCATAAAACTCTTAGAAGAAAGCATACGCAGTATTCTCTTTGATGTTACTCTTGGTAATTTTTTTTGAGGGGGATATGTCTCCTTGGGCAAGGGAAACAAAAGAAAATGTGAACAAATTATACTAGACAAAACTAATATTTTCACACAGCAAAGGAAACCCAACACAATGAAAAGACAACATAATGAATAGGAAAGATATTCACTACTTATATATCTGATAAGGGATTAATATCTAAAACTTATAGAGAACTCATATAACTTTACATCAAGAAAACAAATCATATTGAAAAATGGGCAGAAGACTTGAATAGATATTTCTTCAAAGAGAACATACAGATGGCCAAAAGACAGATGAAAAGATGCTCAGCATCACTAATCATCAGGAAACCACAAAGTAAAACCACAGTGTGATATCACCTCACATGTGTGAGTATGGCTACCATCAGTAAATCAACAAACAAGTGTTGATCAGTATGTAGAGAAAAGAATGCACTGTTAGTGGAATTGTAAACTGGAGTAGTCACTATGGAAAACAGTATGAAGATTCCTCAAAAAATTAAAAATGGGGGGTGGGGGAATGGTGTAGATGATAGAGGCTCTGTTCATCCCTCTGGTGACCAAATCAAAGTTGTGATGGAAACAAGGAGCAAACGGCAAGGTAAATTCACCTGGGAGCTAGATGAACAAGCCATACAACTAGGGAGAAATCTAAGAAATTACCCTGCAATGGTAGAAGGTACGACGGAGTGAGGATGTGGGGCTGTCCAGTCCCACTGGCGAGTGGGACGGAGGCAGGGGCAATGGCAGCTGCAGAAGCCTCTTAAAGGGGCTGTGCCCATGAGTGGATTTTCATGGTAACATACCTGTGCTATTTGGGCTGTGCGTAGGGGGCACCAGGGACTTACAGGGTGTCACTGAGTTGTTGGAGTGAAGGCAGAGGCAATCCTCACTCTGTACAGAAGTGCTGAGGTATCTATTATTCCTCTGTTGAGTCCTCCTCTCTCCCAGTGGTGGTCTCAGTGTTGCCATAGCCAAACATCATCAAACTGGATAACAGAAGTTGCTCCACCAGTGGATTCCTTGAAACTCTGCCTTCCTCTAACTCCTGGCCCCACCCAAGCCACATCCAGGTGTGTCCTCAGGGAGTCAGGTGATCATTGCTGAGGTGCCTAGATTCACACCAGAGAGAGAACAGGAAGCTGAGTATATATTTGAAAACATAATGATGAAAAAATTTTCTAACCTGGTGAAAGAAATAGACAGACTACCCAGGAACTTGGAGAGTCCTCAAAACCTGGAACTCAAAGAGGCCCACACCACATCATAATTAAATGCCAAAGGTTAAATACAAAGAGAGAATCTTAAAGCAGCAAGAGAAAAGCGGTTAGTTACCTACAAGGGAACACTCATAAGACTGGAAGGTAATTTCTCAAAAAAAACTATGCAGGACAGAAGGGCTTGACACAAATATTTGACAGGATGAAGACCCAGGATCTACAGCCAAGAATACCTTATCCAGCAAAGCTATTATTTGTATTTGAAGGACAGATAAAGAGCTTCGCAGACAAAAATAAGTTAAAGGAATTTATTAACGCCAAGCCAGTATTGCAGGAAATGTTGGAAGGACTGCTTTAAGAAGAAAAAACACGTATCAAAAACAGGAATAAAGAACGATAATAATTACATTTCTGTCAGCAAGTATCTCAAATAGAAAAGAGTTAAGTGCTCTAACCAAAAGATAGAGTGGCTGAGTGGATAAGAAAACAAGACCCCTATACGTTGCCTATAAAAAAAGACTCACTTCAGATTAAAACACACACAGACAGACTAAAAAGAAAGGGATTGGAAAAGATATTGACTCGATCGATCTAGAAGGTTGAATGAAATGGGTCGGATAGAGAAAGAGAAATTTCACATGATTTCATGTACATGTGGAATCTAAAGAGCAAAATTAAAAACAACAAAAGTGAGAATACGCTAATTGATATAGAGAATATTTTGAAGGCTACTAGATGGAAGGGGTAGAAGGACAGCAAAAAAGGCAAAGGGATAAAGAGGTACGAATGGATAGTTGCAAAATAGACATAGAGATATAGAGTGTAGCATGGGGAAGATGGTTAATAATGTTGTAATAAATATATAAGGGGTAAGAGGGGTACAAATTTAGTGGGGTGATCACTTTGAAAATTATGTGGATCTCTAGTCACTATGCTATACGACTGAAACTAGTATATTATTCTATGCCAACTATAATTGGAGAAAACTCATCGAATTGTACAATGTAAACACAAGCAACTAATTGTCTATTTCAATAAAGAAAAAAGAAATGTATAAAAAATTAAAAATGGAACTACCACATGACCTAGCAATTCCATTTCTGGTTATTCGAAGAAATCTAATTCAAAAAAATGTATGTATCCCTATTTTTATTGCAGCATTATTTACAATAGCCAAAATATGCAAGCAACCTAAGTGTCCTTTGATAGATGAATGAGAAGATATAACACATATATGCAATGAAATATTACTCACCATAAAAAAGAATGAAATCTTGCCATTTGAGACAATATGGATGAACCTATAGGGTATTATGCTAAGTGAAATAAATCAGACAAAGAAAGACAAATATCATGATTTCATTTACATGTAGAATCTAAAAAACAAAATAAACCAAGCAGAAACAAACTCACAGATACAGAGAAAAAAACTGGTGGTCACCAAATAGGAGGGACTTTGAGTGTTGGCAGAAAAAAATGAAGGCATTAAGAAATACAAATTGGTAGTTACGAAATAGTCACAGAGATGTAAAGTACAGCATAGAAAATAGAGTCAATAATATTGTAATAACTATGTATGGTGTCATATCGGTACTAGATTTATTATATATAATTATGTAATATATATAATATAACTGTAACTTATTATATATTTGTGTAAGCACTATGTTGTGCACATGAGACTAATACAGTATTGTTGCCAATTATAATTGAAAAAAAATTTTAATTACACAAGGTTGTTACATAGACTAGTGAAACATTGAGGGAAGAAGAGGTATGCAGAGGCATATCACTTAGACCTATAAGGTAGAATACAACTTCAAAGAAACATGGAAATGGTTGAATTTGTATAAGTTTATTACAGAATTCAATTCAGCTACAGAGTGTCCAAAGCAAATGCTGAGAGCTAGCCAGAACTAGTCTGAGACTGTGGCTTGGTCTTGTGTGTAAGTTGGAGTGAACTTGGGCAAGTAAATTCATCTCTCTGGCTGTGTTTTTTAATCTGCACAATTAAAATGTTGATACCCAATTCACAGCTTTGTAGAGAGTGAGATGTTTGCAAAGTGCTTCACCCAGTGCTTTACCTGCAGCAAGACCTTAGGAAGTATAAACTATCCTCGTTATAATCATCAAGGCATTAAATTTGGTCCTGGGGAAATATAAAGGCTGAAAAGACCAAAAATAATAATAATGAGATTAGTTCAACGATTTTTAACAAATATTTCTTGAGAGACTTCTCAGGGTCAGGCATCATTTTGTTATCGTTAGAGCCGATCAGAGTTTGTTGTTGCCCCAATGGCAGTGGGGAGGGAGAGGAATAACGATGACACAGAAGTGTAGTTAGCATTTTTCCTCAGTTCTTCCTCATTGATGCAGTGAAGAATCACAAGTCAATGAGATTTAGAAAAGATTTATTAAAAGTATATTTTAAAAAGATAGAGATTGTCTCAAGGAGGCACATGGTTCCATTGATCAAAGGTGCAACCGAGCACAGTAATAACAACAGATAACAAGAGAGCAAAAAGGGCCCCAAAGCCACAAAAGGCCACACGAAAAGCCACAAAAGGGCAAAAAGGACCCAGAAGTGGGAATGCCTGCATTATATCTGACTGTCATGGGTGGTTACAAAGGCCTTCCTAGGTGATTGGCGAGTGAGGTCATTTTCATTAACACCTGGCTGCTGTATAACTCTTTGCCTAGTGTGCATGTGTGTACCCAGAATTCTACTACCATTAGGGTGTTCTTTGGGCAGTCTCTAGGCTGGGTCCCAATTCCTTTTTCCCCCCTGTTGCTCACGTCTGTCTAGCTACCTAACAGTTTTATATTCTAAAGATGAAATAATGAACTAAAAAGAAAAGGTTCTACCCCCTCAGAACTTTAATTTTAGAGTGAAACAAAAGACAAATGAATAAACAAACCTATGGGTTGTGTAGTAAATGTCCATATGAAGAAAATAAAGCAGGTGAAGCGATAAAGAATGATGGAATTAAGCCTAAAAGAGGGGTGACTATTTTACATAGGATTATCAAGCTAATACTATGTGTAGAAGTGACATTTATATAGAGCTCTGAATTTAGGGAGTGTTCTAAACATCTTAAAATTAAACAAATGCAAAGGCCTGAGGTAGGAGCCTGCTTGGTATGTTTGGAAAGAGCAAAAGACACTGTTGTGGCTGGGATTAATTAATTCATGTTGGAAAGGAGAGCAGGCAATGACACAGGAATAGAGTCAGATCAGAGAGGCAGTAAGATAATCTTTAATTTCTAACAACCTACACTAGAAATCTAGGAAGTTAATCACATTATTAATTAACCTATTGCTGCTTTTACTGTTGACTTTGTTTTTAATAGTTTTCTTTCCAATCAGTCATCTAACAGTGGGTTTTAATCCCCACAACACTTGTCCTTGGGAGGCTGATTAAATAATCACAGATCACATTGCTTAAAAAAAAAAAAACCTCATCTCTTCTTCAATTTAGAAGAGGATTAAGCAAATATAAATATATGAGTTTCTACTTGCATGAATCCAAAAATTCTTAAGAATAGGAATTCGTTATTCAGGTAAATATGATACCATTATGATATGCATATTTTAAAATTTAATTTCTAGCGTTAAAAGTAGGCTCTGCAAAGCTTCATCTTAGTTTTGTGCTTTTATTACAGGTTGTTTAAGCATAGAATTTTAAAACTGAATACATAGAAATGTTAAAAGGTGATGCTCTTCCCTCTATGTTATCCCATGTCTCTCAATTTTCTTCTTGTATCTTCTCTGTCTTCTTCGACTGGTTTTATGGAAGCATATTAACCTTTAAATCACAATTTGTCTGAACTTCAAAAACTATTGCCTTAAACTGTTATATAAAATAACAAAATTAAAGGCAATTTGTCATCCTCCAGAAAAGTGTGCTCCATTACCTCCTAACGAATTTGGGAATGACATTTCTTTTTACTTCAAGTGGCTTTTAATCTTTGTCACAACTTTTTATATTCCTCTTTAGTTGCATACAGATCATTTAGGACATTCGCCTCATCTGAGTCTTTCACGCAGACACAAACACATTATCCTTCTACACGGAAGTCGTGTGGGTAACTTAAGGAAAGCATTTTAAATTATTTCTGTTTTAATATAATAATTAGGGTTACTTTGGATCATTATAGCAATAGAAACATAGTTAAAATAACACATCTAAATCAACAGAATTACTCCATTATGTCTGAGAAAAGTGATTTCTCCCAGTCATCTTGGTTCTCGTTCCAGCACTCTGGATGCTCCTTTGACATTGCTGCAAACTCTCCTTTCAGATCCAGAGCATGCACGTGCCTCTCAGCTTTCATCCGCTCTGCTATACCCTACTGGGATCAGGACTTTGCAAGTTGCATTTCTGCATTGCCAGTGTATCCGCAGTAGGTTCTATTAGTAAGGGGCAGATTGCAAGGCTGGAGGAGGGGAAGGGACTTGCTCCTTCTGTTCCATTGCTCTACCTATTTGCTTCATGATGTTATTTACTTTCTGTTTTCTTATTATTGCCAGGGGCTCCCCACCTTCACTTAGCGGTGGTAGATCCTTCCTGTAGCAGCAGTTTTAAGTTATTCTAACACTTTCAATGTGGCAGAAAGAATTATAAATTGGCTATAAATGCCCAGCCCCACATGTACATATACTTTCTCTAAGTTATTCAAGCAAACACTGATCCAGGTGCTGCTGTGAAGGGGGCTTTTACGAATATAATTAAGATGCAAAATCAGTTGCCCTTGAGATAGGAAGATTATCCTTGGTGGGCCTAGCTTAATCAGGTGAGCCTTGAAAAAAAGGATGTGTCTTTCCTGGCAAGAGCAATTAGAAACTGAAGGATTTAGTGTATAATACCCTCTAGGCACATTCAATTCATGTTGTTGCAGATGGCACGATTTCATTCTTTTTTATGTCTGAGTAGTATTTCATTGTATAAGACAAAGACAAATACTATATGTTTTCACTTATATGTGGAATCTAAAAACCAAAATAAATGAACAACAATAATAATAAAAAAAAATATACCCAGAACCAAACTCATAGATACAGAGAACATTTTGGTGTTTGCCAGATAGGAGGGGATAGGTAAGATGAAAAAGGGAAAGAGATAGAGAACTACAAATTGGTAATTACAAAATAGTCATGGGGATGTAAATATAGCATAGGGAATATAGTCAATAATATTGTAATATTTATGTATGGTGCCAGATAGGTACTAGTTTTAGCATAGTGATCCCTTCGTATATAAATGTCTAATCACTATGTTGTATACCTGAAACTAATATAATATGTATGTTAACTTTAATTGAAAGTTAAAAAATATATTTTATAAAAAAGAAGCATTGAGTGCAAGGGCAATTCTCTGTTGATGCTATTGAAGATGAGAGGGGCCACTGGCAAAAACGGTTAGCCTCTAGGACCTGAGAATGGCTTTCAGTTGACAGCCAGCATGGAAGCAGAGAGCTCTGTCCTACGACTGCAAGAAACTAAATTCTGTTAGCAGCCAATAAACTTGGAAGGCAACCCTGAGCTTCAGATGAGATGCATCTATAGCCAACACCTCAATCCCAACCTTCTGAGAAGATACTTATGAACTACAGAACTGTAAACTAATAAATGGCTGCTTGTTTAAGCTGATACATTTGTGATAATTTGCTACACAGCAACAGAAACTAATACATTAGCTTACACATCTCCCTTTGGGATTCTAGCACCAACTGCCTGTTGTCCTCTCCTAAGAGGTCTAGAACTCATCTTTGAATTCAAGACAACAGCAGTAACCAAGCAATGCCCCTTGTACAGGAAAGGGTTAATTCTGCTCTCTGGACCTGTAACAGACCCCTCACCAAGGGTGGCCTTGTCCTTCGATTCATCCTTCTGTTTGTTTTTTTTTTTTTTAAAAAGATATTGTATGTTTGCTGCAAAGGATTATCAGCCTGTTTCCCCCACAGAATTCCAGAAATCTGATAGCTATTTTCAATTTCATTTCATTTCATTTTGTTCTACTTCATTCCAACTGAAAGTAATTTTGGTGTCAAAAACCTGTGGATCTCCCAATTGTGTCAGGAGACCCACACCATTAGACAAAGCTTCCTGCACAAATATTTCCTGGATAACCCCATCTCTATTTCTGGCTTCTGCTCCATTGGTTGATTGGATCCATGAGTCACACACCTAATCTCCTTTAACAGAAGTATGTCCAGCCACACCCTTGGTCCTGTCTCCAGAGCACCCTATAGCATCTTTTGCAATCTAGACAGGCTGATAACTTTCCAAATCATCAAGTGCTGTTTCCTTTTTGCTTAATGGTTTTTCCTCAATTTATCTTCTCCTCTGAATTTTAGTATTAGCAACAAGGAGGAATCAGGCTTTATATCTTCAACATTTTGCTAGGAAGTTTACTTGACTAAATATCCAAGTTTATTGCTTATTAAGTTCTGCGTTCCACACAATAGCAGAACACAATTCAACTACATTTTCTGCCACTTTGTAATGAGGATCACCTTTCCTCCAGTTTCCAGCACCATGTTTTTCATTTTCTTCTGAGAACTCACCAGAAACATCTTTAATGTTCATATTTCTTTCTAACAACATTATGTTTATGAACATGTTTCCTTTTTTCATGACAAAAGCTTTATATGCTCCTCACTTCTTTCTGAACTCTCACAAGAATCACCTTTAATATACATATTTCCACCAACTTTCTTTTTACAGTCATGTAGGCTTTTAAAATCCCATACCTCAGAATTCTTCCAGCCTTTACTCATTATTGTATTTGAAAGTCACTTCCACATTCTTAGATATTTGTTACAGTACTTTTTCTTGGTACCAAAATCTGTATTGGTTCCTTGAGGCTGTTGAAAGAAATGATACCAAACTGGGTGGCTTAAAATAACAAAAATCATTCTTTCATAGTCCTGGAGGCCAGAACTCTGAAATCAATGTGTTGGTGGTGCCATGCTCCCTTCAATGGCTCTAGGGAAGAACTCTTCCTTACCAATTCCGGCTTCTGGTGGTTCCTAGCAATCCTTGTGGCAGCCCTCAATCTCTGTCTCTGTCTTCACATGACCTTCTTCTCTTCATCTCTGTGCCTCCTTCTCTTATAATAACACCAGTCACTGGATTTAGGGTTTAATATTATCTGGGGACCCTCAACTTAATTACATCTGCAAAGACACTATTTCTAAATAAGGTCATTTTCAGAAGTACCAAGAGTTAATATTTAGACATAATTTTTTACAGGCATTATTCAACCCACTAAAAATCCCCAATAAAAAAATACCCAATACCTAATAACCCGGAAGCTAAAATGGTTGTCAACACAGCACAGATGTTGTTGAAGTCATCATATATCATTGCTGGGAGAATTAAGTGTGTCTATGTGACTCCACTCAGAGAGGATACCTGGAAACTCATCTGATTTCTCAGTGATTTCTCCCCATCAACCTTTGTTCTTAACTAATTTTAATCCATATCATTTTGCTTTCATAAACCATAACCCTGAGTAAACAGCTTATCTCATTCCTGTGAGTCTTCCAGTAAATCATTAAAGGTGAGGGTAGTTTTGGGGACACCCAACACATCTCTCCTCAGAGATCTGAGAAGAAGCTCTTCAGGACCCCTCTTTACACTTCTAAATTTTAATAATCTCTACTTCTGCTGTTCTTCCAGCCCTAGGGCTAGTGCTGCTTTGTGCTGTTGCTTACCTCCATGTTATCATATTACTATAGTGAGTGTTTCATTTTGACACTTTCAGTTCTTCAATTCTAACTTAAGAATCTTTATATTAAGTTGTGTCTTTTAAAAAATAAATAAATGAACAAATAATGTGTGAGATTTATATCTCCCCAGTGGACTTCTATAGATAAGTCATCCTTACTCTTATTTTCTGTTCATTGTATCTGTTCTTTCTTGGGCGATGCTATTCTGTGTGATACAGACACTCCAGCACAGGCCACTGAGCTGGTCTCTCATATGAACATCCAACTCCACTGGGCAACTCCACTTGGCCTTTATCTGAGAAACTGCATTCACTTTATTGTCTCAATCACAAATCAAATTTGTGTGTGTCGCAACCACTCAAATCAAGTTCAGTGTGAAAAGAGAGTAAGAGCTGAAGTGAGGTGAATAAGGGTTCTAATCCTTGCTCTCTTATTTTACGGGAAATAAGGTAGTAAATTATTCTCACAGAGTTATTTTGAGGAATAAAAGTGAATGAGTATGAAGTCCCTAGATCAGTGGTCATTATTACACCTTAGATACTCAAATAATTTCATTCTTCTCTCCCTTGTTATTTGTCTTTGTCTGCTCTGGCTGCTATAAAAAAAAAATACCATAGAATGGGTGGCTTAAATAACAGAAATTTATTTCTCACAGTTATGGAGTCTAGAGAGTCCAAAATCAGGGTGCTGGTTGACTTGGTTCCTAGTGAGAATTCTCTTCCTGGATTGCAGACAGGTACCTTCTTGCTGTTTCCTGACATGGCAGAAAGAGAGAGAGATCATCTCTCTTGTGTCTCTTTTATAAGGACACTAATTCCATTCATGAGGCTCTCTCCTCATGACTTAATTACTTCCCAAAAGTCCCACCTCCAAATATTATTACAAAGGTAACACAAACATTCAGTCCAGAGTACCACCAATCTCTTTTACCGAATTATCATAAATATTTCTTAGTTGTTGTCACTCTTACTGAATATCCGTACCATTATCAAAGACAGCTTTCCAAGAGACTAGTTTATTATGTTATTCTTTGGCTTAAATTCCTTCAGTTGCTTTCTATAGCCTGCAGAATAAAATCCAAACACATTAGTTTAACAATCAGGCTTTGCCTGATCTGGACCCAGGCCTATCCAGCCTTCCCATCTTTTATTCTTCCCCATGCACTCTATCTAAGTTATGGTTGTATCACAGTTTTGCTGATGCTGTTTGCTCTGTTCTAAAATGCTTTCCGTATGCTGCCTGTTTCAGCTACCTCCCACCCCCACCTCCTACCCCTTGCTTAGAAAATCCTACTTATCATTTAAGACTCAGATCAAGTTGTTTTTGACAATGGAGTTTTGGGTGGTTTTGGTTCCTGAATCCAAACACCCACTTGTCCTCCTCCTTGAAGTCACTATTAGTAAGAGAACAAGAATTACAGCTAAGTGCAGAAATACAATTATTTTGATTGCTGTGAGAGTATTGTCTACTGTTTCACTGTCCATCATCTCTGGTGAGCTGTGATATAGCATATAGTTTAGGTCTAGAATAAAGGGGGTTTCCTACTCCATTTCTGAAATCTAGAATATCTGAAGCATCAGAGTAATTGTTTGGATGAGAGTGGTTAAATTCCCATACTTGTCTCGTAGAAGCAGGAAGTGAAAGGAAAGAAATGGAAAAGTATGGCCTTATGTCTTTTACAACTCATTATCTACCCCACTAGAAATCAAGTTTCAGTGAATATTCTGGGATTTGACTAATAAGGTTTATAGCTCCTTTCTTAAAAAGATGCCAATGGCTAAAGAAAGATAGAAGCTTAGGCATAAATTTCTCTCCTTATGGGCATAGGAAAAAAAATGACGGGCTAAAAATCTTTCTCTCACAAAAATACAATTAATTATTGCCTCTTAAATTTTTTTTTTATTTTTTGGTTCCCTAGTGCCTCAAAGGTACCTTGCTCCAATGTTCATACTTTATTCCTACTTGGCACAGATTTTTCTTAGCTCTGATCTTGCACCTGTCTACTGTAATGGTTTGCAGCTTCATCTCCCTATTAGATTGAGAGCTCATAATATTAATTGTGTGTGTGGTTGTGTGTGTGTGTGTGTGTGTGTAGTAAGGTTTTATTAAAGTATTGTTCAAGAAATATTTGCTGAATGCATAAGTTGATTATGAAGTTTTAGGCAGGACTATCAGAAATTACTCTGTGTGTTTCCTTTCTTTTAGGCAAGAGTAAAATAAACATTAAGACTTACCATTTCCAGCTAATTTGGAGGGTAAGTTCGAATGTTTTATATTTTCTTATACTTGTAACAAGACCTCAGAATGTTCACTCTGAAATTATCTAAAAACTAGGCTACATTTAACTATCAAGAAGAAGGCCTAATACTTTGGAAAGTAAAGAGCTAACATTCCATAATCCAGGTGTTTTCCAGTCAAAGTTTTTTATAGTTAATTTTAAAAGCTTCAAAAGATTAAGATTTCTGCATTCAAAAGCCCATTCTTTCACATCTAAGAGGAGGTTCTCAGTAATTTGGAGAGGGGATATTTTATTATAGCTGCTAAGTCTTGGAAGATACTGCTACTTTCCTTATATGAATATGGTTGAAGGTTCAAGAATTATGGTTGAAGGGTTCAAGAATTATGGTTGACAGGACTTCTTATAAGGTTCGAAGCAGTTCACTTTTTGGGCTGAAGTATATAATGAAGTTGATTGCTATCTCTACATGGACAAGTATTCAATCTTTCAAGGCAAGCATGTCCAAGGAGGAGCAGGACTCAAGAGGAAGCCATGTAGCTGAGAAATATATACACAGCTGGGGAGAGGAAAAGGGAATTTAGATAAGAGTAAGTACGAATGACTATGTATACATTTGGGAAGATATTTGAGAGCTGGAATGAAGTATGATGTGGGTAGTTTTGCTTAGAAAAGGGTAAAACTGATGAGTTCTGTGTCAAGAAGGTACTCAGTTGACAGATTCTATAATTAAGACCTATTGTTTATGTCTGTTTTGTTGTTGTTTGTTGTTGTTGTTGGAAATCCTTCTTTTCCATTCTCCATGTATTTAAATCCTGATAATTCCAAAGTCACACTCTAATTATCTTAAATTCCCTGAAACTTCCCTATGACCTAACTTGTTGATAGTTTTTGTGGTTCTCGCAGTATGTTGTTCAAGCCTTAAATGACAAATGTTCATTTTGTGCATTCTAGTCAAAGTCCATGCCTCTCTGAGATGCAGACCCACCACAATGTCTGGGTGGGATTATCCAGTACAAGAGTTTTATTCTTTGATCCTTATGCTTACATTGTAATTTGTATTTTACTAGGTCTTAATTTTTGTCTTCTGGTAATCCCTCATATATATTTTCTGAAAATCTCAAGTTCTTTGTAGATTGAAGCTGGAGAGGAGGTAGGTTAAGTAAAATAGCTGGCCTTACTAAATGGCCTTACTATAATTACAAAACAATAATAAAGATAGAAGCATTTTTAACATAAAATGTTTGTGCCAGGAATACTGTTTTAAGTGCTTTATTTAATTTTTTATAAAAGTTCTTGGAGTTAAGGACTATTATCCTGTTTTGTACATGAGAAAACTGAAATGTGGAAAGTCAAGTAACTCTCATGTCACACAGCTAGACAATGGTTGCTTCAGTGTTTAAATCTAGGCCATTTAACTTCAAAGGATATTTTCTTAACACTACTGTGTATTAGTTTCATATTGCTGCCATAACAAATTACCATAAACTTAATAACTTAAAAAATTAATTTATTATCTTCTAGTTTAGGGGTCAGAAGTCCAAAATAGGTATCACTGGGCTAAAATCAAAGTGTTGATTGCCATGTGTTTCTTCCTGGAGTCTCTAGGGGAGAATCTATTCTCTTTTCTAGTTTCTAGAGACTACTCACATTCCTTGGCTCATGGCCTCTTCCTTCTTCACAGCAAGAGATGGCATTATGTATCTCAGAATGCTCTCTCTCTGAAGCTGATTCCCCAGCCTCCCTCATCTCTATTTAAGGAGCTTTGTGATTACATTCAGGTAATCTAGGATAATCTCTTTATTCCGAGGTCACCCTTATCATGTAATTTAACATATTCAGAGGTTCCCAAGTATAGGACATATATATCTTGAGTGGGTAGATGGACATTATTCTATGTAGCACAAGTACCCTGAGTGCAGTTCAGTTTTTTAAAAAATAAAACACCTTTGAGTCCTTATGAAATACTAGGTACAATGCTGTATTCTGGAGTATAAACAAGAATCAGACATAACCCTTCTTTCCACATGAAGATTCAGTACAGTGTTCTAAGTGACAATATTGACTCCCCACCAGAGGTTGTGTTCTTTGTTTTCCTGAACATATATAAAGTGACTGCCCAGTGAAACACACACTGCATATTGTATTTCATAACATTTATTTCTGTGATTATGTCTAAAATCAGGTCTTCAATGTGAAGCTTCATGGATTTCAGGCACATACCTCAATATGTTGCCCTCATTACTTAAACTGACAAATAAACTGTGATGTACTTTTAGCATTTTATTTCATGTTATATTTGTTTATTGTGTCAACAAAAAGGTAAAGCGAATAATATTCCTCTGATGATAATAGAATGACCATGGAAAATTGCATCTCATAGAAAATTTAATTCTGTCGTGACACTGCATATATTCATGCATCAAAATTAAGACATATAGATCATTATATGAATCATTCAGTTCCCAAATACACTCTGACTTAGTTATTCACAATGTTGGGAAGAATTATTATTTTAAGTTACAGAGAATTTATCTCCATTGCTTTTGTGAATACCAGGTAAATGCTTATTTTGCTTTGCAGATGTTTTGTATAGTTATGTTCTCTCTCCAACTAGACTATATGCTCCTTAAGAATCTAAGAATGGCACTTCTTCATAGTGTTTATATTTCCTGACAGTATGCTATTCTCATAGAAAGTATACTATAATTGTTTGTTGAATGTTACTTGCTATAAAATCTCCAGATCCTCCCCAAATATACATACTTTAATTCTGCCATTGCAGGCCTTAAAATGACAGGATTTCATCTTACTAAAGGGAAATACAGGAGAAAGATGGTTTGATGGGAGGAGTCTGGTAAATGAGATGTCTTCAGGCCTGAGCCTTGTGAAGATAGTCAAGAGTATGCTAGAGATTAAAGTCTAGTGGCCAAACAAAGAAGTGCCAGAAGCAAGTAATAAATAATGGAGAGCATCACCAAGGGATGGGGATTCGAGCATAAAGTAGTGGATCAAGAAATTCAGTTTATGGTTAATCCTCATGGAATGCATGTATTGTATGCAGCTGTTGGAATTAGGTGCTTCCCATCATTGTGCATGGAAATACTGGCTACACTTAAAGGTCCAGAGCCATATTTGACAGGGGTCAAGTATGAGATAATGAGTTAGAAATTAAAACTTGAGGGTTGAGTAAATAAGACTCCCTAGCTAGATGGTGTTAGAATATTCCTGTCAAGTTTTGTGCTGTTCTTGGTAGAACTAGCCAAGGCAAAAAGGACTGAATTCACTCTGATATCCATTCTCTCCATCCAAGAATATTTAGCTGTTTTCCCTAATTACTTTCTCATTTCTCTCCAGGACATCTCATATTCTTGTAAAATATTTTAAAAGTTTATCTCCTTTTAAGTTTAGTGCAATAGTTTGTATCACATATTTAAACATTTGATATGTCCGAAGTTTTCCACTTATGTCTAACTAATATTTGTAGGCCCTCCTGTCACTAACCGTTTTTTAGTTCTTTGAATTGAGCTAAGAGAACTCTGAGTTCTCAATGTGTTATAAGAGTAAGCCCCCTGAGCTCTTTGAGATTAAAATATGACCTTTGAGCAAGAAATTTCTGTCACTTTCTCAAGCCAAATAATTTTATAGCACTCAATACATTGTCTCCTGCTAGAAATATTTGTTTCATTTAGGATGTTCAAAATGTGGAAGGAATAAGACAGTATTAAGATTTACAGTTTACTTTCTTATGAGTGTGGTTTCTTTCACATTCAGTCAGGATGTGATGGAGGTGCTGTCAAGCTCTTTCCCTCAGTGAGAAAAACTGAAAACTGGCCTCTGCGATTGACAATTTTGTAAAAAACCAAAAATTAAAAAATGAACATCTGATTCATTACTTCTGAGTGTGCAAACTCTTAGTTGTTTCCTAATAATCTTTTTTCTCTTTCTTTGGGCACATGGCTATCTTGTGAGACTACTTCACAGCTTCCTGTGTAGCTGCGTGAATGAATTTTCATCAGTGAAAAGTGAATGTAAGGGATGTGTTAATTCCATATGTATTTTTGAAATGTATTTTTGTATAAGCTGTTCAATTGCAGTCCTGAGAACCCAATATTTGCTAGATGTCATTGTTTATGAAGATTAGGTTGAAGCAGGGTGTTGGTTACTGAAAAGAATGCAAGAAAATACATAAAGTTATTGCTTCTTGGGCTCTCATTAGCCATTCATCTGCACACAGTTTGAAAGTGGGCAAATAGATCTAAGAAATCTTAAGGGATAAAAAAACCAATATAACTTTAAACAAAGTCAGTTTGTTTTCCTTTGTGGTGTTATTTGCCACTTATGTTTACATTTTCCTGATTATATTATATATTTCTTGAGGTCAGGGTATAAAATATTACATCCTAAATATTTCTCATAGTTGCAGTCTCCTTCTCCTTTAAAAAATGCTCTAAATTCTAATTTTCTATAAATCATTGGCTAAATAAATTAGGTAAATGTTTAAAAATATTTCATGCTCTAAATATTAATATAGACATCTTTGGGGAGAACCGACTTTTTAAAATGGTCTAATATAAAAGTACTAAGGGAAAATTGTTACCATGCGAGTCCTACTTCCTGCAATAAATTCTTAATAGAGTTTATTTTGAAATTACAGGTTCAAATTGACTGCCTCGGTGTATTCTTTTTTAAGATGTAGATTTCTTTCAGTGTGTAGGAGCTGTCAACTCTTCTTGGAGCTGCTTTGCTAAAAATAAGCCATCTGTGTCAATAGTGAGTGCTCAATATACAATCTAATATCATTTGCACCTGCAAGGTTTAAGAAGGTAACATTAGGTGAAACGAAAAAATTTTTTATGTAATTGAATGACATATCTTACAAAATTATATTTATTAAGCCAGCATGGTTCTTCTTAATAAAGTGCTACCCTCCAAATCATAGATTCTTTACATAACAGGCACAATGGCAGGATGCAGAAATGAGACTAAGGAGAATACAGAAATTCAATTATGATTGTAGACTTCAACTTACATGTTCTCTATAGGACTCTTCCTAGCAATGGGTTAGATGTCTGTAATATTTTGGTATTTGCAGTAACTTTAGAGCCCAATGTGTTCCCCTTTATCCTGACTACATGCAAATGATGTTCCTGTGCCACTTCTTGCCAATCTTACTAGCCAGGGATTAGATGAGTTTTGGTTCTCTTGATCTTGTTAGATTCCTACCACTCCTCAATAAAGTAATTGCATTTTGGTCTTGGGCCATCAAGTTCATCTGAGAAAATAGAATTTAGATCATTCTAGAAAATTTAACAAGTCATTTTGGAAGTACAGGCCAAGAAAAAGGAAAACTCACAATAAGATGCTTAGGAAGGTTGTATCTCCAGGCCCAAGAACCAGGGCCGAGGAACTATATTCTATTCAACCTCTTTTTAAAAACTGTTAGTAAAAAAAGAAAAAGAAAGAAAGAAAATAAGAAAAAATAAAATGGCCCAGTCACACTGGGCCATTGTTTCCCAGAATAAAAGTCCTGACAGAGAACTTTATGTTGGAATACACCATAACATGTCTAAGATATTCAAAAGAATTTCTATATTTCTACATAGTCTCAACTAGTTTTTATTAATGGGGCACAAAAACTGATAAAATAATTTTTAAAAATTGCAAATAATTTAAGTTGTGTGAAATTCCATTGGTCATCAGCTATAGATGAGGGTGGATAGATTTGTGAAAAGTTGAGAACCTCTACTCTGGCTTATATTCTTTCAATGTGTCACCATAAGAAAAAGAAAGCAGATGTCATAGGAAGGGGTCAGAGATACCATGGTAGCACAAATGAGTGACTCAACTAAGTTTTTGAAAGGAGCTATTACTGTCTCTAGAGCAGGGGTCCCCAGCTCCTGGACCATGGACCGGTACCCTGGTCTGCAGCCTGTTAGGAACTGGGACACATAGCAGGAGGTGAGGGGCCAGTGAGTGAGCAAATCTTCACCTGTGCTTGCAGCTGCTCCCCACCACTAGTATCACCATCTCAGCTCTACCTCAGATCATCAGGCATTAGACTCTCAAAGGAATATGGGTCCCTGGTACCAAAAAGTTTGGGGACAGATGCTCTAGAGTAAACCATACATTTATATCTTTATTTTCTTTTGGGCAGTGGATGGTCATTGACCAGAGAGTGTGTTACAAAGGCAGTAAAACTACATATTGACTTATGGAATAGTTTTACAAAAATGATGGTATGACCTTACACGCCCCTCCCCCAGAGTAGCTCATGTCCGTGGGATGGTTGACTTGAATGCAGTATGGCCCAGTCACAAACTGTTAATCTGCTTCTTCTCTGTTAAGATAAAGAGCCCACTCAGAGAATTAAATTCAAAACCATGCCTTAATCAACTGATATCCCATAGAGTGCACAACAGGACAATTGTGTGAATTAAAGATACAACAAATATGCTGCGAAGATGTACAAAGCTGGAAATATGGCATATCTTCCTCAGTTCTCCTCCTGTCTATGGGCACCATTTCCACTCTATGTAGGTCTAAATGACACCAATCCCGAGAACAGTATGCTGTAAGAAATCATTCTAGTTTCCACCTCAAAGCCTCTTTGACTTCTTACCTCAAGAGGGTTGGATGTGAAGGAACCATTTTTCCTGAGGAATATTCTCTTTTCTAATAGGGAAGCACATTTTAACTGGTTTGGGACCTACTGTGTGTGTGTGGTGTGTGTGTGTGTGTGTGTGTTTTAAGGTGGCTCCGTGGCTTAGCTCTTAACCCGGTTAAGCCATGGAGCCACCTAAAGAAAACCTTAATGCTGTGTTCACTATTTCAGTCACACTGAAGCTTAGTCAGTACCTTGATCAGCTGGGGCACTGGTCCTGATGTCAGCTCCCCCTCTCCATGACTCCAAAAAGTTGTACTGATAATGATGATAATGTTAATTGTGAGAGTAAGAGCTATCACATATTCAGCATTGTTCGAACTCAAAAAATTACCTTCTCTCTTTTGTAGATGAGGAAAGTAAACCTTTGAGACATTACGTAAGTTGTTCATTATCACAGAATTAAATAAGTGGTGGAGTTAGCTATCCAGAGAGTCTGCTCTTTTCTCTCCTGTTTCAATTGTGACCTCATTTTAGCCTGAAGAGAGTCTCTCTTTTGTCCCACAGGGACTTCATTTTGTGTTGATTTCCTAAGAATGCCACAAACCAGGTGGCTTAAAACAGCAAAACTTTATTCTCTTAGAATTATGGAAGCCATACGTATGTAATCAAGGTTTTGATGAGGTTGTTTCCTTTTGGCGAGGTTGGTTCCTTTTGGAATGGAGAATGTGTTCCATGACTTCTCCTAGCTTCTCCTGCTGGTTGCGGACAATCCTTGATGTCCCTTGACTTGCAGCTGCATCACTATAATCTCTGCCTCCTTTTTCATGTGGTATTCTTCTTGTGTGTCTCTATGTCCCTGTGTCTTCACATAGACTTTTTGTAAGGACACCAGTCGTTGAATTTAAGGCCCATCCTAATCCAGTATCACTTCATCTTAACTTACTGCAAAGATCCTGTTATCAAATTAAGTCACATTCACAGGTACTGGGGATTAGGACTCCAATTTATGAACATATCTTTCCAGGGGATACAGTTCAATCAGAACATTTTTATCCCCTTTTGGTTTTTAAATTGCTCACTAGAATTTTTTCCAGAAATTCAGCTGCAGGAAAACAAAAGTGTCTGGAGGCAACCTCAACTATCAGCCTGATTATACGAAGCTCCCTTGGAGTGAGCGTATGCCTAGGGGCCTGGCAACTCTTAAAATGGGCAGAAAAGCAAAACATAAATGAATATCTCAGAGAATTATTCTGCCACTCTGATAGGATTGGATCTTGAGTGATTGCTTTGTACTGCCTTCACTAAAGCTCAGAAAAATTGTGCTTCCCTTTCAAGTTGTACAACATAAAAGCTCATGTTGGATGTTTCTTTTTCTGCCTTTTGACAGAACCAAATTATTTATGAGCATGTCACCTAAATGGGTGTTGTTCAAAATCTCCATCTACGAATTTGTTCACACATGATAAATAAGGGGCAGAATAGAATTTCTTGGAATCAGGTGTTCTAACAGTTTAGAGCAGAGAGAGAGCTATAAGTGATAGGGTTAGAGGGAGCAATTCAAGGAAAGAAAATAGGAATGTTAAGATTATCAGTTGGATGAAAAAAAAAGTAGAGATGTCACTTTTAATTGCTACCTATGCAGTGAAACATGGTCACCGATTAGGGAATCCAAGCAAGCAGTCTCTTTTGGGTCCAGATGGTGAGAGCTAAGGCTATTATGTGTTTGCAACACCATCTGGATTTTTGAGAACAATGACACCATATTCCAATATCCAAGGGAAACCTGTGTGGATTTCTGCTTGTCTAATTGCTGCAGTACCTGAAACATATTCATAGCCTCTCCATCTGTACCACATTCCTGACATCTGCCATGTACCATTGACAATGTGCAGTGTTATGTTCTTTCTGTGACCCCATCTTTTCCAATGCATCATTTAGTTCAAATATGTTCAGCCACTGAGGCTGTCCAAATCATTCACTTAGTGACCAAGGGCAAAGTTACCTACCACCCACAAGGGAATGAGTCATTGTATAATGAAGTCTGTAGGGAAAAAAAGGCATTTGTCAACAGAGTCTGTGTGTTCTAGATGAGTTCAAACATTGGACACCACACATATTTAGTGGTGCATAATAGATTAGTAAATTTTTGATAAGAAACATCAGGCATCTTTAGAATCTTAAACAATAAAGAAATAGAAAGTTAAACGTTTCTTGTCAAATACCCACTGTGTGGGATCACCATTTAATTAATAAGCAAGGCCCTTTTCTCTACCAGTATTACTCTCAGAAAAATTAGAAACAGCACAAGGCTCTCATTGGGGGTATATTCTGGGTTTGTCCTAACATCTAATTTTTGCATGTACCAGACATAGTGAGTCTGTTACTCTCTTTTGCTTAGGACATTAAAGGGATAAAATAGAGATAAAATATATAAGATATCTCTGTGCTAAAGGTGCTTTTTTAAAAAGGAGGAAGTTCTTGGGTCTCCACTAACTTGATTATTATACTATGTAATGATGATATAATAAACCATTATTTGTTTAATGTCTACATGCTCTAAACTCTTTGCATATATAATCTTGAATCCATTTGTTAAATGTAAACACTGAGGCCCAGGGACTTCGTAAATTCAGTCTATGACTAAGTTCTGCCGGACACTGGGGGACATGCTCCTTTCACTACATGGTACTGTCTCTCATGGAAGTTGTTTTAAACTCTGAGGAACTTGGTATATTTTTGGACTTTTATGCTTTTATTCTTTTAATACTATTATCTGAATTATAATACAGTTATTATATTAGATGGCTTTTACTGTAATACTGCTACATAGCAAACAACCCCTAAACCTCATGGCTTACCATAAAAAATTTTTATTCCTTGCTCCTGTCTGGGGTCAGCTGAAATTTGGCTTTTATCAATTGAGATTGACTGGATTCACCTGGGTTCATCTGCAGGTCAGGTTTGGGTTTGTTCCACATATCCTATATAGAACGAATAGCTACTCAGAACATGCTCTTCTCGTGCAATGGTAGAAGCACAAGAATCCAAGCCAAATTATACAACAGTATTTCAAGTCTTTGCTCATGTCACATTTGCTACTATTGCACTGGCAAAAGCAGTCAGATGGCCACAATCAATAGTGACAGGGAGGAACACTATATTTGGCCCACTTTAGAGAAAGGTGTGACTAAGTATATTGGTAAAGGACCTGGATATAAACTTCAATAGTAGAGAGGAAGAGGAGAGTGGACACAATAATCTAATCTATCACCAACACCCCTCAGTTATCCATAAAATATTTTGGATAGATAGGTTTTCAAGATGTGTTCAGTAGAACCTCTGAGAAATCTATGTCAGTGGATTTTTATCTCTACCCCAACCAGAAAAATTTTACTTTTATCAATTTTATATATTGGGCTTCCTTATAAATTTACTTTGAACAAAGGAGAAATAAAATAATGCTTAGAAACTACTGGCTTAGGTAATTATAGCTAACAAAAAAAATCATGTATTTAATTTTGGGAGGGCCTATTTTATAATTAACTTACTATCTTTTTCTGTTTTAAGTAGATGAGGTTAACCTGCACTCCATAAAGAGACTCAACTATGGCAGAATGGTTAAAAATCTGGTTTTGGCACTGTCTAGCTCTGTGACCTTGAGCAAATTACTTAACTTCTTTCTATTATTGTTCTTTTCAATAACAAAATAGGAATAGTAAAAATACCTAAATCATAGGGTTATTGTGAGTAATAAGAGAATGAAGGCATATAAAGTGATTAGGACAATATCTGGTATATAGGGAAACATCCATTTAATGATGCTTACAGGAGACCCACCATTAAGTAGAAGGATAGGGCAAAACGTTCAGATCTAATGATAATAAAATTATCATTAAATTTTAAGCACAAAATAATATGTATAATGTATATGAAAATCAAAGTAGAAAGTATTAAAATGCACACCTATTGTTTACCATTGTACCTAAAAACTTGAATGTTAACTAATACCTTTGCATAAACCTGTGTGTTCCTCCCACCCTGTCTCCCTGCTTTACACATATCTCCCAACTATCATTTCTATATAGTATAGTATAATGGTTAAGAATGCAGAATCAATTGCATTGTGCAAGTTATTTAATCCTCTTTGGCCTCAGTTTCCAAATTATTTGGGAACTAATTATAATATCAACCTCATATAAGAAGTATATTGGTAAATAAATTTGTAGCACAGAGAAAGAGACTTTGCAAATGGTAAGCACTGTGCAAATTTTAACTGTTATTATCATTATTATTAGTCAAACATATCACTAAATAATCTGTTTGGTTTTGAGCGTTGCAAGAATAAAATTATAATGTGTATGTTTTCTTTGGTAGAACTCCTGACTTTTTTAAAAAATTATTTATTTTAATTAGTTTCAAGTATACAGTACACTGGTTAGACATCCATATGGTTCATAAAATGATCCCCCCAATTGCTCCCTTCCTCTCCTGACCCTCCACCTAGCCAACGTATTAATGCTAACTGCATTCCCTATGCCGTGCTCCCCATCCCCCTGACCATCTATCAGCTACTAACTTGCACTTCTTTAACACTTCACCCCATTCTCCCAGACCCTCAAACCTCCCTCCCTCTGTCTGTCACCAAATTGTCCACTATATTTGTGAGTCTGTTTTTAATTAGTTTGTTCTATTCATTCTCTAAATTCCACATATAAGTAAAATCATGCAGTATTTTCTTTATCTGTCTGACTTAAATACCTTCTAGATTCATCCAAGCAATATCTTATTCCATCCTCTTTCTTTTAGTCTGTGTATGTCTTTTAATCTGAAGTGAGTCTCTTACAGGCAACATGTAGGGGGTCTTGGGTCTTGTTTTCTTTCCATTCATCCATTCAATCTTTTAGTTGGAGCACTTATTTCTTTTCCATTGAGGTACTTATTGATAGAAATGTAGTTTACCTTTCTTTATTCCTGTTTTTAGTACATACTTTTTCTTCTTAAAGAAGCCCATCCAATATTTCCTGTAATACTGGCTTGATGGTGATAAATTCTTTTAGCTTATTTTTATCTGGGAAGCTCTTTGTCTGTCCTTCAACTCTAAATGATAGCTTTGCTGGATAAAATAATCTTGGTTGAAAACCTGGGTCTTCATCCTGTCAAATATTTTGTGTCAAGCCCTTCTTTCCTGCATAGTTCTTTTGAGAAATCAGCTGACAGTCTTATGGGTGTTTCCTTGTAAGTAATTATCTGTTTTTTTTTTTCTTGCTCCTTTTAATATTCTTTCTTTGTATTTAAGCTTTGGCATTTTAATTATGATGTGTCTTGGTGTGGGTCTCTGTGGATTCCTGATTTTTGGAATTTTGAGCTTCCTGAGTTTTTATGTCCATTTGCTTCACCAGTTAGGGAAGATTTCCACCATTATTTCTTCAAACAGCTGTTCAACATCTTGATTTTTTCAGTTATGCCAATCAGGTGGATAGTTGGAACCTTAATAGTGTCCCATATCCTCCTTAAATTATTTTTATAGTCTTAGCATCTTATCTCTTGCTATTCTGACTGGATGTTCTTGGCTTTCTTGTCCTCTAGATAGGGCATTTGATCCTTTTCTTTATTCACCTTTTAAATTTTATTTAATATACTTCTCATCTCAGATAATGTGTTCTTTCTTTCAGACTGGTTACCTTTTATAATTTACATTTCCATATTTATGATTTTTATTTATTGTTGAAGTTTTCACTGAATTCATCTACACCAAAAGTTCATTGAGCATCTTTATAACAAGTGTTTCGAACTCTGCATTTGTTAGATTACTTGACTCCATTATATCTGGATCCCTGTTCTGTTCTCTCATATGGTTTCTGCTTTTTTGTCTTCCCATTTTGGCTGCCTTTTTGTGACTATTACTATATACTAAGCAAAGCTCCTAAATCTCCTGATCATCTTAGTGTGGATTTGTGAAGTAGGTGACCAGAGTCACAGTCCTGAGAGGGGTTCAGCTGCAGGCCAAATTTAGCTCCCACCTGTGCCCCAGGGTCGCTTGTTAAGATTCAACAAGCAATCCACAGATGCTGTACTTATAGTTGCCTCAAAAGGCCACACCAGAAACCAAGGCCAGCTGCCTCCAGTGCGAGTTTAGGTGCTACTGAGCAAGGGGTACCTGACTAAACAAGGGCATACCTGGATATTGCTTGGTTTGAGGCTGTGAGTTGGGGGAGGCGGGATTTCAGAGAATCCTCTGGGCAGAGTGACCTCTGTTATTCAGTTTGATGACATCATGGTTGTGGTGGTGCTGTGTCCACCCCCTGATAGCGGGGAGAGCTCAACAGGGAACAACGGATATAGCCAGCACTTCTGTACAGAGTAAGTCTCACCTCGGCCCTCACTCTGACAATGTCTCCTGTAAGCCCCTGGTGCCCTCTGCCTGCAGCCGAATTGGCACTGGTGCCTAGAGAGAGCAGCTCTGTCACCATGAAAATGTGCTCGTGGTTGCGGTTCCTTTAAGATGCTTCTGCCGCTGCCACTGCTGCAGCCTCCGTCTCAGCTGCTGGAGACCTGGCAGCCCCACATCCTCGCTCCGTCCTACCTTTTGCTATTGCAGGGTGATTTCTTGCATTTCTCTCTAGTCATATGGCTAGATCCCAGACGATTATTTCTTGCTGCTGCTCCTTGTTTTCGCTGCAACTTTGATTTGGTCACCAGGGGTGAACAGAGCCTCTATCATCTACGTCATTCATTTTTTTTTTCCTCTCACTCCGGACTTTTTAACTTAACATTATACTTCTAATTGTCATCTACATATTGTTGCATAATTTTCCATTGGGTGAATATACTATAGTTTATTCATTTTCGTGTTGGTGGATGTTTGTGTTGTTTCCGCTTACGTATTTTTCTATTATCAATGATGCTTCTATGGCCATTCTTGAACATACCTATTGGTGCACACGTGTAAGAATTTTCTCAAATAGATACATTGAATAAAATTGCTGGTTTGTGGATACTTTAGGATGGATTGTGGGGACTTTAAGAGATTCAGCTATCTTAGATGGAATCAAATTGTTTCCAATGTGCTTGTATCAATTTATATTTCAACCAGCTGATCTTTGGCCTTGGAGGACTTCTTAATCTCTGGACAATTTAGTAAATACAAAATGATAATTCACTGCAATCTTAACTTGCACTTTTGTGATCATAAAATTGAATATAATTTTATATGCATATTGGTTTTTTATGCTTTCTTTTTTGTGTGTATGATGTCTATTCCTGCTTTTCTTTTGCCATTTTATCTGGGTTATTTAATTTTTATTGAGTTGCAGATGTTATTTACTCTTTGAATAATACTCCATTATTGATTTATATTACAAATACTATCTATAATGTTGGATTTTCACTTTATTCATCGTGTCTTTTTATAAATAGGATTTCTTAATTTTTAATATAAACTTATCAATCTTCTCTCTTATGTTTAGTATCTTAAATCATTTCCTAACCAAAATTTGAAAACTGTTCTCACATAATTTCTACCAAAATTCTAAAGTTTTGCCTCTTATATTTAAGGACATAGTCATCTGGAATATATTTTTGTATGTGGTAAAGATTTAACTTAATTTTATCTACATGGACAAATGCATCACTTATGAAATTGTTTCTTCTTTTCCTCATAGTCTGGAAGGCTATTTCTGTCAGTGTGTGTGTGTGTGTGTGTGTGTGTGTGTGTGTGTGTGTGTGTGTGTATTTGGGGTCTCTCTCTTTATCTATTTCCTGAACCACTGCAACACTGTTTAATTAAAATAGCATTATAATGAGACTTGATATTTGGTACAGAAAGTAGCCCCTCTTTATTCATCTTGAGTGATATTTTAGCTACTCATAGGCCTTTGGTCATCCATATAAATTTTTAAGATCAACTTGGTATTCTCAGGCTTAACTATGAAGAATCTAGGTGGGATTAATTTTGTCTCTTGCATTTTTATATTGGTATCACTCATCAAATTTGGAAAAATCTCAGCCATTATCTCTTTAAATATAACACCATTCGTGCTATCTATTCTTTCTTCCTGGGACTCTGATAAAGCATGTGTTAAACTATCTCATTCTTTTTTCTTCATTGTTCAAGCTATTCTTTCATATTTATCATCTTCTTTTCTCTTTACGCAGGAGTCTGTGTTTTCTTTTATCTATTTTCAAATATACTACTTTTCAATAGTACCCAATCTGCTTTTTAACTATTTCAGTTATTCTCTGATTTTAACAATTTTATTTTTATTTTGAAACATTTATTTGTTTATTTAAGTAATATGGTTTGTTACCTTTTAGTATGTCATTTTGCTCATTTTTAAAATATAATCCATTTTTTTGGTAATATGTAAAACATAGTTTATAAATCACTTCTGATAATTTCAATATCTAAATGCTGTGGGAGCATAACTTTATTATTCATTATTTTTGTAGACTCTCATTTTATTTTTTCCCTTATGTGTGTGTGTTTGCATTTGCTATGATAAATACAATTTTCATGATCTTATTATATATCCAGAAATAGTTTTGAAATATAAGTTGGTACAAGCACTTTGAAAACAATATGATGCTCTTTATGTAGTTAAACATCTGAAAGACTTGTTTACCTCCTTCCTTTTTTCTTGCAAGAAACAAGATAGTGAGCCTTATGGACAATGAGCCATTCTTTTATGTCCCTTTGAGGTGTGACCTAAATGAAGTAATCTCAAGTTCCACCTTCTTCCATTCCATTGTCCTTAGGATCTTGATCAATATTGGTTTTACAGTTTACAGATTTTAAGATGGCCACCATGATCCCTGCCTCCAGGTGTACATGCCCTTCTATTATTCCCTCTTCTTGAGTGTGGGCAGGATCTTGCTTCCAGCCAACAGAATATGGTGAAGGTGATTGGATGCCATTTCCATCATTATGTCATATTGTGTAAGACTCCATAACCCTAGCCAACTTGCTGTAACATTTTTTCTTCCTAGTTGACTTTGAAGAAAGACACTGTCGTGAGACTTAAAACTTTAAGGAAATTAACATATCCAGCATTAGTGAACTTGGAAACAAACCTTCTCCAGGCAAACTTCCAGATAAGAACCTACACCTTGTTAATAGTTTGATTGCAGCCTTACAGAGAACCCAGCTAAACAAAAACTACTGATCCCCAGAAATTATGAGATAATAATGCACTTTACTTTAAGTCACTAAGTTTGTGGTGATTCGTTAAGCAAGATAGAAGAGAAACATAGCCTGATAGCACCATTTTCCTTCAATGAAAGGCTACCTATTGATGCTTTACTTTTCACTGCTTCTACCCTGTTTCATATTATTTGTCTTTTCTCTCTCAAATGGGTAGAGGGCTGGTAGCGTGTAAGATGGAAACTTTCAGAGGTGCTTAGAAATTTTCTTTAATTTATTGTACACCTTGAAGTGCATTAAAATTTTTGTTTTATCAAGGACCTAGCTGTCTAATACAAGGATGGTCTTTTAGAGTGCATAGTCTGCCTCAGTTTTTAAAGCAAAGGTCCTCAAATAATTTTTGTCATTGAAATGAGAAAAAGTATATGTTTTATGCTGATATATAGAGTCAAAAGATGTGTTTTATAGTTGATATAAGCAGCATATTATTGGATAGATTTCAGTTGGAAGAATGCAGTTTTTAGATGAGAATGAGGTGTATGGTAAGTTATATTGATTTTATGTTGTTAATATATTGACTTTATATTGATTCAATATCTAATGAGAGAAATGAAAAACAAAAAGAACTTAAATTAAATTTTTAGCTTTGTAGAGATAATATCTATCAGACACTAACTGGAAAGAACTAAACAGATCTGTCCAGAGTGACCGCTGAAATAATTCAGACACTCTTCATGAATTTTCTCCATTCTTTTTTGGGGCGGGGGGGGGTGGGGAGCCATTGAACAGAGGAAGAAAAGAAATGAATACCTTTCCAGAAACTAAAGCTCACCTACTTCAGTAAGAAAAAGCTGTCATGACCTCATCAAATGATATCTTTGTAAATTCTTCTATGTGGATTTATTAAGTAACCACCAATCTTTGAAATTCATCCACGTATGTTAATTTAATTTATTGGTTTTTTTTTCTCTTTTCTATTTGGTATTCTCTATGGAAACAACACTAATGTGATTGCTACTAAAATTAGTATCTTCTTCTTTTCAGTTATATGGATGACATTCAGTGATTACTTTCTATGTGCCAGAAACTGGGTTAATTGATTTACATAACTTGCCACTAGTTAGTTTCAAAATAGGCCTCATTAACATGACTCATGGTTAATTTTAAAGAAAAAAGTTAAAATATTATTATACTAACATATTTTACAAGTCAAATAGTATGAAAAAATCTAGCGATATAATTGCAGGTACCTTTATCACTCTTCTTTATCTTCGACATTTCCCATTCCAGAGGAAAACTCTTTAATTCTTTTTATCAGTTATATCTGAGAGCTAACTTTGTTTTAAAATAACTTAGCTTATCAGTCCGTTTACTGCTTTTAAAAATTTTATACATTATATTCTGACTTCTTTCTATGAGGAAGGCTGTTTTCTTTTTAAGATCAAGAGCAAGGCAAGGATGTCCCTTCTCACGACCTCTACTCAGCATTGTACTGAAATGCAATAACACAAGAAAAGAAAATGAAAGGTAAAAATATTTGGAAGGTAGATAGTGACATTATTATATATGTAGAAAATTCCAGAGTTGGCAAAAAAAAAAAAAATCCATAGAACCAATAAGTTATTATAGCAAGGTTGTAGGATATAAGGTTAATATGCAAAATTCAGTTGCTTTTCTATATGTCAGTGATGAATAATTAGAAACTGAAATTTAAAACACAATACCACTTACACTAGCACCCAAAATTAAAATACTTAGGCATAAATATAACAAAACCTGCACAGGTTCTATAAAGAAAAAGTACAAAACTCTGATAAAAGAAATCAAAGAAGATCAAAATTAATGGAGATATGTTACATGTTTGTGAATAAGAAGAGTCAATATGGTTAAGATGTCAATTCTCAACTTGATCTATAGATTCAAGGCAATCTCAGTCAAAATGCCAGCATGTCATTTTGAGTATATCAAGAAATTAATTATAATATTTATATAAAAATACAAAAGACCCAGGATAGCCAACACAATACTAAAGAAGAACAAAATTAGACTTGCCATAGAGCTATAGTAATCAAGATGGCAGGGCACTGGAGAACGAAGGCACAAATCAGTCATCAGAAGAGAATAGAGGCCTAGAAATAGATACATACAAATATATTTAACTATCTTTGACAAACGAACAAAGGCAATATAATAAAGGATAATCATCAACAAATGGTACTGAAACAACCAGACATCCACATGAAAGAAAAAAGAACTAGAAACAGACTTTACATGTTTCATAAAAATTAACTCGAAATGTATCATAGACCTAAATGGAAAATATGAACTATAAAACTTCTAGAATATAACAGGAGAAAACCTAGGTGACCTTACATTTTTGGATATAATATTATAAGCACAACTCATGTGAGAAAAATGGAAGTTGGACTTTATTAGAATTAAAATCTTTGGCTCTATAAAAGATGCTGTTAAAAATTAAAATACAAGCTACAGACTAAGATAAAATATTTTCAAAACAAATTAGTAAAGGACATGAATCTCAAATCAAAAAACTCTTTAAGTCAACAATAAGAAAACAATTTAATTTAAGAATGGGGAAAAGATCTGAAGAGACAACTCACCAAAGATATATAGATAGCAACTAAGCATGAGAAAAAAATGTTTAACATTATTTGTCATAAGGAAATTGCAATTTAAAACAGCAATTAGATATGACCACACATATATGTGGTAAATCCAAAATGGTAAATCCAAAATATGACAATAGCAAATGCTAGTAAGGATAAAGTGCAACAGGAAGTTTCATTAATAGTTAGAATTCAAATGGTGTAGCCACTTTGGAAGATGGTTTGGCAGTTTCTTACAAAGCTACACATAATCTTACCACATGATACAGTAATCATTCTCTTAGGTATTTATTCAACTAAGTTGGAAATTTATGTTTACATAAGAATCTGTACATGAAAGTTTGTGGCAGCTCTATTTATAATTACCCCAAACTGGAAGTAACCAAGATGTCATTCAATAGGTAAACGGATGAACAAACTGTGATACATGCATAGAATAAAATATTATCCAGTGATAAAATATAAGCTATTAAGCAATGAAAATACATGAAAACTTTAACTGCATATTAAGTGAAAGAAGGCAGACTGAAAAGGCTACCTACTATATGATTCCAACTATCCAGCATTTTGAAAAAGACAAAAATGTATAAATAGTACAAAGAGAAGTAGTTGTCAGATATTTGGGGACTGTAGTTAAGAAACAAGTGAAATTCAGGGGAATTTTAGGGCAGTGAGACAATTTTGTGTGATATTGGACTGGCAGATACATGACATGTTTGTAGCTTTTTCTTTCACCCATAGAACTGTACAACACAAATTGTAAACCTTAATGTGAACTATAGACCTTAGTCAACAATGATAGATTAATATTGGTCAGTTAATTATAATAAATATACTATACTAATGCAAGATATAAATAATAGTGGTAACTATATGTGTGGGAAGGGTTACTTGGAATTCTGGGATAAGCTCAATTTTTCTGTCAATAGAAAACAAAATAATTTTATTAAATTACAAAAATATATATACATTATATTCTGATTTCCTACTATGAATAAGATTGTTTTAGCTTTCTCATACTACCATTCTCCCCTCTCCATATATTTCTTCTTAATTTTTGTTAAATCGCTGCTTAATGTAGAGATGATCATAATAATGTAAATATCATTAACAACTGAGAAATATAGAATATTATGGTTATACTTTGTTTCTTGTACATCCACTAATTTTTTTGTTGTTTTGACTGCTCTACAATGAGAACTGAAAAAACACCTCTTATTATAATTAAACACTTCAGTTGGATTATCAGTTCACATCTTTTCCTGAACCCATATTTCTTGGACCTCTATCCTCTTGCTCCAGTCTGCACTGATTTCTTTATAGGCATTTTCTTAGTTCTTTTTTCATTGAAGATCCTCTTCATTACCATCCTCAGTACTTTCCCCTCACTCCTTTCTTGGGTCCCCCATTTTCTGATTTCCAAATCTTTCTTTTTGTGGCTTTGTACTGTTTCAACTTAGACAAGCTGGAATTAATTACATTTCCCAGAATGCCCCTTGTGATATGATTCTAGATTAGCATAGGCTGCATGAAACCTTTTGCTCAAGGTTTGGAAGTTGGAAGTGAAGCAGGAGACATATTTTCTATTCTTAGAAGGTTGATGCAGGATGCCCGTTGTACTGGGGTAGGAGAAGGGATTTAGCAATCTACTTGCCCTTTTAAAAGACTTTTACCCTCTCCTTTTATTTTTAGCATCTTCTGTAACTTAAACTTTTAGAGCTGCAGAGCTACATTATGCTTTTTAATTTGTTTTTAGCCTCTCTGAGGTTTTGTGACATAAATCATTCTCCTTGTCTTCTTTTTTAAAGTTCTATGAGTGTACCACTTTTGCCTTTTTGCTGCTCCATTGCTTCTCTATAGAATAAAATCTGGCACACAGTAGGTGCTCAGCAAATATTTGGTAAATGATAAATTCAAGTACTTTGTTTCAGGTTTCGTCACTTTGGTGTCAATTACTATTTCCATCTTCTAAATTTTTACCATCTTTCTTCTTCTATTTTTTCCTCTTCTATTCCTTTTGATTATATAGGCAGTAGCCCACCTTTAAAAAATATTTTATGCATATTTACCTATACTGTCATATTAGTGGAGTTTTAGGACAGAGCAAAATAAATGTGTTTCATTTATCATGCTTGCCTAAATATCAAGCATTATTTTTCAACCATTTTATATTTTAAAAATATTCTTGTTTTGACTCTTTTTTGAATTCTCCTAGTTCAAATTTGAGGTCTAAAGATGGGAATATTTGTAGTTTGTTTTGAGGATCTTGTGGCTTCTTCAACTTCTACTCTAATCCATTATGCTTTTATGTTTAGTATTTTTTTTTAAATTTAGTAGCAGTAGTTATTTGAACATTTACAATTTTTTCATGAGGTAAGTATACTAGGAACTCTTGGGCTTTCTCCTTTCCCTGAACTCTAAATAAATATATGATACATTTATTTTACAGCTGATATTATGGTGCCAGGAAAGATAGAAGAAATCTATCTTTCCATTCTCGGATAAAGTTTTCTCCACAGCAGTATTGTGCAATGACTCACTCATTATTGATCAAGGATCTAGAAAGTCTGGGGGATTTTGCATTTTGAGACTTTGAGAGTAATTGATGAAAACAAGAAATAATAGGAAGAGAGTATTTCTGTATGTTTGTTACTAAATGCAGCTGTCAAACCCAGATGCAAAGTATAAGTGTGAAGAATTTAGTGATAACACCTAGTATTTTCTGAAATAAAATAACTCAGTTGCATAGTGTCACGTAGCTTAATGGCCCTTTGGCTTATTTTCTCTTGTCTCCTTATTGAAAAGTAAAATCTGTTATAAATTATAAATGTGAAAATTATAAAATCTTCTATATTTAAGACAATGCTGTGTATCTGCTATTAGCCCTGAAGATAGAGGCCTTTTATCATCTCAGATTTATTTTTCAACTTGTTAAGCATTTCACTAGTGCTATAAGGCTGTTACTTACCTGTCAAAAACACAATTTTATAAATTGACATCTTTGGATGAGCTCTCTCTGATGACATAGATTTTCCAAGTTACTAGAATCGCCTCTCTCCTGAACAAACAAACAATAATGGCATTATCATTTTAAGGAGAGGTAAAAATTATGTTACTTCAGTTTGAAATCTAAGTATTATATTCAATTCAATAAAATATTTATTATGTGAAGACATAACTTCCTTGGTAGAAAGTGCCTGCCTGCAGAGTTGTACCCAGGGGTGAAAATAAAAAAATATTTAGCAATTAATGTTACAAATCGTACAATCAGAAAGGAAATGGCTAAAATACTGATGTCCCCCTACTGTACCAGGCGTTACCTGTTAGTTTCTAGCTGGTGAGAAAATCCCCTTGGTCCTAAGAGAAGGGCCAAGAGACACAGGGAACTCATGGCAGAAGCTATTTACCAACCACTACAGAAGTATTTCAATAGTTTGACAACTAGTATTGATGATGTACTAGTGCTTCTGGCTAAATATCAATCTGAGTCATACTGAATTTGAATTTTTTTCATGGCAATTTATTACAGAGTGACCATAGCAGTCTTAACCTTTCTGAGTTTAGTTTATCTGTTTGAACAGGCTGCCTTGACTGGGCTGTAGCTAACCTTGTGTCATTTTGCAACTCTTGTCCAGATTTTCTAGATGCATCTTTGGTGGAATAAGACTGCCTAAACCTATGTTCTCTGGGAAGGGAGACTCTAGTTTGTAGAGATCATATACTTCAGAACTGGACCACTAAGGAGATACAACTTTGCCATGAGCATGATGCTGCTTGTGGAATTAAGAAACCACTTGTACGTCTATTAGCTTCAGAGCCTTACTGCCATTGGTATGTTCTGGAAGCCTCCTCTGCCAATCCTGATAGCCATTGGTAATATTACTATGTAGCTACTCTGCTATGATCTGTACCTGAAAAATGGATGCCTTACATTTTGTTCCAAATAACTCATTTCTAGTTTGATTCAAATCTTGCACTAGTGCATCTGAATGTAAAAACTAAATCCCATTTAGAGTGCTGGCTACAATGGAATCAGAAAAAATTTTTAGTTTTCTAATCTCTGTAGTATAAGAAGGCAACTGAAAAACATCAATGCATTTTGAAAAACCCAGTCCATATTATTTGTCATATAAACAGGTCTTTTTGACCCCGAGGTGAAGCTCATATCTAATACATCATCTTAAGTTCCATTTCTACCTTAAAGATTCTACAGTTGATTGTAAGGTATTTGAATTTGCACAATAATGTGGGATAAAATTTTCACAAGCACTTGTGAAACAGTGCTATTATGCTTCTGCTGACAATTTACAGATTATAAATTACTTTGACAGATGAAAAATACAAAAAAACAAAGGATTAAAAGTTGCTCCAAAACATACAGCTAAGATTTTACTCAGATCTTTGAAGTCAAATGATTTATTGTTCAGATTATATCGTGTCCAAATGTCTGAATTTATTTTGCAAAAGCCATAATTTATCATTTAAAAATGAAGTATTTAATATTAATTTTGGTTAGTGAGTAGATTTTCTTTCAAGCAATTGCATTTGTGATTTTAAATATATTGGTGGGTTGTGCACTTTTGTAAAGATCATGTGCTATATGGATAACATCAATTGAACGTGTATTTTTAAATATATTTATTAACTATTGAATTCACTTTCCTGTGTATGAAAGGACTAAAAATATGCTCCAAAAAGGAAGCAAAAATCTTTTCATTCATTAGTCAGGATATATTAACTATGTAAGAACCAAGACTCTTATGTAGACATAAATTGCCAAGATTTTCTGCTAAATGAATTTCAATCTTTATTGACATAATATAAGCTATAATCAATGGGAGCCATCTGTCAGCTGAACTGTGGGGACTTTTCAATATTAATTAAAGTTACTAACATATTCAATTTACAGACTTTGGTTAATTTTATTATATAAAACTGTCGTTTTATATTTTAAACACATTACTATCTATTAATCTTACTGATTTTAAAATAGGACATAAGAAAATTCGGGCTGGTTAGGAAAGACTATGGAAAAGGGTACTAGGAAATATGATAACTCAATTATCTAGAAATATTATTCTTATAAATCAAGAAATGATTTGGGGTCATTTGAATAGAATATAGTCACATCCTGGAATTGCTGACATGTTCTTAGAGAAAATCGTACCGAACTTAAAAATTTCTTGAGAATCATAAGGGGGATATGAAGCAGTCAGTTTTCAGATCCAGGATGTCCTTCAGAAGCGAACTGGAAGTGGACAGCACAGGGGTTCTGGGGGTGGAATGGGGAGACTATTATTGAGAGAGGAGTTGTGAGTAGTCTGGGTGAGTTTTTTTTAGTCGTATGTGTGTGGGTGCGGATGTGTGTGGAAAATAATCATAAAAGTCATTGAAAGTAAAAGTATTTCTTAAGATTTTTCATTGTTGTTTCTCTCTCCTCTTTGTTAATTTTTACATTATGTTTTATTTTTTCTATTATTCCAGGCAAGGTACAGGTTATTTAAAACAAACCAAGTACTGGCCCTGCCCATGCCCCATGTTTCTGAATTTTTTTTACACCTAGTCCAACATACATCATTTACAGAGACTTTAACTGAATGGCTTTGTTTGCAAGAGCAAGGTAAATTATAAACCAATTTAGAAGTTATATATTATTTATAAAATCATGTAAGAAAATGTAAAGAACATTTATAAGTACGAAATTATGAAAAGAAAAGAAAACAATTGTCCTTTTACTTCCTCTACCATTGGGGAATATGAATGATGATGCTAAGAGCTCAGATAAGAGGTTAGCTCTCCATGAATTAAGCCTCCATGTGTGCTTCTAGGTTATAAATTAGTAGAATGAACACAGAATTAAATGATAGTTGATTCCCAGGCAATTAAAAAAAAGCCAATCTTAGACAAATTGAAAAATCTTTTTTCCCTTGTCAACAGCATTCATAGAAACACACACACACACACATGCACAGCACACACACATGCACACACACACACACACACACACACACACTTTGTTAATTCCCAGGGGGCTGATAGTGGTAGCAATGGAAGGCATTTTCTTCAGTAAACCTGACAAGCTGTTAGAAAAAAACCATTGTCTTACTGGTTTGATGTTCACGAAAGTCTAGTTTTCTTTAGATTGTTGACAACTGTTTTTTACTATGAACTCATACTTACCATGTTCTCACACTGCTGTTCCGTGAGGAATATATAGTCTTATCCTGATCTCCATCATGTCAAAAACCTTCAGTAAACTTAAACAGAGTTTTTCTCAGACCAAGAACAGTAGAGAGTTTTTTTTTAAAGCATATGATTTAAGATTACAGTCCAGGAAGCAGATTAGCAAAGTATTGTCATGTTTTGTAAGAAGTTGAAAAGGGCTTCAAGAAAAAAAAATCATTCTGTGAATAATTTTTTTTCCTCCTCTGAGCCAGGCCCATTTGAACCACTGACCCTCACACATACATTATTCAGTCTTTTCATTGTCAGCACAATGTTAGTTTTCTGTTTTTATAAAGTGCACAGAAAAAAACAAAACAAAAAACTTCATACCTCTAACTATACCTGCTTTGAACCTATTTGATAAGTTAATTAAATATGGTTGTTGTAGCCTATGTTTATCAGTTTTTATGTTGATAACAGCCAAAACTAGAAAGACATGGGTATGGCTGATGAGAACCTGAGTTAAGGGTCAGAACATTAACATTTATTTGTACTCATATTACAGAGCAGTAAATGTTAGGACCACACAGGACTATTAGTAATAATAAGATATAAATGGAAATCCGATCATGTTTTTCTGAGTCTTATTTTTCTTTTCCCTTTAGAAGAGAGGGTTTTGAAATGCAAAAAGTTCTTTCAAATGTGGCCAGCTTTTCATATGATACTTCTAAAACTCACTTTGATTTTTATTGCTGTTTTTTTATACAACCAGGAGCTTATAAAGAGCCCATGAGTTTGCTATGTTTGTGCAGTTAGGTCAAGGGTATTACAATTGTCTTTAGGAGAAACAGCAGTAGGAAAGAATTAATTCAAATCATGTTACTATATAAAATAAGGCTTTATTATTATTATTATTATTATTATTATTATTATTATTATTATATCTTGGCTAAAGTATTTGAAGACTTAAACTACACAGATGAGCCAATTTTCATCTTGGCCTGTCTTATAAGGAAGGTCTAAATCTTCACTATCACTTCATTCCTGGATCTGATTTTATACCCCACTTCCAACACTTTCTAAATCTAATTCAAGACACAGAATAGAATATATATGTATGTCTATATCATTTTTTTTTGAAATCACACATTGTTGGATATTCTCTAAGAACCTTGAAAGTTCAATTATTTGATAAATCCTTGTTTTCACTTATAGGAATCTTCTATCAGCAGAGATTTATTATATATAATTTCCAAACTCAAGAAGTACTGACCCAGTATCATTGAGTCAGACTTTGAAATAAATCACTTTTCTGCAGCAGATCATAATGACCACTGTCTGGACCTTGTTCCTTCTCATTTTCTCCTAATGGCGAGATCATTCTATTTCATTCTTCGATATTTCAAGGTTATGAGTTCAATCTAACGTTGGATCCTGTTTCCTAATTTGGATATTCCTTTTCTTTATATATATAAAAAAATCCATCCGCCAGATAGCTGAAGTATGAGGAAATCTGTTAGTGTTTAATACGTGATTCTTTAGGTTAAATACTTTTAACTCTGTTTAGATTATATTACTGTGGTTGTAATAGTATTCTGGTTTCTTTAAAAATTTAGTCTTTCACTTGAGTTGCCTCAACTGAGTCAGATGTGATATGATAATATGATGAAGGGATTCATAGTAGTGAGAGGACACAGTGAGGACCTCGATCTGGCTGTTGGGCTTGAAGCAGAGAGGCCCATTTGCAATAGAAAATGGTATTTGGTCAGTTTGTTGACAAAATAAATTGAAGTGTTGTTAGAAAAAGCTATCTGAAAATATAGCAAGAATGTAGGTACGGTGTGGGAGTAGGAGAAAGAAACTAGAACTCCTCTTATCAAAGGCGGAATAATATTCCAAGAAACTTTGTCCTTTTAACAGAGAGAAAATCAAATTCTGATTTTATACCAGTTTGATATGAAAACTACTTTTTCACCTGAAACCTCACACTCTGTCCAGCCCAGTTTAAGTTAGACCCAATTCAATTTTTAAGTTGGACCTAGTCTGGCTTCTAAGTAGGACTCAGTTTGGCTCCCAAATCAGTCCTGTTTCTAAATGGGACCCAGTCTGACCCTAACTCGACTGGTTTCTAAATAGGACCCAGTGCAACCCGGAACCAGATCTCCATCTGTAGTGCCTTGTCAAGAAACATAAAATTTCACGTTGTTCCTTCCTTTCAGATTGGTAAATCCAGTCTGACACTGGAGCTTTCCAGACTCAGTCCAGAAAAATAAAAGCTCGAATAAAGCCTACAAAGCAAAACCTGTTGAGCTAGTATTAGAAAAGGACCTACCCCATCAGAGGCAGCGAAAAAAACAGCTAATTCCAGGGACTCAATAAATACCTATGTCTGGTTACTCATTGCTTCTGAGAAAGTATTTTTTTTGGTGGGGTGGGGTGGGGGAGTAACTCTTTGGTTTCATCTTTTTAAACTATAACTATTCAAAGATAAACTGAGGCATATTAAAATTTTTAAGAGTTTATCTGAGTGGAAAAATCAATTCTTATTGGGCAGCACCCAATCTAGTAGGTAGAAAGTTCAGAGGAGCTGTTCAAAATGAAAGACATAGGCAGGGGGAGCAGTAACAAGGAAAATAAACTAGATGAAAAAGCAGTTTAGTTATTGCAAAGTTTTAGGTAGCTAGTCAGACATGAATGACAGGGGAAGGAAAGGATAGGTGCCCCACCTAGAGACCACCCAAAGAACACCCCAACGGCAATAAAATTTTGGGTAAGCTCATGCACACTAGGCAAAGAATTATATAGCAGCCAAATGTCAATTAAAATGACCTCATGTTCCGATCACCTAGGAATATCTTTGGGACCACCCAAAATGGCCTAAATATAAGGCAGACATTCCCACTTTTGTTGGTTGTTGTTGGTTGTTACAGCGCTCCATTACAGCTGTTTGCTAAAACTATGTGCCTCTTTGGGGTGTACTTTGTCTTTCTAAATATGCTTTTAATAAATCTTTTTTAAATCTCACTGACCTGTGATTCTTTCTCTGTGTCAATGAGGAAAAACCGAGGAAAAATACTAATTACACTTCTTTGCCATTGTCCCTGGCCCCCATGCAGTTGGGGTAACATTGAAGTTCAACGGGAACAGGTTTATTTATTTATTTTGTAATGAGAAATATTTATTTATTAAAAGCACGTTATAAGGTGGAAGATTGGACAAGCCTAAAACTAGCTAACCATGTGTAAATGAGGGTACATACAGGAGTGAGAAGGGGAAGGGTGGAGAGGGGGAATGGGTTATAGCCAGGGAAGATAGAGGGCTGTAACCCCTGGGAGCCCCTGATGGGCCCTAATACAAAGGCTTTCTTAGGTGTTTGGCATGTGAGGTCATTTTGATTGACACTTGGCTACTATATAACTCTGCCTAGTGCTCATGTGCATACCCAGAATCCTGTTATCATTGGGGAGTTCTTTGGGAGGTCTCTGGTCAGGGCCCCTATTCCTTTGTTCCTCTATCTCTCATGTCTGACTATCTACCTAGCAAAGTTACCTTCCTTTAGGGAGTGTGTGTGTGTGTGTGTGTGTGTGTGTGTGTGTGTGTGTGTGTGTTGGGGGAGTCTATGAGAAAGATTATCTAACTAGTGCTGATCAGGAGATTCCTTATTGACTGGTTTAAGATTTTATTTCTGGAAGAACTGAAATCGTACTTAATTGGTCTCGGTTGGTGACCCAGAGCTTAGTGTAAGAGAATCCACTTGGGGCTGTTTTTAGCAGTATTTAAAATTGAAATTCTGCTTATAAACCTGTTGAAACTAGGATAATATAGAAAGAGTAAATATTTTCCTTCCATGAAAACATATTAATATATTTTAAGCTTCTTGAAAGTAAAAATTTTGTCTTTAACTTTATATACCCAACAAATATGATGCATTTATTTAAATATTTAATAAATATTTAATGAATCCATGTGTCTATATTTGACAGGTAAATTATTAATATTTTTCTTATTAAGAATTTATTTTCTTTTCATAAATAGTATGTCTTGAACTAATACCCTTAGTTAATGATTTAAAATTATAATCTTAGTAAATTCCTAACTATAGTCTTAAAGTTATTCATGGTTAGTCAATTTTGGTTTGATTTGTCAACATGAATGAAGGGCAACACCCCTAACTGGAAGGCAATGGCTAGAATAGATAGTAAAGGAGTAAATGGACATTTCTTTTCAATCTTCAAATGTTTCAAATTAGGAAGGGAACATCACATACTACCCAGTGCGAAATAAAAAAATCTTTTCTCTCTGCAGCCTTTTTCTTAGATATAATTATTTATTGGTAGTATCTAAGACTTGAATTCTTTTTAACAAATTGAAAGAAAAACCAATTCACAATTTTTAAAACTACTCTTTTAATCTGTAATAATATGTAATAATAGCTGAAAAAAGATTTACTTCTCACTTTGGGTTTATACCCATTTTAATTTCTGTGGGGAATTATATATATATATATATATAATATATATATATATATATATATATATATATATATATATATAAAATGGGTATAAACCCAAAGTGAGAAGTAAATCTCTCTCTCTCTCTCTCTCTCTCTCTCTCTCTCTCTCTCTCTCTCTCTCTCTCTCTCTCTCTATATATATATATATATAATTATATATATATAGTAGATCTAGTGCCTGCCCTGGAGGAATTATAATCTAAAAGTTGAAAGAGAGTAAACAAAAGTGAAAGATACTTAGAGAGGCAAAACCAATTTAACTTTCCTATTTTTAGAGGCTCCAGGGAGAGCAAAAATTTTCATTGCATGCCGCAATTATACCTTTTGGAGAAAACAAAAATCAATGCTTTTTATATGTTTCCAGCTTTGTGAATTCTGTTATGTGAGCAGTAAAGAATAAATTTACGAGGTGAATAGCAAAGAATTCACAAGCTTAGAGGAGATTTTCAGTTAAGATTTGCAAAAGGAAAAGTAAAAAGGTAGACACAAACATTACATTAGTGCATTTTTGAGATCCAGGAAATGTACAAGTATGGTTCCCCTGGTAACCTTTGTGCAGAGTGTGTGAGTTAGCACAGCAGTGTCTCCTGTTTTTCCCATATTGCAATCAAGAATTTGATTGTTTCGTTAATGTGATTATTTTGCATTTATTCTCTTTTTTCCTTTAGCTTGTGCTTACTTTACATCAAGGTTTAAAATCTGGTTTGTCAGAAGTGCAAATCCTTGGAAGTGAAGTAAGAACTGAGGAGAAATAAAAGGAAGTTTTAAAGAATTAAATTCTAGAAGGTGAAAAGGTATATTTGTAAAATCAAATTTTCAAAAGGAGCCCAAAGAGGAATTTCTGGGTAATAACAAGAACATTATCCAAATCCTGTTATCTAAAAACGTAGTTTAAATTATAGGCAACCTGTTGGCACATAAACTATACTACAAGTAATCAGAGCCATGTCTGCTGATACATTTAAAATGTAATCACCATGCCTTTTGCTTTCAGTAATGTTGCACAATTAGTCTGTTCAATGTTTCTTCCAAATGGACTGAAAATAAAAGTTTAGCCATTAAACTGTTCTTGGCTTTATTTGACTCCTTTCAGACTTTTTCCTGGGTCCTGGTTAGCTCCTTATATCCCATGATTCTTTAATTTCCCATCATCCCCAATTTAGTTAAACCTTATCACTTGTGTTTCATTTTGCTTTGTTTTGTTTTAACAGCTCTCTTGATCTTGTTCTGCTGAGCCCTGCTGGAGAAATTCAGATAAGCTTGCCAATTGAGTTCCGTGTAATTAAGCCCTCCATGCTGTTCTGCTATTCTTTTATTCATCATTAAGTAATTTCCTAAAGCATTTTCTTCAGCAGTTGTTCTATTCCCTTTTCAATTTCCGCCAGCCTCCAACCACACTATTGTCTTCTTCAGTCTAAGTAAAGACTTGTCTTCTTACTTGATTAATAAGACAGGCCTTAGGGAGTTACTTTCCCAAACCCTCTCCTTTTTTCTAAAAATTCTCCTTGAACTTTTAACAGATAGTCCAAGCAAGGAAAAAAAAAAAAAAAAAAAGAAATGACATACTAAGATTAGGCTAATTCAAGGGGAAGAGTTACTAAAGGGTCTCTTTACAAATGTAAGATCTGTGTAGTAAGTTAGCACTAGTAACCTCTAGGCCCTAATGACAAGTGAAGATGTTGCTGGAAAGGTTGTCTTATTCCTCGAGAAAGAATTCAAGGGGAAGATGAACAACTGGAGAACTTGGGGTCCGGTGACTGGATTCTCATTTTGCGACAGAAAGGTTCTTGTCTTATTCCTCATGAAAGATTAAAAAAAAAAAAAAAGGTGTTATGAGGTATTTACATGTAATGTGCTGTGGCAATTGAAGCAAGTGAGAAATTACTACTGGATGGGGAAAATCACAGAATGTTTTCGTGTGATTGGAACTAATAGAAGTGAGGAGCATTTATAAGTATTGAGATAGAGATGTCAGGGAAGAGATGTCAAAGAGAGGTGTGGGCTAAGGAAGTGAGGTGTAAAAACAAAGTAAATCTAGAAATATATAATGGGCAAGAAAGTTGTGAAGTCAGGAAGGCTGCAGAGGCAGTTTTGGGAATGGCTGACAGGTCATACTAATGAAAGCTAACTTTCTGTGTTTACTATGTGGTAACATTATACTAAGTGATTACTATTTGTTAATACTCTTTACGAAACAGATGCCTGAAGTAAATGTTATTATCTCTATTTTCCAGATGAGGCAGCTGATTCTTAGGGTAAGGTTAAATAATTTCACCAGAATCACAAAATGAAGAAAGTAGCTTTCTGTGAAAATTCCGTGACATACAACGTATGTTAAAAGACAAGCAGAGTGTCAACACCTAGCAAATGCATATAAAATCATGTACTGCATAACGAGGTTTTGGTTAAGAAGGGACTAAATATATATGAAGGTAGTCCCATAAGCTTACAATGGAGGTGAAAAATTACTATCACTTAGTGACATCCTAGCCATTATGATGTCCTAGCACAAATATTACTGACATTGTTTGTGGTGATGCTGGTGTAAACAAACCCAATGTGCTGCCAGTTGTAAAAGTATAGCACATACAATTATACACAGTACATAATACTTGAGAATGATAATACATGACTATGTTACTGGTTTATGTATTTACTGCACTGTACTTTTTGTCATTATTTTAGAGTGTGTTTTTTCTACTTATAAAAATAAAAGTCTGCAGCCTCATATACCTATGCCTCTTTGTTCACATCATTTCTCTTGGGCTTGATCTAAGCAACATGCTGTTTGGCCTTGTAGCCTAGGAGCAATGAGCTTTACAAACCATGTAGCCTGGGTGAGTAGTAGGTTATCTCATCTAGGTTTGTGTAAGCGCACTCTGTAACGTTTGTACAATGACGAAATCACCTAATTACACATTTCTCAGAACATATCCCTGTCATTAAGCAGCACATGACTGTATATGTTAGTGAACATTAGCCTTGATGGCTAATGTTTTTGACTTGATGGCAGTGTTGGATGAATTAAATAAAGAGCATTGCTTAGAGGAGAAAATAGGGGCATTAATGGGAATAGTGATGGAAGGAATAGAGAAAATAGAGTGGGTTTGGGAAATACTGCAATCAGGTTTATATAACTTGGCAACTGATATGAAGATGGAGAGCTAGAAAACAGGGGTAAAAGATAGGAGAGTTCCCCAAAAACTGCATTGTGTCCTTCTATTCCCTTTCTCTAGAAACAGATTCCTAATCTCCTTAATCATCCACACTGGACTTTTCCTCTCATCATTCTTTCTTGTTCCCACCTAGTAAACTAGGATAATTATAAAGTATTTTTTTCAATACATTTTCTGAAATATAATTAGTCTCAATTTGAGCTCTCATTAGAGTTTACTTACACTATAACAATAATCTAGTTTTTTCTTTATCACCTATTTCTCCTCTAAAAATTTATCACCTCAACATTTTTCAGAAAATTAAAAAATTATAATTATTTCCTTTCCCATTGAAATATTTCGATGGCTCCTAGTTAGCTAAAGATTAGGTTACTTATATACCATGTAATAAAATGTTACTTTGCAGTTAAAAAAGATAAGATAGATAGATCCCTTTGTGTTTTCATGAAAAGATATCTATGTAAAAAACAAGTTGTAGAATTATATGTATAATGGGAACCTATTTTTAAATTAAACAATTTGTATGCAGTACATATTTTACATCCATTTGTATATGTATAAAAGTTGGTAGAATATATACTGATTTATTTATTCTTTAGAGTGGTACTGGAAAAGTGGTTTTCAGTTTTCTAAGATAATTTTTTTTCTTAAAAAATCTTTTTTTAGTGAGCATTCTCTTACATCTGTAATTAAAGTTTAAAACATAAAGAGCTTGGTGTGGAATTTGAGGCCTGCTCTCTTACTGTACCTTAGATGTCTTATTCCTTAACTAGCAAATACAAGGGCCATTCTTCCTTTCCTCACTCACAGCAGCTATGGCTGGTTGCTTGTGGCAGTTCTTCCTACTGAGACTGAATATAGCCATATAATGTTTTATAACTTTAGACATCTACTACAGATTAGTTATAGGAGATGGAAGTTTTGCTAACTCAGACAAAATCTGATCAAATTGAACTCTTTAGCACTTCCTGAGCTCATTCTACTCTTTCTTAGCTCCAGGACTTTGCTTATATGATTTCTTCCAACCCCATAGCCACTACCTCGATTATCTCTCTGCCGGACCCGATACTGAAATCTGCTCTTTTGTGAAGCCTTTTCATTCTCCATGTTGGACATAAGCTCTGCTTCTTTTCTTCTTTGTAGACATTTAAAAAAGTAATTTTTTGCTTTGTTTTAGCTATACATCTCAAAAAGTAATCATAGTTGTTAATGATTCTTTCTTTCATGGTGCCTTAATTACAATGAGTGATCAGTCAACACTTGTCAAATTAAAATATTAATTAAAATGGCTTTGTGTGTAAAAATCCAAAGAAACAAGTTAACATCTAGATTCTTAAATCAAGCATGTCCATGGACAGTATTTAAAACAAAGATTATGTAATCTGGGTTTCATAGTAAATGTCTAGGTTTATTAAATTGCTGCTATATTGAGCCTGTTATAGTTCCATTACCAACATTATATCTGTGGGAAGTGGGATAATATCCATAAAATTTCTTTAGAAAATGGTTTTAAAACTTTTTATAGTTACCTTTGGCTGAAGAAAGGACACATTTGTTATTAAAAAGCAGTAGATTTTAGCAAATCTATAGACTTTTAAGAAATATCACAGTTCCACAGAAATTACTGTAAAAAAATCTGTAAATCGGAAGGAACTAATATGGACTAGGAAAAAGATAAAGGTAAAGATTTTTTTTTCTTAAAAAGTACACATGGGATTGTAATTACATTTTGATACTGTTGAGATGGTGAACGTGTGAACATTATAATTCTAAGTATTATCCCCAAAGTATGTGCATTAAACTAATATGGACAAAAAGCTTTTATGAGGCATTTTATACTCTCACATGTCACCTCCTCCAGAAAGCATTTTTCAGTTCCCTCTGGGCAGACAAATTTGTTCTTTGAAACGTCTATGGTACTTTGTCAATCATGTATATAAAAGATTATTTTCCTGTATTTAGAATTTCAGTTACTTTGTTTATGAACCAATTTCCCAACTTAGATTATGAGCTCCTTGAGTTTAGAAACAGTTTTTGTTTCCTTTGCTTCCCAGGTACCTACATAGTGTTTAGCACCTTAAAGGTGTTTAATAAATATTTGTGGAGTCAAAGAACTCACTAGAATTGGCCCTACTAAGTTCTTGCCTCCTAGCTTCATGTATTTTTCTGTGAAATCTTCTCTGCTTCTTTTTCCTCTCTATCTCTATTTCATGAAAAATTGATTTTTCCCCCTCCTTTGTGTTATCTCTATACTTGGACACACTGCTACTACTGTATGTAGCCCACTAAATTCTAGTTACTTACTTATTTATCATTCCTACTATAATTTCCGTGGGAACACAAACTTATTTACATATCCCCAGATTCTACTATAACAGTTGGTAATTAATATGTGTTTGAATGAACGAATACATGAATGAATAAAATAATTAAATTGTCTTTGATTTTATATATTTATCACCTAAAATGGTCTCTCTTAAATATATTCTTAAATCTTTCTATGTCTATGTTTATCTTATCTGTTTATCTATTATCTGTCTCTCTTCATCCTTTTATCTATCCTCTCCCTTATTTCTGAAAAGTACAGAGGGACTGTCTAAAGCATGAGGCTTCAGGTTCTGGTAAGAATCTAGGAAGCTGCTGTGACTATAAAGGCCGCATGAAGATACTAAGCACAGAGGAGAGGTCACTCAATAGATTAGACCAGAAAACAATATTTCCATATCACTGAGTTCTCCCATCCATATAATTGAAAATGATTTACTAGCATATCGAAGCTGGTAGTTATTATGCAAATTTATGAAAAGATCACCAATGGAATTACAAATGCAGGAACAATGTAAGTTAAAGATATATTTGGCGTTTATGATAACATTGTGAAACATAGAGGTCTTGAGCCCCTTGCTCAGAGGTAAATAGCCAGCCAGAATAATAAAGTCAAAGATTGCTCTTGAGGATCTCTTCTTGTTTTTTTTCTTTAATAATGAGATCACCTTATGTCAAACACATAATATCTCTCTGCGTAATTCCAGACAACTAGAAGAGTCCTGCACAGTCTTGGCATATGTTTCATCATCCAGCTTCATGGATAGTTCAGAGCCTGTAAAGGTACAAGTATAGATATAACAAAATATGACTTGTTTACATATATCCCCGCTTGGTTCTTACATATCCTTGGACTTTTGTATTCTATTTGTAAATTTGATCCTTGCTTCTATTGTATAAGAAAGATTTAATTGTTGACTTAAAATAACAGCTGGTCTATCTGTTCACTCCTGAGCCTTAGAGCATCTTTTCCCTGGGAGAGAACACAAAGCCCTATCTAGTTATGACAATGATACTTCTTTGTCTTACAATCCATAGGTCAGTTTTTCCTGAAGTTCAAAGATTTATTCAAAATAATTATTGTCAAAGGAAAAGGCTTCCTGTCATTGACACACACAGAGACTTTTCTTTCATGGATACTTTGCACTAAATATTGTTCTTTTAAAAACCTTGGGTTTGGGTAGCTCTTTGATATTAGGAATCCAAAAGATATATTGGTCAGGCACAATCCAGAATCCAAATGAGTTCCTAGAAATATTAGTAGAAGAGGCTAGATGGAAGAATGTTCCAATCTGACAGGGAGAAATGTCCCTATGAGCAAATAATGAGTGTTCTTGTAATGGTACCTTCTCTGAGGTTGAGCTGAAGAAGAAGTGGCTGGGACATGATTTGCATAGAGATCAAAATAAGAACACACTAATGAAGAAAAATATCTATTAATCACCAGATTTTACCTGGTCTATTAGGTAAGTTCTAAGGTGTGTTTCAATAATAATTCTCTAATTTTATTATGCATATTGATTTTATACATCAGAAGACTTGAAAAAAGCCAATACATATGATCCTTTTAAAAATAGACTTTATGCTATATTAACTATTATATTAACTATCTAAAAGGAGGATATTTATAAAATTTGTGTAAGGGATGAAGTATAGTAAACATACAAAGTACATACTCTTCAGTTTAAAAAATAGAATAATTTTTTTTTGAAGTCTCCTATTTTAATTTTCCAATGTATCATATTTATACTCCCTTCAGAGATAATGACCATTGAGTTTGTGATTATCATTATTTATAATTTTACCACATCTTTGAATAACAATATATTATTTAGCTTTGTTGCATCACAACAACAAAAAACTTCAAATGTAGTTGCTTAAAATAATAAATGGTTACCATTTCTAGTGATTCTCTGGGTTGTGTATGCAGTTCTTTGGAAAGGCTCCACCTTTCTCTGCTGGGTCATCTCACCTGCAGTGACATGGTGTCTTAGTTGGGGCTGTACTGTCTAGGATAGCCTCACTTACCTAATGGCAGATTCTGTGTCAGCTAGGATCCTTGATCACATCTCTTATTAACCACCAGGGTAATCCAGCCTCATTGACATGGTGGTGCCGCATCCCAATAGCAGTTAAAGAACAAATATAACACAAGAGATTTTTCAAGCATCTGATTGTGTCATGTTTGCTAATGTACTGCTGACCAAAGTAAGTCACATAACCGAGTTCAAAATCTAAGGAGTGGAGAAATAGACTCTGCCTCTAGAAGAAAATGACTGCAAAGGCATATTGTAGAAGGGAGTGCAACTAGAGATGGGAAGAATTTGTGGCCTACCTTATAATCAACCATTCCCCAAAATAACTTTCAATTTTGTATGTTCTTAAATTGTACATGAATAGAATAATAACTGGATAATCCTGTGTGACTTTTTTCTACCCAGTGTATTTTCATCCAGATTTTCATGTTGTTTCATGTATTTTTAAAGCATTCATTTTACCGCTATTTGGTTTTTTAATGCCATCTTCCAAATTGTTTTTTTTTTTTTTAAAACTTTCTCTATATTGTATTAAGTCCATAATCGATCACTAATATTTTATGATTTGCCTCTTTTTTTTTTTTGGTATAATAATATAACTTTGAATAGTGATAGCTTTGTTTCCTTATTTCTAATTATTTTTCTTTTGTTTAACTTTTGATGCCTTATTGTGCTGATTAGTACAATGTTCAACAGAAAAGCAATGGGAAACAACATTTTCTTGAAGCGATCATAAGGGGAATAAACTCAATTATTTTGAGGAGGTAGATGTTGGGGTGGAACATGGAATGCCATTAAATGGGTTAAATAATTTTCCTTATAGTTCTCATTTTCTAAGCATTTTTTCTCTTAACAATGAAGAAATGTTCAATTTTATTAGCAATAGAGATCATACATTTTTAATCCTTAACTTAATGTGGTGAGTTATTTTAATTTATTTTCTAATAAATTAAAAAAGTTTTGCAGTTTTGGGCTACTCCCAAGTCATTCTATATTATTTTTTATGTACATTGCTGAATTTAATTCTATAATATTGTATTTAGGACTTTTTTTTTAAACAGATTTACTTTTATTGTAACACAGCAACTTGTATATTAAGGACTTTCGAATCTATATTTATAATTTAGTCCTATAATTTATTTTCTAATACTATTCTTGTCATATTTTAGTTTCAAATTTTTCTAGCTTCATAAATTAAGTTGAAGATTTTTTTTTCTCTCATTTGTTTAAAATTATAATTATTTGCTTCTTGAATATTTTAAAGAAGCTGCCAATATTTTACATAGACGTGTGTGTGTGTGTGTGTGTGTGTGTGTGTGTGTGAAGATTTATGTAATGGAGAGAAGAAATCACATTCTAATTTTTCTTAATTTAGTTCTGGTATGTAATGTTTTTGTGTGTGTGTGTGGGAATTGCCTATTACATATAATTTTTCAAAGATCATTCTTTTTTCTTTACATTATTTATTTGAGCCTCTTTTATTTTATTTTTGTTACTCTCATTAGAATATTGTTAACTTTACTAGACTTAGTTTTTTTGGCTTCATTGTTCCTCTATTTTATTTTTGTTTTCTATTTTATTAATTGTGGCTATTATATTTTATATTACTTCAAATTCTCGTTGGGTATATTTTCTATTTATCTCACTTTTTAAATTGGAAGCTTAGCTAATTAATTTTGTCTTTTTTCTTCTCTTCTAATATTATATATCGTTTTATAAATGTATAATTTCTTCTAGGAACTGCTTTAGCTATAGGCTACAATTTTGATATGTAGTATTTTCATTATCATTCAATTCTATGTATTTTCTAATTTTCATTGAGTCCTTTTTGACCCATGAGTTATTTAGAAGTTTCTTAATTTCCAAACACATGGAACTTTTTTCAATCAGCTTTTGAATATTGATTTCTAACATAATTCCATCATAGATAGAATAATTTCAATTCTAGTCTTTTGACATTCACTGAAATAAGTTTTTTGGGCCAGTATGTCAACAATATTTAGAAACATTTTTTAAAAGTAAGTTTTTAGAAGTTTGCAAAAGATTGTATATTCTATGGTTATTTGCAGTTATATTCTTTATAATTGCTTTATTTTAGGCTTTTTTATGCTGTTAAATATTCTATATTTTTACTTTTTTGTTGTTATTGTTAGGTCTATTACTCAGAGAGATATATTGAAATTTCCTGCTATAGAGATAAATTGTCCATTTCTCTTTGTAGTTCTGTCAAAATGTATATATAGCTATGTTGTTAAGAATATATAAGATTAAATTGTGTATAGCTTTCTGGTAAACATCTTTATCAGTGCACAGAGTGGACTATAGAGGACACTATACGTGCCACCCAACTCTTCCTTTTCAGATTAAAGTACGTATTTCCTCTGCGCTGAGATACTGCTGGCTGACAGCCTCTATTGCAGCAGTTTCTAGGAATTGTCCTTGACTGAAGAGAAGAACCTTAACATCATGCCCCCTTGCTTGATTCTGTGAAATGCTTCCAGTGAGGCTGCCTGTAACAATGACTGGTTGATGAATGTTTATAGACACCTGACTTTTGTCCCCATGTTCAGAACTCATTCTAGGAATGTTCTGACTGCATTATAACCCAATTTCTTTGATGCCCAGTCTTGTCTCTCTCTCTATTCCTTCAGGGATTTTAATCCTGTGACAGCTCCTTTATAAACTACTGCATAACAATGTCTCAGAGACTACTTCCTAGGGAATTTAACCTGAAACAGATAGAAATTTTTCTAGTCCTTGCAAGTTTGATAGAACACACCTATAAAGCAGTTTGGGACTAGAGAGGTCAGTGGTTAACATTTTGGTTTCTTAGTGGTTGTATATTTTAACAGAGGTTTAAAATAATAGCCATAAAAGTCTTATACATTTTTGATATGTTGAAAACTTAAAATCTTTATACTTGTTATTATTTTTAGTAAAACCCTATTTTTGTAATATAAAATACAATATCAGATTTACTCCTTGTAGATAATAAGTCTAAATCTTAAATTGATTTTGCAGCTTGCACATATGCTAAATGTTATTTATAATAATTTGTTGATAATTTTTTAGTTTACTATGTAGATAACAAGTACAACCATAATATCCTCTCTGTTCATCTTGAGCATTTTAATTTAACCCTGTGTTTTATAGCATTGACTAAAACTGCATTACCATTTTAAATAGAAGCATTATGATCTTTTCTCCATGCTAATAGAAAGGCTTTTGAAATTTCTCTATCAATAGTAATAGTAGTAATAGTAATGGTAATAATAATAATAATAATAATAATAATAATAATTTAAAAAGTGTTTATAGAGCACTACTTTTATCAGGTTGGTAAATTTTCTTCTAATTCTCCTTTCCCAAGAGTTTTTAAAATTATTACAGATATGAACTTAATTATTTTTTTCTATATGCATGAGAGCTTTCTATTGCCTGCAAGTTTGATTGAACACACCTGTAAAGCTGTGTTTGATAATTGATTTTTTTCTCCTGTAATTTAGTACAGTATTAATCTTAGCTCTGTTTTTATTTTTGAGATAAAACATATTTGATCATAATATTTTTTAAAAATATATTGTTGGATTCAGTTAGCTAAAATTTTATTTAAATTTTTGCATTTCTGTTACGAGTAAAATGGTTTTCTTTTTGTGTGCTATCCTTTTGGTATCAATGATACTAGTAAAATAAATGAAATAATTTTCACTCGTAATTTTCTGAAAGAAACTTATTTCGGGCATAGATTATCTCTTTAAGGTTTGGAATAATTGTTTCATAAAAATATCTGTGACACAATATTTCAAGGAGATCAATTTTTAGTGGTTATTGATTTATTTGAATTTTCTAATTTTTCTTGCAAAATTTGTCATTTTGTGTTTTTGCTACTATTACCCATTCCATTGAAATTTTAAAACTTATTAATTATTGTTTTTTTGTTATTTTATTATTGTAATTATGTCAACTAAAAGTCCTGATTTTTAGTGACATATTCCCTTTAGTTATGTTATTTTCCCATATTTTGTCAATTATATTAACATTTCAAAGAATGATTGTAGTTTTACATTTTTTTCTATTGTCCTTTTATTCTCCTTTTATTTCATTATTCTCTGTTCTCTACCTTTAGAATTTTCTTAGTTTTTCAATTTTATTTTTCATAATCTCATTTTTATCATCTTTTTGAAGAGTTTGATAATTCTTGATTATTTTGTATGTATAAAATATATATGGCCATATTTTTTCTTTCTGGTTTTGATTATTTAAAATTTTTTTCTCTATGCATTTTGCACAAGTCACGCTTTATGCTTTTCTCCAATTTTTGCTTATCTTTTACTCAATGTATTTTTTTAATCCTAAAATAGCATGTGTAATAACAGAAATACATTCCCCTTGCTCTTTCAACTTGTTTTAGTAAATAGTTAAGGTCAGTAAATTTCCCTTTTCTTTAGAATACTCTAGCCTATTTATATTTGAAAAATGAAGTATATAGGTGTAGATTCTATATTTTTACTTAAGTTACTTCATCTACTGATATTTCATTCTCAAATGTCATCATTTAATGAAACTCTACCTAGCTTTCATGGTTAGAAGTTCTACTTAACACTCATTTTTATCATGCATGCAAAAGAAATCTCTACTTAATTGAGAAATAGTAATATACTAGTTGAAATTAAGTTCAGCTATGAATAACTGAAAATTCAAAATAATCCTGCATTAAACAAGATAAAGTTGATTTTTTTCCTCTCATAAAAAGTCTAAATACTTGGCCAAGAGTTTATATGACTCTGTGGTGATCATGGACCCTGACTCTTGCTGAATTCTGCTCTGCTGTCATCCATATAAGCTTCCATTTCATGGTCAAGTTATCTGGTCTCATTTCACTCATCAATTCTTAATTAGAGCCAGTATGAAGAAGAATAGATAGATGAAAGAAAGGCCTATATCCATCAAGGATACCTTGTAGAAGCTGCATGCCCTTCCTTTCCTTACTATGCATAGGCAAAAACTTTGTTATCTGCCATCCTAGAAGCTGGGAAATGTAGTCTTTATTTTAAATATTTTCAGCTAAAGATGAACAAAGGAGAGAATGAATATTGGGAACAAACAACATTCTTTGACATAGTAAATACCCTTCATGACAATGTTTCTGTATTAGTTTCCTATTGCTACTATAAGAAATTATCACGAATTTAGTGGCTGAAAACAACACAAATTTAGTCTTACACTTCTGGAGGCCAGGAGTCCAAAATGAGTTTCACTGCCTAAAATCAGGTCTTGGCAGGGCCATGTTTTGTCCAGAGGCTTTAGAAAGGAATCAGTCTCTTTGCCTTTTCCGGCTTCTAGAGGCTATCCACATTCCTTGGCTCATAGCACCCTTCCTACCAGCAGCCACAAAACCCTGAACTCTGTTTCTGTCATCACATCTCCTTAGCTTCCTCTGCACTTGTCATCACAATGCTTTTTCTCTGTCTCTGACTTTCCTGCTTTACTCTTAGAAGAAAGAACCCTGTGATTACATTGGGTTCACAGAGATAATCCAGGATAATCTCCCCACCTCAGTACTCTTAATTTTAATCACATCTGAAAAATAATTTTTGCCATTTAAAGCAGCAACATATTCACAGGTTCTGGGGATTAGGAGATGAGCATCTTTGGGAGCCATCATCCATCCTATCAGAATATAAAAATTCAGAGAAATGTCAAATGACATTAATGCTAAGCGTTTTATAATTTAGTTAATGTTTTCACTTGCATTTTTAAATTTTACTTTCAAAAATTATGAATTAAGCAGGACACACATATAATTCTCATTTAATAATTTATTTGAAGTGTAGAGAGGTTAAATGAGTGTTTCAAAGTTACATAGTTATTAGTGAAGTAGCACCAAATCTAGATTGCGCTGACTAAGCACTCCTCCCCCATGTTTACAGCAACGGGGATTTGGAAATAAATAGGTATTTTCCTAATTCTTTCGAGGGCAAAGACAGCCAAGATTTCTTGCTGAGTATAACATTCTACTTTTTAAGAATTCATAGCTGAAACACTGAAAGGGCCTCTTTTTTAAAAAATTATTCTTTTCCTGATGGGAGTCAGAAGCTGATAAGAAAAGCCACTTTCCTTGCTTCCACGTTCTTTATAGGAGAAATGCCTTGGTTTTTCCAAGAAAAAAAAGGGAGTCAAAAGAAGATGGAAGACCTCCGCATACTAGGTCAGGAAATTCCTGAAATGCCAGGCTCTTCCTAATAACAGTAGACCATTGCTTATATCAGCCCGGATTGCTGAAATGCAATAAACGCTGATTACGCCAAGTGCTAAATGCCAAATGATACTCATAAATCTCGGTGGGAATGTGGCCTACAGGACTAAGGTCTTAGGAATTTTTTTTTTAACTTGGTACTGAATAAAAAAAATAAATAAATAAAAATTTTTTTGAATTAGTGTCTTTTTCCACCCCCAAGAAGATGCCATCTTAATTCTGTACTTGCAGGATTCCTGATGACCACCAGCAGCCATTTCCTTGTCACTACCATCCATATTCTATTTATTTCTCCAGTTTTTTTTGTGCTCATACTCATAGTTTCATTTTTTTTTTGTAAGAGTATAACAATGTCCTCTGAGTTACTCTGCTCCTTTAATAATTTGTCTCATAACCTACTTTATTTGCATTAGGCTTGTGGTCTTCTAATGAGTTAACAATTTATGATTCGTCTAAGAAATAAAACAGATGCTCATAGAAATTAGCTTTCCAATCAAATAACCCAGAGCAAAGGAGGACTCTTCTAAGAAAAAATGGCTACTACTTTAAAAGGACTTTTACATGAGAATTTCAAATACATTTTTTCAGTATCATTTTTTTCTTATATTCTTACTGAGTAACTCAGAATTAGACTATTTTCAACATACATAATTGTCATGTTATCTGTGGCAATTTGCAGTAAAAATCAGTAAACTTTTCTTGCTCCCAAAATGAGATCTTTGAATGGCTTTTTATACTGTCTATCTTAAAAGAAAGTTCTCCTATTTTTTTTTTTTTTCTATATTCCTTGAACTTTTCACACAAGACTCTTCTGGGCCATAGGATTCAATGTTTCTATTACGAATCTTTAAAGGCAGTTTAATAATCTTCCTCTGCCCCCAATACAGGAAGTAGGCAGCTGAACAGTTTGTGACTAAGACTGTGAACCACTGACCTACTTAATTAACCATGGCATGGAAAAATAAGAGTTGGGGACTAGCTTCATTCTTGCAACAGACATTCATGAGTTATTGCCTTTCCTTTAATTTTAGAAAATTTAAAGCAAAAGAATCTAAATATCATTTTGGTTAAATTAATAACCCAGAAGATCTGATGAGGTACTTGGTGTAGGTAACAAGGAAGACCTTAGAAAAACTGTCTTGTTGACCAAATTTTCTTCTTCTTATAAGTAAAAAACTGATGACAAACTGAACTTCTTAATTCAAATATTAAACTTTAACCCTTGCTTTTAAGAAATACTCTTGCCTCTCTGTGATAGGAATTATAGTTTACCTTTCTGGATATCTATAGAGACGTATTTACAAATAGGACTATTATTATTGATACAGAACCAGTAATAATATAGAAACAGCTCTGTCAAACCAAGAAGACTCGGTTAAGATGACTGGTCTGGAAGAAGATCAGTGTTAAAAGATCACAGACATAAAAATGGCTACTGTTTACACACCCGGGCTGAGGCTTGACTTATTCCTTATAGAATTTGCAGTCTATAAGGAAAAAAAATCCTTTATTTCTTCACTCTTTTCTTACTTCACAGAAGTAACCTCTGCTATAGTTGCTTGTCTATCTTTCTATAAATTTCTTTGTATTCATAAACATAATGTTTACATATTAACCTTAAAATATTATATGTAGTATTTCACAAGTTATATTTTTACTGATATATATATTTAAATATCTTTCCATGTAAATACATACAGATTTATTATTTTCTTTTCAAAGTCTGCATTGTAGTCCATTGTCTCATTAATTAGTAATCACGTTAACAACAGCATTAGCAATTATTTTAATTTGTACACATTTTTTTACAAGAGATTTAATGTGGGTTTGAGAAGAAAAACACTAAAGAAAAACCCAAGAGCACTTGCAATAAAAACTAAAATAGAGGTGTACTTTGTACTTCGGTAGTTTCATTCAAACAAGGGAATTTTAAAGAAACCTTAGGAGAAATAATTCGAGATGTATTTTGATGAATGACTAAGATATTGCCATAAAGAAATGAGGGAAAATCGTCCCAGCCATGAGCGGAAAAAAAGAGGGAGGGGGGAGTAAATGAGGGAGGGCAGGCCTGATGTAACTGGATGATAGAGGGCGTGTACAGGCAGGGTAGGAATTGAGACTGATTAGTGAACATAGTTGTAGAAGGTAATGTTAGAAATATAGATTTTATAGGATAAGAGTGGAAATATGGGCTTGATTTATATAGTGTAAGACTCTAATTTTGGATTTAGGAACTTATGTTATAGACTGGTGATTTTCAATGGGGAATGACTATCCCCAGAGGATATTTGGCAATATCCGAAAACATTTTGCATTGCAACTATATGGGAAGATGCTACTGATATCTAGTAGTTAGAAGCCAGGGATGTAGCTAAACATCCTACTAGGCATAGGAAAGCCTCCCTTTCCGCAACAAAGACTTACTGTACCCCAAAATGTAAATGGTACCAAGGTTAAGAAACTCAAGTAAGACCCAAACTTATTAAATTTTGCACTTCAACAGTAAACAAAAAAATGTTGTGTATGAAACTATATATATATACATATATCATTACATAAAGATAAATTAATTAAATATTTTAAATAATTTGATGTATTATTTCATTATCTTTATTAGTCATATATGACCTATTTTTTCTCTACCCAAAATATTAACATTTTATTACATCATTAAATGTTAACTACAATATTTAAAATGAGAACACTGTGAGTGAATTTGCTTCGTTGCTTATCATTTCTGTTGAGCTTTATGTTATACAGCAACCCCAAAATTGGATTCTCTGTTAAACTTGCTTTTATTTCGATTTAAATCACTGTTGAAGCTGAAAATAACATCACACAAAGTAATGTAGATACAAATAGAAAAAAATTATCATTTTCTATGCCTATTAAATCATTATATTCATTTTTAGCTTCTATTTACCACTTTTGTAAAGATTTTTTTTGTTGAATTATGTAGTAAATTTACGTCTTTCTTATTGCTAACCATTTATTCTTCCCAGTTTATCAGAAGGTGTTGTATTCTTGCTCTATTAATAAGTAGTTCTAAGCCTTTAAAAATTTTGAATTTGGAGGCCATTTTAACACATTAGAAAATTCTTTTATCACTTTTTAAAGTTTGCAAATAGGAGAGGTTTTTTTTCCCAACAATAAAATCACATATGAACAAATACATTTCCAAATATTCATTTCTAAAATGCCTTCTACATAGCACAAATTCTTTTGAATAAGTTACTTTCTCACTCATTAACTTGTTATATTTACCTTTAGGGGATAGATTAAGTATTTTATTCCCTTGGCATCTGCTGAGCAACATACTTCTGAAAAATACCCAATATTATTGAAAGAAGTAGTATATTTGGAAACTAGTCCTTATATAAAAAAAGTGCCTATGCCTTCCTTAAATTTTATTTCTTTTTCAAATACTCCACCATAAAATAGCCAACAAACATTTGTATTTTATAGATTTGCATAGCCCTTCTAATCTGACTAAAAAGCATTTTAAAGAGTGTCGGTCATTTAAAAAAGGAGTACCTGCTACATAAACCCATATATTCTGCAATGTGCTGAAGTAAATGAAGGTTTGAGAGTATCATGTGAGCTCCACCACATGATCTCTTTGAGTAATATTGGGGAATTGTGAATAACGGAATTTAATATTAGTAATGTTTAATATTTCTAAATGTTTTTAGGTAAAAATAGACATTATGATAGTTTCTTTTTAACTCCATAAATTGTCTGTGTACCCTCTTCTATGGGAGGCCCCTCAAATGGAAGACTGAAAGGTTTCTGAGTGTGGTAGTGATGTGATTAGATTAGCACTTTAAGGAGTCAACACAGGTGAAGGTCTGTTACTCAACATATTTTTCAAGGCTGTGTTTTAAGGAAGACAGAATAGGGCAGGAAACTGGTTAGGAGACTCGTAAGATAGCATAGTCTAGAGAGACTGAGAAACAAAACCAAGATAAGGTTTTAATTTGACAGGCTTTGTGGAGATCGAATCAATAATTCCATGCCAAAAGACACAAAATGAGTAAAGAGGGCTAGAATGAGAGAGACAGGATGGAGCAAGAGAGAGAATAGAGTATCTTGGAGGAAAATAATACTATTTATGGAAATGGGAAACGTAGAATAAGGACTAGGGCTTTGCTATATTGGGGACAGAGAAAGATGTTAACTTTTGGCAGCTTTATCATTAGTGGTCATTTTTCAGTATTGCTGTAGTGCTCTTTGCCTAAGTAAGTAAACAGTGTTGAAACTGAATGCTCACCAATACAGTCAAATTTTTCTCTATTAGTCATTATTGTGCAACATTTCAGCTGATGACATCAATTAATTTTGTAGGAAAGTTGCAAAAGTCAAGGGAAAAATGTGGGAAAAATATTTGATCTTAATACTATATCCTTCATTATAATTAAAAAGATAAATATTAACTCAATTTTCTCCATCATCTTAGCATATGATGAGTGTTGTAAACCTACACTACACAGAAAGATTGTACACCAGCATTCCTTTAAAGCTTAGCTTCAGTGATACTTTCTGGGAAATTGTCCTTGAGACTTCCCTTCCCCCAAACCATGTTGTAATATCTTTTTAAAAAATACTGCCTTGACCCAATTTTGAAGCCTTGGCTGGAGGCCAGTCATTTCCTTTTTTTGAGCAGCTGATTAAATTTACATTTCCAACCATCTCTCTTATTAGGCTCACATACTCTGAGCCAGTAAGCACCCCGCCCTAATTTCCCCAGGACCTGGTATCGGACAACCAAGGACAACCCAATGCCCCAGAGCCCTCTGAAGCTCTTCAAATTAGCCAATCCCAAACCAGCTGGCTTGCCTTGAGTCTCCCTTTCCTTTCCTCCCTCCTTCTTCCTTGTTACCAACCCAGATCCTTCTCCTGAGTGGCTGTGTGTGGAGTGTCGTGTTCTGTAAAACTTTTGTGTGTCTCTGGATTTGTATCTCATGTCTCCAAACTGTACCTCACCCAAGGTTATATGGTTAAAATACACATCTCATATGTTTGGACAGTTTTTATTGACTATGGCACCTTACAACATCTCTATCAAAACACTCGTCACATTGACTTGCAATTATCTGTTCAACTGCATTATTTCCCTAGCCAGTCAGTTCCAGGAAACAGAATTATCTCTCTAACTCCCATTTCTAGCATCATTCCTGACATATAGTAAGTGCTCAAAAAAATAACAGGAATCTTTGAAATGCAACCTTGGTGAAGTGAATGGACGATGCTTTAAGTGTAAGATAGCACAGATCCATTCTCTGGTCCTTAAATAATCCCCCTACCAAAGACATTGAACATTATTTTAGGCAAAAGCCATGGAAATATCAACCTATTATATTACTTTTTAAGTCAATAATGGACATCCATTTGAGAACTATAGTATTATATTACCTCCTTTACTAGGGAGAAGATTTGGTTGGGAATATACCATTTATAAAATGATTCAAAATTATTCCACCTATTTTTATCTAATCATTCTATTCACTATAACAGGTCGGTTGTAGATTGTGTAGAACTGTAGCCACGTGAATCCCCTTTCAATTTGGTGAGGCCATTCATTCTGTCAGCAGAGTGTGGGTACTGACAGCCCCACAGCTAACACCCTCTCTGGGAACTGCCCTCAGCCCAAAAAGAACTGCTGCCTATGAGACAGTACTTGCCCGCATGTAGTCTACTTCCAATAAGCATTTAGTACTAGACAGTGCAGAGACGGGAAGGGTGACTACAAAGATTCCATTGCCCTTATCTCCATGTAAAACACCTCGCAAGTGTCATCATTGATCCAGACTTCTCAGGAAGATTGCCTGAGGCTCCTGTGGCAACTGTATGGCAGATCAACTTCTCCCTCTGCCTCATCCGGCCCCCTTTACTTCCTTACAGTGTGTGCTCCTGCTAGTCCTCCCCCAGTGAATCCCTTCATGCACATGGCTGTTTCAGAGTCTTAATATCTAGTTTCCAGGGAAACAAGCCTAAGATATTATTCATGAAATAAGAAATGCACAATTAATTGAAATGTGAAATGAACACTTAAAGACTGCTTGATGCAATGTATTGATTGATTTCACACTTTGTAGAAGACTAGATTTTGTCATCTGTATCGATAAATCATAGACATTCTTAGGCATTATAAGAAGATTGATGTTTTATTCCCCTTTCCCACGTTCTCTCAATTTTTCTTGTTATTTAATAAAAACTTATTTAGAATAATCGTTGATACCTTCCCAAGAGAAAGACTATTTTAGTTACTTTTCACAGTAAAATAAGACTTTTAAAAAGTTGCCAAACCTTCTTTCGGAAAGAAACCTCAAGATAGTATTTAATCTGAAATAGTCAAAATAATTGACAATATACTTGACTCATTTAAACTAAACTAAATAAATAAGCACCAACCCACTATGTTTCTAAAAAGGGTTTGAAATCTAAGGATATATATAAAAAAAAATTCCCAGAAATACTTGAACTTTCAACAAGATCTATATATTACAATGTAGTTATTTTAATAGTATTTTCTAATGCTGTGTCAGTTTCATAGTGAGTATTTTTAATCCTTAACCATACATAATTTACCATGGAAATCACATACACTTATGGATTATTTTTCATTTGTTCCAAATAAGCTCCTCCTTACTTCTAAGTTTACAAGTTAGTGAATGTGATCAATTACAACAAGTCTGAAAAAAAAAAAAAAAACCAGGAATTTAGAGATTGATTCTGGGTAAACTGAGACTCCATCAGCATCAAAAGGACTTTTTTATCATTTACTTTTCTCTTATTTGAGATGACTGCAAAATTATCGAGAAATTACCAAGAAAAGATGATGTTGAGAAAAGGAAGAAAACCTTGTTTTTCTTTCTAGTAAAATACAGTTGATTTGGGAAAAAAACCTCTAGAGTATGAAAAAGCAGGTGGAAAGGAAACAAGAGAAGTCAAATGGCATTAATCTGTTTTGAATACTGAAGTTAGTTCAATTCAGTATTCTTTGCTAAACCTGCTTTTGTTTGCTTGCAGTAAGGCAGCTAAACTAGTGTTTTACCATTTTAGCAGAAAATAGACTAGTAAGGATATTAGATCACCATTTTGAAGTCAGATTCTTTTATTTGATTAGAAAACATTAAAAAGTAGACAAAGGAACTCAGAGGTGAAGCAATGTGTAGTTTCAAGTGCTGTCACTTATGTGGCTGACATTCATTGCAGATCATTTTTATTTCTTCCTTCTAGTTTAGCTGTGGTTTAGTGCTTACCAAATAGGTGATATTTTGAAATTGGCTGGTTTAAATCTAGAGAAAATAGTCAGGTTTTTTGACTTTTCATCCAAAAGGCAGGGCAAATGTTAACTACTATAATCAACATAGTTGGTTAGTGATTCTCCTTAAAATTTCCACTTCCTTATGATGAGCGTCGTTTTACTACTGTCATCTATTATTTTGTGGACAATAATATGGCTCAGCATGGCAAGTGTGCATTCATTGTTTGGTTCTGCCTATAGCATCAGCTACTTTTATTCTATAGCATAGTAATTAAATATATATGGCCCCAGAGTTGTATCTGGTTTAAAGCTCTACTCTGTCACTGCAGTCTTGAGCAGTGGGTTAACTTGCCTCAACTTGAGTTTTCTCCTCTCCAAAATGAGAGCAATCATTCCATCTCCTTTATAGTTCTATTGTGAGGAATGAACGGGGCGTAGGTATGGAACACACTTGGCTCAATGTCTGGCACATAGGGTGCTCAAACTGCTTTGAACCTGGCCAGGAAAGTGAGATATTATTTAGTAGTGGACTCAACAACTTCACATTTGGTGTCTAGGCAGAGGAAATCAAATAAATAAAAAGGAATAAAGATAGAAGTCAAAATAGCACTGCAATGTATAATTATAGAGACCTTGCTGAAAGGCATATGTGAAAGCCAAATAAACTTTCTAACTAAACTCCAGAATGAGGCATATTTATCCATCCAGCCTCAGACAGCACCCACTGTAGTCACATGCTCTCAGCAGTGCAGCTATGTGCTGTCTTCCTATAGCTCATGACTCAGAGAAGAGAGTGGAGCTAGATATAATATTTCATCCTTATAGTCTCAAAAGTGACTCCCTTCCAAGGATAGAGTGAGAAAGACACACTGAGAGACTCAAAATTACATTTATTCAGCTATCTTTACAGGAAGGAGACAGAAGACATGGGAAGGAACATTGTAGGGTAAGTGCTCAATAAATGATGCTTGTTATCATTATGAACTGACAAGGGTGTATTTCTTTCTTTCTTTGGCCCAAAACATGAGAAATACATGAAAATTACTTGATCTCCTCTCTGTGTTTCTCTAATGTGAATATAATAATTTTAAAAATAAAAGTCAACTAAGTTTTTGAAAAATATAGATGAGAAAATAAAATAACTGAGGAAAATTAAACTGTAAGACACAAATCTACCCCAGTATATCTAAAATACATGTAATATAGGATTCAGAAGTCTTTGCAAGGTTAGGGCGGGAATAATAAATTGTAGACATAAGAAGAAAGGACAGTGAGTTAAAAAAACATATTAACCTCTAGTGAAGACAGATAAATCACGATCTTATCTGAACTATAGACCCTGAAATGTAGTATATTTTCATTTCAGTATGTAAATTTCATTTATATATGTGATATTGCTTGATGTGAATATCTTTATTTGCTTCTCAACATAAAGCCGAGGAGATGAACTACATGTTTATTAGTTCGTGACATTCTTGTATATTCCTTTCTCATTACTCTCTGCTTCTTATATATCACACGAATACCTCTATTTCTTACTGTCTCTACCTATAGATAAGCAATAAATGGCAATGGTAAAGCTATAAAATGGTATTTTATAGTATTTAAAATGTTATTTCTATATCAGAGATAGTAATCTCTAAGAGCGAAGGACACATGTGAAACAGAAAAAGTTTATCAAATATCAGCTGATGAATAGGTAACAATGTTCTTAAACTAAAGATTATTAAAATTTAACTAATTAGAGATTCAAGAAATGCAAGAAGAGGATATATGAACATTTATTTTGGAGAATTATATAACATGCAGTCATGATCTATTTCACCAAATTTTAAAAAGTATTGATATACAGTATGACACTGTATTTTATTAAGTTGTGTTATAGGTCTCTCCAATAGATGGACCATCTCAGGTAGAAGAGACTCATTTTTTTTGTGTGTGTGTGTCCTCAGTGTCTTGCATAGTACCGACCACATGACAGTTTCCCAAATATTTATTGAATGAATATTTGCTGGAAATACTAGGCATTGGCTAAATAAATAACCTCAATTTAAAAATATCGGTGTCAGCAGGGAAGTTTTTTCTTATTTACTAATGATGACTTAATCATCAGACATTATTCATATGTGATAGCATATATGTTTAAAACCATCTTTCAAGCAGTCTTTCTTCCAACACTACTTTTTATGCCTACCAGAGTCCTATGCTTATGACACATCAGGTTTTATACCTTAGAAGAGCACATTCACATTTTTTTCACCAATTTTCAAAATCACCCTCTGGGTTTCACTCAAATTTTGGTAATTTAGAGGAGGGAAGATCTGAAAATCTGTCAAACATAATTACAGACTACAACAGTCCTCCTAAGCAATGGGATTGGTTCAGTGGTTATTTTCAAAACACGCCTGCACTAATATACAGTGCTCGAGTTCTTCAAGTACTTCAAGATATTTGCTTTTTAGGAACATGGGTGAAATTTTCTCCCTTATGTTTTATATTAGATGAGCACAAAGTTACTGACTGAAAGCCAGAAGGATGTGAGATATATAATTATGATTCAAAGACTCTCCACATACATTTAACTAAATGCTGTAGCCCCTTCTTAACTGCTTACTCCAGTTTCCCCAAGATCCTCCTGAAAAGTAGGGCTGCTATTGGAGCCATTTTTTGCCAACTCCTTTGTAAAATGAGAGAAAGATTCAATTGCAGATCATGATTATTTCATGATGTGTTTGCAAATGTTTTAGTGTCATAATATGATGATTTCATGATGTTATATTATTATTTCCAGTTCCAACTTGAGTGTTTATTATCAGACACTTAAATCCAGGACATACCATAACATTAATGGCTTTTGCAATAAAAACATGTGCAAAATAGTCCATATTGGAGGAGGGCACATATGTGGAATATGGCTTTATATTTTTTTCCTGTCTAAAATTTCTGATTTACTCTTTCTTCTCCTTTGTTTTTATGTCATTTGCACAAGTTAGAATCATAAGGTTCAAAGACAGCTTGCATCCTGACAGGATAACACCTAATTCATTTAAGGGAGAGACCTGTTGATGCTATTTTTAAATACCTTTAGGATTCTCAAGATAGAGTCCAGCATTATATTTTCCAGTGATGAAAGCTATTTCACATTGGCAGTATTATCTCACATGCCTTTCTTTTCACTTCTGTAATGCCTGGAAAATTTGGTGTATCACTAGACTTTCTAGCTAGTATTAACATGCATTACTATTAGAAGGTTGTATTTTTTTTTTCTATGTGGAGCTTGTAATTTTTAATTATTGAAACAGCTTTATTTGTACAAAGTGCATATTATTAAAATTTAGGGAGCATTAGGAAGAAGTGTTACATCACTCTAGAAAAAAATAACGAAGGCAAGGATATTCTACCCTTTTTTATATTTAATACTGGATTGAGTTGTTAAATATGTAGAGAAAAGAAAAAAAATGGAATTCTAAAATCAGCAATTGCAAGGAAATTTCGTAGACTTATCTCAAAAGTTAGTTAATGGTTCGCATAGGTGGAGTGGGTTGTAATGTAGAGAGGTATGTTTGAAGGGTGCTGAAACATATCCAAACTGAGATTTAGCTCTGCCGTTCCCCCTGATATGTCTTTCTCACATTACTTAGCCCTTGAGATTAAGGCACTTATGATTTCTAATGAAACATATAAATCAGGGAAAGGATACATGTCAAGTAATTATGAATCATTAATACCATTTTCTTTTATTTCTCAAAATAGCTAGTCAATCTTCAGAGAAAGAGCAAAGCAAAGAAAGAATTATCATTGAGGAGGGAAATAATTCACAACACAGTTGAGTATTCTGTTCTAAAGCTCTTCCTATTTGACATGCTTAATGGATAATGTCCAAAAGCAAAACACTGTCCTGTGTGCACAACCACAGTTGTGTGCAGCTGCTTCCTGCCTCTTTACTGTGATTTATTCCATCCTTGCTTGGGAAGGTGGCAGAATGTAGTGTTTCTGATACAGGCCCTGGAATTAGATAGCTTAGGCTTGAACCCTAGCTCTGCCACTTTTTAGCTGTGAGTCTTTGGGTAAATCACTTAAACTCTAGGTTGCAGATTTCTTGTTGGTAAAATAGGCATAGTAATTGCACCTTTCTCATGCATTTATTGAGAGGATTAAATGAGTTAATCCATGTAACATAGCACAATTCAGTAAGCCTCAACCAATAGTTGTTATTATTATTTCATCATATTCTATGGAAGAATAGAAATTGGAATGTAGGTCAGAGAGATTAATATTATGTTTCATACAATATCAGTATAATATAGTGTCAGCTATAAAATGCAATTGCTTTGTAAGTAGTAAATGTGGTACCAGAATTTAGCAAAGTAAATTCTAGTGTAAAATCACTTTCCCTGCCTTAAGCATCACTGGGTTTTATGTTGGAATTTCTGAATGAGTATTTTTTACTCCTAAAGTTCTCTAGCTTTTTAAATTTTGGTTTTGGGTATAATATGTTACATTCATGACATAAAGTCTCTTGTTAAGAAAAAAAAAAAGGATATAAAAAAAGAATATCTTCCTCCTTCCTTGCCCTCTCCTGACAAGACTGTCTCTTCAGCTCAGGGACAAATTTGGTATAGGATTTGAGAAAGAGCTGTGATACACACACACACACACACACACACACACACACACACACACACACACACACACACACACATATTTGGTATTTGCCCAGTCCCTATATGAAAGAGTGATAGGAGACCTTCAGCCCACATTGCTGGTAGTCTTTCAACTTTTATATCCATAAGTGTTACTCCCAAATTTTCCAAAATAATAACATTTAAAAAAAAGGAAGACTGTTCAAACACTGAATTATCTGTGAGCCTCAGCCAAGTTACACCAGCTGCACTGGCTTGGTTCCTACATCTGGGCTCCAAGGAGGGTAACAAAAAAATCTCCATAACAGTATTTTAAAAATTTTGGCAATACACAGGACAGGGAAATTAAAAAAGAATTCTTTGCTGAAAACAGAATCGATGGAAAACAACTCTGTTTGCTCACCACAGTTCACCAAACAATCTAATGGCCATCCGTTAGTACAAACAAGTGTGTCGGAGCGCTGTCCAAAGCCACCAGGTTCCACAAGTAAAGGCCAGTGGGCTCAGTGACTGAGTCCTGGGAGTTAGAAGCAGTAGTAGACTTAATAAGAACACAAAGAGTAAAATGAGTTCCCCACACTACTATTTTTTAGCCTAATGGGTGACATTTCCAACACCCAGTATGATGTAGGATGTGTATATGCCTGCAGGGAAGCTTTAACTTGCTTTATTCCTGACTTTCTTGTCCCTTCCTTTAAATCATTAAATATGGTTGATTAGTTTCTTTCCTTGGTTCTTTATGGAGTTTTATTTCTTATTGTATTGCTACATCTATTTTGTAGGAAAAAGAAAAGAGAAAAGGTTTATCAGAGTTGTATTCTATGTTATGTAGAAAAGATTCTTTAAAAGCAAACTAAGAGTTTAGGACTTTTAACTAACTGGTGAAGCTGAAGAGAAGAAGATTGCAAAACAGTATGAGAAAGACCTAAATTAGTGACTTATTTATTTTTTATTTAGAAAGTGAAAATAAGCATTATTATTCCTATGTGGTTATTATTAAATTCTCATTTTAATATGGTGCTATGTTGCTCTATTTCAAGAACATATTCAATAGACCTTGACCTTGCAATTAAGAAGTTTATAATCTAAACGATATCAAATAACAGAAAATAGGCAAAGCAGAATGCCACATTAAAGTATTGTTCACTGTATTCAACACATTTAGAAAACGTGGAAAAATAAAACTTAGATGTTAGGTTATAAGTCATCTGAGATAACTATTTGAGTTCAATGTAGATGCAAAAGGCTTATGGGAGAATGTGAAGAGGAAGAGGTCTTCCTGATTCAGGACACATGGGACAAAGGGCCAGTAAAAAGGGGGGTAAAATTACTTTCCACTACATAAAAATGCTGAGCATGGTGCCTGCCAGATAGAGATATAATAAGTAGTGGATGGGGCGCTTCACAGAAACCTCTTTCTAGTCAGCCCGGTGGTGCAATGAGGAGGGAAGTAAAGTTCAGAAGTAGCTTTCTTACAAAATGTTTTATGAATGTTATGCAATTGGGTTATATAACTGTGGCAAACAAAAAAGAAATCATAAATCTGGAATTCAGTCTTGGTTCCAGGTGACATTTCTTAAGTAAAACTTTATTATAATAATAACGAAGATGGTCAAATGTTAATATTTCCTCCATTTACTTTTCTCCCAAGTAAAGGGGAATGTAAAACAGCAAACTCACAGTTCTGTGCTTCTGTGACCTAGCACATTTCTTACTATGTGAAGGTTGTTTAGACTAGTGAGCTTAGTGTACCACAAAGAGGAAAAAGGGAGAATCAACAAACACCTTTTGTGATACTTGTTTGCTATCATGGTAGTAAAATGAAATCAAAGCACTAGCTTTCTAAAATAGAGAGGGATGATTTTAATGCTATCTATAAGCAGGAATAGCATCTCAGACTAGAGGAATAGTTCATTCATTCATTTATTTTCATCTCACTCATTCATGCCAGTTCTCAAACCTGGAATCGACCTTTGAGGTCTGGCCTATTTCGAAATATTACAGGGACTTCTCTAGTCAGGCCAGGAATTTGTTTTCTCAATCAAAATTAATAGGGATAATTCAAGCAGCTTTTCTATCTCTTCCATGTATATTTTTTAGGCCAATCAGAAAGTATCTTTTGCTGTTTTGCTATTTGAATTGATTTATTTTCTGGCAGAATAGATGCACTGTTGTTCTATTATTTTTTGATGTGTAACAAACTCAACATAACTTAATAGCATTAAAGAACAATTAATATCGTCACCTAATAGTTTCAGGGGTTGAGTAGGCTCAGGTTGGTGGTTCTTATTCAGAATCTCCCATATGGTTATAACAAACAGTAGCTGGGTCTGGACCCATTTTGAAGCCTTCCTCCTTCACATGCCTGGCACCTGAGCTGGGAACAGTTGGGGTTCCTTGGGCATAGCTCTCTTTAGATGCTCCCTATGTGATCTCTCCATCAAGGCGTGTATAGGGTAGACATGGCAAGTCAGTACTTCTAGGTGTGAGACCTGAGAGAAAGAGTCAGACAGCAGCTATATTATCTTCTGTGACCTAGACTTAGTCTTGGAAATTAAGCAGTTATATTTCCTCCGCAATTTACTTATTAGAAGCAAATTACTAAGTTCAACCCATCTTCAAAGGAGTGGAATTAGACTTCATCTCTTGAGAGAGGAGTGTTGAAGAATTTTTGTCATCCACAGATTTAATTAGTCTATTTTCCTGCCTATTCTTCATAGACGTTAATTCTTTGTCTAAATCACTACCACAGCTGCCATATTTCTTCATTTCCATTACAGATATTTTATTAAGCATCTAATAGCACATGTAAATGTTCTAGGAATGCTTAAGACACAGTTCAGGAATACATGCACAGGTGCTATTGTTGCCTTTTAGAGGTGTACCATCTGTGGCAGACAACACAAAATAAAACACTTATCAAGGCAAATAATCAATATTCAACAAGTATTCATTGACGATCCATTAGGTGTCAGGCACTGTCCTAAGCTTTAGGAATACAGAGATGAAAAAACTTATGCTTTGCATTCCATGCAATCATGATCTAATTGTGTAATGATCATAATGAAGCAGTTTAATTAAAGGGCATGCACTATTTTACTATGTACGCTTCCTCAAGATCTCTAGCAACTTTCACCTTGTCAAATACAGTGATACCCAATGGCCAAATCTGTGCTCCTCTTCTTAGTCCACCTCACAGCAATCAGTATTTGACACAGTTAACCTTCTTAATACACTTTGTTCATTCAACTGATTTCTTGGACATCACTTTCTTTGTTATCTTCTTTACAACCTTCTCTTTCTTATTCTTCTTTGCCTCCTTCTTTTTCTCTTAATGTTGAGTGTCCCAGGGCTCAGTTCTGGATTCTCCTCTCTTCTCTCTCTATATCCTTTACTTGCTATCTTATGGCTTTTAATGATAATATATAGACAAGTGATTCCTAAATTTATTTTATAATCTTTTCATCACATAGTCTTCTTAGTAATCTCTCCAACCAACGATTACCTTCAACTGTCTACTGGACAAACACAACAGTCCAAGTTTAGCAGGTCAAAAACAGAATGTCTTATTTCCCCAAACACTCAAATTCACTTCTTACTGGTGTTTCTATCTGAATTAAAAAGAGACCTCCATCTACCTCTCATGCAAAATGCATATACGTCATTCTTGATGACTGACTCTCTTTTCTCCTAATCACCATGTAAAGTCTATGAGCAATCTTTTTGGAACTACAGTCAAAATATATCATGATCAGTATGATCAGTACACTGTTTCTTACTAATTCTCTTGCTGCAACCATCATCTACTCAATATGCACAACACCTAGAACATAGTAGATGTGCAATAAGAGTAAATAGATACATGCATGAAGTACAAGAGTAATATAAGGATAGTTTGTTTTCACCATATATGGACATGGTATTGTGAAGTAGGGAAGGTTATAGGATGAAAATTCCAGGTAAAGTAGAATTAGGGAAGTGATCTAGTCTCTGTTGATCAATACCCGAGGGCTTGGTAGCTATCCGAATGCCAGAAGGAATCTTTCAATATAAACCCTCAACTGAGAAAAGTAGAAAGACACATTTTGCTATAAAACAGGTCTTTTCAAAAAGTTGCAGGAAAACCAGGAAAGTTGATGTTAACAGTTATGGATTTTTTGTTTGTTTGTTTACTGTTTGTCTAAGAAATTCAAAATGACTTGAAGGTTTAAACTCCTTCCCTATCTCTCCTTATTGTGAATTTCATTCCTTCTTGGGTGTTTTAGAGAAACATTATTTTTACTCTCACTTGCCAGAGAACACTTCTCTCCCTGCCCCCCGAAAGTAAATATGGTTTTTAGCTTTAAAACGTCTTTTTAGAAAAGTTCCCTGGAAGCTTAGTACACTTGTTCCAAAAAAGCAGATAGCTTTATGTATCTTGTCACTTCCATAGGAAATAATAAAACTTCCCCATTTCTTAGAAGTATATGACTTGGTATTCAATCTGAAAAATTTTATTTTTAAGGAAATTGTATATCCAAGTTACTTTTATTTTCTACATAGCGCTACAATCAATTTTCAAGCTGTACTGTTAAAACTTTTTTTCTCCCTTAAAACCTTTCTTCATTTTACTTCATTTTCCTGGTTTGAGACATTTTAGCTGCACTTTGCTTTGATTACCTGGTTGGAGCTTTCAGGAGTACTTTACAAAGGTATTAAAATTAGCTGGAGAGCAAGGTTTGTCTGAGTTAAAAAGGTTCTTTTAATTAGCCTTCCCCAAGTGACCTACTCAAATTGCTTTAAAAAAAATAGTTCTTGGTACACCTGGCAACTATCTGATTGGAAACTGTTCCTCTTGGGGAGTGCCTGTCGGGAAGGTTAGTCCTGGGGCTGATTGCTCAACCTTTTCTCTGCTGAACAGCTCCTTTGCTTCTTATCTGAAGCAAATTCTTACCAAATTAGGGAAGGTTAATGAGGTGAAGGAAGGTGGTTGAGTGATGGCAGAAAGAAACAGAACGTCTTTAAATCCTCCCCCAAAACTCATCATTTAATCTCTTTCCTCTTCCATAGATGTCATAACAAAAGTAATAATAGCATCAGCCACTAAAAATCATTCTGTTAAGTAGCTACTATTATATACACATTCTGCAACTAAAGAACTCAAAGTTCAGGTTAGAGATGTAATTTCATTAAAGTAAACAACTGGGAAACAGTAGAACTGACCTTTTAACTCTAGTCTGACTCCTAAACCCACTGACACAAATAGGGCCCTTATTCCTTCTTCCCTTTGTTCGCATCCTTCTTTATCGTGACAGAGCCCACACCCAGACCTGTTTTTCTTTCAGAAGTCTTTAGGGGCATAGGGCAGAATCATTTTGCTTTCTAATGGGTTTTAGGTAAGCCATCTAAATACAGAATGTGCTAAGGACAGGCCTGGCTACCCAATTATAGTCTCCTTTTAGCTTTGGCTAGAGAGAAATCCCAGAGCGAGTGTTAAACTTGGTCACCCACACTACTTCCTTTCTTGGCTGAGAGTCAGAGCGAATTTTGGACCCGGCATAAAGTTCTTATTCAGGAAATAATAACTGCCACAACCTAAGCACTCAGTGCCTCAGCTTTGAAACTGAGTTCATGATCATTGTCCAATTTTATTGGCTTTGATAGGTGTGGGCTTGGCTTCAAAATAAACATACCAGCTTTTCTGCTGTATTAGTAATTTATGGAATGCTGCCTTTAAATTATAGTAGCAGCTCTACAAATTAGTAGCTTTTATATGGAGTTTCTTTATAAATCGAACTCCTCCCCCAAATATTTAACAAATCTAAATTAAAGAAACATCATTCATAGAATAGTGGTTCTCTATCAACTATATCTTCATATATTTTTAAAGAGTGATATTTTCCTCTGGGAAACTTTTAAAAGTAGTTCCTTTGGAGAATGATTTGGTTCGAGTCACTGTACTTATCCCCAGTCTATTTTGTTGTCACTCCTGACATATTGTTAAGATACGTGATGTTAAATTTTTGAAAAAGTAAGTTTTGATTCTTGATGAGTCTTAAACAAAGTACAATACTTTGTGATATATATTGAATAATTGCAAAAATTAAGATGGAGCAATGTGAATATACATATATTTGAAAACAACAAATAAAAAACAAGTAAAATTTCAAAATTGAGAGATTTAAAACCACAGTTATTTGAAAATAAAATATGTTGAGAGTCCATCATTCAAATATAGTTACATATTAACTCTAAGCACTAGTAGATGCCTCTATACACATAATTATGCCTTGAAGGAATGGAAGAATTAATATCTAATATTAGCTCTATTTTCCATGATACACCCATGAAATAAATTTTGTTTCTTCCTAGTTGGCCTCAGTGATCTCTCTCATTTCTAAAATCATAATTCTCCTGCTTATTATATACCTGCATTCCTTCATTTCCTGACCCCTAAGGATAAATCAAATCTCTATTATTACATTTACTCCATAATGATCTTACATTTCACAATGATATATAATTATATATTTTTACAGCTTGACTGTTTAATAATGATCTCTTGCACTGTGAGCTCCATGTGGCCAGTAATCATGTGCATTTTGTTCACTAATGTATCCTCATCCTAAGAACACTGTTAACATAGTAAGTGCCAATAAACACTTGTTAAATAGGGACATGGCTCCTCCTGGCTGTCCTAGCAACAAGGGGGTGTAGAAGAGGCTGCTGCAGTAAAGCCTTTAAGCTGTCAGCTGCTCCAGAGCAGGCAAAGCTACTGGTGTTGACCTGCACCTACTCACATTTTGAAAATCTTCAACTTCTTTAAAGTACTGACTTATAAGTTTATTCTCTGAAACCTGTATTTTAGAATAAATCACGGTCCTCTCTATGGATCTTTCTGAAGATGAAACACATTTGCAAAAAAGTATCAGAGCAAAACAATAACTGTCTGTGAATGACAAAAATTTTAAATGAGATGGAATAAAATGGTATAGATGACAGAGGCTTTTCATTCCTCTTGTGACCAAATCAAAGTTGTGACAGAAACATGGAGCAAACAGCAAGCAAAGTCACCTGGGATCTAGATGAACAAGCCATACATCTAGGGAGAGAAATAATTAGTCAACCTGCAATGGTAGAAGGTAGGAGGGAGCAAGGACACAAGGCTGCCTAGTCTCCGGTGGCTGAGTGGACAGAGACTGTGGCAGCGGCAGCTGGCAGCTGCAGATGCCTCTTCAAGGAGCCGTGTTAGTGAGTGGACTTTTGTGGTGATGAACCTCCTCGTTCTGAGCATCAGTGCCAGGTTGGCTGCACCAGGGGCACCAGAGACTTATAGGGGAACACCGAGTTGTTGTAATGAAGGCCTGAGATGAGGCACTCTCCAGGGCAGAAGTGCTTGTGGTATCCATTGTTCCTCTGTTGAGCCCTCCCCGTCTCCCAGTGAGCAGACTCAGTACTGCCATAGCTGAGACATCATCAAGCTGCATAATGGAGGTCACTCTGCCCAGAGGATTCCCTGAAACTTCACCTCCCCCAACTTGGGGCCCCACCCAAGCCACATCCAGTTGTATATTTGGTGACTCCAGTGCTCATTGCTGAGCCAACTCTAAGACTCACACTGGTTACAGCTGGCCTGGGCTTCTGGCATAGCCTCTTCAGGCAACTATAAGCACAGCATCTGTGGATTTCTTGCTGAACCTTAACAGGTGGCCTTGAAGGGGCATAGGGTGGGACTAAACCTGGCCTGCAGCTGAATGGTCTCAGGACTGTGCTACCTACTACACAAAGTCCTGCTAATAAGATCGGGAGCTTAGGAACTTTGCTTAGTACATAGAAATAGACTCAGAAAGGCAGCCAAAATGGGAAGACAAAGTAGCAGAAACCATATGAGAGAACAGAACAGAGATTCAAGAATAATGGAGTCAAGCAATCTAAAAGATGCAGAGTTCAAAACACTGGTTACAAAGATGCTCAATAAACTTATGGGAAATATAGATGAATTCAGTAAGAACTTTAACAAAAGTTAAAAAACATAAAAATTGAAACGAAAATTCTAAAAGGGAATCAGTCAGAAATGAAGAACACATTATCTGAGATGAAGAGTATATTAGAAGGAATCAACAGAATGGATAAAGAAGAGGATTTAACCACCAATATAGAGGATGGGGACGCCAAGGATGCTCAATTAAAATGGCAAGAAAATAGAAGCCAAGACTATAATAATAATTTAAGGAGAATATGGGACACATTAAATGTAAAATGTCTATATTATAGGGTTAACTGAAGGAAAACAAGAAATGAAGAGCTATTTGAAGAAATAGTGATGGAAAACTTTCCTCATCTGGTTATAGAAATAGACATACAACCCCAGGAAGCTCAGAGAGTGCCAAAAAAGATGAACTCAAAGAGACCTACAACAAGATACATCATAATTAAGATGCCAAAGGTTAAATAGAAAGAGTGAATCTTAAAAGCAGCAAGAGAAAAGCAGTTAGTTACCTACAAGGAAGCACCTATAGGACTGGCAGGTGATTTCTCAAAACAAACAAACAAACAAACAAAAAAAACAACTATGCAGAACAGAAGGGCCTGGCACAAAAATATTTGAGTGATAAAGACCCAGAATCTACAACCAAGAATACTTTATTCAGCAAAGCTATCATTTAGAGTTGAAGGACAGATAAAGAGCTTCCCAAACAAATATAAGGAATTCATCACCACCTAGAGAGTAGTATTACAGGTAATGTTGGAGGGACTGCTTTAAGAAGAAAAAACAGATATCAAAAACAGTAATAAAGAATGGTAATAACTACATTCCTATCAACAAGTACCTCAAATGGAAAAGAATTAAGTGCTCCAACAACAGGATAGAGAGGCTGAGTGGATAAGAAAAAAAGGCCCCTACATATGCTGCCTAGATGAGACTCACTTCAGATTAAAAGATACACACAGACTAAAAGGAAAGAGATGGAAAAAATATTGCCTTGATGGACCTAGGGGGTATTACGCTGAATGAAATGGGTCAGATAGAGGAAGAAAGCTATCACACGATTTCATGTACATGTGAAATCTAAAGAACAAAATAAACAATAATAACAACAAAAGTGGAAATAAACTCACAGATAACAGAGAATATTAATATTTTGAGGGCTACTAAATGGAAAGGGGGTTGGGAGATGGGATAAAAGGACAAAGGGATTAAGAAGTACAAATGAATAGTTACAAAATAGACGTGGAGATATAAAGTGTAGTAAAGAAAATAGTTAATAATATAATAAATATATAAGGGGGAAGAGGGATACTAGATTTAGTGGGGTAATCACTGCAAATTATGTGGCTCTCTGAGCACTATGCTGTACAACTGAAACATTATTGTATGCCAACTATAATTGAAAAAAGCCTCATTGAATTGCACATTGTAAATATGAGCAACTATTTGTTATATTTTGATAAAGCCAGAAAAAGAATTAAAATGAAAAAAACCCCACACTTCTTAAATAAATCAATTAACCAATGAAGGAAAGAATGTAGTTATGGTTTGTTTATTTTTATTACCTCCTAGTAGACTGTAAATACAAGTATTTCAAAAATTAATTAAACAAATACTTAGTGACCACCTACTATGTTTCAGACACTTTTTAAGACTCTAATAATAAAGTAATAAATGCAATCCTATGTAGCTCCTATCCTCATGTAATTCATAGATGTTGGGTTGGGGTGGAGGCATAGATATTAAGGGATCTTGTAAATAAATATTATGCAGACAATGATTGAAACTTTAAAGAAAAAGCATAGAGCAGTATACGAGAGAATAATGGAAGGTCTGCTTCAGATTCCAGGGTCAAGGTGACTTTTCTTTAGCACATTTCATACAAGTTGATATTTTTGTGATATTTTTATATCTTGTTTATCTAGCTTATATTAATACAGGGATAACAGTGTATACCTCTTTGACTTCCTTAGAGCTTGAAATTCAGTGCTGTATATATGAAAAGCACTCATTATATTTTTAGCAATTGGTTGGAATATAGTCTGTTCAAATTCTTAAAAACTTAAGGCATAAGTGAGAGGCTAGAGAAATTTCTGCCTATAGACTGCTAATAGCTGAGCTTGGTCAGTAATCCAAGTCACAGTAGATTATTTTAAACCCAAATCTCTTAGGACTTAAGGATAGCTTCACTGGATTTATTTCAAGTCAGCACATTACCTGTTGTCTAAATGAACTGTGTTATTTCCTGTTCTTGATGTCCATAAACTCTTTAAAGCAGTAACTTTTCTCCTAGGTTAATTTTAAGTGACTTTTGAAAACAGCACCTTTTGGAGTTTTCTTTAAGAGAACTGTATTTTAGGGCAGGGTTGATATAAGGAACTGAAAATAATCATTTGTTATATTTTCTTTCCTTCTTTCCTGTATCATGTGTTCAGCTAAAATTTACTTCTAGACACGCTGGCCAAGACCAATACTAGTCCCAGAGAAATAAGAACATAATGATAAAAAGAGTTGATTAGAAGGTAAGAGATTCTGGATGGAGAAATCAGGGACAGGTTTTTCTGTACAGAATCAATCCTTTTTCAGCCTGTCTTGGGAAAAGGAATATATTTCACCACCCTACAGTCATATCTAGATTCTGTTGCTATAGTATAAATATGTTTTAAGTAGTTAACAGAAATAAAATAGCTTGCAGTTCTGGCTCTTTATTTTCCTTTTTAGTGCCTGGATATCAAGAAATTTGCATCTCATTAGCTGGTCAACAAAGACTGAAGTCCACATAGATTTTTCATTCTTCTTGAAATTAAGGTTATTAGACATTTTTCTCTTTGGAAGGTTTAGTTGCATAGCAATTTGTAATATTGCTTACAAACATAATAATATAGGATATACACATAAATTGTTATTAATGTATTATTTATTAACTGTAATTTCTCCACTAGAAAAATCAGAGTAAAAATATTTCTCTGAGTAATTCAAATGCTGTAAGATGGGGGAAAATTTTTATTCTCAAGGTTGGAAATAGATATCAGCAATTCCAGTTAGGCTTCTAAATCCAGATGACCTAGTTAATTTTATTTCAGGGCAACGGACAGATGGTGAGTGTTCTCTGTCTCTCTGGCATTAATGTACACTCTGTCACCATCAGACTTAACGGTGGCAGATGGCAGTTGTATTAGCAAACATTCAGTTCTCTCCCCTAGTTCTTCCCTTAGGACCGAGAAAGGTCCAGCCATGACTTATAGCTGAGTCACATTGTGGCCACCTCTCCACAGAATTTCAAACCACCGGAAGCCCTTAGTAATGCTGGCTTTCCGGTTCACTCATGGCAAGAAGCACAGCTGGGTCTCTTCAAAGGCTTGTGGTAGATATTATGGTCTCGGTGTTAAATTGGTCAGGGTTCAGTGGTACTCCGGGTCCAGCTTGAGCATTTCTATGGGATAGGTGATTTTTTCTTACCCCTTGTAGAGCAGTGCTTGGATATACAAAGGCAGCCTTTCTTGGTCTCTAGTGGATTTTCTGGATAGAAAAGCAACCAGCCATATTTAGCAGAGTTTGGTTCAGCAATGGACAACTTAACTCCCTCGTTGATCTTTATAGCATCAAAGCATCACAGTGAATAAAATAAAAAATTAAGTAAGATCTCCCTTTTCAAGAATCAAGTGAGAATATGTTATAGATGTGCTTGTGGTTGTATTTCTACAAAGAACTTATTGGCATTCTAATTGCTGCACACCTAGAATAAGACTAGTGCTTAATTTACAAACCAACTCTCTCTAAAATCATCCTAGTAGAGTCAATTGAGACTGTAAAAATGCTGTCCTGGGAGATTAAGAAAGTTTCAGAGAACCTAAAAGATATCCTATGTTTTATAGGAATTTACAGTGTTAAGCAAGTAATGCAAGTAAAAGAATATAGGTAAGAGATTTATTAAATAATTTATTCCTGTTTTAAGTGCAAAAACTTTTTTAGCATGTAGGATGTTAAAGAGTTAACTTTTTAAGTATCCCCTTTCAATTTTTTAAAGACTTTATTATTTTTTTTTTCATGCAGTTTTAGGTCCATAGCAAAATTGAGAAGAAACTACAGAGATTTCCTATATAATCTCTGCTCCGACACATGCATAGCTTCACCCATTATCGACATCTCCCATAGGTGTGATACATTTGTTAAAATAGGTGAACCTACATTGACACCTGATAATCACCCAAAGTCTGTCATTTACATAGAGTTCACTCTTGGTGGTATACATTTTATGGGCTTGGACAAATGTATAATGACATGTATCCATCATTATTTTACCGAGCATTTTCACTGCCCTAAAAATCCTCTCTGTTCTTAGTCACTTCTCCCTCATTCTTAATCCCTGGCAATCACTGATTTTTTTAGGGTCTCCATAATTTTGCTTTTCCAGAATGTCACATGCTTGACATCATACAGTATGTAGCCTTTTCAGATTGACTTCTTTAACCTTTCAAATTTGGTTATTCTTATTCCTGAACTGATCATAGATATGCAAAGTCGAATTGAGAAATATGTGATTGATAATATAAATTGCATGTATTTCATAATGTAAATTTACTATTGTCAGACCTGTATACCATGCCAGAAAAGACTTTTTGTATTTTTCTCTGAGTTAGGAATTGGAGAACAAGCAATGTTGGTGGTTTGTTATTTATTGCCACCTGAAATATGCATTTAGTATAAAATTCTTTTGATATTACATGACTATTCACTAGGTGATATAAAATACTTAACAGTAATCCAAAGTCTCTTTTGGGTTTAGGTCTTGCATAGATGATGAGTGATACACAACTATTTTAGTAGTTCAAATAGTTGCCTCATTGGTTACATTGCTTAGGGTACATTATAGTCTGTGTATTAGCTTTCAAGAACAAATAGTTGCCTTAAACGTGTTGGCAGTATATCAAGATAATTTAGAACATAGTGATGTGATTAAAAAAATGGGGAACACAGGATATATAATTGAGAGCAGGCAGTTTTTTAAGAATTAGGCTCATAAATATATTGATTAGCATATAATACATTTAAAGGAATGACAGAATAATCTAATCTGATAGATGATTTCTTTATTTCTAGTGATTCTTAAATATCTCTTTAATTTTGGCTAGGAAACTAGCAAGTGCTAGGTTGCTTTTACACATATTTGACTTGATATTGGCCTAGAATATTCCTTCAATCAGATTGCTGGTATGAGATCTCTGAAAAAACTAATTTAAAGGAAAGTGCAACTTAGATGATTTGTTAAATACAAATACAGAATGCACTATAGTTTAATAATTGCTGAAGACTATAACTTAAATATAATCTGATACCTTTAGAAGTACAAGTTCTTGTTTTTGCTATTTTATTTTATTTTATTTTATTTTATTTTATTTTATATTTTATTTTATTTTGTTTTGTTTCTGAATTATTCATACAACTGCCTCAATACTCTGCTGTGTAGTTTGCTAGAAAGGCCTAAGTTTATTTGTGTTAATCTCATGAGAATAGTACCAAATATTTTTTTTTTTCTGTTGGCTTTGGAAGTACTTTTGAAATTTATAAATATTTAAATATATAGAATCATTGAATTTTAGAGTAGGTGTAGACTCTGAATTCTTTTTAATATGGTAAATCTCAGAGAGTTTGGAACTTAATCAAAGTCACAAAGTTAGAATCAAGTTGCACTAGAACCTACATCTTTAATAGTCCATGAATAAAGCTGTTCTTGGTATTGATGCAACTAAACACTAGAATGAGCTGTCCACAGAATCTTGGTGAATACAAGTTGACAGGTGGAAACTAAGACTTAAGTATCTACCTCAAATAATTGCCTACACAGAAAAATTTACAAAATCCCCAATATCAATATAAAATTCAATGGCAAGAAAATTCTACCAGAGTCTGAAAGTCTTGACTGCCATCAAAAAATTCTATTAAAAAATAGATACTAATACTTTAAGCCACTGTTTGCTCTTAAATATAAGATATATTGTATATCATCGAGTAATCCTTTTATTGAATAAAAGATTCTTGTGTGGATTTTGGAAAGCGTCTTAGGGATAGGGAGAATAAACAGTAGCTCTAACTCTTGAAAGACAAGATATTTAAAGGCAAACTTTTAAAATGTTGTAGCTTTCCTCTAGCTCCTAGCTAGGATCTATGGTGGGTGAGTAAATAAATCAAATAAAATTGCTTATGAAGTACATAATATAATATTGCAGGTACTCTGTTAAATGCTTTTTGTTGCATTATTCTGTTTGATTTTTATACAACACCCTGAGATAAGGACTGTTTTTACTCCCATGTTATAAGTGGGGTGGTAGAAGTATAGAGAAATTAGGAACTTAACCTAATATCATGTGACTGATTTATAAAGCTTATATTTTAGTTCAAGTTCATCTTGTGGTTATAAGCTGAAGGTTCTGCTTATAACCACAACTCCACAGTGGTTGTTTTACAAGCAGAGAAAAAATATGTGTAGGAAGGCATGCCATCTAAGGGCCTGGTGAGTTTCAGAAGGTGATGTTTGTGATGTAGCTGTGTTGAAGCCAGCTGGAACCTGCTCTCAAGAACTGATTGTTAAATATTCAGGAATTTTACAGGCTGGTTGTTAAACTACAGATAGCATGAAATCAGCTATGGTGGACATGTTCACACCACAGAAATCAGCAAAAGCTATAAATCATGGCTTTTTTTCACAGAGTAGGTTTTCCAGCATAACGCTAGCTACTACAATACTGGAGTTAGAGCATAGAATGTATGAAGATGAAACAGTGAGAGAGGAAGCTAGAGACATACATTAAACTTAGCTTAGGTAAATGTGAGTATTGTCATATTTTTGAAATGCAAATCGAATTATGTCTCCCATCTATCTATAGCCCTCCATTGACTGCCATCTGAAATAAGATCTAAATTTCATACCCTGGAGAATGACCCGTGCTTTCCTCTTCACCCCACCTCTGCAGTTTCTCCCTCTCTTGTTCCCGTTTCCCATCAAGCTACAGCCACACTGGTCAACTCATTTCAAATTCTTAAGCCAAGCTCTTTCCAAAGTTTGTTCTTCACGTAGTTGTTCCCTTTGCTTACTCATATAGTTTTTGCATACCAGTTTTTCAGGTCTTGGTTTAAATGCCACTTCCTGAAAAGGCTTTTCTTGGTTTCCAAATCTAAAGTAGCTGCCGGTCCCTCTCTGTCACATCAGCCTATTTTACACTCTTCTTAGAACATAATGGTGTGGCCCAGGGGTTAAACGCTGAGCCTCTGAAGCTAGATTGCTGAAGCCCATTATTACTTCACCATTTACTAGCTGTGGGACTTTATACAAGTTGCTTATCTGCATGACTCAATTTGCTTTTTGAAAAATGAGATGTAATTATTTCCTTTTCATGGGGTTTCTGTGGGAATTAATACGTGTAAAAGAACACAAACTGCATAAGAGAAAGAACAGTGACTGGCCCATAATAGTATTAAAAATATTTTAGAAATTCTTATCACTGATAACTGATACTTGCTAATTTATTGTCCAATTTTTTCAAGTAGAATGCAAGTTCAATGGGAGCAGGCACCTCCCCCAGCACAGATTTCTAGAACAGTATCTGGCACATGGTAGACAATAGGGCAGTAGGAGGAGGAAAGACAATGCCCTGATCAGGGTTTCTTATTTGCCTTTCTGACTTCTGTCAACAATCTGAGTCATTGCTCTATATGAATCTAGAATCATAGAAACAAGTATAGATGTGTGAACCAGCCATTGCAGGTTGAAACGAAAGTAAGAGGTTTAAAGGAGCACACTTCATCTCCAGCCCATGATGGCTATTCAGTAATGTGGAGTCAGTAATGTCAGATCTTTCATTTATCCAGAGAAGTCAGTTTTTGGCATGAAATCTCCCAAGGTTTAAATGTTTATAAGTGGCCTTTGGCCAAACAAATCATGCCTTCAGGCTGAATTTGGCCAGGGTGACACCTATTTCCAAACTGTGATCTTAAATTTGAACTCTTGGTATTTGATTGTGAGGTCAGTGTCCTCTGCCCATTGTCTGACACATTGAAAGCAAACTACTTGATGACCACATTCTGCAGTGACATTTTCATGAGTTTCCATACCTGGTATCTTCTACTCGCCAAACACATTCTCCCTGAGATGGTACCCTTTGGGTTCAAATCCTATTCCCTAGATTATTCACTGGAGAGTTACATGGCTTACACTTAGGTGGAGTGAGGGGTACACCATGATGAGAGGATAAGCAATCTGGGTGTTTTGTTTAAAGGTTTACTATTGAAAAAATGCATCCTAAAGTAAAGGACTTTAATTTTCCATTTCTTCCCTCCCTCATTCTTCCTTTCCTCTGCCCCATAGTGAAATTAGTATGATGACTGTCGAAAGTTGAAATTTTGCTCTGAGAGTTACTATGACAGTAATGCCTCCCAATGCACCTTATTTTCTTCATATCAACATTTGGCTGGGGAAGGGAAATAATCTAGAATAGTGGTCTCTAACATTTTTTGATTATATATGCCCTTAATCAATAAAAAATTAAATATGTATTATGGTTAGAATGTTGGTGGCACCCTAAAATTCATGTTGAAATCCTAACTCCCAAAGCGATGGTATTAGGAGGTGGTACCTTCAAAAGGTGATTGCATCATTAGGGCAGAGCCCTCATAAATGGGACTGGTGCCCTCATAAAAGAGGCCCAAGAAAGCTCCCTTGCCTCTTTCACCATGTAAGGTTAAAACGAAAAGACAGTTTAAGAAGCTGGCCCTCACCAGACCTTGAAAAAGTACCATTGCCTTGATCTTGGACTTCCCAGTCTCCAGAACTGTGAGAAATTCATGTTTGTTGTTTGTAAGCTGCCCAGTTTATAGTATTTTGTTATAGCAGCCAAATGGATGTATATCTCCATATATGTATATTTATTTATTATTTTATATTTAATCTGGTGTTCTAGTGTATTATATACATTTTTAAATGCACATAAAATATTAATTTAAAATATTGAGGTAAACAATGAGATAATTTTCATTATTTTTTATACTTCATGGAGATTACCAAGTATATTTCATAGGGTAGACACACCCTTGATTTAAGGACACATCAGGCTTTGAAGAGGATGCTTTACCAGACTGGGTGAGTGAGTGGCTGTCTTGATCTGTTCTTTGTCAGTTTTGCATTGGAATGCTGTTCAGGATGGAAGTGCTCTGGCATGGACACAGTCCAGAGCTTTATCCCACAGCACAACTGCTGGGAATTGCAGCAGGACTCTTGGGTCAAACAGCTGCTTATTAAACCTTAGCCAAAAAACCAGTAGCTTATGTCTCTCTTCACTTTGGATTTCTTTCTTCATTGTATCAGGGTTGTGAAGATTGCCACAAACATAAAAGGATGGCAGGTATATACAAGTCTCACTTAGGGTTGAAAAGGTGCATGTCAATTCCAGAACACCGAATCTGCTGTCTTCAGACAATCTGAAGACTTGTGTTCACTGTTAATGCGTTCATTTAACCACAGTGCCCATTTCCTGGCTCCCCTGTCCCTTATGCAAAGAAGGGAGTTTGATTGGCACTTCTCAATATTACCAGGGTGTTTGTTGTATTCTCTGGACTACTTACTTTATAATCTCTGACCTAAACCATGATACCAGGAATGAAGTCAGAAGCTGCAGTATCTGAGGCCTCATCTTCTTCCCCAAAGCTCAAGGGCAGATTTATTTTAACAGCTGTTCACTACCTGATCAGAATTACAGGACATGTGAAAAGGTCAAGGAGAAAGAGCTAAACGGCACATATGTTCCGTCACAGGACCACATTTCTAGGAAGCTGGAGAAACAAAACATTCTATTGTAGAACATCCCAACACGAATTTTAAGCATGATTTAACTGTAATTGTAAAAGAAAGTATCTGCCTTCTTTCTTCTTAACATTCCTTTTCTCAGGAATGCAGTTATATAGTGAAGCCACTATGTCTGTTAGATAATTTTTCAAACGCTGGCAAAAAGCCAACCGGATTTCTTTATTTTATGAGCATTTTTCAACCATCTAATTTTATGTTAATGACCGAAAACTTTATTTCTGTTATGTGCTGTTCGACAGTCCTGAGTGCTCTCCTGTCTTGTTTTCATTCAAAATGTGTTCTTTTTCCTCAGCACTTTTCAAATTAAATTTCATTAACTGAAATCATCCTCTTTCTAAAATAGGAAAGCATCCTGACTTGGACAAAGCTAAACTATGCATTCCTCTTAGCGAACTGTCAAACCTAATCCTTAATATCCCTGCTGCTACAGTCTTAATTCCTCAACAACAACTGTGCTTGCATGTGCTATGAGAAGAGACAGCTGGTTGAAGTGTCACATTTTGACAAATGTTCTCAATGGTTCAGTGTCAGCCTGGAGAGACACAACAATTGGCATTCCATAGAGGTTACTTCTTGGGCCAGTTAACGTATTAATCAGTGGCTTGGATACTGGAAAGAAAATAAGCTTAGTATGTCTGTGACAGACACTAATGTGTTTGATGGGAATAGACCCAGTTCCTGAGCTGCTCTCTCTTCCTTATAATCTCTCTATCACTTGGAGAAGCTGTGGATGAGTTTATTTAAAGAAATGGAAATTCAAGTAACAAATGACTTTGCCACCTAAATCGATTAAGTCGTTTTTAGGCAGAGAAATGCCTCCTAGCAGACTCTACCTACATTCTAGACTGACGTATTTATCTTCTCTTTGCTTTCATGGGACCAAAGCATTGATTGTTTACTCTCATTCCTGGTTGCCTCTGTCTGTAACTCAGCCTAGGCTTTCAACAGCTCCATAGCTGTACTTTCTGAAACAGAATTTCATCTGGGCTTTTTAAGGATTTAACTGCAAACATACAAGGCAATAGAAGGTATTTTTAAAATTCCAAATAATAGGAATGATTAAAAGCTAGAAAAACTTTTTCAAATTTTTAATTTTTCAATTACAGATGACGTTCCATATTATTTTATATTAGTTTCAGATGTACAGCATAGCTGGTAGGTATTAGAAACACTCCTAAAAGTAATACTAATAATAGGTTTTCTGGTCTAAATTAAAATGCAAATGGAGCGAAGTCAGTCTAAAAATCTCCATCCTAACTCACTCCCTTTCTCTCAGTCTGAAAGTGAGACTGGCCAAGTCCAGAGTCTAGACTAATCTCTTCAGAATCCAAGCTCATTACATTCCCACTGGCCCAATGAGATGCTATTTCTTTTCCAGTTAGGCTTCCTGCTCTTTTCTGTGTACCTTCTCTTTTTCTCTGAATCCCAAGCCTATTATCCTTCCATCACAATTACTCTTGGCTCCCCTGTGTCTTCTCCTTCTTCCTGGCAACTTAAAAGAGAAAAACCATCAAGGTTCCCTTCTCTGAGCTTCGAGGAGTTCTGTACTGACCTAAAAATAATCTATTTCTGTGTTTTGAAATTCTTACCTTCTCTCCTCTCAATATTTATTTCATTTTACTTATTTACTAGATAGCCATTGAGGCTTATTCTTTCAGCCTCTTATGGTGCTCTAAATATATCCGAAGGCTTAATTTCCTATTGGGCAGGAGACCTGAGTATTCCTCTATCTGGGTGTTAGCCTCTCTGTGTATTTATGCTCCCATTAGGCTGCAGAAAGCAAAATTCCATCCAACCTTGTTTTTTAAGAAATTCAACTTTTAATAGGCTCAAGCACTAATATTTTATTGTATTTTATCTTACTTTTATATTTATATTTAATTTTATTTATTTTATTTTAATTTTGCATTTGAGGGAAACTTTAAGTGTGCAGATACTTCACCTTTGTGGAATCCCTGAAATACCCTAATTTCAAATTACAGTTTCCCCTTGAACAATGTGTGGGTTAGGGATACCTACCCTCAAGCAGTCAAAAGTCTTCATGTAACTTTTGACTCCTTGAAAACTTCACTAATAGCCTACTGTTGACCAAAAAGCCTTATTGATAACATAAGTCTATTAAGACATATTATGTATGTTATATACATTACATGATGTATTCTTACAATAAAGTAAGCTAGAGAGGATGTTATTCAGAAAATTATAAGGAAAATAAATTTACAATATTTTTTGAAAAAAAAAATCTTCGTATAAGTGGATCCATGCAGTTCAAACCCATGTTGTTCAAGAGTAAACTGTATTAGGAAACTTCCATTGTTCTTTCTTGACTGTGTCTGTATCCCTCATTTTTTCTTATATCCCTCTTTTTTCTCCCAAATGTATTTTTTTCAGAATCGTATGATTATCTTTAAATATCAAAATGTGGTAAACGTTACTAGTACTCACAAATATCCAATTCTCCTTCTCATTCCTGTTTAGGGGAGAGTGTACTTCCCAGCCTCCTTTAAGTAGCCAGGACCTGCAGGCCATCTCTATCCAATTAAATGTGCATGGGTATGATGTGCAAACTTCAAGCTGAGACAATGAAAAACCTCTGAGGTTCTCTAATCTGTCTTTTCTTCTATTATGACCACCATGCTCAGAATGGAGGATCCTGTCAGCCTCTTCTTGTGTAATGTGATTATATGAAAGAGAATTGTTCTTTTGATGCACATTGCACATGTAGTGTGAGGGAGAAGTAAACTTTTGCAATGTGAAGTAACTGATACTTCAGGGTTAATTTGTTCCTGAGAAATAACCTAGTTTATCCCAATTAGCAAAGCCACCGCATCACGAACGGACTAGAACAATAACAAGATCTTTTACACTGGCAGAAGGGGGACAGGCTTCCCCAGAGTGTAACAAAACAATATATCTATTTCAGGGCTCATAAACTGTGGAAATTATTTTTTTTTTAAGGCAAGATAAGATTTTGATTTATTAAACTTGGACTAATGTAGAAACTTTATTTTTAGCATCTAAGGGTGCAAATTCCTTTTTTTAAATTCTTTGTTTGAAAATTAGATTTCTTTTCATAGTACTGTTTTCTGTGAAACTATTGTTTTATTACCTTGTATGTCTAAACTTTATATCTAAGGAGACAATTGACTATTTAGAGCTCTAAGGATAGCTGAGCATCATGGCTTCGGCCCCAACTATTGGTTCAGTTGTGACACCTACAAAAGGCTTCAGTGTCAATGAAACCCATTGTGTCTGAAGTGCTTTGCCTCCAGAACCTGCCTTTACTGCCTTGCTTGTTCTTCACTCCAGAGGCTTTTTTTTTTTTTTTTTTTTTTTAGCGTCTGTTCTCTGGACTCCACCTCCCTTTAGACCTAGTGTTTTGACTACTTGCTTCCCACACCCTCATTTGGGACCTGGGCATCAATCCCCCTTTGTTCTTCAGCCAAAACTTATTTCCCCTCCCCCATTCCCACACTTAATTTCAGCTCATGGTACTGTAGAGCCCAGGCTCCCCACATTCCTAGGAAGAGAGGTCAGCAATAGGAGGTCATACAAAGCAATATGAAGTTCTTGTGGATTGTAATAAAAATTATGATTGTGTGTGATTTCAGGAAATCAATCTCATTGCTTCAAACTTTTTCATGATTCTTAATTATTTCTAGGCTTTCTGGTTGTAGTTTACTTCTTAATGGAATTGTGATCTATCAATGTGTAAATGTGTTGATATCTCAATGATGAGATAGAGCAGACAGAGAAAGGTTAGGCTGCAAAATGTTTTATAAAGAAGAACCATTTTCTTCTTTTCCCAATAGGTCAGGGAGGCACAGCTGGAAAGAGAATCTGTGTTTTTATCTAAATCCTGTGTTTTTATTTGTCTTGGCAGCCTCATTCTGAAGATTGTGAGTTGTTGAGAGGAGGCAGCACTCTGGCTTGAGCTTCTGTGCAAGGTAGTACTTCAATAGCAAAGCCTCGGACACCTTATACACACTTTAAACACTGCCTAGTTTATTTAAATCACTCTGTAATTCCCATACAAAAAGGGGATGATACTCACAAAATGTACTTCAACACTTATTACATATCCACTTCAATCAGTATAACTTTGCTGAAATGAATTCTCTTTTTCAGAACTTACATGATGATGGCTGCCGATATTTCTGTAAGAAGTAAAAAATAAATTTATCAAATAATTTCTCTGAATGTGTTATTACTTGTTTGTTCTCTTTTCTCCCTTGCCCTAAATATTTGCCAATTATTGAAAAAAAATCAAGATTTGTAATTTATTCTTCAATTGTTATTATTATTATTATATATTATTATTATTATAAATTTTTGATCCATTACTATTTTCCTTCCCTCTGGTTATATAAAATCAATAACTTCTAGAGAAGGCTCTCTATGATTTCAAGAGTGTTAATCAGTGTCATAGCTTAATTTACATTTCTTTTACATTCAAAAGTTTTCTCCATTAAGGAATAATTATTATGCAAAGTACAATAGGTTAAAGTGATCCAGGTCACATCCAGATCTTGCTATAGATGGGGAGATTGTTAAATTTGGAAAGGAGCATCTTCTCTTGACAGGCATCTAGCCTCATTCCTCTTCTAATTCTGCATTTGTCTTTTCCAGCTCCTTCTGGTTTTCCCTTGTGTTACTTGGTTGTCATTAATCTATTGATTCTGGGAAGGCAGTGTTCTCCTTGATATTTGTTTGAAATCATAATGCTCTTCAAACACTTATTTCAACATAACATGTTAAGTTGAGATTGCATTTTCTACGAAATTGTTTGATACCCAGATTGAAAATATTAAATCTCAAAAGTCAATCTTGAAAGGAAGGAAAAAAATTAAAACCATCTTTTAATAATACTGTTGATAACTCCTATTATGAGGGCTCCACCATCGTGGCCTAATTACCTCCCTAAATCTCCATTTCCAAATATGATCACATTGGGGATTATGAATTTTAGAGGACATAAACATTCAGTCCATAGGAGTAGAGGAATTTTATTATATGAAAGAGTTAAAAGACTGACATTTTCTAAGTAAAAATGAAAAGGAAAATATAAACAAGACTAGAATTCAAGTGTAACTGGGAAAATGTAAGTATGTGAATTTAACTAGATAATTAGATTTCATTAGAATCTCTTTATTTTACCTCAATAAAGTAGAAGTATACATTAAAAATTATCCTTCTCAAACATATTCAAAATATTAAAATTGTTTTTAATGTCACTTTTGCAAGGTAAATGAAACTGCAAAAGAATATTAGTGCTCTTTTTCTATCACAAGAAAACCTCTCCAGTTAGATACATGAGCAATATATGAGGGAAATCTGAAACAGAAAAGTGACATCAGACCTTGAAATAAATATCTCAAATCTAATGACTGATTTTTAAAAATATGAATTTTAGTGGTCATTGGTGACTTCACAGAATGCTTCATTTGTAAAAACCCTACATGATGCTAAATTCAAAATAGAGTGAAAATGTCTCAATTCACTTTCTTAAAAATCATGTAAAACTTCAACTTGGTCATCTTGTTTGTTTCTCTTAACAGGGGTTTTCAGTCCCAACCCTATTGACATTCCTGCTGAATAAATCTTTGTTGAGGGGGCTGTCCTTTGCAGTGTATGATATTTAGCAGCATCTCCAGTCTCTGCCAACTAGCCAGTAGCAACCCTCACGCAGTTGTAACAATCATAAATGCTACCAAATATTGCCAAATGTCTTCCGGGAAGCAAAATTACCCCAGTTGAGAACTATTACTATAGAAGAATAAAAGTAGACTATACCTGTGAATCCTCATAAAAAGGAAGAAGAATACAAGGAATGAAAGAAGAAAGAAAGAAACAACAACCTTTGAGCTTCTTTGTGTTTTACTGGACAACTTTTAGTATTACAGGGAAACACATTTAGAGATAATAAGGATTTGAAATGTCAACAGACAAAAGTGCATCATTTCAGTGTAATTGAAGAGAAACTGAATCCTTGCAATAGTCACTGTAGGATAGATAACAATTGAAAAGTGTATCTTTAGCAACTTATGTGCTTTTAAATGAATGACAAGAAACACTCAACATTCTGACTGCCACTTGTATGACTTCTGCACAGTTTAAGAGTCTATTTTAGGGAACCATAGATTTGATTTAAATGCAAACTGAATTATGAGCCAAATGTATTTGCTAGGACTTGGACTGATCCATTTCTATTTGACTCTCTAAAAGGAGTAGCTAGGGCACATACTAAAATAACCCATCACAACAGTACAATAGAAACCAAATGACTCAACTTGGTTTATTATTATTATTATTATTGTTGTCCAACTATAGCAACTCTAAATAAAGTTGCAGCTTGTGTATATTGCTGTTTGCTAGCTCCAACTTTTAATCTTTTTTCGAGTTACTGTGATGTCAAGCCTCCCACTCAGACCCCTGTGAATATCAACAGATATCATTATTTTATCTTAGCTAAAGCAGCATTACTTCAGTGGCTCTGAGATAAAAGGCAGGAACAAAAGAAGCACAACTGACAACAAGCCTGTAGGGGACTCTGCTAACAATGAAAGTTCTAGGGATGGCAGCCACTGACAGACAGGGCTAATCTAAGTAGGACAGAACCCCTGTGTTTGATTCCAGGGAACCTAGTCAGAAAAAATGATACTAAATTCCTTATCTTGTTTCTATGAGTGGTTTTCCTCCTACATTCAAGTGTTTGAGCAGAAGGAAGCTTTATCTAGCTAAGAATATCTGTTTGGTAATTATGAAGTCAGTGAAGTTTTCCCAGCGTAGATCCAGATAGATTCAGTCAAGAAGATATCGGTTGGATCTTTTAGATGGCTGTGGCTGCCCAGAGCATCTGGACCTGGGTTGGCTCTCTAAGAGAGACACAGCATTTTCAGTCATAGGACTATAAGCAATAGATGTTGGAAGCAATGAAATCTATCACAAGACCATAGGCTATTTAAACATTTTGTCACTTGTGCTAAATAGCACAAATTATAGTTTGTAGTTGTAGGACACTGGAAACTTCTATAACATATAATTTATTTAATTGATTTTGTGATTACAGGTATTGTTAATCAATACACTGTAAGTAATACATATGTATGGCATTGTTTGTTTTGTTCCAATACACATTGTCATTCTTGGGCCCATGCAGAAGAAAGCACTATTATTGAAAGTCAGACATGCACCATATCATTAAAGCAGGCAGAAGCAGAAGCAGAAGCAGAAGCATTGATCTATGTGCCCAGGAATAAAAAGAAAACAAGGCAAGTCTAGTGTAAACCAGGAAGTGATCCTAAATAAAATATAAGAACCAACTAAAAAGTCAATAATAATCCACTCATAAAATTGTTAGAACTAGTAAGAGTTCTGTAAATGACCATACATATAAAAATACAAATTAATACAATATAAAATACAATTAATACAAATTAATACTAGCACAAATATATTAGAAAATAAATGAGAAGTAATACCTTATAACTATTACCTTAAAAGGACATGTGTGACCTGATTATAAAAACAAAACAAAAGAACCAAAAAAAATTACTCATATGAAAAAAAATACATAAATGTAGAGATATGACACATTGCAGATGAAGAACAACAATTAGCACACATATTTAGTCCAATCTCAGTGAAAATAATAGTGATATTTTCCTTTTAAATCTCGTAATATGATTTCAAAATTTAACTACATGAAAAACAGTGGAAAATGGTTAAGGACAATGAAAAAGAACAATGTTGAGCAAGATTAGCTCTCTGAGATACTAAAACATATTCTGAAACTATAATTATTCAATCAGTACAGAAAGTATGCGCAATTAATCTAACTAAAAATAAATTTTGTTATGTAATTTAAAATATAATAAAGTAGAAACATTAATCAGTGATACAAAGAATAATTATTCAGTAGACAGAGATGGGACAATTTGTTAGGTGTTTGGGACAAAAAAAGTGAGATCTTCTCAAATAAGATGAGAAAACTGATTTTAGATTATTTAAAGATTCTGATTTAAAATTCAGACTAGAGAAAGGCAGAAGAAACTGCTTTGTCAAGAAGTGTGAAAACATCTATTAAAACAGGTGTTTATAAATAGTTTTAATAAAATGGAATAATTTTTATAGCTTTAAATTAAGAGAATAGTAAAATTTTACATATAAAATATAATTTCAATTTTTATAGCACTATATGCATAAACAAATCAAAACATTGATTTTCTACACCTGATATCATCCTATGCCTAAGGCTCTATTTTTCTACTTTTTAGTAGACAAATTACAAACTTTCCAATTAAACATATTTCAGTTTTTTAAGTTTAAAAGAGTTTTCTAAAGTCACTTCAGAGCTCTTATTCCTCATACAGCCGCTTTCTTTCTCTTTAGCAGTCAGACTTTCCTTCCCTGGTCCTTCCTAAAATGGTACCTGGAAATAGGGTAGGATATAAATACATCTTGATCTTGGATAGCTGGGACTTTGATCTACCTACTGTCCTATATTTCTCTGCTGAACTCAGCTGCAGTCTAGTAGATTTATCTTAATCTATCATCTGCATATGTGCGCTTACAGCCTCTGAGAATTTAGTTAATTTAAGGTTGCTATAATAGTAAATATTCCCGAGAAATTTCTGACTTGCCATGATCTCTGATCTCAATGTCATCACATGGTTAGACTTTTTTATCCCAAGACTAAGCTTCCCCGGCACACCAGTTGTCTCAGCAATTCTGTACGGGACATCCAGAAACATGAATTTCTCTTGTTCTACGAACTATAGAGAACTAGGAGTCCTATCTCAAATCCACAAACTATCTCCTTAGCCATTTTTATTTAGCATTAGGGTTTTTCCTCATTGCTACACTGCCAAGTTAACCATGGGGTTCTCCATAGAGTTTATAATTTTTCTGAGACATGCCCTTGAGTATTCCTATGCAATGAATAGCTACATGGACACAAACAACACTTATCTTGGTGTTTCTGTTATCTGTTGAAATTTCACCCATATTTTGGTCACAAGAGAGAGAATCCAGATACTCACGATCTATAGCCCTGCCGTTCTCTCTCCCTCTTCTTTTTATATGAGGTCACTGTTCCTACCATCATATTATTTATGCTCTATAAACTACATTTAAAAGGAAAAAAAAACAATAGTTAGAGCATCAAACTTTGTTTGGCATAATTTAGGGAAAGACTTTTATTATTTGTTTATTTTCTTTTAAAACAATGCATAAATATGGAATCTTTTGTCTCACTAGACCCTCGAGAAAGCTGAATTTGAGATATAAAGTTGAACAGTCCTTTTCAATATCCTAGGTGATATTTTCTCTCTTTCCCTGAAGTGATAAATATCATTGGTTCAATATGTAGGAAAGAATAATGAAAGTATGATTAAGAGACAGAATGAAAAGTACATTGTTAAATCATTTTAAAAAAATCTTATCCTCAACTTTTTATGTGAAAAATATGAATAGAAAAGCTACTAGTTTTAAAATCTTGGAACAAACAGTTCAACTTCTTTCTCTTCTTGGGAACTATCTTCAAACAATAAAGAGAAAGAAAAACAGAAACGCAATCTCCATTTTTGAAAAAAATTAGAAATCATATTAGCATAAACCATGATGTGAGAAGATGGCTTTCCAAATGCCATAAACTTTAAAACAGAGATGCCGATTTCAGGGAAAGCTGGCAGAGACTCCAGCGTAAAGCAGATGACACCTCCTAGTAGGTGTCACTGGGCTTCATTTTGAACCATGGAAACGGTGCATCCATTGGCAAGCACTCCCCTGCGTAATTCAAGAAAGAGAGAAGCAGCTGCCCAGTGTAGACATACAAGGTACACCTATGTTCAAGAAACAAACGGAGGTGAATGAAACAGAGGTGAAGTGAGCACTGCTGCAACTGTCAATCACTCCTGGACAGGAAGAAATCAGTCACTCACTCGCATAGCTTTGTGCTATATGGAATTTTATATAAACGGGAAAAGTTCTTTTGTGCTTGGAATGTGGCTCAACTTTTCTCTGACTCCTCATTCAAAGATGGATAATAATTTTAAAAAGAAATAAGTTTTAAGTAATAATCTTATAAAGAGACCAAAAGGAAGAAGAAAACCCTCCTTGGAGAAAAATCACGAGACAAATATTGACTTAAGCAGTTAAAATTGATCATCATATATCACCGTGAATTATGTTAATGAAGTAATACCTTTACAAAAAAACCCTCAAAGCAAAATTCAAGATCTCAGGGGAAAACAATGAAATAAAATAAGACGGAGATAAAATAAGATCTTGTCAAGAAAGGCAGAGAATAAATAGGCCCTTTGGTTGAAATTTGATGCTGTAATAAACTAAAAAACATACCTGTAACACATTCTGGAGTTCTGTGTCATTTAGGACCTCTAGAAAACAGATATTGAAACAAAGTTAAGGGTGAAATAAAATGATGAAGAAAGAAAATAGATGGAATGCCATCAGATTTGATGAGAAGACCTGGGATGCTTTCATATATATGAAAAGAAAGTGAGAAGGGAGCAGAAGGGGCAGGAAGAGTCTCAGTCTTGACACAGACAGGTATAAGCCTCGGCCAAACCAATAGGAATTTTGGAACAAAAAAGTTTTAGAAGAATCTGCATTGGACAGAAATGACCAGGCCTGGTACTCATTCCATGTTCAGTCTTTACCAAGAGTTGCTCAGGAAAAGCAAAGCCTCAACCTGAAAGCTGAGGCAGATCCTGAAGGTGCTGAGGCTGGAAGCTGTCTTTCTTAACTGCATTTCTTGCAACAGAACAGCAAAATTTTTTTGTAAAATCTTACAGGGGCAATTTGATGCCCTTGTGCCTGAAACATGCACTTCATATAGGTTTGCAGAGCAGCTCTCCTCAAGGGTTCCAGTGGACTTCTCTTTCTTGGGGGAAACTTAGGTTAGCAGAGGAGCTATAGCCTTACTGATGCAGCTGTATTCAGGACTACCATTGGCACTTGTCTCTCACCTTCATTATTTATTCTAACTTCCTTTTGCCCTCAGCTTGCACTTCTGCCAGTCTTGGTGGTTTATCTGACAATGTGGTCAAAACTCTTTTTCCCAAGTCTAAGTTTCTGGTAATCATACTATTTTCAGGTGGGATTGTACATTTGTCTAGTCACTGTCACAAGTGATCAAGGGAATACCAAGAAGCATCCAAGTTGTTCACTTGTCTCTCCATATATATTTCTGAACCCTATGTTATCTTCTGATTAGAGTCAATCATCAATGCCAATATGGTGACTCCTCTTCTTGCTGTGTCTGTGTAAAAGGACTTTTAAGTGCTCGGGTGGCAACCATAACTTGTAGTTCCAACGGGATCTATATTTTGTCTCCTGGAGAGACTGATCCCTTCAGAACCACGACCTCTAATCCCACAGGGACAGTAAATACAAAGTCCTTTGGTGCGCCACTGGGAATGATGGTAGGTGGCATCACCATTTTCCCCCAAACCTTTGGTACCTAGTCTGCTGTTTTCTTTCTATCAGAGAACAGGATTGCATAGAGGTCTCTGATTCAGAGTGCATGCTGAATTCTGGTAGTATCCCATCCTCGCAGAGTATTGCCTCTTCAGGTGTATCACCTTAGTGTACCTTCAACGATTTGTTCTAATGCACTATCAGAATGGTAACCTTTGGATGGTTGCTATTCAGGATGTAAAATACAGACAGCATATTCTCATTGTCACAGTACTACTCTTTTATCTCCTTTGCTGTGGAGCGGGTCCCATGTTCAGATCACATTCCATTTTGGGGGGAACGGGTACTCTGTAAGTCCACAAGGGAGTAGCACTGGCTGAGGATATGTGGGCAGGAAAGACAAATACATTCTCAGAATGTCATTGGTTCTTTCAGAATACAAAGAGTCCAATATAATTAATGGGCTACCAAATTTTCCCTTGGAGGAATAATACTGTATCAGGGGCTTAGTATTGGTCGCTGTTGTTGAAAAGGCAGCCATTACTATATTGGCCTTGGTAACTGAGAATTCATGTTATTGGGTTCAAGATTATCCTCCGTCTCAGCCACTGTGGCCTATTGTGTCAGATCAAGAGTGGTCAATAACAGAGCTTCCAATGTCAGTTGATCAAGTCACTTGTCTGATTGATTTTTCAGTATCTTTTCCAAATGAATATTTATTGTGCCTCCTCCCAAGTATAGTCCACATTCTGAGGTTAGGACTTCAGCATATGAATTTTTGGGGAAGGGACACAATTCAGCTCATAAGTCCTGTATCTGAAATAATATTATTTGTTGTAATTAAATACCACGTTTTACATGGCATTATAATCAGGGCTACTACTAGTTCAGCTTGCTATGGTCTAAAATTATTCTTCAGGGTATTTCCAATTTCTGAGAAATATGATAAGGTCCATATGTGCCATATTTTGATATGTAATCATTTTACTGTATGGCTGGGGTAGAAATATAGTTTCAGAGTCTTCCATTGGACTCCTCTTCCTATTAGATTTTACCCCACTGGCCAATGTGGGCTAAATCTAATGTAGGGATTAATTTAACTTTCAAGTACATTGATCCCAATTATAGAATCAGGAACCGTAGAAGTGAGCACTGGGAGTGTCCTGGATCCACTAGACTTGGTATAAATCAGACTTGGACCAGGACTCCATTACCGCTTCTCATATCCTCCCACTCTAACAAATGGGGCCCACGATGATGCTTCAGTTCTCCAGATATCAATCTCAGCTTCAACCCTGGAACTGACAATCCTTGAACTGTCTGGAATTCTCTCTTGCTCAACGCACAATCAACCAAGTAAATGGTCATAGTGACTAAGGTGTTCCTGAATTGTGAAGATTCAGGAAATGTAATGTATCCTAAGCCATATGAATAAAAGAAATGTATGTCTAGGCCTACCAAAGTGAAACTGCAAAGCACTAAGCATAAAGAAAATATATTAATAGCGACTAGATAAAAGAGAAAGATTACCTTCAAATGAAAAAAAATTAGGTCGACAACAGAATTCTCAACAAGAGCAATGGAGTGTGAAGGATTCAAAGCCCTGTGGTAAAATACCTGATAATTTTTGTACCTAACTGGACTCTCAAGGATGAGGGTGAAATACATAGATCAACAAATTGAGAAAAATTATCATTAGTAGATCTACAATAAGGAAATATTGAAGTGATACTTCAATAAAAAAGAAGTTACCCAGAAAAAAAAAAAAAGATTCAAAAAGAATTGAGAAAAGAAATCAGTAAAAATGTAGGTAAATCTAAGCAAAAGTTTAGTATATTAGGCAAAATAAATCAGGTTAATATGTGAGCTAAACAAACAAGATAAAACTAAAATATTAGATAACATAAATATTAGGGGTGTGGTAATAAGAATTGTAACAGAATCTAAATAGGTTGTGTATAAGGTCTGTATCTTAATTTTTTCATGTTATGTAAACAAAAGAGTTTTAAAAATGGGATTTAAGTAATACCATACAGTGATTTAATATATTTATTTAATATTTTGTACTGTGCAGAGCATGTGCTTTTGTTTTAAATATAGAACATAAAAAATATCTTATTTAGCAAAAAGCACATTTCCAATAACATCTCCATGTCATAAATAAGAAGCATTTTCAAATATTAAAATCAAATTAATAGGAAAGTTGTTTTTTAACATAAAAAAAATTTTGAGTAACTCTTGGGAAAGAAAAGAGAAAAATTGAGAACATAAGAAAGCATTTTCTTTATTCTAAAATCTGCTTTATGGAATTAATATAACTACTTCAGCTTTTTTTGGATAAAATTTAGCATGATATATTTTCCTCCATCTCTACTTTTAACTTATTTGAATCTTTACATATAAATAAGTTTCCTACAGATAACATATGTTTGGGTCTTGTTTTTATCTGCTCTGACAATTTTTATCTTTTAATGTCTTTATACCATTTACATTTAAATTGATTATTAATATACCTAATATCTACAGTGTTTGTAACTATTTTATGTTCATTGTATTTGTTCTTAGTCCTCCCTCCTCATTCCTTTTTCTGCCTTCTCAGATTTTAATTATTTTATATGATTGTGTACTTATTACACTTATTTTAAAATTTTTAGTGGTTTTCCAAGAGTTTGCAATATACGTTTGTAAGTCATCTATTTACTTTCAAATAACACTATATGGCTTCATGTTTGTGCAAATATCTTATAACATAGTATTACCAAATATTTGCTGCCACCATTTATGATATTGTTGCCATTCATTTTATTTATCTATGTGATGTCAATCTCTCAATACCTTGTTATTATTGTTACTTTAAACAATAATGTATTCTATCTATTAAGAATAAGAAAAATAAAAGTGTTTATTTTATCTTCATATACTTCTTCAATGATCTTTTCTTTATGTAGGTCTGACTCTTGAACTGTACAATCTTCTTTTCCCTGAAGAAATGTTAAGATTTCTTGTAGGCAGGTCAGTTTACGGCCCCAGGGGCTTTGGCTTCAGGTCACTGATCTCTGCTGTGATTCTCTCAATTCTCCTTCCTCTTCAAATTTTCCAGTGGCATTTTGCCCTGTGAACTCAATTCTTTGATCAGTCCAAGAATAGTCTTTGATTTTCAGTTTATTCAATTTCTTCTTCTTGTAAGGACAGGTGTGAGAAATTTTTAAGCTCTTTACATGATGAAGCTGAAAACAGAAGTCTAGACAATTGTGTTTTAAATAAATTGAGACAAAATGAGATTAAATACGAAATAGCACTGATTTTTATTATTACCTACCTGCTTACTTTTACTGGCACACTATTTTTTTATGAGTATGTAGATGGGAATTACTGTCTTATGTCTCTTAATTTCAACTTGAAGAACTCTTTTTTGTATTTCTCATAATACAGATGGGTTAGCAGCAAATTCTTTGACATTTTATTTGTCTTGGAATGCATTTATTTCCCCCTCATTTTTGGAAGATAGCTTTGCTTGATCTAAAATTCATGGTTGACTTAACACTTAGACTATAACATCTATCTGCCTTCTGGCTTTCATTGAGATTAGAAATCAGCTGTTAATTACATTGTGTTTTCTTTCTATGCAATTAATCATTTTTCTCTTATTGCTTACAGAATTTTCTTTTTATTTTTGAATATTTTAACTATAATGCACCCAGGTATGATTTCTTCAGCTTTATCCCACTTGGACCGTGTTGAATTTCTTGGACATGTAGATAAAATTTTTTTCATCATATTTGGAAAGTTTTTCAGCTATTATTTCTTCAAATATTTTTATTCATTTTTCTCACTTTTTCTTTTTATGGTACTTCAATTATGCATATGTTGATGCATTTAATGGTGTCCACATTTCTCTGCAGGTCAGTCCTTTTTCATTTTTTTCTCTCTTTTTCAGATTGCATAATTTTTATTGATTAATAGGTTCACTCACTTTTTCTCTACCATCTAAAATCTACTGTTGATTATTTATTATTTTATTTTAGCTATTGTTAATTAAGTCTATTAAATCAGTTGGCCTCCTCAAAAGCAGTTCTATTATCAACTTAAAAAAAAAAAACTGTGTGGGTTGCACTTTCTGTGTCTTTGTATGTTTTATGAATTTTACTGAAAAGTGAACATTCTAGACTATTATTGCAGTAACACTGGTTACTGATCCTCCTGGAGATAATGTTATTGTCATTTTTGCTCGGACATTTGTTTATGTGTTTAGTGAATTGACTAAACTAATCTTCTGGAATCTATTTCCCTTTGTCATATGTAGCCTTTGATATCTTTGCTCAGAGATTTTGTTTTTGTTGGTTTTCGTTTTTAGCTCTATCATTCCTGTGTCAGTAGAAACCATTTGTTGATCAAGAGGTGTATTTTAGTCAGGTGAGTTAGATTTTTATCCTTTACCATTGAATTTGTATGCCTGTCCTGAAGGTTCTGTCATAGTTCAGGGAGTTTACAGTTTTTCCACATGTTCAGTCAGAGACTGGTAGCTTGGATGTGCCCTCTCTGATCATTCTTGACAGGGCACATCCTTGGGCATGACCCCTAGATGTGAAGTTCTCCATATTCTGTTCTAAATAAAGTCATTTCCCTTATAGCCTTACTCTTCCACTAGGCAAAAGCTCTGTGCCTTTGCACAGAAGCTGGGGGTGAGACAGAGGTCTACTTCTCCTAGAGTCATACCTCAATTCTAAAGGAGAGCTAAAAGAGAGGTCAGCTCCTATCTTCCTGGCTTGCCCATTGGACATGAAACCTTTATTCTGCAGGTGAGCTAAGGTCAGGGTCCCAGTATTCCTCTAATTTTTGTGTCTGAAGTAGAGCTTCTTCTCTATAAGTAGGGGCTGGGTGAGGAAAAAAAGTTTTATTTTTCTTATCTCTTCCAGCATAGAATAGGTTTTTTAATACATGGAATTCTGAAGCATGAGAAACATGAGCGAAACTATAGCCTTAGATTTCTAGCTGGAGGGAGAGGGAGCCCTGAACTTCTTGGTTGCATGTGTCCAGAGTAGACAGCTCTTAAGTCAGAGATGATGTGTGGTTTGGGGAAAGGGAACAAGTAATGGCTCAAATGCCACAGATTTTCACTGTTCTCACTGAGATTTAGTAAATTTCCTTGAGTAAATGTTTCTCTACTTTCTGTACATCCTTCGGACAATATCCAGAGGCTAAATTATTTTTTTAAAGTAATCTGAGGTTAAATAGCTGTTCTGTAGAGCAGATCTGTCAAGCTCCTCACTCTGCTATTAGGAATTTGGATGTTTTCTAATACTTATTGTCCAGTTTACTAATCAGCAGTTTGACTTTATTTAGTCTAATTTTTTTGACTTTTTAATTTCAATTATTATAATTTCTATTTCTGGAACAGTGCTGCCCACTTGAACTCTCTGAGATGATGGAAATATACTATAGTTTGTACTGTTTAAGGAGGTAGCCATCCATCATATATGGCTATTGAGCTTTTAAAATTTGACTAATGTGACAAAAGAACTAGTTTTCAATTTCATTTAGCTTCAAGTAATTTAAATTTAACCATAAGAGGCTAGTGGTTAACATATTAGACATCCCAACTCTAGAATTGACTCTTTTTAATGGATTCAAAATCTCTGCTAAAATTCTTAATCTGTTTTTTGTATTTTGCTGAATATGTTATAATAATTTTAAAGACTAAGTCAACTGTTGGTCTCTTTTGCTTATGGATTTCTTTATTTCTTATATATAGGTCCTCTTTTTTTACCATGATAAGTAATTTTTTATTAGATGTTCTAGAATTGTGGCTGTAAAATTGTAGAAGCTTTGGATGCTATTATCCTCTTCCAAAAATCTTAGAATTTTAATTTTAAAAGCAGATTCCTTCCTTTAGTACCAAAGATGTTAGTTTTATTATTATTTTGTTATCACTTGCTAACTCTGTAGTCTTATGCAAATGGTGCAACAGATCAAACTTCAGTTTTTTCATTCATAATTGTAACCATGTATATTTTCACTTATTTAAAATGGCTTTTTCTCTTCTCTTTCTCCTTGATTCAAACTGGCTTCCTACTTACTTGCTTCTTTTCTTTTCTTATCTTTCTGCATACTACATGACCACTCGTTAATCATTAAGCCCTGAGGTCAACATTAAACAGTCTTAAGAATAAAGTCTCAGGTCTGTTGACCACAGACCACAGACACAGAGTTTTAGTCAAACTAAAGATGTCTTGCAGCTTCACACTTATGAAGGTGGAAGAACCCTACCGCATTCCCTTGAAATCAGGACCTAATGCACTAATGCAGCAATATACTAGCCTTGACCACTCAGTAGAGCCCATGATCCCAACTCCCTTAGCTACCATGACTAATGAGTTTTCCCCTATATAACCTATTCTCTAGAGGCCATCAGGGAGCCAGGTTTTTGAGCACTAGCTCACCTGTGTCTCCGGGCTTGGCACCATTTTCTTAAATAAACCTCTTCTTGCTTTGCTGCAAATGCCTGTTATGTCTCCTTTAGCTTTGTTGTATGCAAGCAAAAATGAATTCCTGGAGTCTGATAACATAAATAAGTCTAATGTTCATCTTGCCTATAACAAAGATTGTGAAGGTGAATAACCAGTTTCTGAAAATTTTTGAAATCGATAAGGTAAAACAAGTATGAAATTCTTATCAACCATTCATTCTGAATATATTCAGCAACGTTTTTCAGGTTGTTTGGGATTTTTGTTGGGTAGAACTTGTTCTTACTGTTACAAACAAGCTACTTTGTTTTTGTATGTGTGTTGTGACAAATTGTTTTTTGAGTGGTCCATGATAGAAAACAGTACTTACATCTAAAGAAAACAAATAATTCTAAAATCAGCTATTAATTAATGTCTTATAATTACAAAGTAAGAACAAATTTAATACTCATTTTAGTTTGTACTTTCTCATGAGATTTAACAAGCTTAGGAAAGTCTAAATAATAACCAGAATCCTAGGTCACAGTCAAGTTTTTGGTACACATTGAAATCTCAAGTCATCAAGAGAAACAAACCTTAGTAAAACTAATGTCACCATTTTTGTTTATTTTTCTCAGAAAACAAAAGTTATATTTTTAATGGTTATACACATTTCCTTATTTCAATCACTCCACTGCAGCACAAAAGAAATATTGTTCTCTTATCTTGAATTTTATTAAGAAAAAAAATCCCTTGTATTTAAAACATCATCTTCCTATAAACAGAATGATTAACTTGATATTTTTCCAAAAAGTTCTGAATATCTAGATAAGATTAAAGGCAGTTATTTTGCCAGGTTCATGAGTTATTCTTCTCTTTTATTTTGTTCTTTATCACTAAGCCAAGAGTTTTTTATGACCCACTCAAAAACTGTTGCATTTCTGCCCTAAATTCCAGCAATCCTTGGAATGCTTTGATGTCATATAGTATCTGAATAGAGCAATCTTATCTACAGTATAAAAACATTTTCCTTATAAAATCATTTTTAGTTTTCAAAAACAAGGTTTTTTTTTCAAGATCAAGTGCCTATCACAAGATAGTCTTTTTAACTTACATTCTGACAAATAACTGATACTGACCATCCGTTGCTCTTGAAAAGAAAAATGATTTCCTACTAGACTGACTGCCAAGTTAAAAAAATCTTTAAAAACCTGCTTACAGGCTAATTTTCTTTCCTAGCTCCTCCACAATGTATTTAATGTGCTTGATTTGGGTAATAACACCCAGCAGTCAAGGAAGACAGAAACAGTTACCTTGATTACTCTCTCAGCATACTTACACATGAACAAAAACACTTTGAGTTTGCCCTCTTGATCTCCCTCCACATTATCCTTTTCTCTTAAGAGTAAACTATAATGCTGCCTCTCTTACCAGAAAAAAGTAATTGAAATATTGTAACATGCTGTTTTCACAAAGCCTAAACTAAAGAGCTATGTATAAATATAGATCTGCAATGGGGAAGTGGTTCCGTAGCATTGGATAAATATACCAACCATCCTAGGTAGCTTCTCTTAATAGTTATTTAATCAATTCTCTTCATTAATTTCAGCTTCAGAAAAACTAAAAACAAACAAACGAATAAAAACAAAACAACCCAACAACCGTATTTATAATGGCATGCGTCTGTTACAACTTTTTACCATGGCACCTTACAGAGAAATATACAAATCAAATGTTTAGACATCACAAATATCCTAGAAATAAATTTGATTTAAAATACTCTCCAGCTATAGTTACTGAAACTGGAAAGACTCATTTCTTTCAGCTATTATTTCTAATGCTACTGAAGAGATGCCTTTGGGGAAACACTTATCAGAAGTACTAAATCAGCATTACAGAGGTAAGCCAAGGGACCAGAAGAAGCTATAATTGCAACCAATTCATTTTTCACCTGATGCTGTTTTTTCAGAGTTGATAGATGGCCACATTTTGAAAGATAATATATATTTGTCATTGATTAACCGAGGAGACTGATACAAATACACTCAAAAGCATTAAGAAGTGTTCGTGAGAAGTTTTAGGGGGATATGAAATAATCAAAGGGTCTATTTCATGCTTGACCTTACAAAACATTCCTTCAAAGTGGCATATTGACATGAATGCCGGATTTACTTTCCCTCAGGAAGCTGAGACAATGAGGAATGTCTTAAACCAGGCCTTCCTAAACTTGATGCTATTGACATTTTGGGCTGGAAAATTTGTTATGAGGCGCTGTCTTCTGTATTCTAGGATGCATAGCAATATCACTGGCCTCCACCCACTAGATACCAGCAGCACCCACCCTCCATTGTGACAATCAAAAATGTTTCCAGACATTGACAAGTATTCCCTGAGGAAAAAAATGCTACTAGTTAAGAACCAAAGATCAAAAGAAAGCAGGGGAATAAAAGTACTTTGGTTAATATAGCATAATGTTATCATATCACATCTAGAAAAGCTGTGAATGTTTTTGTCACCCATATGTTCCCTGGCCACTTCCATATCTATAACAATATCCTAAACCTCAAACCTCTGAATGAATACCTTTTTTGATTCACAGGAAGTTATTTTTAATTTCCCTTTTTCAATTTTCCTGAGTAATTTCTTCTAGGACTCCTTGAAGAGGCAAAATTTGACATGAGCAGAACTACTTCCTGTTATTCTGGAGTCTTTGTGTTCCAGTGTCCGTTCTTCTGGTCATTCTTGATCTCTGTTGCTCAAGAGTTGTCATTTATGTAATTGCCCTTGCTGCCACAGATAGTTTTATTTTTCATATGGCCATCAAAAGAATGTTGTTTTTTATATGACTAGTTTTTAAAAATGTTTCTCATAGCATTTTATTGGGTCCCTGGTAGATTCTGCCTTTATCCTACATTATTCTCTTTCTTAGAACAAATGGGCCTCCTAAGGGGCAATGTTAAAGGATGGTGAGACCTAGTCTCATGTTCTCCCTGAAAACATCATCACTCTTTCCAAACTCATTGCTCTATCTAACATTTATCAGACTTATTTTTTCCTTGGATATTTTGGGATATTTCCATTGTCCCATACATATCAAGGTCTATTATTAGAAATCATTTCTGTGCCCCAGAACATTACAAGGCAGTTAAGATGCTTGCTAATTAAATTATGATAGTTAGAAGACAGCTCTTCCCAGAAGCAGAGAAGGAGCCTGTATGGACTAATGAGATTTAACTTCCAATTCTTTCTAACAGAATTTTATATCTGACAGAGCCTCAAATATTCTGCTATGTATTTTTATTTCATATAAAATATACAATATAAACCTAGCAACTTTACCTAATGTTTTTATTTGTTGTAATAATATTATGGAATGGCTATTACCCCCCAATTAATCTTTGAGTTTTATTATAAAACACCATTATTTTAACTTGACATATTTTTAATTTATCTAACAGAATATATGGATGAAAGATAGAAAAATATGGGCAGTCTCCACATTGTGTAGCATGATGTTAACTAAAACTCATATATATCAGCATTTTGCTTTCATTTTGCAGATTCATGGCAACTGAGGAACTGTGCAAATTGGGGACACAGTTCTGATATGGATGTTTTATAGATAACACAGTACTGTGCAAAGTTAGGAGTTCCTGTATTAAAAAAGAATAATGAAGGAGGACTTCTCCAGTACATATTAAAGCACACAATATAGCATTAGAAATAAAATACAATAGTACCTACATAAGAATAGATAGCTAGTAATGAGGAAAAATAATAGAAGGGCATCCCAGTAAATATTCAAATTTAGTTTAAGAGAATTGCTTTTCTTTTTTTTTGGATCTGGATCATACATATTGTCATCATTAATTTTACACATGACCCTCTTTCATTTAATGACTTACTGAATCAATTCATATATTTGCTTATTTATAATATAATAAGTACCTATGAAATTGCCACCCAAGCCCAGAATGAGAAAAGTACAAAATCTGATATTTATCTAAATTATCATCACCTACCACTCTTCCACTACACAGATAAGGCCACAATAATATATGTTTTTGTCATTCCTTTGAATTGTTATTATTTTTAGGTACACATAATGTATATCTAATTATGGTTTTATTTAGTTTTAGCTTCCTTTTGTGCTTAAAAAAAAGTATACCATATGTAATCTCTGTACTTGCCTTTTCACTTAACATATTATTACTGTATTGTTAATACTGTATGTACATATAGCACATTTACTCCCACTGCTATTTAATTTCTACTGTATAAAAGGAGCAATTTACTCATTCTTTAGTTGATGGACATTGGATTGTTATTATTATTATTATTTTGCTAGTAAGAATAGAGCTTCTGTAAAGCTATGAATATTCCTACACATTTTTCTTGATATACATATGTAATATAAGAGTTTGTCATAATGATGAGGTTCTTTATCTATCTAAGGTTGGTTTCTCTATGTGTTATGACACAAAGATTTGAATTCAGCTTTTTGTATCCATATTGAACTAATTTCTCCACTCCATTGCTAAGCAGTCTTCGCTTTTCCCTGTGATCTGCCCATCACCCAATATGTCCTTTAAAGAGATCTATTTGCATACTTTGAAGCTGCTCCCTCAGAGTCTGGCTTTTGATCAACCTTCATCTAAGTGCTGACTGAGATTCTAAAATGTGTATGCACCCACAAAAGATCCCAAATAGCCAAAGTCATCTTGAAAAACAACAACTAAACTGAAAGCATAACACTTTCTGATTTCAAACTATATTACAAAACTATAGTAATCAAAACAGTATGGTTCCAGCATAAAAAATAGACATGTAAATCAATTGAACAGAATAGAGAGCTCAGAAATAAACCCATGCCTATATGGTCAATTAATTTTCTACAAAGAAGCCAAGTATATACAATGGGGAAAAGATAGTCTCTTCAATAAAGTACTGGGAAAATTGAATATTCACATGCAAAAGAATGAAACTGGACCACTATGTTATGCCATAACAAAAATCAACTCAAACTAGATTCAAACATTGAGTGTTAAACTTGAACCATAAAAATTATAGAAGAAAATCAAGGTAGTAAACTCCTTGACATCTATCTTGGCAATGGTTTTTTGTTTTTTGTTTTTTGGGTTTTTTTTGGATTTGACACCAAAAGCAACAAAAGAAAAAAATAAGTGGGACTGAAAATCTTCTGCATAGTGAAGAAAAACATCCATAAAGTGAAAAGGCAACCTACAGAATGCAAGAAAATGTCTATAAATCATATATCTGACAAGGGATTAATATCCAAAATACATAAAGAACTCACACAGCTCAACAGTAAAAAAAAATCATGATCGACAATAACAAACAATTTAATTTAAAAAATGGGCAGAGAAACTGAATAGATGCTTTTCTAAAGAAGACATACAGGTGGCCAACAGGTACATTAAAAAGTGATCACTATCATTAATCATCAGGGAACTGCACATCAAAACCACAATTAAAAAAAAAAAACAACCCCACAATGAAATAGCACTTCATTCCTGTTAGAATGGATATCATTAGGAGATAAGATATAACAAATGTCGGTGAGAATGTGGAGAAAAGGGAATTCCTTCCTGTGCACTGTTTGTGGGAATATATATGAGTGCAGCTACCATGGAAAACAGTATAAAATTTCCTCAAAAATTAAAAATAAAATACCATGTAATCTAGCAATCCCATATCCAGGTATATATTCAAAGAAAATAAAAACAAGATATCAAATAGAGATCTGCACTCTCATATTCATTGAAGCATTATTCACAATAGCCAAGATATGGAAACAACCTAAGGACCTAATGTCTATCAGCGGATGAATGAATATGATGTAGTGTGTGTGTGTGTGTGTGTGTGTTGTGTGTGTGTGTGTGCACGCGTGTGTGCATGCATGTAATTCAGCAATGAGAAAGAGGGAAATTCTACCATTTGCATCAACAAGGATGGACTTTGAGTACATTTTGCTAAGTGAAAGAAGTCAGATAAAGACAATATTCTGCACTTAGGTGTGAAATCTAAAAGAAAAGATCTAACTCATAGTAACAGAGAGTAGAGAAGTGGTTGCCAGGGACTGGGATAGGGGAAATAGAGAGAGGCTGGTAAAGCAGTACAAACTTTCAGCTGTATGATGAATAAGTTCTGAGGACCTAATGTAAAAAATGGTGGCTATAGTTAGTAATACTGTATTGTGTAATTGAAATTTGGTAAGATAATAGAACTTAAATGTTCTCACCAAAAGAAAAAAAATATGACATGATGAATGTGTTAATTAAGTAGATGGAAATCCTTTTATAATACATACATATTTCAAAGCACCATAATGTACAGTTTAAATTTATATTTTACAAATTTATATATCAATTGTTCCTCAATAAACCTGAAAAAAGTAATATATTTATTTTGTCTTGTTAATAAGAACTAAAAGATACAAGAGAACAGTTTAGGAGAAAAAATTTTAAATATCAATAGAAGTTCATTGGGTAATTTTTCTAAAATTTTATTTTCTACAATGAGACTGTATCACTTTTATAAATAGAAAAATAAATATTGTATACTATTGAAAATGACATAATGGAAGAGGATAATGAAAAGAAGTCTACATTAATTTCACTTGCTACCCTTCTGCTCCCTCTCATAGTCTATCTGCTTCTCCTGAGCTAAGGATCTGCAAGGGCTAATGGATAGCCAGAGGAAAGTGAACTCTTAGCCAGTAGAATGCTGATCTAGCATCTTGGCTAGTAGGTAGGAATTTAGGGCTTTCCCCTGAGTTCTTGTATGAGCTCATACAAGAGCTCAGGGAGCAGTGTCCACAGTGCCCAGAACACCCTTGAGATCCATGGAAACTTGGAAACAAACTCTACATCTGACTTAGATGCTAGTTCTTCTGGTCTTTGATCTTCAAGATCTTAGCTTAGGAGGAGATGAGTATGTGTGGACTGAGGTCTTACTACTCCTAAGTTTAAGTTAATGTGAAGGAACCGAAACCAGGGTGATCTCATCTCATGGCATGTGTTCAGGAGATTGCAGCTTGACTTCTACAACACAGCTGGACCATGCATGTAGAGAACAGTTACTCTGATATCAGTGTGCTCATTTAGAGTACAGTAACACTCAGACTTGAATCCTAGGATGTCTAAGTGGAATCATAAATTCTTTGTCTCTCTGGGTAGTAAGCTTGTGGGGTCAGCTTGTCCCTATAATTGGTATAATTTAACATTTCTTGGGGCTAAATAGGTAAGCCTTGATAAATCAGAGATTAAGTTTAGCAAGCCTGTATCTTGCCCTGGGCCTTGCTGTGTGTTAAAACTGACACTGCATCTCCATATGCTTTGTTCCTGGTTACAATTCCCAATCAGATCTTGCTGGAAAAGATAAAAAGGAAAAGAAGATGTTATTTATAAACTCCTTAAACAACAATTCTCTCTCTTAATAGTTCCATAAAATTAGAAATAGATTTCTAAATATAATGAAAAAACATAAATACTAGTTAAGAAACTCATTCAGATAATACTTAGATCAAAGGAAAATTATAAGTGTCTTATAAGAGTACTTAAAACCTATGAGAAATAGTGAAAGCAGTACTCGGAAACATTTATGGCCTTAATTATCAAAGACGAAACATGCAACGTAAGTCAGTAATAATCCAAAAAAGACAGAAAAGATAAATAAAATACACACCAATATGGGGCTGTGACTGTCTTCTTTTCTGTTCCCCACCTTGCCTGCGAGACAAGTTGTACGATTGTATCCTGTGTTTGCATTGCTGAGACAGATATTCAAATGATGGCTTTTTCTCTTGAGAGATGCTGTGTTATTTCTAGACTTGTCACTGGGGATATCCCACCTTAGGCAGTCAGGGCTTCTCTATCTCAGTTTAGGTTGCTTTACCATCGCTCTTTCTTTTAAATTACCTCAAGTCTGACTTTATGACACATGGACCTCATCTAGCTTATAAGAAATGCACATGTATCCGTGTCCTGCCTGTGGGTCCCAGGTCTGGCTATGATCCAGGCTCATGTCTAGGGATTGGACTCCAGATTTAGAATGTTATATTAATGTAGTAGGGAGCCTGCGCCTAACTTATGTAAGTATGATTCAGTTTATTGTCATGCATGTGTAGCAGAATGCCACTATTGTTCTCTCACATATGTAAAGCCCATGCGGTGTCTTCGCATGGAAGCATGCTTCCCTCAATAAAGTTGGTGCCTGCCAGTTTCATTCTCATGTCAGCTCCTTGTGTGCATTCTTTCAACGGGGCGTCTCACCATCAAAACCTTCAAAACCTCTTGATCAGCTCTACTCTGACACTGCCTAATTCCCAAAGGGCAGGTAACTGTTCCCATTGTTATCTCTTTGCTCCGCCCAGCAGTGGCATGTCTTTCCAGCCAGTCTCTCTGCTTTAGACTTTTTGGATGTTAATGAAACCCTAATTCCTGCATCCCCCAAATTTCAGGAGAATATGTCTAGCTCTCAATGCTATTGTTAAAGCTTCATCATTCAGCTTTGAGGGAAAGGAGAAACACTTTTTTCTCTTCACCCATAGAGTTGCATGTCCTTCATTATTGGGCTTTTAAAACTTTTAGCACATTCTTGTTAGCCTTATTATAAATCCTGGATGTGGATGATGGGTTAATGTTTATTGAGCCAGTTTTAATATATCCCTTTTAAGTCCTGCATAGAAAACTGGCATTTTGATTTGGAATGTGGGAGTAGCACCTACTGTTCTCAGTATTAGTCTCAGCCAAAACTAAGCAGGAAGAATCTTATATGAACATTCTATTATAATAGCTAATAGAAAAGTGTACAAAGAATTTGAGTAAATTATTTGTAGAACATATCCAAAATTTCAACAAAGTATAGAAAATTTTCAAACTCATGAATAATATAATGAAATATTATTTTATACTAGTCGGACTTTTAGAATTTAACAAGTGTGATGAACACTTACAAGGATATTTTCATACCTTGCTGATAGAGATGTGAATTCTATATCCCTTCTGAAAAACAATCTACAAATTTTACTAATTTTTTTTTTTTTTTTTTTAGAAAAACTTGTAAACATATTAACCTAGCAGTTCCTCGCTGGGATTCTATCCTTCTGTTCTATAAAAATGAAAATGCTGATATGTAAGAATATATCATAAAGAATGTATATTTTGCATTGTTCAGAGTGGCAAGGATATAAAATAATAATAATTAATTAATTAATAACAAAACAAACTAAGAACAATGTAAATGCCCTTATAATGAGAGAATGAATGAATTTAAAGTTTTAAATGTTATGCAACCCTTAAAAATATTAAATTAAAAGTGTACTAATTTTCTCATTGATATTCTTGATGGATAATTATTAAGTGAAAAAACAGCAAAATGCAAAAAAATGTATATATTATAATCTCTTTTTTTGAAAAAAAATATTGGTACTTTTAACTGTATATTTGCACTTATGTGTGTTTATAGAAGGTATATTATTATGGAATCATGGAAGTAAATATGCAAAATATATACTAAATTGTTAATATGGGTTTCATGGATTTCTTGGGGAGGGAAATGACATGAATAGACTAAGGAGAGAGAAAATTTAAAGAGGTAGACAAAAAAGAAATACACATATATAAAATCACATTTATGAATGTGTGTATAACTTATATGTCTGTATAATAAATTAAGGTGATAAAGAAAAAATAATAGCACAGAGCTCTGAATTTTAGTAGTAAAACTAATGAAACAGATTACGGAGGAAGGTTGAGAAAAAGCTTGTTAGCCCATATTCTCATGCAGAAATTGAACTTCCATCATACATGTCAGTGGAAAATAATTAATAATGTAATATATTGAGCCCAGGCACAGTGAGTATTAGATCTAATCACAAGATATAATTATAATTGAAGATAGAAAAATTAAATAATAAAGCATATGAAGTATTAATTTCAATTTTGAATCTTCCTAAGGTTCAAAATTTTCTAGAATAAATTTCCTATAGCATAATATTTATTTGTTATTAACTATTACGCCAAAGAGAAAAAAAAAAGCTTTAATTAATCAACCTTGATACCTCGGTCATGTTTTGTGCCTCATCACACAGGCTGTCTGTTTTAACATCACTAATGATTACTTCATTTCTGAAGCCTGAGCATTTGCACTAAAGGACATAAAAATCAAACAGTATATTCTTGCTCATTTTTATAGATAGAAATTCTTGCTCTAACAAAGCGATCCCTAAAGAGTGGTTCAAGTACCTTTGGGAATACCAAAGGCCTTTTCAGATATGCAAGATTAAAGACATTTTTGGAATACTGCTAAGCCATTATTTGCCCTTTTACTCTCATTATTTCACAAGAGTATCATAGAGTTTTCCAGAGGCTACATGATATTTAATATTGCAATGAAGTGAATTCAGAAGTAGATAATGGAATGTAGTTGTTTTCTATTTTTTAATCCAGTTATTTTTCATTAAAAAATCACTTACGTTAACTTGTAAAGGGTTAGTATTGCATTAAATAATTATTAATAAATTTTAGTATTAATTTTTAATGTGATAAATATCACTATATATAATCCACATAAACACAAGCATTTGGAAGTCTCAGTTTATAAGAGTGTGCAGGGATCTGATAGCAAGTTGTCAGAACTACTGCTCAAATGCAAAGTTTCTAAGCTCTCTCCTTTCACACAAGACTCACCATTTTGGAAGACATGCTTTATGGCAAGAAGAAGCTGAGAATGTAAAGTACAGTTGCATTTACATACCATTTATGGAATTTAAAATAAATGAAAAAATGATCAACTTCACTCATTAAAGAAGAAGAGGTAAGATAGTAACACAATCTATCGAGGTAAGATAGTAACACAACAGGATGCCATTTTTTGTCAGTTATAAGATTGGTATGCTTATACACTATTTTAGGAAGGATAAGTCAGTTAAACTTTTGGGAAACTATACATATTAAAATGCAGAACATTTTATGTTAGCTGAACCATGCCGCTTTTCCATATGCCACCTATGGATATATTAATGTTGACCCCAGTTTGCAGTAATAGAGCCAAACCACATTCATAGCATCACTGTTTGTAATCACACACACACATAAACACACACACACACACACAGAGGAAAAAATCAAAGTCTTCATTAAGAAAAATTCCATAAGTTATGGCATGCCCATTCCATGAAATACTATGAACACAATTGAAATAAATAATGTAGATTCTGTGTCTAAATCCAACTATTATAATTATGATTATTGGATTTAAGATGTTTAAGTACATTATAGAACAGTATAAGTAGTACATTTATATGCATTTAAAAAGGATAAATATATACATAAAAATTTTAGTATTTGAATAAGTGTGCAGGGAGCCTGAGGGTATATAGTACTGGCATATATGTGCTTATATAGCTATTTTCTGGAAGAATACACAAGAATCAATTAATAGTGATAATTTCTAACACTGAGAAAGGTGGGATCATGGAGGTTTTTTGGTTTTTATTTCATATATATTTTATTTAAGTTTTTAAAATCATGAGCTTGTACTTTTTCAATATATTTTTTATTAAATTTATTGTGGTGACTGGTTAATAAAAATATATAGGCTTCAATTGTACAGTTCAATAATACTTCATATGTATATTGCATTGTGTCTTCACAACCCAAAGTCAAATCTCCTTCTATCACCATATATTTGACTCCCTTAACCCTTATCTACCTCCCCCTCCTACCTTTCCCTTTGGTAACCACTAAACTGTTGTCTGTATCTGAGTTTCTGTTTGTTTGCTTTGTTTGTTGCTTTTAGTTTTATATCCCACGTGTAAATGAAATCATATATTTCTCAACCTTTTCTGATTTATTTTACTTAGCATAATAATCTCAAGATTCCTACATGTTGTTGCAAATGGCTGAGTAACCTTTTCTTATGGCTGAGTAATATTCCATTGCATATATGTACCACATCTTCTTTATCCAATCATCTGTCAAAGGACACTTTGGTTGTTTTCATGTCTTGGCCACTGTGAACAATGCTGCAATGAACATTTGAGGTGCATATATTTTTATGGATAAGTCTTTTCAAATTTTTTGGTAGATTCTCAGAAGAGAGATTACTGGGTCATATAATAATTCTATTCTTAATATTTTGAGGATTCTCAATACTGTTTTCCATAGTGGCTATACCAATTTACATTTCCAACAGTGTATGAGGGTTCCTTTTTTCCTCACAATCAATACTTGTTGTTACTTGTCTTACTGATAATAGCCATTCTAACAGGTGAGAAGTGGTATCTAACCATTTCCCTAATGGTTAGTGAAATCGAGGATCTTTTCATATGGCTGTTTGGTGTTTATATGTCTCCTTGGGAGAAGTGTCTGTTCAGGTCCTCTGCCCATTTTTTCAATTGGATTGTTGTTGTTGTTGTTGTTGTTGTTGTTGTTGTTGTTGTTGTTGAGTTGTATGAGTTACTTATATATTTTGGATATTATCCCCTTTTTGGTGGTGGTGTTTGCAAATATGTTCTCTCGTTCAGAAGTTTGCCACTTTGTTTTGATGCTCTCTTGCTGTACAGAAGCTTTTTAATGTAATGTAGTCTCATTTGTTTATTTTTACTTTAACGTCTCTTGCCTTCAAGGGAAATTCATGAAATCCTCTCTAAAGCCAAGGTTCATAGGTTTAGTATCTATGTTTTCTTCTATGCAATTTATCATCTCAGGTCTTTTATATCAATAATCACCCTAAATGTAAATGGTCTGAACTCACCAATAGAAAGGCACAGAACAGCAGACTGAATTAAAAAAAAAAAAAAAAAAAAAGAAACAACCATATGATACCTTCAAGAGATACATCTCAGTGGAAAGAAAAAAAATAGACTTAAAGTGAAAAAGTGGAAAATAATATTCCAAGTAAATTGCATCCAGAGAAAAGTGGATACAGCTATACCTATGTCTGATGAAACAGACTTCAACATAAAAAAGTAATAAGACAAAGATGGACACTTTATAATGATAAAAGGAATAATACATCAAGAAGACATGAAACTTATTAATATATATGCTCCCAATAAGGGAGTACCAAAATATATAAAGCAACTACTAACAGAACGAAAGGAGAAACTGACAAAAACACAATTGTAGTAGGGGACCTAAATTCCCCACTCTCAGCAATGGATAGATCATCTAAACAAAAAACCAATAAGGAAATTTCAACCTTCAATGATGTATAAGACCAATTGGACATAAACTATATTTACAGAGTCCTTCATCCCAAAACATCAGATTATACATTCTTCTCTAGTACATATGGACCATTCTCAAGAATAGACCATATGTTGGGACATAAAACTAACCTCAACAAACTTAAGAAGATTGAAATCATACAAAGCATACACTCTTACCACAAAGCTTTGAAACTGGAGACCAACTGCAATTAAACAACATGCTCCTGAAGAATGATTAAGTCAAAGAAAAATAAAAAGAGATCAAAAGACACATAGAAACAAATGAAAATGAATATACAACATATCAAACCTTTGGGGATATAACAAAAGCAGTAATAAGAGGAAAGTTCATATCATTATAGGACTATTACAAGAAACAAGAAAAATCCTAAGTAAACAACCTAACATTACATCTTAAAGAACTAGAAAAAGAAGAACAAATGAAGCCCAAGGTCAGCAAAAGGAAAGAACTAAAGAACTAAAAATTAGAGCAGAATTAAATGAAATTGGGAACAACAACAACAAAAAATAGAAAACATTAATGCAACAAAGAGCTGAATTTTTGAACAGATCAATAAAATTGACAAGCCCCTGGATAGACTCACTAAGGGAAAAAAGAAAAGACACAAATAAAATCAGAAATGAAACAAACAGATACCACAAAGATAAAAAAATATCATACAAGAATATTATGAAAGATTATACACCACCAAAATCAATAACCTAGAAAAAATGAAAAAGTTCTTAGAAATATACAACCTTCTTAGACTGAATCAGAAAGGACTGGAAAATCTAAATAGACACACCAACAGTAAGGAAATTAAAACAACCATCAAAATCTCTCCAAAAGTAAAAATCCTGAATCAGATGGCTTCACTAATGAATTCTACCAAACATTCAAAAATGGTTTAATATCCATTTTTCTCAAATTCTTTCAAAAAATTTAAAAGAGGCAGTACTTCCTTATTCATTTTATGAGGCCAGCATTACTCTGATACCAAAGCCAGGTAAAGGTAACACAGAAATAGAAAATTATAGGCCAATTTTTCTGATTAATACAGATGCAAAAATCCTAAACAAAATACTAGCAAAATTGAACGCAACAATACAATAAAAAAATTACACACCATGATCAAGTGGGCTTCATCCCAGGGGCACAGGGACAATTCAACATATACAAATTGATTAATGTGATATACCACATAAATGAAATAAAGGATAAAAACCATGTGATCATATCAATAGCTGCAGAAAAAACATATGCCAAAATACAGCATCAATTTATGATACAAGCACTTAATAAAATGAGAATAGAAGGAAACTACCTCAACATAATAAAGGCCATGTCCAACAAACTCTCAGCTAACATCCTAATGATGAAAAACTAAAAACCTTCTAAGATCAGGAACAAGACAAGGTTGTCCACTATCACCACTATTATTCAATACAGTATTGAAAGTCTTAGCTAGGCAAAAGAAAGAAATAAAAGACACCCAAATAGGAAATGAAGAAGTCAAATTGTCACTTTTTGCAAATGTCATAATTCACTATACAAAAAACTCTAAGGACTCTACTAAAAAAAAAAACAATTATTAGAAACAATAAACAAATACAGTAAAATTTCAGGATACAAAATCAATGTATAAAAATCCATGCATTCCTATGCTCTAATAATGAATTTTCAGAAAGAGAACAAACAAACAAACAAAAATTCCTTTTGCCGCAAAAAGAATAAAATACCTAGAGGTAAATTTAATGAATCATGTGAAAGAACTATAACACTGAAAGCTAAAATCCACTATTAAAAGAAATTGAAGAAGACACAAAGAAACGGAAAGATATTTTGCATTCATGGATTGGAAGAATCAACATAGTTAAAATGATCTTATTACCTAAAGCATGATACAGATTCAGTGCAATCACTATCAAAATACCAAGGACATTTTTTTAAAGAAATAGAATAATAAAACCATCAGATTTGTAAGGAATCGCAAAAGACCCAGAATAGCAAAGCAATCCTGAGAAAAAAGAACAAGGCTGGAAATATCACTCTGCCTGACTTCAAATTATACTACAAAGCAAAATAATTAAAACAGCATGGTATTGGCAGAACAGACACAGAGACCAGTGGAAAGGATGTAAGAGCCCAGAAATAAACCCACATATATATGGAAAATAATTTTCAGCACAGGAGCCAAAAACATATAATGGAGAAAAGAAAGCCTCCTCAATAAACGGTTCAGGGAAAATTGGAAAGCCACATGCAAAAGAATGGAACAGTCTGCAATCTGTCACAATGAACCAAAATTAATTCAATACATTTTAAAAAGTGATTTTTGTGTTACTCAAAAAATATCAATGTGAAAATTATCTCCTTTTAGGAGTTTGCCTTCAGGAAGACATAATTATATTAAATATAAAGACTTTTTGAAGGAATATAATAAAGATAACAGTGAGTTTGTGCTATGCTAAAATTAAATTCCAACCAATAAACATTTTAAAACATCTATTGAATGCTTTTACTTTTCATGCTGCTGCACAAGTCTGAAGATGACCTAATATGAACTCTATCAACTCAACAGTTTGCTAGTATGAGCTCTAGTATTCTTAATTCTGCAGCAAGAATAGGTGAAGTAAGGAAGATTCAAAAGAGCCTGGAAAATTAAGCAGAAGAAAAGCCTTAGGGAAAACTTTCCCTCAGAGAGTTGATTAATATATCATGGTTCTGACAGGACATATGCCTCGGAATAAAAGTGACAGGCAGTATGTAAAATAAAGAAGACAGAGGAACGAAGCAGCAACTCCTATCAGTGACAGTATCAGCATTTTCTCTGTCTAGAAAACAAGGATTAATATTTTTTTGAGAGCACATCTGCGGTTATGACCAAAAAATTAATAAATATTATAAATGACAGTATAACGTTCTATAATATTATATCTCTATAGCATATTATATGATATGCATATCGTATATTATATAATATCATATACCATATTCTATCATATATATCATATGGTATTATCAAATGGCTAATGTAAATCGATAATATTATATTATTATAGCTTTTAACTTTTCCAAGGTTTAATTCCCTCTTTACAACTCTTTCAGGGAGATATGGTTAATTTCTGAGGAGAGGAATCAAAATCTCTGAGAGGCTGAGGTCTTATTTAAAGTCTCACGGCTAAGAAGCAGTAGAGCTGAGTCTCTGATTTCAAAGTCCTTAAAAATTTCACCACATGTTTTATTTATATATAATATATTTTATTATAGTTTATGTAACACAGAGACCAATTTTCTATTTTATCCACCAAACTTGCACAATTTCAATTTTCATATTTCATGTTTAGTCACATCTTTAATATTGTTTGTCTTATGGTCTCATTTTGTTATCAGCTCTTATGACATCACCGATAAATATTTACTGAGTACCTATTGTTTCCAGATCATTGTGTTAGAGACTATAGATATAAATTAAAATGAGAAATAAACTATATTTTAAAGAGGCTAAAAATTTATTTCATAAGACAGGAAACACATAGAAAAAAATTGATAGTACCATATGGCATGAATTGGCAAATACTGGGTAAAAAATAGTTACAAAATGACATGAAAGTTCAGAGAAATGAAACTTTCATCAAGCTTTGTGGTCTCAGGCAACTTAATTTTTCCTGGCTTTAGTTTTCTTTTTTGTAAAGTAGGTTTGTTGTGAGGATTAAAAGCAATAATACATATAAGCACTAGTGCTTGACACATAGAAAACATTTAATAAACAGAAACAATTACTAAAGTTTTCTACTCTTTCTTCCTTTTCCTCATCTTTTCTGAGATCTCAGGCTAAATAACATGAAAGGCCTCAGTCTGCCTTCCAGGAAGATATAAAGAGGCAGGAACTCATAGGGAAGGATTCTTTTGGCATAAAGAAACTGGCAAGTGAATATTTCTAAAGTCAAACTTATAATATAACATTTAAGTGAATGACTCTATTTATACAAAATTTTGTGAACATATTGCACATTAGAATTTACGTATGTTATATGGGCCTTGAGAATGCTCAGTAATTAGCACCCCTCTTTCCTATCTGCTATTCTGGCTTTGAACCAAGTGAAAAATTAACAACAACAACAAAAAAATAGAATGAAACAAAGCCCAGCAAGACAGATGAAGGCCTTGTGATTGCCATTGTCACTGAGCAAGGCTGACTTGAAAGATTTAGTTCAGTATAATAGCCAAATGGATTTGCTACATAGCCCCCTAAGAAGATAAGACTCTCCATTTTGTCATGGTTGTGCTGCAAGGACAGAATAGCCCTCACAGCAGGAACAGTGCCTCCAGCACTGATATTATTTCATCGATGAAAAAAGCAAGAAGCATGCTCTGTGTGGGCTGGGAAACCCAGAGAGAACAGGGAAAATAGCTGGGTTGTGCATGCCCACCTTCTTTGGAACTTACCAATCCTCTCCTTCAGGAGGGCAATGGGAGAGAAGGGACAAGACGAAGACAGAAAGATTTTAGAAAACTTTTTCAACAAAACTAGGGATCAGGGAAGTATTAAATTCACACATGCACATGAACATGCACACACTCACATACTCCAAAGACAGCTGTTTCCTGTTCGGTTCTCTTGCTCATTGCCCATATCCCTCCCCACCTTGGGTTGTGTACATTTTCTAACTGATTATACAAACAATGTGTAAAATCTGAATATGAACCCTCTGTCAATACATATTTCTTCTCTCACTCTGGGACTTGTTTTATTTTTGCTCTTAGTGGTATCTTTGATAAACAACGTTTCTTTACTTTAATATAGGTAGTTTAATAAAATATTCCTTTATAAATAATGATTTTTATACCCTGCTTAAGAAATATTTTGCTACAAATCTACAATCCACTAGTAATTAATTTTCATATATGGTAATAGTTAATTTTATATTTTTTCTTGTAGCTATCCAATTGATCCAACATCATTTATTTAAAAAGACAATTTTTTCCCCAAGAGAAATGAAACTTATGTTCACACAAAACAATGCATGTGAATGTTTATATAAGCTTTACTCATAATCTCCAAAAACTGGAAACAACCCAATTGCCTTTCAAGAGATAATAAAAAAAGACTGTGGTATAAGTTTATACAATAAAACTACTTTTCAACAAAAAGTAGCAAATTATGAATAGATGCAGCAAGATGGATAACTCTCAAATGCATTTTTCTAGGAGAAAATCCAGACAAAATGACCACATACATACTCTATGATTCTGTTTATATGATATTCTGGCATATACATTACCATTTAGATCACAAAGGCCAAACTATAGGAATAGAAAACAGGTTAGTGTTTGCCAGGGGATAGGTTGGGTGAAGAGACAACATGAAGAAGTGTTTTGGTGCGATGAAGCTGTTTTATGGTTGTTGTGGTGTATATACAACTCTATGTACTTGCTCAGTATGCAAAGAGTGGATTTTATTGTTTGTAAATTTTTTTAATTCTGAAACTCTAAAAAAATTAAATACCATTAATAAAAAGAAGACATTTTCTCCACTGCATTAGAGTGCCACTATTGTCATAAATTTGTTTATATGCAGTCTATCTTTGTTATGTAATACATCACTTATTCAACATGTTACTCGATAATATTATTGCTTTTATTGCTAATTTGGAATAGGTTGCATTGGGGGCTCAATAATTATATTTATGAGATTTAGAGATAAATCGAGTTACTTCTTCCTCACCACCCCAAGTTGTTACCTTCCCATGGTGAGATGGATACAGACGTGTGTGACAAGAACTCTCTAGCTTCTGGGAGTGCCATCAGAAGTTTCCAGCCATCACCTACTTCAAAGATTGCCTCAGCTTCAGAGAAGCTACCTCAGTCAAAACCATGCCTTCTAGGACAGCCCACATCCAATGGCCAATTGAGATAGAGGATTAAAGGACTAGTCATACCAAAATGATGGATCAATACTCTGATGAGCCTTTCCAGCTCCAGATCTTTCAATAGAGTTATCTGAAGCTGTTGAGCCCACATTACAGTTTAACTATAAATTTGACTGTGGGATATTACATGACTGTGCATCCAGAACTGCCCATCATAAATTAGTTTATCTTTGACCTACCAATGGACCCAGAAATAAGCCATCATAGATGGAGTGGTACCAAGATCACTAATAAACAGAACCAGAGAATTTACAAGCAGGTAGCTCAGGCTCATATCATCTACCATTGTTGGATCAGCACCCACATTTAGCTTATACCTATATGGATGGGAGAAGTCAGAGCCTGGAGAAAAAAGACTGAGAGATGAGGGACAAGAAGGTCTGAGATAAAAGATATTGATGAATGGATGAGGGATGGCACAAAGTGAGAATATCTCAGAATTACATGTTAAACTGGAGTGTATTTACCATAGAGGAGGTATTAAACAATAGGGAAGATAGAATGACACAGGCAGCTGATGCCAACCAGACTTTGACATTGGTCACCTCAGAATTAGCAAAATGGGTACATGAAGGAAGTGACTACAGTGGCTGAGATGGAGACTCTTCACGGCTCCCAAAAAACAAGGCTGATGTAGCTTCCACAAATGCCAAATGTCCAAACCCCAATATGGTACCATTTCTTGAGGAGCATGACTGGCTACATGGTGGCCGGTTGACTACATTTGGTTCCTTTCAAACTGGAAAAAAACAAAAACATAGATACATATTCTGTGCATAGGTTTTCATTTCCTGCTTGTATGGCCTCAGCCAGCACCACTATCCAAGGTCTTAGAGAATGTTTTATCTACAGGTACTGGGTCTCACATAATATTGTTTCTCAGTGGAGGACCCACTTTACAGAAACAATAATAAGCTTATTACTATGGGATTTGCTGTTTATATTACATTCCATATCACTCAGAATCTACTGACCTGATAAAGTGTTGAAATGGGCAACTAAAGGCACAGTGCATATGTCTGCACCTAGTCAAACTTCGAAAATAGGGTACTATCTTCTAGTTTGCTGTAGGCCTTGAATCAATATTTTATATGGTGTTGTACCCCAAATATATAGAGAATACCTGGGTTTGGAAACCAAAGACTAGAAACAGAAGTGGCTTCACTTATCATCACTCTCAATGATTCAATAGGAGAATTTGGTTATCCAATTTTTACAAGTCTGATGTCTGCAAGGTTAAAAGTTTCTGTTCCCAAAGCAAGATCTCTATAGCCAGGGACACATCGGTAGGCTTATTTGACTATAAAGCTGCCTGGATATTTTAGTCTTCTCACGAAGAGGGATCAGCAAGCACCTTGCTCTGGGTAATTGACCTTGATCTTCAGGAGGAGCTAAGATTGCTATTATGTGGTGGGGATAGAGAAGAATATGTTTGTTATGTGGAATTCACTTGCATGCCTCTTGATTTTTTCTTAGTTGTGTCACTAAATAGACAAGTGCAAAAATCGTGGTTGAGAAGGTCATTGTGACCAAGGGCCCCTACTTATAAAAGAGGAAGATTTAAGTCACATCACCAGGTAAGCCACTAATACCAACACCAGGATGGAAGAAACATAGAACATATAGAAAATTAGGGAGAGGAGGATTGTGAATTATAGCCTAAAGACTAGCTGCAGTGAACAGGACTATGGTACGTCCCTCTAGATTTCCTTTTCTAAGTTTCCTTCAGAAAAAGAGATTCACTTGACTCCTGGAGAACTATTCTGAATGTATATGAAGAAAGGGATCATAGAGGTTTAAGGGGTGACACAGATATGGCCCATCCAGATTCCCCTAACTGCTAAGAGTATTGTTAACAGACCATCTTTAGCTAGGAACCTCTTCAGCTGTAGAGATCCACTTTTCCCAAGTTCATGCCCTTTCAGGGGTGGTCCACATCTAGTCACTGATTAAGGGAAGAATGTCCTGGTCCATTTATCTCAAAGTGGAGCAACGCTCTTGGGCCATTTCAGCTTTAAAACTTCCAGGGCTTTGGCTGGGGCTGTTAGGTTGTGAGGGAGGAGGGCCCTACTTTCCCTCTGCTCAGTCTTGCTTTTTTCTTCTTTCTTCCATGACCATTGATCAAAAAAGAACTTCCTAATAAGCATCCTGCATACTGAATTTTGTCTCAAAGAGTTCTAAGAATCTGCTTCCTGTAACCCCAACCTGCAGATGGTAACTACCTTAAAGCTCTACAGAACCCTTGAGCACCTGTTATGCACCAGACAAGTAACTCTCTTTTCCATTTCAAGTCCATCAGTCTGTAAAATCCAACCTCTTTCCATGATGTCATCCAGCACCTTTAGCTCTTTGCTTTCCATGAACCCTCATCAATCTCCTGTTTTCTTCTTCAAAGTGTTATGTGAATCCATAGAGTGGGTTCTTATTCATGAAATGCCTAAGTTATTAAAATGGAGATTATCTTATCTCCAAACTTTTTAGAGATTTTTAGAAATTTATAGAGGAATATATGTACACCATTAATAAGTTACCTATCACCTTTTTCTTTACTGAAAATAAATCATGTGCTTTATAGATATCTGAAGCCTTTTTTGTATCTCAGCAAAAATAATTTTAATACTTTTGAAATTGACTCTAAAAAGCTCAAATTATGTACATTTATTCCTTTTATTTCTTATGTTTAGACAGGAATTGTCTTGCTCTTCATAACAAGTAATAGAAACATCTCTTTTCAATTTAGTGATATTTATTGTTTCTTCTAATCTCAGGTTAATCTAATCTCATAATACTATGGCTTAGAAAGAGGTTTGTTGTATTCCATCCCTATCTCATTCAAATTATCACCATATTTATTGAGGAGATATCTAGATTTATAAATATTTTACTTTTTAAAAATTAGACACATGTAAAACTTAAATTTGATTTTTAATTTAGCAGATATACAGTTGAGTATTTCAACACTCTGTCATTCTTGAAGAGAAAACAAAAATATAAAATGAAATAATTCAGAAAAGCATTTCAAAGCTATTAGAATGGCTAAAATGCAAAAAAAAAAAAATCTGACAATACCAAATGCTGATGAGAATGTGGAGCAAAAATAACTCTCATTCATTGCTGGTGGTAATGTAAAATGGTATAGTCACTTTAAAAAACATTTTTCTTCCAAAGCTAAGCATCACCTTACTATATTGTCAAGCAATCACATTTGTAGGTATTTACCCAAATAAATGGAAAACTTAGGTCCACTCAAAACCTGCACATGAATGTTTATATCAGCTTTATTCATAATTGTACCACTCTGGAAGCAACCAAGGTGCCCTTCAAGAGGTGAATGGATAAACAAACTGTGGAATATTTACACAATAAAATGTACAATGATAAAAAGAAGAATGCTATTCAAGCCATAAAAAGACATGACCTTAAGCGTATATTGTTTAATGAAAGAAGCCAGTCTGAAAAGGCTACATACTGTATAATTCTAAGTATATGACAATCTGGAGAAGGCAAAATTATAGAGAAAGTAAAATTATTGGTGATTGCCAGGGGTTAAGGAGGAGGGGGAAAGGGTTGACTAGGTGGAGCATAGGGGATTTTCAGGCAGTGAAGATATTCTGTATAGTACTGTACTGGTGATTATATAACATCCTGCACTTGTGAAAACCCACAGAAGTATAATACAAAGAGTGAAGCCAAATGTAAACTATGAATTTCAGTTAATAATAATGTATCAATATTGGTAACCAATTGTACCAAATTTATTACACTAATGCAAGATGTTAATAATAGTGTAAACTGTGAGAGAGTATATGGGAACTCCGTACTATTTGCTCAATTTTTATAAACTTAAAGCATTTCTAAAAAATAAAATCTATTAATAAAATAAAAAGGAAAAAAAATATCCCCTTACCACCTCAAAAAAACATTTACAACTGTTAATATAAATTATCTAATATTTTAAGACAGATAAAAGATATACATTTTTATTATCTTAGAAATCTAGAGGTAGTAGAAATTCAACTACAGCCCAATGTGGATGGCAAAGTTATTTTACTTCTGATATTTGAAGGGGGTCAGAACATTCTATAAGTTCAATTTATTTTTTTCCTTCAATTCTTATCTCAATTTTTAAGGAAAATATTATCCTTGATTGGATGAGTGTTATGGTCTGATGTAGGGAAAAAGGGCTGCTTATGGGGATTGGATAAGTGGCAGGAAAAGTGGGGGGGCCATTGGCTAGGTGAAACATAAAAACAGAAGTTCTAAAGTAGATCGAACATGCAAGCCCAAGAGGCTTGCCATATAGAGCATGAAGCTGAAGTCAACCAAACAATGAGAAGTCAGTGCAAAACTGGCAATATTGTAATTATTTGGAATAGAATTCTTAGATTTAGAAAGCACACAGAGTTATTTTATCAAGGTTTGAAGAAGATATCTTTTAATTAGAGGGCTAAGAATATATATTTTAAGATGTATAAGGAATTCTTAACTTGTAGACTAATTAATGACAATGTTATTACCTGGGATTTTATGAAGAGAGTTTGAATTGGAGTTGGTTGTGTCATAGAGAGAGATGAAAAGAAAGTAAGGAGTTTTATATCCTAAAACAATGCTTGCCTAAATTTTTCCTAACAGTACTTCAACTTCAGAGGAAAGTAAATAAACACCCATAGAGCTTGGGGACAGAATTTAAGAAGCCATCAATGTGAGAAATATCTTTGAAGTCTTCTCTCTTATTTTAATAATTTATTTGATGTTTCACAGCCTATAATATATTTGTGATTGTCTTAGCATAAGAAAACTGTATTGTAATGGTCAGTGCTAAGTAAAATGAACACTTTGGAAGATGTGTCCAGTTTATCATGCCTTTTTTACACACTTTCTTTGGAAATGGTTCTGGGGTATGAACACCCCAAATTGAGAATTACGCACATATAAATCCCTGAGTTGCACTGACTCCAGAAGCTATGTGATGTGGAAGCTCACGGTTTGAGTGTTCATTAGCTACTTAATCTTACACAATCAGACTACTTTTTATTTTTCTTCAGTAAAGTATGAAGACCTATCATAGAAAGCTCTTTTGTAAGACTTGATCTAAGACCCAAGTCACTTTAACTCTCTGGGATGATTTCTGAGTCTGAGAGTTATAAAATTCTAATGTTCTCATTTTAAAATTAAGACCTTTTAGTTCTTACTAGTTCACAGAGATCCAGTTTTAAAGGTATATCTTATGGATGAGTAAAGGCAATATTTCCCAGTGGAAAAAAACTTCAGAAAACTACTTACGACTTGAATTTTATTCCTAGGTCTATCATTTAACAGCTATACAACCTTGGACCAATAACAATGTTTTTGAGACTCAATTTCTCATCTGCAAAAAGGCAGGGATGTCTTCTGCCTTATCACCCACAGGGAAGTTGGGAAGGCGAAATAAAATAAAGGATATAGAAATGCTTTTCAAAGCTCATTCTACCGTACAACCATTCCCTAAATCCTCTATTTCTAGAGTTTTATTATTTTTAAGGGAGTATTATAAAATTGCTTTCTGGCATTTTTTTATTCATAAATTGCCTTATCACCAGTTATGGATCAGAGGCTGTTTTCTCCTGAGGAAAAAATTTTTGATTGCTTACTATTTCCTCCTGTTCTCTTTTCATCATTTCTACTTTGAAGTTGTGCTGCTAGCCATGAAGATAAAATATAAGACCAACTCTTCATTACTCTCAATGTCGTAAAATGGTAATATATAATAAGCAAAAAGGCAGAGTCTAAAATACTTTATATTTGGCTTTAAAATTTTATTCATACTTATATGTTAATAAAGGTATTACTTTTATACTGGGGATTTTCCTCAAGAATAAAGACAGATCATAATGAACTTATTAGCTACATTTTTACAGCTATATTTCTTTGTTTCTCATCTGTCACTACTTTAGAAACAACAAATAAATTTTATCATCTCTTTGGTTAATAAAAATGATCTTACCAAACAGAGTTGTCCTCTCTAACTTTTTGGGCTCTTTTTGAACTAATTATTTAAATAAAATATACATTCCATACATTAAAATTATAAAAGTAGCAGATTAAGAAATTAACAAGTATTTTAAAGCATGATGATCTACATATAATTTGTGATTTTTGAGTGATCTATAATTAACTCTCACAAAATCAGTCTATCCTCAAGATTATTTATATATTCCAAAAGAGAGGTTATATGGAAATCCTTTCTGAGAATTTAAAGGTTAGAATTATTTTTATTAACTTTCAATTTTATGTGTAATAAAGTGATCTTTTTAGATAAACACATTTCAGTGTCATTACATTTAATATTGTCACTATTCAGTAATAAAAAAAGGTTACATAATGCATTTGTATGGAATCTGTTTTAACTCCGCTTGTTGCAGAGCAGAATTTTGTTTAATGGACATTCATTTTCAATGCAAAGAAAATACTTATAATTTTCAGTATGAAAAATTAATTACTGTTAATTACTGATGTGTTAGCAAGAAGTATTTGTTGATATGATTTGGCTATAAGAAGACTCTACCTCTAAATTTTTACTGTACTTTGACCTTGAGGATGGTATTATGCTAAAACCACCAGTGCTTTTTAGAACAGCTCTGATGTAAGAATTAGTGACAATTCTGTATCAATTTCTTAAATTAGTTTTTGAATATTGAGATTATATTCTGTAATTTCTAGTTCTTTGTGCTATTTTTTCCTGTGATCTTCATGTGAACCCCAAAATTATAGCCTTATTTAATAAAGTACTCTCAAAATCCACTTTTAGCAGAACTGGGCTTTCTAAATCAAGAAAAGAAGAGGTATGACACTGTATACTTTTTCCCTGAGTGTAATTCATGCAAGTATAGCCACACTGTATTAGTTATCTATTACCTTGTAACAAAATATTCCCAAATTTAGCAACTTAATGCAACAAACATTATTTCACATGAGTCAGAAAACTGGGAGTAGCTTAGGTGAGTGGTTCTGATTAGGGTCTGTGGTAAGCAGAATTCTAAAATGGCTCTTATGATTCCTGACCTCTAGTTTACACCCCTTTTCAATCCCCTCCTAATCAATAGAATATTGCGAAGGTGAAGAGAATATACAGATATAATTAAAGTTTCTAATCTGTTGACTAAATTGATCATATGGAAATTACCCTGGATGGTCTTGACTATTCAGGTGAACCCCCAACAGAGGGTTTAAGGGTCAGAGAGGCTCTCCTACTGGCCTTGAAGAAGAAAGCCACTTTGAATTCTACAGCAGCAAAAAAAAAAAAAAAAAGAAAAGAAAAAAAGTGAATTCTGCTAACCAGCAGCTTAGAAGAGTACTCTGAGCTCCAAAAAAGAAATTCAGTTTATCTATGATTCAGCCTTGTGAAACCCTCAGTAGAGGACCCTCCTAGACTGTGTCTGGGCTCCTGATCCATGGAAACTGTGAGATAATGAACATACAGGCTTACCTCAGAGATATTTTGAGCTCAGTTCCAGATCTCCACAATAAAGTGAGTATGACAATAAGCAAGTTGTGATCTTTTTGATGGTGAAGGGTATTGCCTTCAATTTGTAAAAAATGTAACATCTGTGAAGCACAATAAAGTGAAGTGCATAAAATGAGGTATGCCTCTATATTATTTTAAACCACTAAGTGTGTGGTAATTTGCAACTTAGCAAGAGAAAACTAATACAGGGTCTTTCCTGAAGTTGTAGTCAAGTCATTAGCTTGGGCTAAAGATATCTAAAGTCTTGGCTTGTGTTGAGTGAGTCTCTTCCAAAATGGCCCTCTCATATGGCTGCTGTCTCAAGGCTCAGTTCCTTGCTATGTGAAGCTTTCCACCGAACTGTTTGAGTGTTCTCAGGACATGGAAGCTAGCTTCCATCTCCCATAACTTCCTCATAAATGGCAGCCGGTTTCCCCAAGAATGAGTAATAAGAGAGAGAGAGAGAGAGAGAGAGAGAGAGAGAGAGAGAGAGAGAGAGAGAGAGAGAGAGAGAGAGAATATACACAAGTTGGAAGCTGAAATCTTTTTATAACTGAATGTTGGAAGTATTCCCAAACTTTTATAATTCTTTTTTTTCTAGAAGTGAATCACTAAGTCTATCCTAAACTAAAAGAGGGGGCAAACTAAGCTCCAGTTCCTCAGGGGTGGAGTATCAAAGAACTCGTGGACATATCTCTAAAGCCATTAAACTAATATTTAGCTTTTTAACTCTTGGGATTTATATAGATCTTAGAGAACCAGCCATTTTAGCAGTATATTTTAATTTCTAAAATTAGTAAGATTGAAGTCTAGCAAAAATGTTTTATTATTGTTCCCCCTAAACTATTCATTTGTAAGTTATGCTATTCTGCATATTCATATTGCATGACAACTTTTTTCTTTTTTTTCATATATTTATTTTAGATTAACTTGAGCCAAGTAGGTTCTAATAAAGTAATGTTCCCATTTCAAGTGACTCACTTGGCAGAGAAGGCAAGTTCACCTGCCAATGAGAATAGGAAAAGAGTAGGGTTTCAAGGGATGGATGGAGTTAGGAATGAGTTATTTCATAATTGTTCTAGCTATAGGAATCAAAATATCACTTAAAATAAAAAACCCAAAAGTCTGCATGTACATAAGTTAGTGACTAAACTTTACTAGGTCCACCAGTTTTCACAGAAGGAAAATATGTAAAAATTAAAAAATATGGTATAAACATATTTATTGGGTAAAAACAAAGCATATTACTTGAGTGAAGAATTTGCTAGTTTAATGTCTTTAAAATACGTTTTCACATTAGGAAATTAAATATTTTCTGTCCCTCAGAGTTCAAGATATGTGACATTATAAAAAATAATGTATTTATTTCCTTAGTGCAGAACTTTATGTCTCCAGAATATAAAACAGTCTGATTTCAATGCTAGATGTGAGAATTCAGAAACTCTGATTCATCTCTGGATGCCAGTTTGTTTTCTTTACCTGCATTCATTTATTCAGAAAATACCTAATAAATATCTACTTTAGGTAAGGCAGTGTGAAAGGCACTAGTGATATCTACATGATGTAGATGGTTTCTTTCTCCTAGAACTGTGTTCATGGTGTAATATGAGCATAAGAAACATCTTGATCTATCAGTGTGAGTCAGGGAAAGGTTAGCCTGGGAACTGACACTTGCATGTGTCTCAGAAGCAGAGAAAACACTTTATAAGAAAATCAGTGCTAGAAGAGCCTTTAGAAAGAGAGAAGAAAATGTGTAAGGTTGATGAAGAGGAAGAGAGGAGGAAACTGTAGTAGAAATTGTCTGGAAATTTTGGGAAGATGTGGCTGGAGAGGTAGTTAAATGTCAATTTATAGTAAGACTCTATATTCACAAATTTTGATTTTAATGATGTGTGTTTTGAAAATCAAAAAAGACGTAATCTCACTTTTCTATAGAGCCTGAAGTTATTTTGCTATTTTATGAAGAAAAGCTAGTCTGCAGCCTGACAGCATATTATATAAATGTAGTGTGAAGTAAAATAGCAACTACTGACTACATACCAAATTGAATGTCATTAGATAAATGAACTTCACTGTACAGTAGATATCTTTTTTCTTAGATACTGCAATGTACTTATTAGAGTTAAACTCAAATATCTACTTGATGATCACACATCATCATTTCTCTACACTTCTCAAATTTAATTCATTTATTCATTTACCAATTATCCAGTGTTTAAAAAAAAATTCTGGGCTCTGTTCTGTGGATATAGCATTGAATAAAACAAAGTTCTCACCTTCACAAAGCTTAAAATCCAGTGGAGAAGAAACAAAAGCAAATAAATACATTGGCCAAGGAGTCATTTAAGCATTCAAAAGGAGGAATAGAGCAGTTAGGTAAGATATTATTTTATATAGAGAAGTCAGGGAAGGACTCAATGTAAAAGTGGTATTTGATCAGAATCTTGAGTTCAGTAAGCACTAAAAGCAAAGAGAAAAGTAAGTTCAAAGATGCTGATGTAGGAGGATGCTTTGTGTAGAAGAGGAATGTGAGGTAGTAAGTGAGGCTGGAGTGAAATAAGTGTGGAAGTGGAGAGTCATAGAAAATGAGATCGGGAGAATAATGATTTCCAGATATCCATGAACCTTGTAGAAGATTGCAGTACATTTGACTTTTACCTTGAGCAAGAGGGAAAGCACTAAAGGTTTTGGGCAAAGGATGACATGATACATTTTTTAAAAAGAATTACCTTTATACTCTGTCTACTCTGTTGAGAATAAGAGGCTAACAGCCAAAGCTGGGAATCTAATGACGAAGTAGGTGATTCATTATGTTTAGCTTGGATTAAAGAGGTAGGTATGGAAGTGAGAGTTGGTTAGATTCTGGAAATGTTTTAATGGTAGAAGGGGAAAAGTTCAGGTTGGAAATATAGATTTGGGATCTGTCAGTACAGATGACACTTCAAGCCATAAGTCTGCATTGGAACACCTAGATAGTAAATGTAGACGTCAAAGAAAGGAGTCTAGAACTACACTGTGTGTGTTCATTCTTCACCATTAGCAATGTTTTGGGTAGAATATAAAGGCAAGCTTTATTTCTTTTTAAACTTTAGAATGCCTGGAGTACCAATAAGCAGGAAGAAGTAATAATGATGTTTTAATGAACATGATTAAATCACGGACATTGGAGGTCTGTAGTCTTTTCAACTTTTCTATAAGATAATAGTCTCAATAGTCAGCTGTTAACGTGATGTCATACCACACCCTCCTAGAACTACATTTCCAAGAATCTTCTTTCTTTAATGGTTCCAGAATAGAGTCCACAATAAGAGATACTTACTTGAAGTAGAAGAGAAAGAGAAGTCATGATTCCAGAGGCATTTACGATAGACTCTTGGGAGGACAATGGCCTTAAGATTTGCAACACTTTTAGGGTATCTCCTGGAATCACTGCTTCAGTGCTATAGGCATTGATCAAACTGTTCACCTAACATCAAGTTCAGGTCATGTGAATTTGCCACAAAACATGTTGAGGTAAAAAAGGCTCCAAAGCTAATTTATAATATGACTTGGTATTTTTCACACATGCAATATCAAAGTGGGCTATAAAACTAGGCTACTATATATTTTGTATATGCAATTGCAAGATGAAAAGAGCTTAGAAGTAAATATGATAAATTTTTCAATTTTTTATAACTATACATTTTTCAAATTTATTATTTTTATGCTAAAAGACTAGTGAGTTTTATTTTTAAAGAATTTTTATTTTAAATTAAATATTTTAAAAATATTCAAAAAAACCATATTAAAGACCTATTTTACCAAATAAAATAATTTGCAAGAAACATTTGAAAATGAATATGCATATGTACAAGATATATGAGGATATTTTCATTTCTACTCCACACAATTTATAATATTTTTTAGAATATATAGTTTACATCATTAATTTGTATCTATGCTTAAAGAAAGTATCTACTAAGAAAAGACATTTATCTTAAACCTCGTCACTTATGAAAAATGAGCAAAACTGAAGAGTAAGACTTTGCCAAAAAAAAGTGAAATAATTGGGAAAACGCAGAGGGATGTTAAAAAGAGATCTAAAGAATGTTTCTCCCCACTCCATCCACTCATTTCATTAATATGCCTAAATCTTGGAAGCAGTAAGTACTGAATCAGGACCTGGCTATGCCACTATGGACAGAGCATTTTGCTATTTCTGTAAGAATTAAATTACCATTCATCACAATTACTCTAAATTAACATCCTACTGAGATCTTTATTAAAACAAATAAACTTTTAGGCCTATTTCGACATATTAGTTTATAAAGAAATGAAATGTAAGCCTCTATTGTTCATCTCCCTTATGAAAAGTAAACAAAGGGAGTAGATATAAAATCTGGTTCAGGCTGCATCTGAACATCACTCATATCTTATTTCTAAATATAGCCTTCCTCAGGAAAGAAACTCAACACTCTCTGAAACACTTCTGGAATATTTGCATGTAGTATTTGGGGCTAATTTAGGAAGAGCTGTACTTGTTTCCATCACTACCATGAATTTTTTTTTTTTTTTTTATCAGCTCCTCAATAAGAACACTTAGGGACAATGTGGGAGTCTGAGAAACTCAGGATTGAAAGCAAGCCTCCTACTCACCTTCAGAGTACCTTGATCAGTATGGTCTCTCTGAATCTCAGTTCCTTCACTTATAAAATGGCGCTGAAAATATGTTTTTATAGAAGTGTTGAGATGATTAGAAATTATAAGTACAAATAAAACAACAGTGTCTAGGACATTTATGTGCTTAGTAAATTATGTTTTTCTTCTATTATTTTCATAGATTGTAGGAGGCAGATACAATACGCAGTTATAAAGGCACTTCCTGAGAAAGTTAGCTTTTTGACTAACTCATTTGGAATTGTTCAGAGAGGGAATTATGCAAGGCAAGTAGGATGGAAGGTACAGTGACCTAATTCTCATTAGCATAAAAATACTGTTAGTACAAAGAGCTTCTATCTAGAGATAAAAGAAGTGAAAGTGTGGCATTAAACATATAAAGTTGTCCTTTATATGATGGACACATACACGGACTTCTCTTAAATTCAGTCCATTGTACTCAATGGCATACTCAATATTTTCACTTGGATATAAATGCATATCTCAAATTTAGCAAAGTGGATTTATGCTCTTTCTCTTAAAAATCTTTCCTTCTCCTGCAAACTTTCTCTTGATATTTTATGATCGTATTTACTCACTTGTTCATGCCAGAAGCATGGAAGTCACTCTTATCTTCATCCTTACTCCTCTGCTATCCAATCAGCCACTGCATCCAGAGGCAGCTACCTCCTAGACAGAATCAAATTTGTTTACTTCTTTCCAATTCCTCTGGTACCATTGTATTTAATTCACCAACATCTTTAACCTGAATACTGCAATAATAATATCTTAACTAATATTTCTGTTTTCTCTTTTCTTATTCCAAATCATTTTTTAAAAATACTTCAGTTATGTTGTTTTTCTTTATAATTCCAAAATCCATTTGATTTTGGAATTCTATCCTCTATCATTTATGAGTCTATCCTTTATGAGTCTTCCTTGGTTTCCAACCTTTTGGTGATAAAGTCTAAAATTTTAGAACAACCTCAAAGACCAACATTTTAAGCCTACTTCTCCAGACTTCAGCTTCATTGTGAACCATTTCTCTCAACCTTTATTAAAACTCAGGACCTTTACACATGCTGTTCCTTATGTTTGAATTCTCACTTCCCTCAGTTACCTGGCTAATTCACACTAATTTTTCAGAAGTCAGCACAAATGTCACATCCTCACTGTTAAAGTAATCAAACAAGGAGGCCATTAGACTGAGATGGCTCTAATGCCTTGACACCTAAGTAAGCAAACCAAAACCTAAGCCACAGAAAACTCCTGCAAATGCCTCAATGTTAAGAAATAAAAACCCAAGAATAGGCAATCGTGATCAGCCAAATCTTTTCTAAATAAGGCAAACACTTAAGCTATAGCCAATAAGATAATTGCTTTGCTTTGTTTCTGCATCTTTTTCATAAAAACCTTTCTCTAGCTCTTATTGGCAGAGTGTTACTAACTACTATCAATTTGGTACTGCCCAATTGATATTTGCTCAGATAAATTCTTGAAAATTTTCATGTGCCTCTAGACAACACATTGTCTGCTGATAGTAAGCTCTCAAGAATGCAAATGAGTCTACAGAATAATTCTAGTCCTGTATGTAAGGCCTTAAATATTACTTTGGTTAGCTGATTTAACATGGAAGATTTCTTCTCTTAGGGCTCTTCATTGAATATGGAATTAGAAGAAGTGAAATTATTTTATAGCTCTGGGACCTTGGACTTGTCACTGTATATAAAAGTTATGGACAGAGTTCAGCTACATGTAAGAGGTAATTGTAAGAACAGTGGTTTACGCACTTAAGTGTTGTTGCAAGAAGTGTCAAAGCAAGAAATTCGGAAGTAAGCAGCCTAATATTTCAGCGCTAATTTTATTAGCTTTTAACTCAAAGTTTGCCAAAGATGTCTGCTGCAGATCTGGCCTATAGATCTGCATTTCTGGAAGGAAGAAGGGCAATGTGCTAAGAGTAAAAAGGATATATGTGGTATAATATGAGTCCATTTCTATTTTAAGGTGCTTTCCCAGAAATTCTTTACTTATATCTTATTGTCCAGAAATATCATTACATGGCTACCCATAGCAGGACAGGAGTCTGAGAAATGCTTTTTAGGTGGAAACTTTGTCAATACTAATAACATTAGTATTCTTCTAAGTGAGAAAAAAAAGGAAAGTATAGTTACTGGACATACTACTGGCAAAATATGCCTTACTTAAAAATACTGAGTTTCAGTTTCTTTATCTGAAAACATAGGAAAATAATATAGATATTTCAAAATGTTTATGAGCATTAACCAAGATAAAGTATATTAAAGGTGCATCATTGGGCATTGCAAATGTTGGAGGTAAAATAACAATCTCATTATCAAAATACTGTGAAATATAATGTAATACCAACTCATTGATGTTTATGGATTTACTTAGAACTCAAGTTCACGGGCATAGATATCCAAAATTAGGATAATCTTGACTACCAAAATGTGATCTGGATATTTTAACCTAGAAATTACCCTGACTTTTGTGTTCTGAAGGGGAAAATATGAACTGATGTCTTTTCAAAGTGGCCGTATTAGAACTTGGTTGCTGAAGAATGGCTGACCTCAGATTTCTGAAATTATTAGGGAATGAATTATATGAAGTCATAGAGAAATTAAATAATTTGATTTAAATTTGATTATTTAATTCTACCCAATAAGCACATGCTGATTACATTCTCTATGTCAAATGCTCTGGAGACACAATTGAAAAGGAGATTTTCCTTGCCCTGAAAGAACTAAAAGTCTTTCTACAACTAGAATTCATTAGAAAATAACAGTTTCTTACCACAGCTTTTGTGTATGGGCTTGTGTGCACCTATGTAGTGTTATTTTGTATCAGTACCCAGAAGAGAGGATATACTTCTGTCTGGGGACAATGAGAATTCATAGGCTTTTTCAGAGAGGAAAAAGCCTCTCTGAAAATTGTCTTATGCTTATTGCAATGCCGTGGAAATTCGGAATCATCACTTTCTGGCTTGAAAATCTCAGAGAAATCAGTTGCTACTTGTCCTTGGATCTTCAAGGTAAAGTATGCCCTTCATCAGTGTTTACAGAGTTTTTAATTAAAATGTTCCATGACTTTATTCTTATTCCAAAGTTTTATGGAGATTTAGCTTTCTCATAAAATTAGGATTATACTTTCTGTTTCTTTATGTTTTTAGTCAGTCATGCAATGTAGTACGTTTCTTATTCAGTAGTTTTCTTCTTTGTATCCCATTTCTCTCTTACAAGTTAACTTTTCTGAAATGTTTTTATGTTTATATTTATCCTTTATTTCCTGTTTTCTAAGCTACTAGGGGATAATGATTTTGATTTTATTGACAGAAAGTGGTAAAATTATTTTAAAAGTTTTTTTTCAAATATAATATATACTATAAGTTAAAGAAATATATTCATGGACCTTTTAACTTTCTTATGTTCTTTGATAGGCTTTTTAATATAGACTTTGTAGAATGCTAAGAAATTTTAGGTCATTACCAAAGGAAGATTTATTATTTCTGGGTGTCTTCTTCTTCCATGATATAATACCACTGAAATGTCTGGGTGTGCTATGAATTCAGACCAAGTCCAGCTCTCTGGTTCACAAGTTTGTCTTCAACTAAAGAACATCCCAGGGTGTACTCTGTGTTCTGAACGTGATGGCTCAATGGAACTACACAAGGCTTGACAGAAATGAAAGCTTCTGAGGAAGAAAAGATAGAAAAGACAACTTTGCTAAACTCTTCTATGAAGAGTACCCTCCTATCTACTAAATATCATGTGGCCACTGAAAATTAAATAAACTAGGAAGATAACACAAAAGGATATAAGTACTTGAAATACTAATTAAAATTGGAAGTACCGTCCCTATTCCATACACTCTGCCTTGACCATTCAGTAATAATCCTGAGTGTGTGTAAGTATTCGCCTAAGTGCCTAATAAAGTCTCAGTTTGTGAAATGTTGTGAATCGGTAGGGTGATAGAGGCCTCAGAGCTATACTGAAAAAATTGTGATCCTGGCATTATAAAGAGAGTGATATAGCTTAGTCAAAAGAGTAATGTAAAACAAGTAAACAAACAAAAAACCACAACATTTCAGGATTGCTTGAGATTACTAAAATGTGGATGAGGGTTAGATCACTGTGTCCTAACAAGCTTAACATGAACTTTTAGGGAGTGGGTTTAAATCCATGTATTTTGTATATTAGAGAGAAAGTAGAAGGCTTCTTATTCTCCAGATATTCTAACTTAAGCTGAATTATATCTATAAAATATATATATATAATATATCTATAAAATGTGTGTGAGTGTGCTAAATGCCCATCATTGTTCATGGTGCTAGGGTTTGTAGGTGCTGAGGTAAAAAAACAAAAACAGAAAGAAGCATGGAGCTTATGTCAAACTGAGGCCACAAATATGAAGTTAATAGTTATAAACACTTCTTTGATTACATTCATGAAAGAAACCATGTTGAAAAAAATATAGAAGACTTTGAAATTAAATTGTGAGGAATTTAATTTAGTTAGCAATGGACACAGTAAATTTAAATTTTTAGAAACATATTTTTCTTATGATCTAGAATGTTTGTGTGTCAGAGAGGGGATGAGTAGGTGGGTGGGGAGGGAGGGAGCAGTAGGCTAGTGGCCTAGAGCCAAGGGAGGAAACAACTTTGTTCACAATAGGAGTCCTGAGCAAAGCCAAAGTACAATGACATCAGTGTCTACACATTTTCCATTATTTCTAAAAATATAATCAACTCATTAATAGAAAAACACTACAACATACATTTTTTATTTAATTAAACGATGATTTATGCACTTGGCTGTGAGATTGGGTGGTGACTTACTTTTATATGATGACCTCCTGTATTTCCCATGCCTTGTACCATTAAGAAAATACTATCCAAAAGAAAGGCAACATCTTCTGCTCAACCCTAACCATTTATTTTCTGTCTTCCTCATCATTATTATTAATCAAAATGTTTGCAACTGTGAACAGTCCTGGTTTTAATTTTAATTTTATTTATTTATTTTTGCTACAAAAAGAGAACATACAACTCCCCTTGATGATTCAACTCCCAGCCCCTTCTATGATAGCAATAGTTTTCCTAGAATGGTGGTGTTATTGATTGCTCAACTGCAAACTGAGTGCCAGAATGCTTAAAACTATCTTGTCTTTCACAGTCTGTTTAACGGTAAACAGGGGATTTACAGGCTGTCAAATTTAATGACCAAATGAACCAATAAAATATGACAGGAAAGACTTCCTACTCTTTAGTAATGGAATTGTTTCATCTGTGCAAATGAGAGTATGTTGGAAAATCCCTGTGGTTATAAAAAAGAAAAAAAAAAAACACGATTACATACTTTTACTCCAGAAAGAAAATATGCATGATGTCCTTGTGCAGAACAGAACATTATAATTTAGAAAATCATTATTCAAAAGTCCTTTCAAATAGGTTAGGATTAGGTTAGGATTTCTCAAAACTGATTTTTTTTATGATTAGGATTAGAACTGGAAATCTATATATAACCAATTTTGGCTTTCAGGGCAGACTAAAATTCTTCCATGGATGAGCTCAGGATTTCTTGCCCAAACTTTGAATTCCAAAAAATTCAGCTCTATGGTGGCAGGACAGATGGTTCTGAGGGATCCAGGAGACAGCACTGGAAGTAAAACCCTTCATCTATTGCATTGTTGTCCTTCTCTAGACCTTCCCCTCTCCTGAAACACACACATATTGATATTGCCACCACAAACACAGTATCGATCCTCAACCCATATCTTCTGCTTAGATAAGTGAGCTGTGGTTCTCATAGTGTGCATAAGAATTACCTCTTAGTAACTGGGAAAATCTCTATCCTTTAGAAATTATGATTCTTTGGTCATGTATGGGTATAGGAACTGTTTTTGTTTGTTTTTGTCTTTGTTGTTTGTTTGTTTGTTTGTTTGTTTGTTTGTTTTCAGTGACTCCTGTGAATCTGATGCAGATGGCCTAATGTCATATTTATAGTACTTTGCATACACTTTATTGTTAAACACTAGATGTCATTGTCAGCTGTGTGGGTTCATACTCTGGTTCTAACAAATATGAACTTGGAGATGATCCTGGCCTACAATATAAGGCCATTGTTAAGATAAAATAGAAAATCATATAAAGACTTAAAGTACCACCTGACATTTAAAGATATATTTTGTAGTGTTTGCTACTATTGTTTTGTTGGTTTTGCTGTTGTAGCTTCAGTTATTAACCACATCCTTAAATTAGCTTAACAATTAAAGAAAAATATATTGTGATGTATCCATGGTGTCCATGGAATCCACAGTCTCAAAGTATAACCAGCACAATTGATGAAATACTAGAATCAGGAGCTAGAAATCCACCAAAGGAGCCTCTGTCTTAATTATTCATGGAACCCCCCCCCACACACACACACCATCTTCTCTATTTATCTCTGTATACCTCTCTTTGTTGAGTGTCTTTATTTCTATCAAAGCATAGTGGATCATGGTCAGGACACATTTCCTGAGTTTACATGAATTTTCCTACTGTAAGAGAATAACTAGCCCCATTGAGTCCCATTTTTATATTCCTAAAAGATTCTAATTGGTTCCTTTTAGAGCTGTTGATTATCTAACATCGGTTCAACTGGCTGTGGAGTAAAGTGCAGGATCTGAAGTGGAACCAAACTGCTAGGATTCAGCTGCATGTATGGGGGCACTTCTAAAATAGGAAAAGGTATGGGATGGGAAAATACCCCTAGAGGGATCTGCCGCAAGAGTTTCTAATATTACCAGTTACGGGTAATTCAAGATTTTCATAAAATACACTTTGAGTTCCAGTTAAAGAATTGTCTGGGATATAACCCCATAATTAATTAGGTATTATCTTTACTTCTAAAAGTTAATATTAGATGCCTTATCATTGTATAAAGTGAAAGCCTCTTTTTAAAAGAGAGAGGCAGAAGTTGACTTGTGTTTTAATGTGTTACCCTCGGTGATATTTATATTTAAAAGGACCACAGACTAGTCAGTACAAACATTAGAAAAAAAAAATGAGTCAACAATAATGGCAAAGTCAGACAACCGTGGGAAAGCTATTTTTGAGCACTGGGCCTTTCGGCACCCCTCAAATGATGCTGAAGAGATAAACGACTGAGTACTCTAATGTGTTTCAGGTTAGCTCTGCCTATTAGCTGAATTTAGTTTTATTTGGAGACTGCAGACAGTTTGTGGTTGAACCCCATCATTGAGTTATAGCAATGACTGAACATTACATCCTTAGCGTAACTTGGGTCTTTGCCATATTCCTGACCAGCATTTGAACTTAAATTTTGGCATGGAACCAGGCTATTATAGTCATAGAACAAGGGGTTATCAACTATGGTGTGACTGACCTTTCAAGTTTCCCTCCTGAATAACAATTCTCTGGAAATGAATGGACTGGACACTTTGATATTTTATCTACTCATATAACTTAAGTATCTACTTGTCTTAAATGTTCATGTTTTAAACATTTTGTGTGATGTTCCTATAAGTAAATATTTTTAAAAGGTAATATATGTTGGCATAAAAAAGGCTATTGCTTTTGTTTTACTTGTCACTCTGAAACTACTATGCTTTAGGTTACAACTTCTCATTAAGAATCACATCAAATTGCTGATATTTGACTATTTTGAACTATAAAAATGACTGTTTCATATGATTTAATCTAAACAATTGCATGACATACTCTGGGAAGAAAGTGCATTAGCAAGATACTCATATTATGATATCAAATTAGGATAAAGGATATAACATTGAGCTTATAGCGAGAACCCAAAAAGGATTTTTAATTATGATTATGAGTAGAAAAATGATCAGAAAGAAGTATGAAAACTGAACAATGGATTCCTTTGGCTGGTAAGTAGTACTATGGGATACTTTATTTTAATTTACTGTTCTTATTTTATACAGTGAGTATTATTTAACATTTATTGTTTTTGTGGTTATTGAAGTAGCATATATTGTATTTAGAAGTCTTGTAAAATAGGAAGTAAAATAAAGAAGAAAACTTATTCCCATAGAGATTTTGTGATGACAGTTTACCTACTCCATTCTTGTCTTTAAAAAAGAACAAAATATGAGGTAAACTAAACTACAAGTTATAGTAATCCAAACAGCATGGTACTGACATAAAAACAGACACATATATCAATGGAACAGAATAGAAAGTCTATATGGTCATTTAATGTATAACACAGGAGGCAAGAATAGACAGTGAGGTAAAGCCAGTCTATTCAATAAATGTTGTTGGGAAAAGTCAAGAGGTAACATGCAAAAAAAACTGGACTACCTTCTTATACTATATACAAGGAAAACTCAAAATGGAATAAAGACTTAAATGTAAGGCTTGAAACCATAAAACTCCTAGAAGAAAACATAGACTGTAAACTCTCTGACATTGCTCTTAGTAATATTTTTTTCTGATGTATCATCTCAGGCAAGGGAAACAAACTAAATAAATAAGCAAATGGGACTACATCAAATGAAAATGATTTTACACAGCAAAGAAAACCATCAGCAAAACGAAAAGACAACTTACTGAATAGGAGAAGATATTTGCCAATGATATATCCGATAAGTGGTTAATATTGAAAATTTATAGTGAACTCATACAACTCAACACTGAAAAAAACAATCCAATTTAAAAATGGGCAAAGGACCTGAATAAATATTTCTCCTAATAATACATACAGACGGCCATTAGATGTATGAAAAGATGCTCTATGTCACTATTCATCAGAGAAATTTACATTAAACCATGATGAGATATCACCTAACAACTGTTAGAATGGCTATTAATAATAAATCAAAAAACAAGGGTTGGTGAGGATGTGGAGAAAGGGGAACGCTTATACACTGTTGGTGGAATTGCAAATTGATGCAGCCACTATGGAAAACAGTTTGGAGGTTCCTCAAAAAATTTAAAATAAAACTACCTAGTGACCCAGCAAATCACCTTCGGGATATTTATCTGAAGAAAACCAAAACACTAATTCGAAAAGATATATACATACCCTTATGTTCACTGCAGTACTATTTACAATAGTCAAAATATGGAAACAATCTAAGTGTACATTAATAGATGATTGATGAAGAAGAGGTGGTACATATATACAATAGAACATTACACAGCAATAAAAAAGAATGAAATCTTACCATTTGCTACATGAATGTACCTAGACCGTATTATGCTAAGTGAAGTATTCAGACAGAGAAAGACAAATGCTATATAATCTCACTTATATGTGAAATCTAAAGAATGAAATAAACTAAGAAATGAAAGAGAAACAGACTCATAGATATGGACAACAAACTGGTGATTGCTGGAAGGGTGGGTGTTAGGGGGCTGGGTGACAAAGGTGAAGGGATTAAGAAGAACAAAGTGGTAGTTACAAAATTGTCACAAGGATGCCAAGTACAGGATAAGAAATATAGTGAATAATAGTGTAATAGCTATGTATGGTGCCAAGTGGATACCAGACCAATTGGGGATATCAGTTTGTAAATTATGTAAATGTCTAATCACTATGCTATACTCCTGAAATTAATATAAAATAACATTAAATGTCAACTCCAATTGAAAAATAAAAATTAAAAAAGAAAAAAATGTTTTAATACATATAAACTTTCATTTTTTTTTCTTATTGATGGGAATGAACATTTTTATACTTGTTTATAGGTCTTTGGCATTAATAGATCCCTTTTCTCTATTGTTCCAGGAGCCTGGATCCATTGTTCTTTTCAATCTGAATGTTAGAAAACAGGAGGATCTTTGATCTGCTATTAGCATTATTTTAGCTACAATGATATTATCAAAAGTAAAAAAAAAAATGTATAGTAGTAGGCATTAAATATTTTGATAATGGGGCAAGACAAACAAGGCAGCTGATGGGGAAAATCAGTATAGAAATAAAGAAATGCTGAAAGTATTTGAAGATGGTAGTTGTAGTGTTAAACGTCATAGGAAATGTCAGGTTAACTATAATAAGAAGATAGAGCTTTAGGCAACATGGATGTAGTGAGTTGCGCACATATCCTATAAAAATAGTTGTCCATTTTCTCCTCATAGCTCAGACTGGCCTGACCTTCCCTGGAATCCACAAAACTTCAAAGGGAAAGGAAAAAAAAAACATGGGTTATTTTTTTTTTCTTTATATTTTTCCTTCTTTCTCACACCTTTACCCATCCCCAATAAGTGACCAGAATCTTAGAAATAAAATAAGCTTTAGGTTAGCTTTTGCTTCCAGTCCTTTAGGAATCATTATTGTGTACATGAATCTGGGGATAGTGAGGACTTGATAAAACTTGTCAAAATACACTTCTAAAATAAACCTCATAAATGAGCAAATTCTGTAAAATAGCTAGTTTTGACTTAGAATTCTTGGTTAGGTAATTTTGATGCATTCACTGTGTTATTTTGTGGCCAACAAACATAATAACCTGGAGAAGAGAGCTTTAGTAGAACCCAGATTTATGTTAAAACAATTCTTCCCCCAGAATGATTATTTTCTTCTTTTTTCTTCTGTTTAAAAATAACTAAATCATCTTGTGATGATGACTCTTAAGGAAGGCCATTTTACGTAGTTAGGAGAACAAAATCAGTGCAAAAAATTCATAGAATTTAATCCCACACTACTCCAAATGAGAGCAATATAATAAATCAATAACACATTGCTTTTCCTTAGTTGAAGCCCCTTATTGACTGTATTCTTCCTATTTCCTTCCAACGTTGTTTAATCATTTTGTGATAATAATGGTCAAACTTTCCAAGTTTGGCATAAATGTATATTTGGGAATACAAAGTTGAATGTTTTTCTTAACCTTGTGGTTTGAATCAAATTTGGTTTCCAATTATGGAATTTAATTAAACCGTTCTTTATTTAAGGAGCTTCTTAATGAAGTTTACAGCTATTCACACTCTGCAGATTGCAATCATCTTCTAGAAAATGTACTCTTCCATCCTTGCTACCTTCCATTTCTCCCTCCTTCCCTTACTTTTCCCCCCTTCCGTATAGGAGAAAGGAACGATTCATTAAAAGAGTCCATTTTACTTCACAGGAAGATGGCTTCATTTGGAGTAGACATCTCAGTAAATAAAGTTAATTTAAATGTCATCATTTTATTGACTTTTTACTCTTAATTACCAAGACAATTGATCTTCAATCTTTTTCATGAACTACTCTTCAATGAAATCAATTTTGGCTTACATAAGATATTCAGCTCAGAAATTCTGTTGAATGAAGAGAAGCTTAGGGAAAACTGTAATCAGATTTCCTAAAGCATATAAGCCAGAAATTTATTTTCTCTTACTGATTCTTTACAGAAGGCTAATGAGACAAGGAGGGCAACAAAAGAAAAATTATTAGTTTTCCTGAGACTGCTCTTTTTTGACCTAGTGTATTCTCCCACCTCCCCTAAGGATGTTTTTCCCTTTGAAAGTTTAAATTAGTATAACTTAAGTAAAAAGGAATATCAGGCATGGGATAGAAAGTTAAGGGAGGTGAGGCTTATGCAATAGGAGAAAGAAAAAGCCAGACATAGAAGGCTTTCAATAAAATAAAGTCACATTAATTCAAATGTAGAAGTTGCTATTATACCAAGAGAGACTGCCATCTTGATATTATCTTTGAATAATTATTAATTCTCTTTGAAGGGATAATTAAGATATAACAGGATGCTTACCTTAAGAGAGTAAATATTAAGTCTTTTGAGAAGTTTATTCATGTACTAACACAGTTTTCTGAGTAAAAATGGTGTTTACTTAAGCTGATATTATGGCATGTAAAATATAAATCATGTTTTATCAATAGCAGCATTTTCTTAGGTAATTATAATTTTAAATACATATTTTAATAAGAATGTATTTTAAAGTCTATTATTAGCTCTTATTTTTTAAAACTACCAATTGAGAGTATCCTATTATGTGCTCATTTTGTTACATATATTCATATGTATATAATCCTGGAGATTAATTCATGTCAGTGTCTCAATTTATTTTTAACTAACAACCTTATAAGGAGCTTTTTAAAGACATTTTTTTTTTCTTAACTGTTCACACCTATATTAACCCTTCAGGCTTCTATAACAGAATATCATATACTGGGTGGCTTATAAACAACAAAAAATTTATTTCTCACAATTCTGGAGGCTTTAAATTTCAAGATCAAGGTACCAGCAGATTTGGTGCCTGGTGAGAATCCTTCCTGCTTCATAGAAGGCTATAATCTCACACAGTAGAAAAGGTAGGGGGACTCTCTAGGGTCTCTTTGTATAAGAAAACAAATCCTATTCACCAGGGTTCAGATGTTCACACTTAATCTCCTGAAGGCCCATCTTTGACTTCATTCCCACTGGGATAAAGCATTTCAACGTATACATTTTGAAGGGACATAAACATCCAGTTTATTGCATTACTCAATAAAAATTTTATACAACAGTTATACTTCACATCTGTTTATGTACAGTATGTATATTTATGCTTTAGATATAAAAAGGCTAAACTTTCGTCAAGCCCCCCCCCCCAAATTAAGTTTTGCTCCTTTGAAAGAAATACTGTTACTACAGAAAATGAAAGATAAAGTATGCTTTTGCTGAATTCAAAACCTCTGAGTTGGTGAATTACCTTCAGTGGACTGTCCAGTTCATTTGTTCATTTGTTCGTTTACCTTTTCTATAAGGGACTTAAAGGTGCATTGATAAAGGAAACCCAAGTATTCTGAGTAGTATCCATAACCACAGTCCTGATGGTGTATGTATTTTAATTCACAAATGCCAGGGTATACTAATTTCCCAGGTTCTGTACCTCTCTTCTCCTCAAAACCAGGGATATTCACATTTGTTTTCATGTCTTTAAAATCATCCTAGCTTCAAGCAAATGGTACCTAAAGCATTCTTTATATCAACAACTTATGGCTCAGTATGGTATCGCATGGGCTACTCATTTAATTCTGCTGATTGTTCCAGTTTTGATTACTGGGTTATTGCTTTGTTCTAGGTTTGTTGAGAACTGATCTCAATTATCTCAATTCTCTCTTAGTCATTTTGCTTGAGTTTAAATACTTTACTCAACATTCTTTCTTCTCCAACTAGGTCCTTCATTGTTCTTGCTGTTGTCATTATACTTTTCTTATTTTCCCCTCTATCTGCATTGTATCACTGTTGCCTCTACCATTTCCTGTAAATTGAATATTTTCCTCTGATTTCTATCTTTACAATAATACGTGTTGGAGTTAAAATTATGTTTATAATTGTGGTGATGATAATTAGTTGGTGGGTGAGGTGTCAGTATGTTGTGGTATCTTGAAAAAGTCAGAGTGAACCACAGATAACTCAGTGCTCTTTTGCATCCTAAATGCAAAGCTAAGTAACTTGAGAGTGCAATGATCAAGTTTTTCTAGATCTGCCAAAATATATTCTACCTACTATATTGACATACTTTGAGAAAAACAACTAAAAGTCAGATAATATTCTTAAAACTAGACAGTGCTATTTCTTTAAGGGATTAAATTGACATTTGCTTAAGAAAATAAAATCAACTAGATCTTTTAGGTGAGAGGACCATTATACAGGCTGACAAAGACAAATCTCAAAGAATCTGTGGAAAGACTGTAGCTTATTTGCATTTGTAGCATCTAAGTTCTGAATTCTAAACCTCAGATAACTGTTCTAATAAAAAGTTAGTGCTTAAAAACATTTATTGAATTTACACATACTTTAGAATTTTTTTCTCTACCTTTTAAATTAGTCTTTTTCTTTTGATTTAACCTAATACAAAAATGAATAAAATCATTCAAAAGCATGTAACAAATCAAACAACAGCTTAAAATTTAGTGCTATGCTGCATACATTTTTATTCACGTCACTCTCTCTGATGTGGACTTTAAAATTTATGATAGGTTTCTTATGGTAGACTCATTTAACTCTTTCTGGGGGAGGAAAATAGGTGTGTGTGTGTGTGTGTGTGTGTGTGTGTTGTAAGTCATTTAGGAAAGTAAATCATTGCTCTCTTCCTATGAAATCCTATCTTTTGAAATTTGTCTGTCAGTGTTTACTCTTTTGGTGACCCTGTTCAAATGGAATTATTTCCGCTGATACTGTTATTGATATCTTGATTCTTGATATCTTCATTGTCAGTTTCAAGCTGATCAAGAAGGGAAGGTTTTGGTGGTGAGACGACCAGTTGAAAGAATGCACAAGAGGCCGACATGAAAATGAAAAGGCAGGCACCAACTTTATTGCGGGGAACACACTTCTGCTTCTGTTCTTTTGCTCCTCTTTCTTGTGCTCCCCTTCTGCTCCCAGGGGGCCACAAGGCTCCACATGTATCAGCCACACATGCATGATACAATAAGCTGAATTATGTTTACATATTTTAGGCACAGGCGCTCTACTACACCAATGTAACATTCTAAATCCGGAGTCCTATTTCTAGCTGCCAGCTTGAATCATAGCCAGACCTGGGACTGGCCAGGCCTGGGACCGATATTCATGATATAAAATCCTATGCAAAAGCAGCTTCTATTATCTTGATTCTCGATATTTTTGAGATTTAAAATCCAATGAAAAAGCAGCTTCTAATAATACTTTTTCTTGAATAAAGCACCCTGCAGCTGTGATTTGTACAAACATATCTGAGCATACTGTTCTGTTTTTCTCTGTTCAGGACAGATCACTTTGTCCTGAAATGATAAAAATGATGCCTTTATTTTATAGGATGATCTTTTCCCTAGATTAAAGTGAAATATGTAAATTCAGAGTTGTGAATAAATTCACAGATTATGAATCACTAATCTACTATTAAGAGCTTTATAACATATTATGTCTACCCTTAATTGTTAGGAACTTTTGAAAGATAAGACATATTATAATAATATATTATAATGTAAAGGTACTATTCATGTTTATGCTACTTTCCACATTTAACCTCTTCCATGGGGATCTTTTTCACCTATGCCCTCTACTATCTGAAAAGTCCTTTAGTAGCCATGCTGATTGTTTCTGTCCATGACTTACTAGATATGATGCTCTACCAGATCCAGGAGTTACTAATTTATATACTATGACCCAGAATCAATCAGTGGATTATTGTGTTTCTTCTGGAAGTTTGAAATAAAAATATAGAGAGAAGTATTAGTGGATCAGCTGAATGACTGTGAAATATCAAGACAAATTATGAGGGGGCCAGACACCATAAGCAAGTAGATGAATGAAAGCATCTTGTGCATTGCTCTAACCTGGTAATAGGTAGAGTGCCTGGCACATAGTAAATGATCAATCAATAAATATTTTGTGTTCAGGGAAAATCAGATTTGCTAAATGAACAATACGGTGCCACCAATACAAGATGTGGGAAGACAAACAATTTTTTGAGGCACTTTGCCTGGATCCTCAGTTTCTTCTTCTTCTTCTTCTTTTTTTTTTTGTAACCAAAAGAGTTTTTTTTGAAAAAAATTCAGCAAAAACAGTCTCAATTAGTTAAAGAAAATTGTTCCTCTGATTTTCAAAATAAAGAATAAATTTCAAAATATGATTTTTCAAATAAAGAACTAGTGGATTTGTTAAGATGTATGTAAATGAAAAAAAAATTAAATGAGCTTGAAGGTTGTTTTGAAGAATTCTCCAGGAAAAAGTGGGGAAGACATAAAGAAAAAAGAGATTGATGCAGCAGTTAAAATATGAAGAATGGATGTGCAAAAATCAGAATCTGTTTAGTAGAAGTCTCAGAACAAAAGAGAAGAAAAAACATGCATACAAAAAATTTGAATAAATAATGGACAAGTACTTCCCAGAAGTAGAGGCATGAAACTTCAGATTGAAAGGGATCAAAGTCCCAGGTAGGATTAGTAACAAAACCTCACTCCTAGAGCCATAAAAGTTAAATTTAAGAGGCAAAGAATAAATACCAAAATTATTCAGAGATAAAAAGACAATGGCCTACAAATAAAGGAAGAATCAGTTTCGCATCACGCTTCTCATTAGTAACAACAGTAACAAGGAAGCAATGGAAAGTGTTCTTCATTTTAAAGAAAAAATATTAAAAGTTTTTACAAAGCTAAAAAAAGCATTTAAATATGAAAGAAAATAACGATAATTTCAGGCATGTCCAGAAGTACCTTAGTCTGGACTCCCAGACTAAGGAAAACAGAGCTTGCATGCAATTAGTTTATTTTGGGACATGACCTAGGAAAAAGAGAAGGAGACTGGTAAGAGGGAAACACAGATAAAGGGAAAATAAGTGCAAGGGTACATTCTGGAGTTAGCAAACATTTGTGAGCAACTGGGCTGGATCTCAGCAGGATCCTAAGAGAAGCTGTGTAGAACACACTTTAGAATTGTTCACCCGTTAGTTGAAGAAAACATTGATATACTGACTTTTATTTCTTAATCAAAAATGGTTAACTAATGGGGTGTTGGGTCTCTGTTACCTTCAGGCTGTACATGCAGGAGTCCCAGGTAGGTGTCTGAACACACTGCACACTGTGATATCAGGGAAACCCCAAGGCAGGAAATGAGAGATATATATATGGTGCAGTTGAGTGAGGTAAGCTACTGCTTAGTTTTGTCTGCAAATAACTTGCCTTTGCTGCAGATGTTAAGATAGGAAGTCAACTGAGGATGTCATGAGGCATCTAGTTCTAAAATATACCAAGCATATGTATTGTTAAACAGAAGGCCTAGAGGGTGTGCTCCAGTAAAAAGAATAATTAATACAGGAAAATTCATGATTTAGTCCCTTACTCTTTCTTCCAGTTCATCTAATGCAATCCACCCTTACACATCATTTCAACCATACTTGTTCCTTGCTGTCTCTCCTCTTCCAAATATCCGAGTGCCTCATTTACTCCCTTTCTTCGATTTTTTTGCTCAAATGTCACATTCTTAGAAAGGCTGCTCACCCTATTAAAACCCTCTCCTCTCAACATGCCCAAATCTCCTTTTCTAGGTTTATGTCTCTCTATAGCAATGATTAGTCTTGACAAATGTATAAATTTTTAAATTTATTTATTGCTGTAAGTCTTCTCATTCTTATTAGTCAGTTTTTTCATTTGGTTCACTGGTAGCTCTACTGACTAAAACTATACTTGACATGGGTAAATATTTAGCAAATACTTGTTGAAAAATGAATGAATACATATAAAATCTGTAACTATAAAATGAGCAGAATAAAATTGGTTTATACAATGGATGTAGCCAAGGATAAATAAAATAAATAAAAATAAAACAGTAAATTTTAAAATATGTATCTGAAATAAAGGCTTGCAAAAATAAATACTAATATAAAAGCAATTACAATAAATATAAATGAGTTGAATTAAGAATAAATGAAATAGACTCACATATTGGATTAAATATGATTAAGCGATATGTTTTTATAAGATATTTATTTAATATAAAAAATTCCAAAACATTGAACATAGATTGGTGGGAAATGGTACACTAATAGCATATGAGTAAATTGTAAGACTATATAGCAAATTTAACATCTGAAAATATAGAATTTAAGTAAAAAAATAACATAATGGAAAATAATTCTAACCATAAGGGACACTATAAATTCCAACTATATAAAATAACTTAGAGAATTTACATATAATCTTCCCATGTTATTTATTTAATAAAGCGACCAGAACAATGCTAAATAATACTGATAGTTTTAAACATTTTTACAGTGTTTCTGGCATTTATGGGAATACAATAATACTTGGAAAGGACTTTGATTTCATTTTGCCTATACCTGGTATCATTGAGAAAAAAGGATAGAATTAATTAGCTATATTTGATCACCCTGCTTTTTCATTCCATCATTAAGTATGAAACTGGTAGGTTTGAGAAAGATATATTAGTTTATTAGACGAATAACTAGAACATTTAAGAAATACTTAACAATCTATTAAAAGAATCAAATGCTTTTTACCTTTTGACTTATTAAGGTGAAAAATTATTCTAATATTGAAACATGCTTTTATTTTATATTTGCTGTACTTGTTTATAGTATAATATTCTTGAAATATAATGATAGATTTGAGGCACTAGTGTTTTAGTATCTGTATTTACATGTATGATTTGCCTATAATCTTTTGGCAGTGTGTTGTAGACCGAATGTGTCCACCTCAAATTTGTATATTGAAATTCTAGCCCACAACTGCATCATGATAGTATTAGGAGTCGAGGCCTTTGGGAAGCAATTAAGTTATGAAGGTGGAGGCAACATGAATGGGATTAGTGCTTTCAGTTAAAAAAATAAATCAATTAAAAACACTAGAGAGATGATTTGCTGTCCACCATGAGATGATACAAAGAGAAAACAGCCAACCAGAAAGAATATCTTCACCAGACATATCTTCATCTGCCTGTGCCTTGATCCTGAATTTCTCAGACTCCAAAACTGTGAGAAGTAATTGTTTAAGTCACCTCCTCTATGGTATTTTTGTTATAGCAGCCTGAATTAAGACAAGGAGGTCTATTTTTGTCAGATATATAATCTATGAATATGTATATGTTATAAAATGAATTGGGTAGCTTTCCATTTTCCTTTAGTTTAAGCACTGAAAAAAACTAATCTCTAAATCATGTAGGCCCCATGCCTTTTTCGGAAATAGTTTTTGACAGCAATCCTAATTTTATATTTGGATCAATTACTTTCCTTGGAATATTGTCTGTTTTAGTCACAGTTTAAAAATAAAAGTTTTATATAATATTTTCCTCAGTTTAAAATTCCTTATATTTATAATTATATTATGTAAGAAATTATTTAAAGAGTAAATTTACAATATTTGAGCCAAGTATTGAAGAAAGAGTAGTATGTGATGAATAAAAGGTCATGGCTAGAAGAAATGAAAATGTTTTATGTTTGAAAAAAAATTTTTTTATTGAAACTCAACTCAGTTTATTTTAAAGACCCAAACAAAATATAACAAAAACTCAATTTAATTAATTCATGTCTATAAAAGAATTAAAACTTTTTTTCTTTCTTTTCTTTTCTTTTTCTTTTTTTTGGTGCTAATACATGTTCTCTAGTAAGAGTAAATCTGGATGTTGGGGAACCTATATTTTCACAGTGCTTTTTGAAATAGGCAAAATCCAGCAACTAATCACCTTAACCCATATTTTTTCTTACTTAAAGGGATCTTTGAAGATGTGATTGAGTTGAGGACCTTGGAATAGGTGATTATCTTGGGATAGATGGCCCTAATTTAATCATATGAGCCCTTCAAAGAGAAGAGATGTAGTAGGGTAAGTCACTGGATGAAAAGTGAGAAGGACTTGACCCACTGTCACTGGCTTTTAAGTTATAGGAAGGTGGCCATGGGCCAAAGAGATGTGGGTGGTCTCTGAATATGAAAATTACCCTCAGCTGACAGGTAGCAAGAAAACAGGGAGCTATTTCTTATATCTGCAAAGAAATGGATTCTACCCTAGAGCTCAGAAAAATAAAGCCACCCTGCTGAAATCTTTATTTAGACTAGTGAGACCCATGTTGGGTTTCTGACTTACAGAACTAGAAAATAATACATGTGTGTTGCTCTAATCCACTAGATTGTGGGAATTTGTTACAGCAGCAATAGAAAACTAATACATCCTTAATACTAAGAGAATCAGAACAGAACTTAAGCATGATACACACTGAAAGATACCATATTTTTTTAAGTTAAAATTTCAGCACAATGAAGACTTTGTTTCTGTTTTTGCTTGTTTCATCTAAAGCAGCATTTAATGTAATAAATTCTCATCAAAGAAGAAATTTGAATAAAAGCCTATAGTGTATCAAATAATATTTGACTGTCATTATTCTTTAGAGCTGTATCTTATGAATACTCAATACAAAACATTGTGGAATGAAGGCTATTTTAACTCAGTTATGTTAAGAAAGCATTTTGAATCTATATAATATGTATCTAAGATTTCCTGTCTTGTCAGATATTTTAACCAATGAAATATCTTCAAAACTCTCCTGTTTGACAATCTGGTATCTATTCTTCTACATTATATATCTTTCTTGAGACCCTAATCCTTCTCCTTAATCCCTAAGAAGCATATATGATATTTTATGGTGGATTAGTGGTTCCAATTTTTTATTTAATATCAGCATTCTTATTTATTATTTCTGGGTAGCTAAGATAAATGATAAGAGTTAAAATATATAGTCAAAATTATTAAACGGAGTTTTTGAAAGCCGTAATTACCTGCAATAGTGAGTATACCATGCCAAATTCATTGTTTTAAAACAAGAATTTAAAAGGCTGGTTAGCGTGGTAATTGTTTTGGCACATCTTTTTACCCTAACATTATAAGTCATGAAAAAAAAGATGCTGCTTAAATCAGTGTTTGGCCACTTCAATAATAAGAGCCAGATGAAATGAAACAGAAGTCACTGAAAAGCATCAGAGTTAAACATTGCATTAAATTAAAAATTGTTCTCTGACTCCTCTAATGTTCAATGAAAATTTGACATAATTGTTCTGGAATGCTATTAAAAGTTCTGCTTCAGTCAGAATTTCTGCCAAATTACTTTGGAAAGATCCTGAGCTTTGGAGAACTATTTGGTACAGGTGGATTGTGGCTAAACTGTCTTGATCAATCTTCGTAGGCTTCATAGTCTTTTGAATTCTCCAGGATCTTTAGAACTCTGAGCAAGCTGGGTTTGGTGTAAGCTTCTAAATTACCCCAGTCCAAATTCAAGTTCATTGAGTTCAGCCTGGATGCAGATTTGGGTAGATCAACTTGTCTAATCTATACCATGTACTGTATCCACCCATTCAATGGGGGAAAACAGGATTTCTTGATACACAAGAAAAGAATGTAAGGAAGATGAGTTACATACATTGTGGTGTTATATTAGTCATTTTGTTACTAGATTTTGTGACCATATGTGCTAATTTGTCCACAGCAGATTTAGTATATATATACATGTTATATATATAGTCTCCTCTTAGCCTATATTTCCTAATCATTTGTTTGGAGAATAAGTGCCCCATATTTTGGAGATGTTAATGACATACTCCAACTTCTGTGGGAAATCAAGTCCTCTAGGAAAGGAACTTTGATATGCATCAAGATCAAGAACACTACTAAGCAATAGATTAAAACCACTTAGAATACATTTCTTATTCCTCCTCAGAATCTGCTGCTTTTGCATTATTCTCCTGTATTTTTTAAAGAGAAAATGATTCACTTCTTTTTCTGCCTCTTAATTTCCTACAGAGAGAAAGGTAAGATAGCTTACTGTGTTACTTTCTCTGTTACAGAAAGACCAAAATGTGGTTACTTTAAACTTCAGGAAATACTTTTTTCTTTTTCTTGCCATTTTTCCTACACTGGTATTGCCTCTTTCTATGCCTTCTAGGCTTCTCTTACCATCTGTGAAGAGATAGAGAACCAAGATAAGGAGACTGGAGCTAGGGATGGGGGAGAGGGGGAAGGAATTCCCTTAGCCTAGGTTTTAGGCAGAAGATAAAAAAGTACTGTACCTGTGGGTTCACTGCAGCTAGGTGTTTCACATTACAGTAATAAACAGTGTGTATTTGCCTTTGAATACTCCCTGCTGAAATTAAGCAGTAGAATATAGATGTAGACATTTTAACATCTCGGCATAACTAAAAACAGGAAAATAAAATTTTCATCCTAAATATTATAAATATATAACAAACACTTTAGCACTGAAGTACAGCTTAATGTATACAAATCCAAATGGGTGGAGAAAACTAGGGTTTTTAAATTTTTAATTGATTTGGTACTATACATTTTTAGAGTCATATATTCTCATAGGTCAGTGATAAATCTATCTTAACATTCTTTACCCTTAATTTATTTTCTTTCATGTTATACATATAAAGAAATGGTGTATATTATTCAGAATCAGCTTTGGAGAAAGCCAGAAATTCAGTGACATTCATATTAGTTTTCAACTCCATCTAATAATTGATATCTTCATGGTATTCTGTGTACTTCAGCATCTCCCATAATGTTCCAATATGGAATTTAAGGCTGAAGGGTACAGAAATTTATAGGGGTAGAAACTGGATATTCTTTCAGTGAACTGGGCAAGTAACTATTTTCTTTATGTACAAACACCACTAATCTTGTATATGAAAACAAATGTACTGAATGTTAATTGAGCTCTGTTTTGCCTAAAAGAATGCAACATTTTTATTAGGGAAATCAGCTATTGCTGATGAATTTTACTGTTCCAGATGAGTTCGATTTTCTTATTTTAAAAGTTATCTTCCTCATATATTTACAAATTATTTACTGAATATATATAATTTCCTCTAATTTTTTAAATTTATAATATTTAATAGCCATATTGTTTCTGTTTCAGAAAAAAAAAATCCCAGAGCTTAGAAATAGAAAGACAGAGAGAAATACTAGTTTAATTTTCCTGTTTACCAAAAGCAGTTTTTCTAGAATATCTTCCTCAAATATCTGACAAGTAGCACTCCCCCCAAATTTTTTTCTTGCTTCATTGCTAGTCAGTTTACAATATATTTTTCTTGAGCCTATACTGATTTTTCTACAGAAATAATCCTGAGCTAACGGATTTTTTAAAAATGTAATGAGAAAGGATTTCATTTAAATAGAAGACTTATGTTCAACAATGGTTCATGATAGTGAGACAAACTTTGTAACACAAATGATGAACAGTGCAATTCCTTCGTGTGTGTGTGTGTGTGTGTGTGTGTGTGTGTGTGTGTGTGTGTATTTTAAGGGTGATAAAGGGAGGAGGGAGAGGAGGGGATAGTTGGTGCTGGGGAGAAAGAATGGGAAAAAGACGGTTATATTAATTTGAGATTTAGAGAAAACAAAAAGAGCTTAGTCTTGATGACTAAAATCCAAGACCGGAACTTGGCAATTATGAGCTGGAAGGTATTCATGCAATTTATGAGTAACCCTATTTTTGGCTGAAACATAATTCAAAGGAATCACTCACTGCTTGAAAAGAAGCCCAGGTAAATTGACACAGTCACTGAAAAACAACATTTCTATAGTGCTTCCAGCAGCTCTTTATTACTGAAAGGAATATAAGTGGAAAATTTTCCTCACATGGGGCTTCAAAAGATAGCCACCTACAGGCGTTTTATTTTCTTAGTGTTAAAAAGATGAAATCATCATCATCCTTTTAAAATTTTTTCTATAAGATTTGTTATAGAACGCTTGATAACTTATAATATTTTCCTTCTGGATTAACCATTTCTAACTTGTGCTTAAGCTGAATTTTCATAGAAAGTTTTTTTGAAGGTCACAATGAAGACACTCTGCAGTTTTTTAAAATTCAGCAAGACGCTGTATGAATTAAAATAGCATGTCTTTGATTTCTGCTAAGCATCTCTCTGACATGTGGAGTAATCAAGACTTTCTGGTGAAAACTCATTGGCCTTGAGCATGACTGATGGTGAGGCAAGGCTGCTTTGCTCATGAAATTTCAAGCATGTTTATGCTGAAAGCTGAGGTCATTCTAATCTCATAAGAATCTGACACGCAGTATAGATAGTGAGACATAAAACTGGTATTTTATAACTTTTTATTAAAGCTATAAATAAATTAATCCACAAAAGAATGAATTTGTTAACTGGTATGGACACGATGCAGGGTTTGTATCCTTGATCACCATCTGGTGTCTTGAGAATGAGTGGGCTCTATTGTTAGAGTTACTATTAGATAAGAAAATCCAGAGCAGGTTGAGCAAATATGCAGCACAATGACTGTTATTCCCTGAGATATGATTAACCTATCAGGGTACTCTTCTCAGCCAAAGCAGTCTTAGAATGTTGTTTCTCAATGTAGTTCTCCAGGCAGCTACTACCAATCAATCGGAGCTGGCAAAAGAAAAGTTCTGAGCAAATTAGCACAACACTTAACTTAAAATTTAAAAAAGTCTCCCATTTCCCCATTTTAGTAGTTTATTTGTACTATTTACTCATTATTTACTCCGACTGTCAAAAGGTGGGATGAAAAGGTCTATAAGAGTTTATGTTTATTGAGAAATAATGTTTATCAAAAGTGGTACTGAATACTGTTATGTTTGCCCTATGTCTTTTTTTTTAAATTAAATTTGGTTGCCATTGGTTAATAAAATTATTTAGTTTTCAATAATACATCACATGTATATTGCATTATATATTCACCACCCAAAGTCAATTCTCCTGTCACCATATATTTGACCTCTTTTACCATTATCTACCTCCCTCTCCCCCTTCCTCTCTGCTAACCACCGGACTGTTGTCTGTGTCTATGAGTTTTTGTTTGTTTGCCTTATTTGTTGCTTTTAGTTTTATATTCCACATACGAGTGAAATCATATGGTTCTCAACTTTTTCTATCTGAATTATTTCTCTTAGCATAATAGTCTCAAGATTCATCTATGTTATTTCAAATGGCAGTATTTCATTTTTTCTTATGGCTGAGTAATATTCCATTGTATATATGTACTACATCTTCTTTATTCAATCATTAATTGAAGGGCACTTTAGTTGTTTCCATATCTCGACCATTGTGATAATGCTGCAATGAACATTGGAGTGCATGTATCGTTATAGATTAATATTTTCACATTATTTGGGTAGATACCCAGACGAGGAATTGGTGGGTCGTATGGTAATTCTACTCTTAAAATTTCAAGGATCCTTCATAATGTTTTCAAGAGTGGCTGTACCAATTTACATTCCTACCATCAACCTTTCCAATACTTTTTATTACTTGTCTTGTAGATAATAGCCAATTTTACAAGTGTGAGGTGGTATCTCATTGTGATTTTGATTGCATTTCCTTGTAGCTAGTAAAGCTTCATATGGCTGTTGGCCATTCGTATGTCTTCTTAGGAGAAGTGGCTATTCAGGTCCTCTGCCAATTTTTCAACTGAATGTTTTGTTTTGCTGTTGAGTTGTATGAGCTCTTTATATATTTTGGCTATTAGCCTGTTGTTGGAGGTGTTGTTTACAAATATGTCCTCTCATTCAGAAGGCTGCCTTTTTGTTTTATTGTTGGTTTCTTTTGTTGTGCAGAAATTTTTCAGTTTAATATAGTCCTATTCGTTTATTTTTTCTTTTATTTCCCTTGCTTTTGAGGTCAAATTTTAAAAATTCTCTCTAAAACTAAGGTTCATGAGTTTAGTTTTCTAAAGAAGACCTGATTTCTTTTATGCAATTTATTGTTTCATGTCTTATATTTAGATCTTTGCTCCATTTTGAGTTAATTTTGGTATATGATGACAGACAGCAGTCTAGTTTCATTCTTTGCATGTGGCTTTTCAATTTCCCCAGCACCATTTATTGAAGAGGCTTTCTTTTCTTCATTTTATGTTTTTGGCTCCTTTGTCAATGATTATTTGCTCCCATTTATGTTGATTTATTGCCCTATGTCTTTAACTGTTTCAATCACATGAGGACTACCTAAGGATCTTGTTAAAATGTACATTCCAATTTAGTAGGTCTCAGGAGAAAAATAAGCATTTACCTTCCTAACAAGGTCATTGCGAAACAATGACAATCTTGTTAGTTCTCAGATCAGAGGTTGGGTAGTGAGAGTAGATAGTTAAGTCTCAAATTTGGCTCCACGTTGAAATTATGGAGGAGTTTTAAAAAATATTGAGACCCGGGTTCTTCCTCAGAAATTCTGACTTAACATAACCAGGATGTGGCCTGGGCATCTGAGTATTTACAAATTCCTCAGATAATTGTAATGTGCGGCCAAAGCTGAGAATCACCACTTTAAGCGGACACAAGCTTTGTATCTGCTACTTCATTGAGGATAATAATAAAAATTAATTGACTTTATAAAGCTCACCTCAAAACATCCTTCTCAGCCTCCCAGCCTTCACTCCTTTTGATTTGGCTCTTACTTCACTCTTGTCTTACAATCTTTATCTCAATTTCTCCTCATAGCCTTCCACCTGACTTCTCTTATAATCAAGCCTGGGTTTTTCTCAGGATATTTTGGCTTTGCATGTTCTTTTCCTGTTAGGGCTCCTGGCTTCCTCTAATATGATTCCTTTGCTTACATTTTGTTCCTTTGAAAAATGGTAACTAGTGTGACTTTATCAGTTATAAAACTGTAGAGAGGTCAGAGACCTTTCTGAACCTTGAGAGTTCAGAGCCTGTAACTTAAAAAATTATCACACAATACTTATTTTTCCCTCAATAAACATAAAATTCAAGAACTGGAAGAAAAACTAGAGATTATCTGGTTCAATAACCTTATGTCAGATAGAGCATCAGGTGAGTGAATAATACCCTGTCAGTCCCTCTCTCTCTCTTGAATGAGGTGCAATCTGTGACTTGCTTCTAAGCAACAGAGTATGAGAAAGGTGATGGGATGTCACTGTCATAATTACATTTAGTTATATGACTCCACCTTAGTAGACCAGGAGAGAAAGCTTCTTCTATTTTCCTTGAAGATGCCAATTACCATGTTGTGAACTCCCTATGTAGAGGGCCACATGGCAAGGAATGTGAGCAATCTCTGAATTGCCTTTACTTAACATCCAATACAAAGATCCCTTGGTCACATAGCCAAAAAAAAAAAAAAAAAAAAAAAAAGAAAAGAAAAAAGAAAAAAAAATCCAACAATCTAAATGAGCTAGCAAGCATATTTTCCCCCAGCAGCCTGCAGATGAGAATGCAGCTCAGCTGATACCTTCATTGCAGCTTGGTGAGGACCTAACTAAGGAGTGATGATAAAATTTTTGACCTACAAAAATTATGAGATCATGATGTGTTGTGGGTAATACTTTGTTACACATTAAAAGAAAACTAATGCAATATCTATTTTACAGAGAAGGAAGTAACAGTCTGGAGCTTCTAACTTATGAACAATACCCTATAAATTAACATCGGAGCTGAAAATAGAACTCAGGATTAATAGCTCCCATTCGGGGCTTCTTTTTTTTTTTTTTTTTTTTAAATTAAAGGCTTCACCTTATGCAGAATTGAGAAGAATGTACAGAGAGTTCCCATAGGCCTTCTTCCCCTGCACATGTGTAGCCTCCTCCATTGTCAACATCACTCATCAGAATGGTACATTTTTCAACTGATGAACTTACACTGACACATTATCATCACCCAAATCTATAGTTTACATGCAATTTACTCTTAGTGTTGTACATTCTATGGTTTGGACAAATGTATAGTGACATTCTCTTCTTTTTAATAGGCTAACTATGGAAGAACATTAAATTAGAATTCCAACAAAATACACAAAATAAATAATGAGTAACCATGTAGAAACTTGTAGATTTTCCCCATCCATTATCTTCTGCATGCTTTTCCCTTCTTTCGATGCTTTATAAAAACTTAAATAAGAATTATGTTTTAAATCTGATTATTTTCAAGCCTTAGTCATTATTCAATAAGAAATTACACTTTGAAAAACATCAGCAAAACAAAGAGGTGGAGAAAATATGTTATTACCATAGATGTCAAAAAACCCAAAAGTATATCTTTCTATAATAAAAAAAAAACATATTGAGCAGAAAATTAATTTTGTTTCAAAACCAAAAGAAAATAAACAAAACATTTGGAATATATAAAATTACAAACCTCTTATAAAAACATAATGAATGAATAGAATAAACTCTACTAAAAGATTAAGAAAACTTTAAAATTAAAAATATTTTTTCATTTTTTAAATGTAATATATTTTCACATGATTATCAGAAAAATGTTTATTAAGGTTATTCTCACAATAATTTGAATAAGCAAAATACATTCTTTCCCTGTTGTCTTAAACTCTGATAGCCAAGGAACAAATATTGAGTCTAGTAAAGATCAGGTGTGTTAATTTGAATTACAGATATAAATTAGGTAAAAGTTCCCTCAAAGAGCTCATAGTCAAGTTGATATCATCCTGCATTCTGGCATCATTAACAGAAAAATGACAGTCATCATAGGCATTTGGTTCATATGATTGTGAAGAGTGTATATTGATTGCCTGATTGGTATTTAATATATAATACTAGGTTCTCTGGAGTACAAAAGAAGCTGAAATACATAGTTTCTGTCCCTTAAGCACCATATCAAGCATTTTAAAAAGTACACAAAATAGAAGAGTTGTGTTTTTTACCCCAGTGGTAACAAACACACATCTCTTCTATTCTCTTTTAATTCTTAAATATCACAATGCACTAGAAATGGATAACGCACAATGAAATTTACCAAACAGATTATCACCCCACATTTATTTGAGAGACAGGGTGTCATGCTGGGAAGATCACAGATTTTAGTTAGATTTATAGAATGTCAATTGATCCCTGTCATGTAACATCTATGTAGATTTAGGAAAGCCATTTAACTCCTCTGAGTATCAGATTCCTTACCTATTAAATGTACTTTACAGGATTGTAAAAATCAAGTGATATCTTCTAAGTAGCTGGCATACTGACACCTGTTAGATATTAAAGATTATATTTTGGATGTGAAAAGACTCTGCACAATGTGAAAAGAGTCTTCACACTTTCCTCCTTTAATAACTGAATGTTTGGCTGGTTACAACTTCTAGATTACCTTTTAAAAGCAAAGGACTCTGTGTTCCCTTCTCTTTCACTCTCACAGGCTAAAATGTAGGTTTGTTAAGAAGCTGTATTCAACTTGTAGCAAGCTCCAAGAGATGGCAGAGAAACAGAAAGGGAAGGGAGTCCGGATCTGTGAGATCATCTATCTAGCATACCAGCAATAGACTAACTCCTTAGGCTGTTTTGTGGAGAAAGAAAGAAATTACTCTCGGTAAGGAAAAAAAAAAATCATCTACATTGTTAAATCTCTGAATAGAGAAGTCTAGCTTTAAATTTTCATCAATACATCAGTCTAGCTGACAATCTAAGTAATACATTGCCCTGTATGTATTGTCGAAATGCCTGTTTCTCTCTCTCTCACACACACACACACATACACAATTGGTTACATTATGGTCACAAACTATTAGTCCCCATTTGTGTAATTTTAGAATCAGTACATTTTCAGGATCTATTTTTTTTAAGTATTTTTTCAATTCTTCTCAAGTTTTTTTTTTTTTTTTCACAGCACTAGTAAATTAATCAAGGCTGTTTGTATACAACACTGTTTGACTTCTGTTCTGGAGTATTGCTCACCTCTGTTTCCATTCTATTATATATACTAAAAAAAACCCTGAAGTTTCCTTTATATCAAGGTTAACAAAATGAGTTGGATCCCTCATTCTGTATATTATGATTTATTAAGAGGACACAATTCCATAATTTTTATCCCGAGGTTTACTTCCCAGTCTGGCTACATTCTAATCTTTAGTCTATCAGTTTACCATGATAATATGGTAGCTAGTTGGAACCATTTAAATTAACAACCACTAGCGATTTTTTGGCTTCTTGTATGTAACTTATTTCATAAGAATGAGGTCTATCTCTGTGACCTCACAGTTTCCCTGGAAATTATACTTCTAGAGTTTTCCTATTCACTAATCCCAGTTTACTCTATACTGACCACAAATCCTATTTTGTGATATATAGTTTGAATATTTTTCCAGAAATTAAAAACCTAATAGGTAAATGGAAAAGATATACTAAAGAAATTCAAATAAAAATTTAAAAGAATGCAGATATAAAGTAGATATCTGGACTCTTAAAGTGACAGATGATTTTAGAATTTGTGCGTTTATTAAGAAGCAGAATTTACTCTCAACCAGCCATTATTCTACCTTCTGTATTGTAGAATTACTTATGGAATAAATGCTCAGATCTCAAGGGACCCTACTTTTTAAATTTCCTATGTTTCAAACATTTTAGTTAATACTCTAAAATAAGGGAAATATATTCCATTTTACTAATACAGAATTTCATAACTAATACAGAATTTCATAAACAAAGCACAAAGTTTCAAGAAAATCTGGAAAAAAAAATCTGGAATGACTACCAATTATATCTTCTATGAATACAGATCTTTAATTTCCTAAATGAGGATTGATTTAAATGCATATTAATATAAATGGAAAAATTCTAATGTGAATTATTTGAGTTTAATACTGAAGAGTGGCAGGAAAGAGACAGGAGAGGGTACACATATTTTAAAAATATAATTCATTTCAATAAAACCTTCTGGAAAGGCTTTACTAACCTTTAGTTCATTTTCTTGTTTCTTAAAATACAAGAAGGCAGCTACTTGAAAGAAAACAACTTAAAAATAATTTTAGACTCTGAAGGGACTACATAAATAGAAAAAAAAAAGTATATAGACTCTAAGGTAGTACCAAATAATTTAGTCCTATTGACAGTAAACTTATTTTCAAAGAAATAGCAACTGGTTGGTCAACATAAGAAAAAATTGTGTAGAATTGCTATTACAAAGTTTATATTCCTTAATCCTTTTCATATAAAAAAAAAAGAGCAAGCAATATTGGGAAAGTTAGCAATGGGCTAACATATTTTAGTAAGATTTTCTGTAAGTAAATTTGAAAATCTTTTTGGAACTATATTTTGGTTTGGCCAAGAAGTATCTGATGGGCTTTTTTACTCTAGAAAAAAATGGAAAAGTCATGAGCCTTGACCTACAGATTGGATCCTGCTTATCGAAGTGCAAAACCTGGAGTCATTCGAGTAGTATTTTGACAAAGTAACCCAAAACTAAAAACACTCCAGTGAATTTGCAAATTTATACATCACACCGTTAAATAAAAAATAGCTTTCCTGTTGACTCCAGCCACAAAGCACATATTCATGACCAAACATTTAATAGCTATACTAACAATGCCAAAAAAAAAAAAAAAAAAAAAAAAAAAAAAGGAGGGGTGGGGGATAGGGAGCAGGGAGAGGAAGGAAATAATTATTTATAAGAATTTGAAATACAAAATGTTCCAAGCAAAAATGAGTTGCATTTTGAAAGTATTTTTTCAATGTCAAATGTTTCCAGTGGGCCAAAAAAAAAAAAAGATGGAAAATACTTTTTCCTTATAAACATAATTAGACTCACACATTTTCCACCCATTAGCATTGTCTTTCCCAACAATACTCTCTATTACTAATTCTTCTCTACTGTGTATTCTGTATAGATGACATGTATAATAATGTAAGAATAAGCATGTAACAAATATAAGCACTGGTTTTTCCTTAATAAATTTGTATGAAAAACAAATTAAAAGCCCCTCAGAAACTATGTTTCAATGATTTCATGAAACTGATTTACCCATCATCCTAATCACTGACTAGATCATTCTTTTTGCCTCTTTGATACAATATATCAACATGCATAGGATGGTGTCATGAAAACACAAGATATGATAATATTTTCAGCACTTTTCAAAAAAGATTAGAATGTAGTCAGTAGTATTAAGTGTATTTTATTGAATAAAAAATTTAACAAAAGTTGTAATATGTTTTACGTGCCAAATATATGGAACTATTCACATTTTTTTTGGCAAGCCATGTTCGCTATATGTTTGTATGAACATTGACATGACTTGCAAATTTGTCATCTTTCTTTTTTCCTTTTATATGCTTGAGAAATTCCTAACAATTATTGTGTTAAAAATTCCCTATATACAACAAACCCTACTCTCATGATAATTTTTGCATGCCTCTGTTTTAGTTCTAGTTATACTATATTCCACTTTTTTTGGTACATTTATTTAATGAAGTGTTAATATCTCAAAATCATATAGTCTACTTTATTTACCTTTAGATTCTATTTTCCAAGGATTTTTTGCTACTACAGCAGTAATCAACACATTAAAGAAATTAAAGAAATCTTGAATATGACAATAATTTAATATAACAGAGTTTCTAAAAATGCTTTCTTATGTATTATCTCATTTAATCTTTTAGCGACTCAGCGAGATAGCTCTGTTAACCAGACATATCATTAGCTGGAGCGACGTGGTATTTAATCGTTGGATAGCATAATAGTAATTTCTAAACATGACAACTGATCAAACTCACTAGGAGAGATTTCTGACAAATTAAAAGTGTTACTAAACTAAGATAAATATCTCTATGGTATAAAATACAAAGAGTAAAGAAGGGTATAGTTGATATACACCACTGTAAATAAGATCAAACTATATATTTTATTTGTAATTTCTTTATTCTCAACTAATAATAGTTTGAAGGTGGTTTTCAGTATCATCACATATAGATCCACCTCATTTTTCTTTTTTTTTTTCAGAAGCTCTGCTGTATGCCAATATATGGATGTATGATTTATTTAACCAGGTCTCTACTTGGTTTTATTGCTTTTCTGGGATAGATAGGCATTATAATGTTCATTCATTTTGTTCTTACAATGAAAGCTCAAAGGTCATTCTAATAAATATATATATTATGTATATAGTATACGTATATATATTACATACATACACACACATATACACACATATATCTTTATTTTTATCTTTACATACATATTTTTACATACTTTGCTGAATATATTTAAGGGTTATGTTATCATAGATGGATTGCTGGTTCCAAAGGTATATACATTTAAAATTTGATAGATGTCGCCTTTAGTTTCCAAAATTTTGCATTAATTTAAATTTCCACAAAATAGAATCGAGAGTTACTGATTCACAACATATTTGCCTTTGGAAGTAATATCCAACTTTAATCTTGGCCTGTTCTGATTGTGAAAATTGGCATCTTGTTTCTGTTATACTTGATTTTATTTAATTATGAGTGAGGTTGAGCATCTCTTCATATAGTTATTGGCCATGTGCACATGTGTGCACCATCTGTTCATATTCTTGATCCATTTTTCTTTTCATGTTAGTCTTTCCCTATTTTTTGTAATGACTCCAGTATAATAAGGAAATCAGTTCTTTTACATGACTTGCAAATATTGTCATTAACTATCACCTGGGGAGAGTAGTTAAACTTACAGACCTCAAGAACATCCCCACTTCCCTCCAGCCTTGACCTTTTGAATCTTTGGGAGTGAGAAGTAGGAATCTAAAATTTTGGAAAAATTCTCCCTGGTGATTCTTCTATAATTGACCAATAGACAGTGTTTGAGAACTATAACTTACAGAAAAGGCAGGAAATAGTTAAGTACAAAAACCTGTGTTGATACATAAGCTATTTTTTGATAGTAACATTCAAAAAGAGTCATGGAAAGCATGACTGTACCCAACTGGGAATCCTTTCCTCATGGGTGTTAATCTGGAAATTATTTTTCCTGACAAAGGATTATGACTATAAAACTCCTCTTGGCATCATAGCATAGTAGAAATATAGAAACTTTCCAAGAAATAGAAAGAACTATAAATCTATTTCTGGGGTACCTCAGAAAAAGATATTTGCAGAGCATTAGAAAAAAGCCAGTATTCTTTTCAGTGACATGGGCCAACTGGAGATGTAAAGGCTGAGAATTATCAATAAATGAAAATAAGACACCAATAGCTGATGATAAAGGGACATGATCCTCTGTAAAGATTTTCCTGAGATTTATGTCAATCTTCTAATGATGAAGGATTAGTTATTATTATTATATTATTATTATTATTATTATTATTTTATATAGCTTTATTCCTGTGATATATGATAATAATTATAATACTAATAGCTAACATTTTAAGCATTTTGCTAAGTACTTTATATGAACTACCTGACCTAGTACCTATTAAATAGCCATAATTATCTCTTTTTTTTTTTTTACAGAAAAAAATATTTAAAGTGGTTAAATGGTTTTGTCTGAGGTTGTTCAAATGACTTTGACCAGTGAAGCTCAAGAGCCCATACTCATAACCACCATGGTACATTTCTAAACTTTATAGTTAATTTTTCATAAAGTAAAGTGAATGAAGTTAACATTTTACAAGGTGGGTCTAGACTCTATGAAATGCCTTGTCTTTCCTTTTCTCCTCATATTTTCACTTTAGTCCATAAACAAGAAAATTTCCACCAATACATCAAGGTTATTCAGCAAATACAAGGAGACAGTATCTATATATTCTCTCTCTCTCTCTTTTTTTTTTTACTCCTTTCCCTAGAGGTAGAATCACATATCCAAAGCTCTTATTTGATTAAAAGATTATGGTTTCACATATAGCATCCTCCCAACTTTATTCTTTTTTCTCTCTCTCAGTGCTATTCACTCTCTCCCTAGCTAAATTAGGGCTTGTATTATTTCTACTCTCCATAAAGTAAATGAGAAAATTAGGCTTCACTCTAGCAGACCCAAGCACATTTCAGCTTTCTCTGATCCATATTCTCCACCTGATTCTAAAGCTGATACTGTAAGCTACCCCACTAGAACAGTCTGTGATTTTTCAATTAACTGGAATTTCTGGGAGATCATGCAAGAACAATTCAGTGCCTCTCATTATAACGCATGGCTCACTAGGTGGAATCTTTTAGAATAAAAAGAAGGATTACATCTGAGGAAAGAATCATTCCATGGAGTGAGTAGACTTCTTTTTACTACAATGGCTGATGCTCATTGGTCAGAAACTGGATTTAACAGGTGCATGCTGGTTGTAAAGGTTGAGTTACAGTTCTTATGAGGGAAGCTCATGGTAATAGACAATGTGTCATGGTACAAATTAAAAAATAACGTGATCTTAATGGGGCTGATGGTAGAAAATATGGTAGCCATAGAATTTTAAGGCATTTACTTTATTTTAGTTTTAAAAATGTTTTCTATTATATCATGAGTGCCGTTTTCTAGATAAACTTCGAGGTCATATGTTGGAGGACTGGAAATGCAAGACTTAATGCGTATATGGAATGATGTTTGTTCTGCATATATGGGGAGACAGCAAGGTAAGCAAGGTAAGAAAGGTCTCAGGAAAGTCCTAGAGACCAGGGGTACCACCATTGCAAATGTCTACATTTTTCAAAGAGGACAGGTTCAAATGTTACTGTCCAAAATGGCAATGCATAGATGTTTCTGCCCTGAATGCAGAAGATACAATGTCACAAAAATTTTTCCAAATGTGGTTAAATTTCTAGATCATGTATATAAAACATGTGGCTGAAATAAAGATTTTCTATTTCCTTAATTATTTCTTGCTTTCTTTCTCTGTCTATAGCCTGGCTTTGTTTTACATCAGAAATATGTCTGGATTAGACTATATACTGGGTTCTAAAGCTATGGGCTAGCCCATAACCTAAATTATTGCTTTGGCATTCTAAATTTTGTGTGTATACTGGTGCTTCCACCTTGCCACTTTGGAGTCTTCAAGAAAAGTGGGATGTATACTTCAAGGGTGAAGCTCCAAAAGAGTTCCTCTTTTGTCTAGGTGTGAGCATGAAGAGACAATCCATACCTGCAACACTGATGAAAAGAACACTGATTCTATTGAGTCTGAGGTAAAATCTTTGACTAATAATGTGCTTTTATCTTCATTTGGCTCTTTTTACATTTCTTTCAAATGAGTAGATCTAGGGGCTAGGAGAACTGGTGAATCATTCTCAATTAATACTTTTACTTTTATTTAAAAGTCACCATTAAAGAACCCACCAAGAGCCGATGCAAAATGTCACATACTGTATGATTCAATTTATATAAATTATCCAGAAAGGGCAAATCCACAGAGACAGAAGACAGATTGGTGGCTGACTGGGGCTGAGAGCGAGAATAGGGAGGGACTGCAAATGGGTACATGATTTCTTTTTGAAGTCATGGAAATTTTCTAAAAATAGATTGTGGTGATGTGCGCCCAACTCAGTAAATTTGCTACTAAAATTATTAAATGGTACACTTAAAGTGAATGAATTATATGGTATGTAAATGAAACTGCTTTAAAAATAATAATAATAAACAAAAATTCACAACTCATTAAGGAATATTATAAGTAAATATCGGAGTCAGGTGGATACAAAATGAAAACTGTTGGTATTTTTCCACGGTGGCCAGATCAGATCAGCAGAATTTTTTTACCAAGATTTTTCTTGAATGAGTGTATACATATCACTACAGCATTCATTGTAAAAGAGACTATGACCAAGCAATATAGGGTTTTACCTTTCTTTTGTGTCTAATAGCAAAAACAAAGCACAGAACACTTAAGAACTTTCTCTTCTTTGTTAATAACTATATAAATAACTCGGTAAACAGTAAAAACATTTTCACTTGGATTTTATGACTAAAGATTTTAAACATTGCTGAAACTTTTCATAACTGCAATATATATTATTTATTTAAAATATTGCCAAAGTCCTCTTGTTGCATAGATGAGTTATTATTACAGATAAAATTCTATAAGCCATTCAGGAAAATTATTCTAGACAGCACCCTGATTCATATGTTGCCGTTCATAGATAACACCAAACTTATTTTTAAGTGAAGCAGTCTAAATGCAAATGGTAACCACAATGTGACCAAATGTGTAGCACAATTTGATCTAGAGTTTTAAAGCACATTTGAATTAAAAAAAAAAATAAATAACTGGTGACTTTATGAGTAGGGCATCTAGCACCTAAAATTTAACCATATAGCTCCCGTTCCTGAATTACATTTTTCAAACTTACTTGATGCCTTTCATAGCACCCTTTTAAATCATGGATGAAAACTCAGGCCCTATTCTTCAGGATTCAGAAAAATTGAGGTTCAATTCTTCAAATTTACATTCTAAATTTAGTTATGGCAAAGCAGCAGGGGAGATATAGCCTAAAAGCATATCTACCCACTGAGACAGAGTATTACCCACTGAGACAGAGTATTAAGCAGTAGATCTGATCTTGCCACAGAACCTAATAGGATAATATGGTTGATAGAGCATTCTTGTGAATGCCTCTTCAGCTGGACTTATTCTAGGCAGTCATTAATGTTTTATGTTGCATCAGGGAAGTATAGCAGAGTAAAAACAAACACACCTTTGGCCATACTGGGAAGTCCTATGTAAAAATATATATATCAGCATCAGAGATATTTGTCTTTGACAATGAACGTGCCAGGTGATTATGTATGGGTAGACTGCTGGACTCATCCTAGAAAGACATCAAACAATGGAGCCATTACCAGAATTAAACTTCAGGATCAGAGAACAGTATGCAAATATGGCCACACTGGAGCAGGAAAAAGCGGAGTATCTAGGTTTTTTGAATGAAATGAATCACAGTTAACTTGAATTACATTTCTCAAACTTACTTGATGCCTTTCAGAGCACCCTTTCAAATCGTAAATGAGAACTCAGGCCTAATTCTTCAGGATTTAGAAAAAATCTGAGGTTCAATGATTCAAACTTACATTTTAAACTTAGTTGTGGCAAAGCAGCAGGGAAGATATAGCCTAGAAACATATCTACCGTCTGAGAGGGCATTCATTACCCACCTAGGCAGAGCAGTAAAATTAGTTGTATGTAATTCTAGAATGTGAGACTGAATCTGAAAGTTATTATATGTTGACTATTCCCCACAACTACTTTTGCCATATAGAACTCTGACACCTTAAGTTAGAGACCTAACATAAACCAGAAGCGGTGGTAACTTGTTGTTTCCTAAATTAATCCTTATTCTTTCTTTTCTCTCCCTTTCCTTCAGTGATGGATCCTATGACAACCTTGTTTTGTGTCCAGCTTCCCATCTGGAGTTGGCTTTGCCTTCAGTTAAAATTCTTCAGATCCAGAGCCTTGGCTTCTAGACTTGGTTCTTGGACATGTTGCTTGCTTGGCTCTGATGTTATTTTTGTCTTTGGGGTTTGGTCAGGAATGATGCACTTCAATCCTCAGTCCACCCTAAATTACAGCCATGTTAGGCAGTTCTCCTTGTATAGTCCTTCATATTAGGAAGTGAATTCAGTCAAGTATATAAGTCTGGAGATGAGCTTACAGAGAGATCTAGTGCTATTCCTCCACCTCTGTCCTGCACCCACATCCTCTGTGTATGAAGAAAAGTAGATCAGACTATAGGAGTGATGATAGAAACTAACATTTATTAAGTGTTTACTTCATGCCAGATATTTTCTTATTTAAACTTCAAAATAATAATAGGGTCTACTATCCAATATTTTTAGAATTTTGGTTCTGCCAAAACTTTGGAGATGTATCCTCTAGAATTAAGGAATTTATAGAGTACAAAATGAGGGATGTGGTAGTAGTCTTAGCATATACAGATATCCAAAATATGCTGGCAATTTTGAACAAAGCAAGTCCTTGTTTTCTCATACATTTGCATTTTTAGTTCCTGATTAGCAATCTGCCTCTTCTAGGATCACTCATTCTTATGTATTTGCTATATAGAGGAAGTCATTTGAAAATATAAAATCATTCATGTCACTTTCAAGAAGTTTTGAGTAGTAACAAATACAGCAAACAAAATATTCATGTTTATTATGTTTGTTTGCATAAAGCAAACAAAATATTCATCTTCATTATGATCAATAACTTCTTAAGCACTGTGGAACATAACAGATTCAGGGTATCTAACTTTGGAATCAGAAGTTGAAAAGACCTAAATTATTTTGTAAAGAAAAAAGGAAGACTTGAAAGGTTGGGGCACACACTATAGATAGAAGGTATTTGATAGGTGACTGTGCAGCTGAAAAAAAAAGTTTGGAATGACTGTGTGCTAGAGAATTTTTTTCTAAGTAAAATGTGTGCTATATATACTCCTTTCTCTTATATTTGAAATGTTGAATATATGATGCATTGCTAAAAATTCTTTAATATGAATGGATTCTCTACAAATAAAAATCTCTGTTTGTTTTTTCTTCAAGTATTGGCACGAGTGAAAATGAAAATTCGACCAGTGGTCAATTTAAGGTATGTGTTTTGATCCTCAAGTGTTAGATTTCAGACAGAGGGTGATAATTGTCAGTGATAGACTTCCTTGATGAAAAGTGGTACACAAAGGCTAGGGAAGAGGAAAGATGAAGAAAGGCCTCCTAAATAGAGACCTGCACATACTTGACAATAAAGAGTAAAGGATCCTTTGTAATTATGTTTTAAGTCTATTTTGGTTAAAATATACAAATTAAACAATGCTAAAGAGCTTTCTTTTATTTTTAGCTCCACATATACCAAAATTATTTACATAATAAACAAAATTCATTGCCCATTGTGATATAATAAGACATATATGTTTGACTTTGTCCCTGATCCTGCCTGGCACAGACTTCTAAGACCCTTGGAATCTTTGGAGTGATGAATGTATTTTCAAATGCTAATAAGATGACTACTGGCTGGAGTCCCTAGACAGCTTCAGAGTTTGGGCTGGTTACCAGAAAGGCAAAAGACATGACTAGAGGGTTGGAACTTATAGCCCCACCCGCCAACCTCTTGGGAGGGGATAAGGGATGGAGATTGAAACATTCATGAATTGCCAATGATTTAATCATCCTATGTTAATGGATCCCCCATAAAAAACCTAAAATCTTGGGGTTTTGAAAGATTCCATGTCAGGGAACTCATGCATGTGCTATAAAGATGGTATAGCTCAAATCCATGAGGGTAGAGGCTCCTTCACTCAGGATCATTCCAGACCTGTCCCAATGCACTTCTTCCTCTGGCTGTTCATTTGTATCCTTTGTAATATACTTTAAAATAAACCAGTAAATGTCAGTAAATGTTTCCCTGAGTTTTGTGACACATTATAGCAAATTATCAAAACTGAGGAGGGGTTTGTGGGGACATCCAATTTACAACTGTTGGTCAGAAGTATAGGCTAACAACCTGGGACTTGTGACTGGCATCTGAAATGGAGTTCAGTCTTGTGAGAATGAACCCTTAACCTGTCAGGTCTGCACTAACTCTGGATAGTTAGCATCAGAACTGAATTGTAAGACAACCAGTTGGTGTCCATAGAGTTGGAAAATTGGTTGGTGTGGGAATATTCCCACACATATGATGACAGAGGTGTTGTGAGTAAATTAACAAATTTTTCTTTACCTATTGGCTTTCAATGATTTTAAGATGATGTGCAAAATTCTTCCTACTCTAAATTATCTAATAACATTCTAAATATGCTGTGGGACTCCCAAAATAAATATATACTTAACTTTTTGGTATTTATCCAGGCCAAAAAAAAATTTTAAAGTAGCTATCAGGGAGTATTAAACATTCTACAAGTTTTCTTTGAAAGTCCCTGAAGAGGCACAGCGAAAGGGTATATGTATGTATGTATGTGTGAAAGAGAGGAAGAATGTGTGGATGAATGTGTAGGTGAGTGTGTGTTTGGAATTAAATCTCTTAATAATATAGAAAATGAATAAAATATATATGAAGTATACATAATATATACAGCAATATAATATATATGTTATATGCCAAGCTAATGCTAAATTCTTAAAGTAATAAACTATGAGTATGTGTCACACAACAGAGTATAGTTTAAAAATGTAGCTATGGAACAAAAGTCCACATTTATAATACACTTGAGTTCTTCTGTCTATAGTTTTGATGCTATTTCAAAACAACAAAAATGTGTGTGTGTGTGTGTGTGTGTGTGTGTGTGTGTGTGTGTGTGTGCTCTCTAGACAATACAAGCAAAGTAGAGTCAGGTCAAGATGTAGAATTTTAAGGATTAGCAGAATAATTTGTTGACCTCACTATAGTGGAAGACGGAAGTATAATCATGAGGAACAAGGTTCTAGAGCTAGAATGCGTGGGTTTGAATCCTGGTTCTTCCAGCTACTAGCTGAGTGGAGAGTGACCTTGGTAAGGTTACTCGACTTGCTCTTTAGTTTCTGAAGAGGTAAAATGAAGCAATCTCACTCTCTACCTCACTGAGTTTCCTGAGAAGCTTATTTAGGTCAATATATGTAAAGCACTTCAAATGGTTAGCAAACGTTATCTGCTATCATCTGCTCTCCTGGGGAGTGAGATCTGAGAGTACCAGCTGGATCATTACGATCTGTTGCTCTGAGACTACTTTTGGAACTATCTCAGCTCTATTCTCTTTAGTGCCAGAGATGGCAGAGATAAACCTCAGATCTGAAGCTGTAACAGGCATGACTCAACCTAATCCTGAGGCCACTATAATTCTGCCATGTTTCACAAGTATGGCATATACAGCTAAAGAATATGGTGTGATATAGGACATGCATACATACATGTAGTAGGGATGGAGACATAAGTCATTTCACTTTGGACAAGTACATGAGTCCACATGCATACGATAAGTTATCTTTAGCTTTCTTCCCTTTACAAAAGGTTCTGTACTTCTATTTCTGCAAAAAAAAAAAAAAAAAATGAATGCATGATGATTCTTTTCAAAGCCTTTGATTGGTTAAGTATATCATGGACTATAATGAATATCCTAAACTGACAGAATCATGATGATCAGAGAACTGGATCCATCCACTGTGCTTGACTCTTTGACCTTATAGCTAGTAGGTGACAGAATAGCGTGAACACCAGACATCCTGATTACTGGTTCAGTGGTTTTCTGATATCCAGGGAGCAGACATAGTTGCTGTTCCCAGGTGTTTTCTATCTAATTGAATAAATAAGAATTAAGAATATTTTATAGGGTAAAATAATGACTCATACAAATATAAAACAAGCATATCAAAGATTGTATCTAATTCATAAATTAATGAGGGAATTATTTAGGTGTAAAAATTGGCTCAAAAATCAATTTAAGAATATTACATATAGACAATCAAAAGTGCTGAAAGATTTAGCTATTTGATAAAAAATAGGCCTCTTTACATGGGAGAGTGATTAGGTACATCTTTAAAAGACAAACCTTTTGCATTTCTATGAACAAGAATCATATACATTACCAGCAGCGCTCTAAAAGTTATCTTTTATCTCCAGTTGGAAATTATCAAAGACAGTGAAATACGCAGGTCCCCATAGAATTAGATAATCCCAGAAGGTTTCTCTAGAAAATCTTTAGCTTACAGTGAAAGGACACTGTTATAGGCTGAATTATGCCCCCTCCAAATTCATATGTTGGATTTCTAAGCCATAGTACCTCAGAATATGACCTTATTTGGAGGTAGTCTGTTTATACAAGTAATTAAGTGAAAACAAGGTCATTAGGATGGACTTTATTGCATTGTGACTGGTGTCTATAAAAAGAGAAAAATTGGACATAAGCACATTCAGAGAAAAGAGGATGTGAAGACACAAGGAGAAGATAGCCAAGGAGAGAGGTCTGGAACAGATCCTTCCCTCACAGGCCTCAGAAGGAACAAAAACCTCCAACATCTCAGATTTTTAGCCACCATAACTGTGAGACATTGTTTATTTTGTTTAAGTCATCCAGTTTTTAGTACTTTGTTATGAAAGCCCTAGGAAAGAAATACAGACTTTCAATAATTATTTTTCTCCATTTCAGTCTTAAATAAGAAATAATTATAAATAACACTAATATAAGTCAGACAGTGGTAAGTCCTATAAGACATATACAAAAGGCTTGGGAGTTAATGATAGATAATTTTAAAAATTGAGAATTTGTGCCAAGTTTGCATGTGTATGTAGTTATATAGTACATATAACATTACTATGAATATTGCTGAAAATGATTCAAAACCATTATTACTATTATCTATTTCTAAATTACTTCAATAATATTTTTCCAATAAGTGTAGTGTATCTTTTCAGAGACTTTCACACATTTTACTTAATTATATTCCCATCCCTGAGAGGTAGAAGAGATTCATTCAAATTTTCCAAAAGAGAGTCTAAAGCTCAAGAAAGTTAAATAGCTCTTGTTATGTAAAACCCTTACACATGGTGAAGCCAAATTGTGGAAGTTAAGATGTCAACTTTAAGTTCTACCACTTGGCCTTACATTGAAATCAGCACAAGCAAGATAGTATTTGCTTAAATGTATACAAGGTATATGTTCTTGATCTAACTTTTACTGCATCAAATCTAAATTAGAAGCATCTGAGTATCTTACAAGATTATTTTACTCAGTGTTAGGATTTTGTTCTTGGTACTAGCCACAAGTAAAGATATTTTCACTTTTCAACCTAATAAACCATTTTTCAGTTTGTTACCTCTGGGTTTATGTGCCAATCTGCCCATTCTTTCAGATAAAAATTTGGAGATCTTATCATGAAAACCCTTAAATGTTAGCATAGAGTCAGTGCATGGTGGGGGTAGACTCTGAAGCATGTCAAGAGAGAAACCAGGCTTAATATTTTGCATTGACCATATTAAGAAATAGAGCTACATATTAAGAAATATTGGGAACACTGTCAAAGAAGACAGTGACTACAATCCAAGAGAATATTAAAATTCAGAATGGACCTGTATGGTCTAGTCCTATACCAGAGGTCCCCAACCTTTTTGGCACCAGAGGCCTGTGCTCCTGTAAGAATCTAATGCCTGATGATCTGAGGTGGAGCTGAGGTGGTGATGCTAGTGCTGGGGAGCAGGTGCAAATACAGATGAAGCTTCCCTCACTTGTCCAGCGCTCACTTCTTGCTGTATAGCCTATTTCCTAACAGTCCATGGCTGGTACCAGTCCCTGGCCTAGGGTTGGGGACCCTTGCTACAGACTATAGTTGGAAAACTTGGCTATAATGAACAGGAAGTGTGGTGAAAAGGCCATTCCAGACTATGGTTACTTTCAAGCTCATTGTTATTACTGCTGGTAGATTCCCAAACAGGAACTTAGCTTTGAAAAAGTCTTGTGTAAATTCTAAACCTGTTCCCATGGCTAGTTACAAAATTCATCTCCTATTACATATTCTCTCACTTTCTTAGTGGTAGGAACTGACTGAAATATATGGAAGTACGCAACTCTACATTTTGTACCAGTCTCATTTTGCTTAATACTATTTTTTTTTTCTGTTTTGCTTTCTTCCTAAGCCCTGTAAATTGTTCCATCCACCCTTGCTCTGCTGCTTATGATAGTGAATGCCCAATTTTGGTCATTTGTATCAACAGGAATTATATACTTTTGAAGTCTTAGAAGAGGCCATAGGGAAATCAGAGCAAGTTGAAATTGTCAGGGCAGGTCTTTGGAGATTAAGCAGAAATGTCAAGGCCTAGTGAAATTATGAGAACAACTTGTTAAACTATGATATAAACACAAAGAAAGTGCTTTTCATTGACCTTAAGACAAGAGGCTTAAAGAATTTATAAACCAGTGGAATACAGGGCATGACACTGGGGAGGTGGCAAAACTGAACTAGATTCCTCAGACAGGGCTCACTGATTCCTTCTGTAATTCAAGTTGAGTCTTGGTGATGTAAAAATAGAGGTAGTGTGAAGAAAACAAACAAATTGCTTCTGCAGATGCAAAGGGCTTGAAAAGTACCCAGCACACTTTAAAGTTACAAGGTAGAGTAGAAAAAGAATCAGATTTAAAGCCAAACACTCAGATTAAAATCACAGATCTGTCTCTTACTAGCTGTATTCTTAAAAGCCAGATTACATGTCCAATATATATTCATTTTGTTAATTTTGATAAAACAGAGAGTTTATGCCAATAGTTTATGCAATGATCTCATAGGCTATTTTAAAAATAAAATGAGATAATTTAAACAAAAGTAATTTGCAAAGTGCCTTACACATTTAGTTTTTATTATTAATTATAATTTAGATATGATATCAAAGTACTTGACAATTCATTTTAGATGCTAAATAAATTTAAATTTGTTATTATTTTAATAATAAAACCATTAATAAAACTATCCCTCTTCTCTTTTTTTTATTTTCAATGTAAAACACAGAAACAGAATATTAAAACCAGAACAATGTGTCCTGATTCACTGAATTTTCTGATTATCTTAGAATTTAAGATAAATTAAGATTAATTATAAAATGTGTATAATATATATATTACATACTCATTTCCACTTTTTACTGAGTTTAGTGATTAAATATAAGTGTATGAATATTGAAAACCAGCTATAGTTGACATCATGCCAGCCACTGTACTGTCTATATATCGAATCCGGACGGTCATCCGATAACATAGTTCTCATCCTTTCACTTCCAGTGCAGATGCTGAGACGGGGAAGGTTAAATAAGAGCTGGCCCAAAAGAGCCCAGCTCCAAGATGTGAAGGATGTGATCTAAGTACAACAAGAATGGGGAGACTGAAAAGAAGAAGATTAATAAAATTAAAGAGGATAATATCACATTTCCAAAAACTACATCAGTGATCTTGGGATCAAACTTGAATAACTGCCAAAAATGCACAGTAACAATAAAAATATGCAGAGGCTATAAGATGACAAAATATAGATGACTGTATTATTGAATCAATCACTGATTTATTATTGATTCACATATTGTTAAGGGAAAACATTGTTTCTACTCAGAGCATTGTTGCTAGAAGTGAAGGGAAAATTTGTATGTCCTGTAGAAAATAAACAATAAAAAGAGGGATTGCTCCCAATTATGTTATTTTGAGAGAATATTAAACTAAGATAATGATTTGCACAGTGGTAATGATGAGGCAGTAGACTCATACAGGGGCATTATCCCAGATCAAGATATCCTAAGGAGACTTCTGCAATATAAGTTCACAACTATCGTATTGACTTACTACGTTCAGATACTGTGTCAGGCACACACACCACCCCAAGTAAAGACAATCCCATCAGGTATGACATAGATTACCTTCTAGAAGTCAAGGTCAAAGGCCAGAACACTTTTTGGGTGACATTGAATTTTTTATTATGCACTGATCATCCTTATCAACATTCATTTTAAATATTCTGATTACTGGTCTCTCTCTATTAAACTCTTCCCCTAAGTCTCACATTGCCATCTTATTCTCATCCTTCCGGTTTTAGCTCAAGTCTCACCTCTCAGCAAGGCATTCTTTGACCACCACTATATTTTATAAAGAAGATTCTCTCTACCCTACCTCATGTAAGCTGCTCACTATTGCATCATTAGTTTTTTTTTTAAATGCTAATTATTTGTTTGTCTCCTCATTTATTGTCAGAATTGTGACTAAAATGTAAGCATAACAGGTCAGGGACTTGTCTTTTATTTTCTATAAGCCTCCTATAATTAGAACAACATTAGGGACACATTGGCACTCAATATACTGTTATTAGATAGATACTTATAATGCAGTAGACAAAAAAAAAAGACTAAGGGTTTCTTGACCTTAAATCTTAGTTTTAATGCTTTTTTGCTTCATGACCTACTTGAATTCTCTGTGCCTCAGTTTCTTCATTCGTAGAATGGGAATAAGAGTGGTAACTATCTTATAGAATAGTTGCAAAATTTAAGTGAATTAATATATGTAAAGTATTTTTAAAGAGCCTCTGGTACATAATTAACATGCTAATGTACAAATAAAAAATTAAAAAGTGGTGTTGGAAAAATTGAACATCTACATGCAAAAGAATAGATTTTAAACCTTAGGTTACACCATACACAAAAATTATCTTAAAATGGACTAAAAACCTAAATATAAAACTCAGACCCATAAAACTTATAGAAAAAAATAGAAAAAAAATTCATGACATTGAACTTGGCAATGATTTCTTAAATACGGCACCAAAAGCATAGGCGACAAAAGCAAAAAAAGACAAATGAGACTACATCAAACTTAAAGTAAATTGTGCATCAAAGGACAAAATCAACAGAGTGAAAAGGAACTCATATTTATTCATTCATTCATTCATTCATTCATTTATGTTTTTGGTGACATTGGTTAACAAAATCCAATAAGTTTCAACTGTACACTTTAACAATAAGGCATATATATGTTTACACTGTGTGTTCATCTTCCATTGTTAGATTCTTTCTATCACCACATATTTGACTTCCTTTACCTTCTTTACCTCTCCCCTTCTTGCCCCCACCTACCCTCTGATAACCACTAGTTTATTGCCCACGACCATGAGTCTCCGTTTGTCCTGTTCATTTGTTTAAAAGAAACCTATAGAATTAGAGAAATTATTTGCAAAACATTTATCCTATAAGGGGTTGAAATATAGAATATCTAAAGCATTTCTATAATACAACAAAAAATAACTCAATTAAAAAATGAACAAATAAAAAAGGCAGTCAACTGAATGGGAGAAGGCATTCACAAATAATACCTACGATAAGGGTTAATAACCAAAATATATAAAATACTCATTCAACTCAACATCGACAACAAAATCCAATTTAAAAAATGGTAAGGATGTGGACTTTGAACTCCAAAACCTGAGCTAATTCTCCTCACTGGGCTCTCTGTGGCCAGGCTTCTTATAGGTACACTGCCCACCATGGTGGGAAGGAGGAAAAGGAGATGGAGTTGGAGGGGAGGTCCTTATCTTTGGTTTGGGCACCTGGGTAGATGGAGGAGCCATACTCGAAAATGTGGAGCCCAGAAAGGATAGGGGAAAGGTGGCATGAGATGCCTGCCTTCCAGGAGTGGTCAGACACATGGGTCCGTTTTGGTTGCTGTTATCCATCCAGTGCCCTGTCTATGCCCTCACATGGCAGTGTGCAGAGGTAGACAGTGGTCCTCCAGATGCTGGGTTGAAGTCCATGAAAGGAGATCTGAAAGAGAACGAGGAGGAGCCCCACCAGGAAGCCACGGGGTCAACGAGCTGGAGGGAGATCACTGGGAGAATCACGTGTAACAGGCCCAGTGGGCTCAAGGTAGATGTGGCCACTGTGTTCCCTGATATGGGAACCATAGCCTTAGCATCACTTCCTCTGCCTTCCATCTACTGGTGTCCAGAAAGATATCCGAAGTATAGGCTCTGCAGAGACTGTGGTTGCTGCAGGGAGTGGCCTCATGAGGGCAACTTTGGGGAGGCTGGCCAGCAGTGGAAGATTCAGTGAGCACCCGACAGCACAAGAGGTACATCTGCCCTCTGGCATCTTGCAGGGGTGGCAGTCATGGTGGGCTGACCAACAGATTGGTGGTGGGCACTCACAGGACCTGGGGGCCACCAGAGAGGGGAGAGGGCATATTTACAGGGCTTAGGTTATAGGTATTTATGTGGGGAAACATTGTAATATTTGAATAACAGATGCCATTAAAAGACTTAAACACTGCTTGCTTGAACTTACATTTCTTTGGCAATTTCCTCCCTTCTGTCTTGCTTTGTGGATAACTGAATGCTTGAGCCTCCTGACTTAATCATCTAATTTACCTAACCATTTAGTCCTAATTTTTTAAATCTTTTCTTCTGCTTGCTGGAGGATGTTCTCAGCTTTGTTTTTCATCCTTCTAATATATCCTGATGTTTGCTACCATATTCTTTTAAATTTCCAAGAGTTCTTTCTTATTCTCAAAATATCCCCTTTTTTCAAAAGGGATGTTCTTGTTTTAACTTCTTGAGGATGTTTATTTTAGGATTTTTAAGTTTTCTTCTGTTTTCTGCATTTTTTTTTTTGTTTGTTTTTGCGGAGCTCCTTTTTGTCTCTTGTTTTGTCCCTCATGGTAGAAGCATTTTTTGATGTCTGGTAATTTTTCATCCCTTTTATCTTCGAAGTGAGAAAATTGAGGCTCAGAGTGACCTGTGAGTTGGGGCAAATCCAGGACGAGTGGAGGAGAAAAGCCTGTAGAAAGTGGGAAGCCAGCCCCTCTCTCACCCTGTTGCCCTGGCTGGCGGAGGCAGGGGTGCTAGTGGGGAGAAGGTGGTTCCAGTCCAGGAGGGCTGTTCTTAGCAAGCCCTCACTGAGTGGTGTCCAGCACCGTGCAGGGAACTGTGGGCAGGGAGGGGAAGAACCTCTGAGGTTGATGGTCAGCTGGCTCGGCCCTCTCCCAGCACACTAGGCAAAGCAAGTCTCTTTGATGTGTTGGTAAAACAGAGGGAGGAGGAGGGTGATCAAGAGTCTTCCCTGGCTTTTGCTCCTGCACTGCATTGCCCCTGATAACCCTTGAGCTGGCATAAGACAGTCTGACTGTACCCACTCCTCGGGCTGAGTTGTGGTACCTCCTCTGTCTGCATGTGTGTGTGCCCATGTGCACAAACAGACTTTAACCCCAGTTGTCCTCTTTGAGATTCTCTGGCTGATCATAGCCTTGAGAACAGGAGGTGCTGGAAGGATTCTAGTCCTAGTTCTGTATGCCCTGAACCTCAGTTTTCCCATCTGTCCAATGGGAAGTGTTGAATGGAGAGGTCCCCAGGTTTCTGGGTCTAGCCCCTGAGGAGCTGGCAGGTCCTGCTCAAGGCCAGTTCACTATCCTCATTTTTTATCTCCAGAAAAAAAAAAAAATTGATCAGAGGACCTAAGTAGATACTTTCCCAAGGAAGATATACATAGCCAACAGATAAATGAAAAGATGTTTAGCATTATTAGGTATAAGGGAAATGCAAATCAAAAACAGAATGAGATATTACCTCACACCTCTTAAGATAGCTATTATCAACAAAATAATAAATAACAAGTGTTGGCTAGGATGTGGAGAAAAGGGAACCCTCTACACCGTCGGTGGGAATGTAAGTTGGTGCAGCTACTATGAAAAACAGTATGAAGATTCTTCAAAAAATTAAGAATAGAGCTACCATATGATCCAGCAATATCTCTTTTGGGTTTCTACTTGAAATTTTTTAAAACACATATTCGCAGAGATAAATGTGACCCTATATTTGTTGCAGCATTATTCACAATAGCCAAGATATGGAAATAACCTAAGTGTTGTCTGGTAAAAATACAAATGTTTTAAAATACAGGGCATGTTGAATAAGCTATGATGCATATATAGTACACTACTATAAAAGAGAGTGACAAATATCTCTAAATAACACTAAGGATATATTACGTGCATACAAGTCAGAGAAGTGTGTATATACTATGCTACTACTTACCTAAGAAAGATAAGCAGTATTTACAACTATTTAACTCTTATCTACCTATCTCTCTACCTCTATATCTATCTACCTATCATCTATCATCATCATCTATCTATCATCTATCATCACCATCTATCTATCATCTATCTATCTTTCTCTCTATCATGTGCCATTTTATATTATATACTTATACTTTTAAAAATGTAAAAATAAACCATAACTTTAAAAAATGCTTAGATAATAGAACATAAGCTAAACTGCACTAAAAATACCTTGTTTTGCAGATTTGACTTTGGAATCAAAAGTGTTACAAGAAATGATAAAGTAAAAGTAAGTAATGAAAAAGCAATTGTTAAAATCAAAAGTCCAAATGAAAGTATGAAACTAAATAGTTACCAAGTTGGCATAGCCACACAGAAAATATTATTTCAATTGATTTAAAAACATTGTAATCTTTATCTACACCTTTCTGTTCTATACCCAAGAGAAAAAGAGCTAACAAATGGGGGAGGGGGAGAACGCTCCTTAATTATATTGTGCTGGCATTACTATCCTGAAACTTTCCTATGTGTAATATGTGATTGAACAAATGAGTTAATTATTATGAAATTATTAAGGACAGAAATTTTCAGCATTGGAGAAAAGAGAAACAGATGGAAGTTGGAAGAGATTAAGTAAATTCTTTGTAGTCCTGAATTTAATTGGAAATATTAGTATAAACTTCACAATATTTTATCTTAAAAGCAAAAGTTAACAACAACAAAACACACACACATCTCCAAATATTTTTTTAGTTCTGTCCATTACAAAGACATGGAAATTAGGTCTGATTTAATAGCTGTGTGATGGTGAATTTTATGTCTCAACTTGGCTGTGCCAGAGGGTGCCCAGATTAAACATTATGTCTGGGCGTATCTGTGAGGATATTTCTGGATAGCTTAGTATGTGAATCAGTGGAGGCAGTAAAGTGTGGGTGGACATCATCCAGTTCTTTGAGGGACTGAATAAAACAAAAGGCAGAGGAAGGAGGAATTCACTTTTTTTTTTTTTTCTGTCTCTCTTTTTGAGAAGAGGCATCTCATCTCATCTTCTGTCCTCAGACTTACAACATTGGATTCTCTGGTTCTGTGGTCTTTGGACTTGAACTCAATTATACCACCAGCTTTCCTGGGCTTTCAGCTTCCAGATAGCAAATTGTAGGACTTCTCAGGCTCCATAACTGTATGAGTCAATTACTCATAATCTCTCTCTCTTCCTGAATGTGTGTTTATATATATATATATATCCTATAAGACTAATACAAGCAGTGAGCACTCATAGTGCCCATTTGGGATACTTTGAGCCTCAGCAGTAAGAGTAATAACTACAGTTAATTAAGGCACATAAATAAAATTTAAGCCCATGAGTTCATATTGATATTTACAAACATGAAAAAAAAGCAAGAATATATCTCATTAGTCACCTATGGAAGGTAAAAAAGAATTGACTTATTATTTTGTGAATTGGTAAATTGCCTTAATTAACTGTAGCTATTATTCTTACTACTGAGGCTCAAAGTATCCCAAATGGGTACTATTGACTTTGGACAAGTCAAATCACCAAGTTTCTGAGTTTCAGTGATCTAGTGAAAATGTAGAGATACTGATCTTTTCCTTATTTGTCTCGTAGTTAGGTTGTGAAAAAAAAAGTGTATTTGTGGAAGCTCTTTGCAAACTATATAGATGGTTTTGAAATAACAGTTATTTTTTGCTTTTAACATTATTAAAGTATTTATTTAGAAGGGTCATGATTCTTATTGTGTCTTGTCTTTGCAAGAGAGTAATAGCACAAGGAGAGAAAGAGCAATTAAAGGGATCATTTTATAAACTATATAATGTCTAACCAATGTACTGTATACTTGAAACTAATAATAAAATTAAAAATTTTTTTAAAACGGTAACAGCACAGAATGAGGCATTTAAACCTTATGATAGAACACTTATCTGTACCTTTTAAGAAATAACTAATTAGAAAGTTGTATTGATCAATTAGGGTTGTGAAGTTCACCCAAAGAGGGAGAATTACAATGGAACAACATGAGCTGCCCATTTAGATAGACTTCATCATCATGAGATATTTAAATTTAAGTAGAATAGACAGAGTTAATCTCCATTTACCTGTCCACTTAAGTGGAAAATAATATTTTTCACAATATTTCTTAGCATTTATTTTTGATTGGTCATCTCTACTCAAAATATTATTTGCAGGAGGTAAACAACTTACAAAATAGAGTAAAAAGGAAAAAGCTTATTAAATGCCATAGATAACATTCATATGGGAATGTGAAAATTAATTAAAGTCTGCTCGGCAACTGCAGTGCTAAAGTGAGAAAAAGCATCCTGACCCATCTGTCATTATCCATAATGACTAATGCCATGTTGCAGGTACTGTATATAAAGCAATTACCATAAAATTAGTTGTGTTCTTTTTCATTTAGTAAGTACCCTCCTGAGTTAAAGCAACTTTATTTCTAACATTATTGTCAAAGTTCCATTAGAGTTTCTGATGAAAAAGTGCCTCCAGGTTGAAACATGGTGGTTAAGCTTTCAGCTTGAGATCATTTTCTTTCTTTGATTCTTTTAAACCTCAGCAATAGTAATTACATGGCTTTAAAATTATGTATATGAGTTCAAACACCTTTCAGAAGTAATATATATATATAAGCATAAAATTGGCAAACATCCTAGACAATTTCATATAGCCTTAACTTTTAGTGCAGTAAGGGCAGGTTTTGTTCTTACACAAGGACACAAATCTTGAGTTTAAGATAAGTAAGTGTTAAGTTCCCTCTTTTCCAATGAAATACCTTCTCTTTGCCTTTCTAATCAACTATGATTGGCAAGCTTATTCCTGGCCTTGGATCAAAACACTTAGCATCAGACAAATGGATGCTGCCAGAGAGCAAGTTTAAGGATAAAGATCTCAGCTTGTGTTTAGAGTAAGTATATGTGGGCAACTTTGCATTTTGAGTGGGACCATCCCTTTCCTGTGCCCTCTCTTCTCAGGCATTAAAGTCATTTTTGATGATAGTTTTTTGTTGTTGTTGTTGTTTAAAATCTTCCTCTGGAAGGAGAAAAACAGCTTGTTATGTAAGACTCTTCTCATACCCAGAATTTTTTAAACATAAAAAGATAGCCTCAACCAAACCAATGCTCAACTGTTATCATCACGTAAAAAGCAATTGTATTTAAATTTTGCATATTTGAATCATTTATATTAAATAAAATTAAAAAGCATTATTTTTAATTTTAAGTAGAACATTTCGTGTTATTTTTCCTACAGTTAACCTACTGTTACTTGACTCAGAGCCAAATTTGTGTTTACAATGATGATAATACTTTCTTCCAAATGTGTTCTCTTGCATTTTCAAAATATCTTCATCACTAAGAGCTTATAGGGTTCCCAAATTTAAACTTTGTAGGTTTTCTGCTTGGAAGATAAAGAGAAAAGATGTTAAGAAACAGAGTTCTTGTGGCAGGCATATATTTTAAAATATACTTTCTCTAGTCATAAAAGGTCTAAGATTTTAATTTGAAAAGAGTCACTACATTGGTGAAATTTCTAATATTATGTACATATATTTAAATTCAAAAATGTTATTTTCAGTATGTTTCTATATCTTTTACTTAATTCACACTATCACATCAGTTTTATGAGCTCATTTCAGCTCTACATATTTTTTGAGAACTTGTAAACTAATCTTCTGTAAGTGTTATGATCAATAAAATAGGAGATTACAGTCAAGTAGAAAGATCAAAATTTAGTGTTCTTAAACATTTTTTTAAAGATGGAAATCAATACATCAGTATGTCAAGTGAACAAGGTAACAAAATGAATTGTTTCAAAAGCTGAAAATAAGTCTTTATTCTTCATTTGGAAAATTTAAAGCAATATTTATCATTAATAAAATTACAAATAACTCAGGGTGACATTCACCTGTTATCACCTGCTTTTGGTGTTATATCTAAAAAACTCATTGTCAAGATCAATGTGAAAGAGCTTTTCCCATGTTTTCTACTAGGAGTTTTATTGTTTCCAGTCTTACATTTAATTCTTTAATCCATTTTGAGTTTACTTGTGTGAGCGGTATAAAACTGGAGTCCAATTTCATTATCCAGCATGTGGATATCTAATATTCCTATTAATATTCTTGGTGTCCTCGTCAAAGATTAGTTGACCATATATATGCAGGTTATATTTCAGGGCTCTCTATCCTATTCCATTGACATGTGTGTTTTTATGTTAGTACCACACTGTTCAGATTATGATAGCTTTGTAATACAGTTTAAAATATGTAAGCGTGAAACCTCCTGTTTTCTTCTTTGTCAAGATTGCTTTGACTATTCAGAAAGTTCTGTGGTCCAATAAGAATTTTAAGATTTTTTTTCTACTTGTGAAAAGTGTCATTGGAATTTTTTATGGGTAATGCTTCGAATCTGTAGATTGACTTGGGTAGTGTAAAGATTTTAACATTAATTTGTTTAAGCCATGTGCATGAATATCATTCTATTTGATATCTATTCAATTTCTTTTATCAATGTCTTATGGTTTTAGTGTACAGATTTTTCACCTCCTTGGTTATATTTGCTTTAAGTATTTTATCTTTTTTAATAGTATTATAAATTAGACTGTTTTCCTAATTTTTTAAAATAGAAATACAGCAATTTTTGCATATTAATTTTGTATCTTGAAACTTTATGGAATTTATTATTAATTCTAACAGTATTTAGGTGAGGTCTTTAGGGTTCTCTCTATATAAGATGACATCATTGGCAAACAGAGACAATTTAACTTCTTCTTTTCCAATCTGGATATTTTACTTCTTTTCTTGCCCAAATGCTCTGGCAGCAACTTCTAGGAGTGGCAAGAATAGACAAACTTGTCATGTTTCGATATTAGAGGAAGAGCTTTCAGCTTTTTATCATTAAGTGTAATGTTAGCTATAGGCTTGTTATAAATGACTTATTATATTCAGGTACATTTCTTCTGTATATAATTTATTGAGAGTTTTTATATGAAAGGTTGTTGTACTTTGTCTTTTCCTGTATCTATTAAATTTATATATATATATTTTTAATATGGTGTATCACTTTTATTGATTTGCATTTGTTGATATCTCCCACTTGTTTATGGTATATTATCTTTTTACTGTGCTGTTAAATTGAGTTTTCTAGTATTTTGCTAAAGGTTTTGTATTTATATTCATCAGAGTTATTAGCCTACAATTCTCTTTTATTGTAGTGTACTTATCTAACTTTGTTATAAGGGCAATGCTGGCCTTGTGAAATGCATTTGGAATTGTTTTATCCTCTTCAATATTTTGGAATACAGTTATGTGCCATTTAATAACAGGGATACATTCTGAGATACGTGTCATTAGACCTGAGCTTTTTATTGTTGGAAGGTTTTGACCACTTCTTCAATCTCCTTGTTATTGCTCTGTTCAGATTTTCTATTCATTCATGATTTGGTCTTCGTAGGTCATAGGTTTCTAGGAATTTATTCATTTCTTCTAGGCTATACAGTTGTCGTAGGATTGTTAATATCATTCTCTTATGATCCTTTGTTATTCTGTATATCGTTTATATGTCTCCTCTTTAATTTTAATGTATTCGAGTCCTCTTTTTTTCTTGATAGTCTAGCTAAAGGACTATTTTGCTTATCTTTGCAAAAATTGTTAGTTTTATTGGTCTATTGTTTTTCTAGTCTGTATTTCATTTATTTCTGCTCTGATCTTTGTTATTTCCTTCCTTCTGTTAACTTTGGGCTTATTTTATTCTTTTTCTAGTTTCTTGAGGAGTAATATTAGGTTATTTTACATCTTTCTTTATTCTTAATGTAAGCATTTATCACTATAAACTTCCTTTTAGAACTGCTGTTGTCACATTATATACATTTTGGTATGTTATGCTTATATTTCTGTTTGTTTTTAGGTGCTTTTTGACTTCCCTCTTTTTTTTATTTTTTGACTCATTAGTTGTTCAGGAGTGTGTTTTTTAATTTCCAAGTATTTGTGAATTTTCCACATTTTCCATTTTTCCAATTCTGGGGTAGGTCACTAAATCTTTGCTAGTTTCCTTTTAGTGACATCAAATTTGCCTGATGCTTCGTGATTCATGTAGCCATGTGTTGCTATTTGTGCATTTGAAGGAGCAAATACCTCTTCTCGTGTTTACAGATTGGTGTAGCAAATAAAGATTTCTTCTTGTCAGGTTCCAGGATGATAGTATAATTTTCAATTGCAGTAGAGTAGGGTTGGAGCTAGTCATGTTGCTGCTACTAGGTCCACAACAGGATCAATGTTACCATGTTTGGGCTAGCGTGGATTTTGGTTTGTCCCTGAGGGGGATAGAACTCCCTCCAAAACCTTGGTTTATAGGGCTGGCACTGGGACAATGATATGGTTTAGGGTTCACAGATGGTAAACTTGTTACCGCATGAATGAATGTGTACAGCTCCCTCTGGATCCCTAAGAGGTTCCTGGGCAGGTTTCTGCATGGGCAAAATTGAGTCCTGATCACAGCTGATAAGGACTAGAATGAAGTCACAAGGTTGCTTCAGCTTCCACAGGTGAGGTCGTAGTATGAAAGTCTATTTCCCAGGGTATAAATGGGTGTACCTCCTGCCAGGTTCTTGGGTGGGCAGGACTTTCCCCAGATCATAGTTAAGTAGGATTGGAGTCAGGCCACGGAGTTACTGCACAATCCACAGTTGGACTAATATAGGTGGACTTGCCTCCACTGGCACATTAGGACATGTTCTCTTAGGTCCTAAGAGAGGTAGGACCTCTCCTAGAGAAGTGTGGCTGAGAAGGGTTGAAGCTAGGTTATAAAACTACTTCAAATCTGAGTCAGACTAAGATCTATGGGTTCACCTCCAGTGGCATGGTTGAGCTGGTCAGACTTTTCTGCCTTCAAGTCTCCAGGTGTCTGCGCCTTAGTTCTTAACCATTTTTCTAACCCTTAAGGATTTTGTCTCGATATATCAGATAGCTTTGGACCTTCAATCTCTCTGGAAAAAAATAGATGTTACGATTTATTTTGTAAACACATGGAGATAATAGAGAGTACAGACTCAACTTTTGGTTCTATGAAGTTACTCTGAAAAATTGTTTGAAACCTGATAGGGGGTTTAAAATATTCAAAGTATGTCTTCTCACTTTTACAGAAATTGCCAATGTCAAGATGGAATCCATGGGATAATATTTGTTTGTGATGGTGACTGATATCGATCCTTTATGCCCAACATCTGAATATAAAAATACCTTTTAACTTTTATCCTTTTCTTGATCAATCTAAAGATCATCAGTTCATGGAAGGATAGTTTATAGTGGATTATAAAATCTTAGAAGAACTGGCAGCTATTTTATAGTTTGTCACAAGTTTTCTTTGAATTGTAATAGTAAATTTAGTGTATGTCCTTGCTTAAAGCTTGATTACAAGAATCTGTGTGAGTCTGGTCTGAGAGAAGAGGTTTACACACACATTTTCCTAGTCAGGGCAGAGAGGTCTGTTATAGGCATCCTTTTTTGTCACTGTCAGTAAGAAAACTAACAAAAGATACAAAGGGATTGATGACACCAGAAAAGTCTGCATCTAACTTACACATCATTTGCTTCTACCACCTATTTAATAAGCAATGGCAAACTTTAAAAATCAATATGTAATTATTAAGATTAAAAGAAAACTGAGAACATTCGGTTGCATTAAGAAAGGTTTTTAACTTATTTAAAAAAAAACTAAAATAAGTACTCTCCCTAGGTATCAAAGCATTTGTTTAGGGCAACTGATTGGGTAACTACCTGTTCCAATTGTCTGGCATGGTTCAATTTTACACTTGTGATCCCAGCATCAATATTAATAATGCCACAATTTGGACAATAGACTATATGTTACCACTGCCTATCCTGAATAAAAAGAGTTATGAGATAAAAAATATTTAAATGCAAGTATAGTGGAACACTAACAACAAAAATCCATCTTAAATGAAAACAAAGGGATGAAGCATATTTGAAATGGCATCATAAGTCAATAAAAATGTCTGATTAAATAGTAATAAAATTAATTTACACCTTAATTAAAAATGTAATTATTTTGTTAAAGCATACATAGAAAATATAATATAAAGTTATTTACTGCCCTAGAGTTCAGTTATTTATCTTGTTATATTTTCAATTGAATCAGTGAGGTTAGATACAGTATCTAGTATTTATGCCTTGTTAGTATATCATAACCAGGTTAATTCTAGGCAGATACTAAAAGTTGATCAATTGTATAAAAGTTTATTGAAATCTGATTCTATTTTATTACGGAATTTTTCTCAGATACCTACCATTATATCATGCTCATGGAAGCTTTATGTAGGAACTTCTGTGAGAAATTCATGGAGATATGTCATTTAAAAATGTGCATTCTTTATCATAAGCTATATCAGTTATTCTCATCCTGGATGCACATCTGAATCATCAGTAAAGTTTTAAGGAATTCAATTGCCTGAGTCCAGTGATCAGAACCTAATTCATTAGGTCAAAATCAAGATTCTAGGGTTTTAAAAAGGCCCATAGGCAATTCCAACAAATGGCTTTTTTTTTTTTTTTTTTTTTTTTTTTTTGGAACAGTACCTTTTGTTTTGGCTTTGACTTCCAAAGTTTTACGTGGTCCCTGCTTTGGTGAGCCGGGTTGGACTTCTTTTATAGCCTTCACCTAAAGCCAGGGTTCAACTCAGGATACACAGTCTGATACCTGTTTGTCTAGTTCTTAAATCCATGCCCTAGTCTTGACCCTCAGGATATTATGTAATACTGTAACTATAGGTGAATAATAATAAATAATACAAAAAAAATGGAAAGTCTTTTTAATTAAAAAAAACTATTTTAATGAGTTTCACTTTTAATATTTTTCTCATTTGAAACACTACTCTGGTCTGGCTTGTCTTCCTAGGATGAAGGCTGTCATCTTCATATTCTGCTAATAAGATATGAGAATAAAGGAGCCCAAGAGAACAGCCTTCAAAAAAAGAATAGTTCATATGAAAGATAAATGGTTGGATATAAGAGAAAACCAAGAAAAGATTCTCTTCAGTACAGTTCTCTTTATAATGTCTGCTAATTTTCTAGCTTCTCACATACCAATGCTCTTTTATTAGGAGTTCCATAGATAATATTGTTACTACTAATAAAAACTTTCTGAACTTAGGGAGTCATCTTATTGATCACATTTTTGAAAAAATATCAAAGTAAATACTCAGCAGGTTTTGTGATTCAGATGAAGAAAGAAACAAGTGAAACAACTATAATCTGCTGAAGCTGCAAAATAATTTCCCCAAATTTTAGTAAAATTTTAAAATTCATGACTTTAAAATTTTACTAACATAGAAACATATTATCTGTTCTCCCAAAAAATTATTCAAGTGGTTCTATTTTTTTACAGTTATGCTTATTCTATGCCTTTACCTGATGATCACTTCAAGTAGAACATTTCAAAATAGATGACCATTTATGAGAAAATAAAAAAACTTTAAGTTTACTCTGTGATACTTTTGAAAGCCAAAGAGAAGTTCCAAAACCTGGGTTGAAAGAACATTGTAAACTTTAGAAATAATAGTCACTATTCATAAATGTGTAGGCAAATTTAATTCTAAGAAACAGTAGGTGTATTGAGTTGTTCCAGATATCAGAGCATTTGTAACAGTAAGAAGTCTTTCGATGGCAAATTGTCAATATTACTTGACTGGGCAAAAGCAAAAAAATATTCAATGAGTTGAAAAATTCAGGAAACTGTCAAAGAAACTTCAAGAACACAGAGTTAGAAATGTTGTTTTTATGAATTCTATTGAAAATTAAATCGATAGGGATATTTTGACACCTTTCAGAAATGTTCAACTAAATGCAAAATTTAGTGTAATAGTTTTAAAATATATATGATGAAATTCTTCTGATAGTGTAGATTATCTATACATATTCATCAATACATATGGCAAGATGCCTCTAAGCAGGCTAACACAATAATAGACTGATTCTGAGACTTAGTCTTTGAAGATTTTTAAAAATGTACACAGATACACATAAGCATATAGAGAATTATAAGGACTTTAGACTTTATTTTTTTTTCTTCTCTGATAAAAACCAAATACAGTTCTCTACAGTACTATAGTTAATGTGTAGGTGGAAAATTGCTTAAGAGTGTGTACTGTTCTAGTTTTAGTTTTATGTTTTCAATGAATTTAATATAATACTTTCTAATTAGGCTTATAAAAATTAAACTTGTATTATTCAAGGATTTCTTTGAGGTGATCATGCTGCAAAACTGAAAGTGGGAGAGAGAATAGAGATCCCTGTAGCTTATATCTTGCTCTTCTACTATTTTCTCTATTTTAATTTAATATATTTATATGATTTGGACTCTATTTCTATATAAACATAGAAAAAAGATAGTACCAGAAAGAAGGAAAATGATTGACAAGGATGCAAAAGCCTTTAGAGAACTGAGACAAGATGACTCTGTGGACTTATGCTAGAGACAAAGCAAAAAAAGTATAACCTCCTGCAAAATGAACTAAGATCCCCTTAGTCTCTGCCCAAAAGGAAAGCTTAGTTTTGGGGCTCCCAAAGCAAACCCAAGTCAAATACTATGGAGCAGGTTGTTTATTGAGGAGCTAATTCCAGAAAGTACCTATGAAGGAATGGGGAAATGAGGAAGAAGGGAGAAAAGCCATCACAAAGGGCAGTGGTATGCAGGTAAATCCTGAGAAACCATGTGGAACATGCCTTAAAATTGTCCCTTCGGAGTCTGAGGAGGGCTGGAACATTGTTTTATGGTTGCCCTCAAGCTCTTTGGGTGCATCTGCAATAAGATCCCCTTGTGTCAGAGAAATCACTCAGGTATAGAAGCAGAGAGGGCCTGTGGTGTGAGGTTTCAACACGTAAAAAGTTGTCTACCATAGATTCAGGTGAAATCAGACATGGGCAAATGAAGATGGTATAGCATTCTCAGAAGTCAGGACATGCAGAATATTAAAAATAAGCATTGAGAGATAAGAGCTTTCATGAAGAGAAATAAAATAAAAGAATCTGTTAACTTCCATTACAGGGGAAACTGCAGCATAAATTGGTATACATGTTTTGGGGCTAGGTGTACATGTACATGGACTAGATGAATGTATTTTGAATCTGGCTATCGTGCAACTATTCTCTCTAAGAAATCTACACATTTAATATCGAATATATGCGTTTAAAACTATTTTTTAACTACATAACATAATTTGTTTTGTACTTTAAATATTTCCCAAAGTCATTGAAATGGGAAACTATGTCCACCAAGAATAATCCAGAAAACTTTTACATAGATTTAAGTGCTAAATATTTAATCAGAGAAAACATATTAATTATCTATACCTACTATATGCCAGGTTAATTTAACCACTTCTGTTAACAGAGAGTAATAAATGTGTAAAATGGTAGTCAACAAATGAACAACAACAGCAAATTAAGAAGTCTAGAGTAGGAACCGTTTAAGGCCAGAGGATAGAATAACTGAGACTCCGATGAACAGTTTGGGAAGGGGAGAAATTTGCACTTGGTTTTGAAAGCTATGAAGATGTTTTCTATGAAAGAATTAGAAAACAATGTTAGAAATTAGCATGTAGTACATAATAAACAATGACAATTCTGGAAAGAATAATTGATTTGGAAAATACTGAGATTGTATTATTATTTTTCTCTTTTCTTCATTTCTTTCAAGTTTCTGAATAATGTTTTTCAGTTTTCTTTAGATTGGTCCCAGAAAATTTCATTGAGTTTATTTTTAGGTCATTCATGTTTTGAACCTTTAATTTTTTTTCTCATAAGAAATAGCTGTCACAAAGAATAACTGATGATTTTCAAAAATTTATTATATACATGAACATTTGTATTGAAGTACTCTGTATTCTGGATATTTATCAAATGATTATCTCAGGTTTTTTAGGCATGAGATTATAGCATTGAAAGTAGTGGTTCTAAAGTAACCTTTAATTTCCAATCTACTAAAAGCTTTTAAAAATCAAAATGGATGTTGAATTTTATCACTTGCTTTTTGGAATCCTTAGAGATGATTATAAGTTTTTTCCTTCTTTAAATTATTAATGTCAAGAAAAGCATTAATGGATTTCCTAATGTTGACCTGCCCTTATATTCCTGGAATAAACTTTCACTCATTATGCTGTATAATTTTAATATGCAGTTGGGACTGGCTTACTAATAATTTATTTAGAATAAGTACATCTATGTTTATAAGTCAATGCAACCTATAGTTTACTCTTTTGTGAGCTCTCTTAATCAGGTTTAAGTATCAGAGTGCACACCAGCTTAGTAAAACGAATTAGGAAACATCTACCATTTTATACTTTCTACAAATTTATATAGCATGATAGTAATCTGTTCTTGCGAAGTTTTAAAGAGTATGTTCATCTATTTGGGCCAGCATTATTGTCATATATCTTGTATCAGTGTTTTTACACTATTCTATCATTTAAAAGTAAAATTGTATTCTTCCTTTTGTCATATGGACTTTGTTATTTGCTTTAAATTTTCTACTAATTTTTCAAACTACTATTTGAGCCTATATTACTTTCTAAAACTATTGATTTAAGTATTTTGCCTTCTTTTATCTTTAGAGAATTACTGTGGAATAGATATTAATACCCTTACTTTGCATTTGTGGAAACTGCAACCTAGTAACTTTAAACTATTTGCTGGATTCTAGTGTCCTAGCTCTTCATTAAACTCTAAACTTCTGGGTACTTGGTGTCCTGTGCATCATTACGTCCTGTATTTCCCTATGGCGCCAGGTAGATTATAAACATCCAATAATTACTTGTAGAATTGAACAGAGTCCACTTCTGCCTGATCCAAAGATTGTTCCATGAGTTAGTAGGGAATGCTGTTTTATTGCTGCTTCTGATTTTTCTGATGATAATTGTCTCAACATAAAACAAACCAAGTTATTTTGTTTGAGTTCAGGAAATTTCAAGAGGACAAATTTTATATTTCTTTTTGTTAGTTAACTTTATGTGGGTACAATTTACTTACAATGTAAGACAAATATTTTTAGTGTAGATCTGGATTAGTTATGTCAAAGGTATAACTCCATCTAATCATTACCCAAGTCAAGATATGCATTTCCGTCACACAGGAAAATTCCCACTGGACATTTGCAACAAATCTCCTCTCATCCTTGTCACTAAGGAACCATTGAACTACTTTCTGTCACTGTGGGTTAGCTTTAACTATCTCAGAATGTCATCTAAGGAAGTCACACAAAGATACTGTTTTATTTTGTTTTGTTTTGTTTTTGTATCTGTCTTATATCACATAGCATGTTTTTGAGATTTATTCATGTTGTTATCAGAAGCTAATTATTTTATAGTTGGGTATATCATTTTAATAAGTATGCTACAATTTTTTTATCCATTTTCCTATTCATGGGCATTTGAATTGTTTTCAGTTTTTGGCTAACATAAATAAATTTGCCATAAACATTAAAGCTCATGAACTTTTGTGGGTCTGACATTTTATTTTTCTTAAGTAAATACTGAGTAAAGTTGCCTTGCTTCCTATCATAAAGTGAAAACATTTAAGAGTTCATCATTAAGTACAATATTCACTATGAGCTTTTATAACATGTCTGTATTTTACAAAAGTTTCCTTTTAGTTCTAGTTTCTCAAAAGTTTTTATCATGAGTAGATGCTAATTTTTTAAAATTTATTTTCTTGCATCTACTGAGATAATAAAATAATTATGTCTTTTAATCTCTTAGTATAACAATTTATGTTGATGTTATAAAATGTTAAACCAACCTTGCATTCTTGGGTAAACTCCATTTTATCTTGTTGTATTTTCCTACTTATATATTGCTCCCTTTTTCTCTGGTGTCCTTTCCCAATGATTCAAGCTGCTTCAGCAGTACAAAACTCTGATTTATGCCTCCACAGCTTAGTAGCTCATTGTCCTTTGCCTGGTCTCTAACTTCTGTGCAATCATTGGGAAATTGTCTGTGTTATAAACCCAGGGTGATGCCCAAGCTGCTTACCTTTAGTTTCCTTTCTCTCAGGGATTCAGTATTTTCCTGCCTATTGTTCAACAGCTATTAATAGTTAATTCATATGTCATACAGGTTTCTAGTTGTACATGGAAGGAAAACTAACAGTACATCAGTATTTACTTTGTTATGGTCAATAATAGAGCCAGAGGCACATATGAATTTAATTTATTCATCTTAGAAAGAATCAACAGAATAAAATGATTCATCAACTTTAGAAATTATATTTGGGTTATATGCTTAAGGAATACCCAAAGGAAGTCAGAAAGAAGGAAAGAACAATGATTTCTATGAAACTATTATAAATTAAAGGAATACACAGGCATAATTAATGAGATCTTATTTTGCATTACTCATATTTTATGACTTCATGTATTATCAAAAATATTTTTCACAAAACTAGACATAAATACAAAGCCTAATCATATTTTCATATTTCAAAATGAGAAAGACAGGGTTTTTATTAAATATGTGAAACTTTTTTTTTTTTTGTCTTGTGTTTCAAGAAGCATAGAGAAGAGATAACACATGAGGGAAAAAAGATAGCAAAATGCATTCTGAATTGAGTACTTAATATCCACCTTAATCTTCTGGCAGGTGAGGCCCTGTAATTATATTATACCTGAAAAAAAATAAAGGCCCATCAATTGCTTTATAAATGTTCTTTAATCACAAGCTTTCTTCTTAAGGGAAAAAATTCTCATTTTTCATTTCATAATATTGTTCTCCTTTGAGGAGAAAATTTTACTTTTCTGAAACATACTCAATTTTAATATACAAATATATTATATTACTTCTATTTAACTTGATAAAGTTGATGTTTCTTGATTTTTTCATTTTTTGAAATACACCTCTCTTTCCCTCTTCTCATAACACACACATACACACACGTGCACACACAAGTTATGCACACACCTGCACAGATACTTACTTTATTTTTATTATATTGTAATATTTACAAATTACATAATTATTTTAAAGTTATTACTCTACCCCAAAGTTCTTGCAGTTAATGACTTTTTGATAGCCTTTGACTTTGCAACAATATCCATATTTTCTTAGGCTTAATTCTCTATTTACTTGGTTAATTAAATTGGTATACCACTAGCCTTTCTTATTAAAACTTTCTTCTTTTGAATTCCTAGTGTGACACATTTGTTAATTTGTGTGTCTCATAGAGTAATTTTTAAGATTAATTTTTGGATGTCAATTTATGAAGATTTACATATTTTTAGATTATATTTTTATTGCCATCCCATATAAACTTGGCTGGGATTAAAATTTAGGTTTTACTTTTCACCTCTAAAATTTGTCTTAATACCAGAAAAAGTATAATACCAATGATTAGTTGTTCCTTTATAAGGTTCTAGTATCCTTATTAGCAATAATCCTTGGATTTTTCTAACCAAGAGAATAGGTGCTAAGGTAAAATGTACCAACTTTTTAGGTGGTCATGCTTACACTATTTCAGTTATGAATCTTTGATAAATTACAGATTGATTTTATCAATCCAATACTATTGGCTTAGAGCTGAAAAAATTTCCTCCAGGTCTTGTTATTCATTATCTAATATCCTTAACTGTTAGCATTGCAAATTGTCATCATTTTTTTCTGTTAGAAAGGCTTATAGGTTTTTAGCCTTATGACATTTAAACTGGAACAATTGTACTATTATAAAAATCTCCCCATGGACTAAGAAAGTTTCTTTGTGACACATTCCCATTCAGTGATCAACTACAAAGATTACATTATAATTCTATAACCTCATTGAAATTTCCTGGTATTTATACTTTATATAAACATATTTATTAAGTATTTACTCTTGTGTGCTTTTTTTTTTGCACTCATGTATCTCTGAGATTCATCTGAGTTGTATGTAATAGGAGCTTATTTATATTTATTTTGATGTGTAGATCTCCATTGAATAAAAGTACCACCATTTGTAGGTATTTGAGTTTTTCTAGTTTAGAGAATGATTATGAATGAAGTTTCTATGACTATTCTTGAAGGAGGCCTTCTCCATCTGCAACCTAGGAGTAAAACTGTTATGCCATGGGGTAAGCATATGTTTACTTATATTAGAAACTGCATAACAGTTTGGCAAGCAGGATGTGCTATCAGACACTCTCATCAGTAATGAATGAGAATTCTAGTTGCTCCACATACTCATCAACAATCGATAGTCTTTTTAGTTTTAGACAGTTAGTCTAACAGGTATCTGGTGGTATCTAATTGTGGTTTTAAATTGCGTTTCCTTTATTACAAATGATGTTGAGCATCATTTCATGTGCTCATTTGCCATCCCTATATCTTCTTCTGGTGAAAACATTTTGCGCTTTTAAAATTTATTTTTATTTATTTTTGAATTTTTTTGTATATATTCTTGATATAAGTCTCTTATCAATGTGTGATTTCTAAATTTTTACTACTTGTCTGATCTGTCACAGAGCAGAAGTTCTTAATTTTGATGAATCCAGTTTGAGTTTCTCTCTTAAGGATCATGGCTTTTTGATGCTATATTCTATGTTTTCTTGTTTGTCATATAACTTTAAGTTTCATATTTGTCAATTATAAATTTTAAATTAAATTTCATAACATGCCAGGTATGAATCAAAATTCACTTTTTTCATATTGATATCAAATTGGATAATTTATCCAATACTTTGTTGAAAAGATAATACTTTCTCCAGTAATTTTATGTCCATTTCAAAAATAAAGTAATGATATAGATAGAGATAGAGGGAGATGTTAGAGATAGAGATGGAGATGCAGATGGAGATAGAAATAGATGAGTTTATTTCTGGACTTTATCCAAAAACATTTTTCTATTTTTATGTAAATATGACACTTTTAATTATGGTAGCTTTATAATAAGTCTAGAAGTCAGATCATGTTAATTTTCTGATTTTATTTTCGTTTTCAAAGTTGTGTGCCTATTCCAATTCTTCTGTATTTCCCCATGAATTTTAGAATGAGCTTGCCAATTTCTACTAAACAAACAAATGAAAAATTTCCTCATATTTACTTAGGTTCTTACTGGATCTGTAGATCAATTGGCAGCGAACATCTGACATCTTAACAATCGGTTTTCCATTCCATAAGCATAGTATCTCTCTCCATTTTTTTAGACCTTATATTCTTCAGTTATGTTTTATGGTATTTGCTATTTAGGTCTTCCACATTCTAAATTGATCCATATTTCATATTTTAATAGTTTTATTAGGATATAATGCTTACACCACTTAGAGTTGACTTCACAGTCATTATGGTGTTCTTTGAAGCATGATGTCCTATTTATCAATTTTTTTTGGTTGCTTGTACTTTTTGTGTCTTATCAAGGAAATCATTGCCTAATCCAAGATCATGAAGATGTAAACCTAGGGGATATGTAGTTTTACCTCTAACATTTAGGTCATTGAATACATTTTGAGTTAATTTTTGTACTTGTCAGGTCAGGATCCAGCTTAATATTTTTTTTTGCATGTGAATGTACAGTAGTCAAAGCACCATTAATCAAAAAACATATAAATAATAAGAACAAATGCTAGATTGTAACAGATAAAAATAGCCCAGCATTTTCCTAACAGTGAGGAAGCCAATATGTTCTACAGTGAGACATACACTGTTCTAAGTCCTGGATTGTTTAATGAATAAAACAGGCATCTCACTTTCCTTATGGTGATTATACTCTAAATCTAGAGAAAGGTGATATCTGTTATTATTGAATATTTTAAAAATAATAATAATATTAAAAGTTAAAAATCAAATATGTTAGAAATGTAGCATATGTATGCTTAATATTCATTTCAGAATTCTTTACCACTTGTTGAGAAGATGTAAATTTTGCATAATTTCATGAAGTCTCAAATAGTTCATGTTATTAAATGCCAAATTTAGTATTTATTTTTATGATTCTGATTCTCTTAACTCAAAATGTTTTATAAGAGCAAAAGAAAGTCCTTCAAAGCCTTATGAGATTATTTTAGGACTGTGCAGAACATTCCTCCCCCACCCCCCTTGAAGAAACAGGAAGTCATATCTGCCCAAGAATAAACAAACTCCACAAGGCAATTTAAATTTGGTCTGGAACTAAGAATCCACAGATTTGGGTTGATTCTAGACATAAAGAAACATTGTCTCCTTCTTCCTCATTATTATCCTGACTAGTCTCCTGCCATTGCATAATTATGGACCACGATCAAATTCTGTGTTCAACCTAATTTAAAAATTTTCAACTTCTAAAGGATTGTTATTCATTAAAAAAATAATAAATTGTTTTATTTCATAGTATGTATTTCTATATGAAATTAGATGGTACCCAGAAGGAAAAAAAAATTCTATTTAATTGATACTCAAGTCAAAAAAAAAAAATTCTCTCCAACTGAAAAGCAATATAAGGCTAAGTGGAACATGAAGGACTTGGAAAAGATTCAAAGGCCAGCCATTAAAAAAACATCTGTCTGGAATGGCTTAGCTATTCACAAGCAGACAGAGCAGGTCTAGGCCAAAGTGTTTCATGAGGTCCTTTGCAGCTCAGATGGGCAATGATTATCTAAATTCATGTTGGAACATGAGATTAAGGGAAACTGCAATAACCAGAATCCCATTATAATTCAATTTGAAACTGGCTCTTGTCCCCACAGCAGTCTCACTAGAAGTACCTAACTTAAGAAATAAAATAATACCCACACAGTTGAAGTAGCCTATACAGGACTACTACAAAAAAATATTGCCCTGCTGCTACAAGCCCTGAAGAGAACTTCTATCTTGAATTGGATTCTATCATTTTCATGCATGATTTTATACTCTTTGTGTTTGTGTGTCTGTGTTCACATATGTACAAATATACATATAATTGCTATTTTACTTTCCATTAACTTAGTTACCACTTAGCATGTTGATTTGTGAAATTTTAATTTGTTTATTTTCATAACTATTTGTATTTAATTGTGTAATTATTTCATAATTTATCCATTCTTTTGTTGATGAACAATTAGGTTGTTTCCAATTTTTCTTATTATAAAAAGAGTTGCTGTAAACATTCTTTTATCTTGGGTAACATGCATGAATTCTTAGATTATATATCTAGAAGTGGACTTGGTGGATAAAAGAATATATCTTTAGCCAATATTGTCTCTCAAGGGGCTATAATATTTTACACTTCTCCTATCAGTCTCTGCTGTATTCTGCTCTATGTCCTCTGCAATATTAGGTAATGTGGACTGTTGGAGGAGGTCATCGAGAGGACAGGAACACGGGTTGGCCTGTGAGATGGATCTATGCAATCAAGGGCTCCTTATTCTCTGCCCTGTCCTTAAAATGTATGTTCTGCCCACTGTTCCTACAGTGGGAGTTGTTTTCAAGACACAACTTTGAGAAATGTGTTGTTGAGACCATTTGGACAGTATATGTAACTGAACCCAGTTAAGGACTACATAACAACTTTTAAGATTCTGGTGGGCAGGTATAGAGATCTATTAATCTTGTGGCCACCCAAGACAAGCCTCCTATCTATATATTAAGTTCCTTTGCTTATTAAAATTGTCACCTACTAATTTGGAGTTGTCTGTCTCTTTCTTCAGCTTCTCCTTGCCTTCCATGTATAGGGGTTAGTTTCAGATTTTACCTTAGAAAATCTTGAGTTTACAAACTAACACTGGCTTCTTAATTTTTATAAAATATTGAATTATTCATCACTCTGGTTTCAATTTGTGTTTTCTTGATTTCAAGAGTGGTGCAATATCTTAAAGATTTTTTAGCCACTATGATTTCTTCTATGGATTGCCTATTTATAGTATTTGCTATTTTCTATTGGGTGATTTTTGTTTTCCTTATTTATTTGTATGTATAAGATATATACTAAATGTCAATTCTTTTCTGTTCAATATCTTGCAAATGTCTCTTTGCCTTCTGACTTGGCTTTGTCACTTTTTGAATGGGGTCTTGTGATAACCAAAAGTATTTTATTTAGTATAGTGAATTAACATTTCCTTTAATAAATGTTTATCTAAAAAAGCTTTATTCTAATCTGAGGAATATATTTTCTTCTAAAGCTTTAAAATATTGTTTTTTAGTATGAGATGATAATTGACACAAATCGATTTTTGTGTATGTTGTGAAGTAGTGAAGTAGAGAAGTGGTCATCATCATTATTACTATATGAAAAGCTTTTATTGAAGAGTTTATCCTTTTCCTATGACTTATCTTATGTTCATTAGCATTTAATTTGGATTTAAATTCACTTGAGTTTCCTGAAGAGACAACATTTTTTCTGAGAACAATTATAATTTTGTTGCTAGCCCTGAATTCCTTTTTTTTACCTATTACACAGATAGGTAGGATCTCTAGTGTATTATTTGATATAAAGGATGATAATGAATATGTTTGCTGATTGTTAGAGAAAATACTGAGTTTTAACATTAAGTGTGGAAGCTTGCAGTACTGTTTTTGTTTTCTTCATAGATATGAAAGAGGAATTAAGAAGGCAAACATGAAAGATACAGTTACTACATAAAGGTCCATGCCAGCATTTGGATAATTAGATCTTTCTACCACTTATTCCCACACCAATAGCATACATCCACATCTTGTTCAGCCAAACCATTTTTTTCTGGTGGAGAAGGTTGAACAATGATGTGAATTTCTTCAATAGCAAATGTCCTATCATGTTAATTCACTGTTGTTTTTGGAGAACTGCTTACTTTCACATCAGTTTATTTATTTATGAACCTCTGTGTCAGCACCGAGCTAATCAAGAAGAGAAGGTTTCAATGGTAAGACACCCAATTGGAAGAACGCACAAGGAGCCGACATGAGACTGAAACGGCAGGTGCCAACTTTATTGGGGGCAGTGCACTTCTGCTTCTGCTCTTCTTCTGTTCCCCTTCTTGTGCTCCCCTTCTGCTCCCCAGGGAACGCATGGCTCCACACATATCAGAGTGCAATAGTGGCATTCAGCCACACATGCATGATACAATAAGCTGTATTATGTTTACATATTTTAGGTGCAGGTGCCCTACTACACTAATGTAACATTCTAAATCCAGGGTCCTATTTCTAGCCACCAGCTTGGATCACAGGCAGATCTGGAACCCACATTCTGTACATAAACAGTATAAAGAAATAATTACATAACAATGGGGAAAAGAAATTCTATCTATGTTCTTTATGCCATAATTCTTATTTTTCTTCTATCAAGTAAAAACTATTAACTTATACTAAAAGGGAAAAAAATAGAACAAAGTTCTGATTTGAAGTCAGCAAGGTATTCATTATTTTCAAGCACATGTTTAAAGACTCCTTATCTCCCTAACTAGACATGTGTCTTTTTTCTAGGGTTTTCTTCCACTGCAGCCCAATCAAGCACTGATTTTCAATCTATTAATCCCTCTTGCACATTTGTACATTTTGATTACTTGTGATTTACTTCCCTCATCAGCCTTACTCCCTTTCTTACTTCTTGTCATAATAATTGACCTCTTAATTATTCTATATTTAGTAAAGACATTAACACCTGTCTCACCTCAACCTTGGTTTTCCCTTCCAAACCTTTACTTCAATCTAACTACCCACTCAATGCTTGCTTTCTCTATTTCCTAATGCTAAAATACTACTACTTCAAGAATGTGTCCAGTCCAGCACATTCTCTCTGTATCAGCATCCTGTCTTCATTATGTGTGTGTGTTTGTGTGTGTCCACTTAGAATTGTCATAAATAATAATATTTTTTTTCTAGACATCCTTTCCTTTGGAAACCCTGATCTGAAAAAAGATCAGAGTTTAGACAATCTTAAATGAACCCAAACCTCTGAATTTTCTTTGCTATTTCTGATCACCTAAGCATCACTAAAGAAAAAAAAAAGTACATTTGCATTTAAGTTATCTTTCAATAAATATTTGAGAATGTTTGAGAATGCTCAATATATATTTGAGTACCTATTTACTACCAGGCACTGATACAGGTATCAGAGTCATACACGGTAAATAAGAAAAAGAAAAACAAAGTCTGTATTTTAATATATATAAATTCACTGAAATTTGCTACATATTTAAATATATGAGAACAGCAACAACAGAATCGGAGCACTATCCTACCAGATAATAGAATATCATATAAAGCCAAGTTTATCTTATTCACACCAACCATCTGCCAGAACCTCTAATTTTCTGAACTTTTTGACACTGTACGAGCCATTTCTTCTCAACGTAGGACACAATTTTTGTGGACTGGAGTCCTTTATGGGTGTGTGTGTGAGTGTGTGTGTGTGCATGTGTGTGTATGTGTGTGTGTGTATAAAGCTAAAAGGAGTACAGAAAATGTTAATAGTATTTTTTTCTAAATTTTAAAATTGTAAATTACTTTATTTTTTAATACTTTTTACACTTTTCTCTGCTTTCTAAATTTTCTGTAGCAATCAAGCATTACTTTCCTCATTAAAAATAAGTATTTCTAAAGTGTGTGAAACTAACAGCTATGAGAAGCTAAAAGGTTTTTAGATAATTTTAAAAATAAACATAATCTGGTTATGTGAGGCTTTATTATCCCTTCTGTGAACATAACAACAACAACAACAACAGAGTTTATTTATTCAGGGAATTTCTAGTGATATCAATTCTTCTATATGCAAACTGAGGAATAGACTCATTCAAATTTAACAGAGGTTTAAAAACATTTATTATCCTTGAACAATAACCATACTGTATCATCAGAGACTGAAAAATGTAAATATGTATATATTTATAAAGAGCCTGTATCCAAGTGATATGTAACAATAGACAATAGTATTAACGTATATTTTGTAAGCTAGCTACATATTTACATAGTACTATTGTTCATTGTACTTACTCTTAATTTGCTGAAAATTTACCTCTATTTCATAAACAGTTGAACTATGTTAATGTTAGCTTTATAAAACTGAATCAGACATTTATCATTTACTTAGAAACTTTAAAAAGAGCATATACACTAGTCAATCTATGTTATTCTTTACCTGCTAAGCTCCTAAATATTATTTTTTATAATTAACAACATACTCTGTTTTGTTCTGCCTAGAGAAATTTGTCATTATTTCTATTCTTGTCTGATGGATTGGATTGAGATATTACAAAATGCAATTTGGCAAAGAGAGAGAACAGAATACTATAATAGGTCAGTGCAGGTGACTTTAATGATATTTTTAGAACAGAATTGCCCTGCAGGGTCAGTATGTTTAGGGTTTAAGTTAGGTATAAGCACCTGACAGTAAGGAAAGGCAGCAAATAAAAAGGAGAGGAAAATTAAAAATGAGAGAAAAGGAGTTACACTCTATAATGCTTATTTTCCTTTGAGGAGGTTATTCTACTCCAGAAAGACTAGTTGCTATTTACATTGAGATTAATATATATTCATCACAGATTATGTGACCACCACAGCTACCTATACTATTAATCATTTTTTCCCAGATTTATTGAAGAATAATTGACACATAAAATTGTACATATTTAAAGTATATATGATAATATGGTATACATATACACTATGAAATGTTTACTATGATCAAGATAATAAACACATCAATCACCTCATATAGTTAACTTTCTCTTTTTATTCCTAGTAAAAATGCTTAAGATGTACTCCAACAAATTTCAAGTATACAATACCATATTAACTATAGACACCATGCTGTATATTAGATCATCAGAAATTTTTTCATCTTATAACTGAAATCTTTGATCTATATCTCCCCATTTTTTCCACTTCTCAGCCTCTGTTAATTATCATTATACAATCTGTTTCTATAAGATGGACTTTTAAATTTTTTATTTATTTATTTTTTAGATTCCACATATAAGTAATACTATACAGTATTTGTCTTTCTCTATCTGGCTTATTTCACTTAACATAATATAATCCAGGTTGAGCCTGGATATTGTGGCAAATGGAAGTATTTCCTTCTCTTTTAAGTCTAAATAATATGCCATTTTAAAATTATGACATACTATACATACTATATATTTTTTTATCCATTCATCCATCAGTGGACACTTAGGTTTTTTCTGGCCAATGAAACAGAATAGAGAGCCCAGGAATAAACCCACACATACATGGTGAACAAATCTTTGACAAAGGCACTAAGAATACACAATGGAGAAAGGATAGTTACTTCAGTATGGTGTTGGGAAAACTGGTCATCCACATGCCAAAGAATAAAACTGGACACTTTTCTTATACCACTAATAGAATTAACTCAAAATGGATCAAAGACTTATATGTAAGACCTGACACTAAAACTCCTAGAGAAAAACAAAGAAAAAGCTCATTGACTTTGAACTTGGCAATAAGTTTTTGAACATGCCACCAGATTACAGGTACTAAAAGCTAAAATAAATGAGTGGGACTACCTTTAATTAAAAACTTCACAGCAAAATAAATTTTTAGCAAAATAAAAAGGCAATCAACAGAATGTGAGAAAATATTTGCAAATCGTGTATATAATAAGGGGTCAATATCCAAAATATATAAAGAATTCATACAATTCAATAACAAAAAATACAAATAATTTAATCAAAAAAAATGAGCAAAGAACTTCAATAGGCACTTTTTCAAAGAGGACATACAACTGGCCAACAGGTACATGAAAAGATGCTCGACATCACTTGTTATCATTGAAATGAAAGTTAAAGCCACAATGAGGTATCACATCACCCTGTTAAAATGACTTTTATCAACAAAACAAGACATGATGAGTGTTGGCAAGGCTGTGAAGAAAAGGGAATCCTTGTGCACTGTTGGCGGGAATGTATATTGGTATAGCCATTATGTAGAACAATGTAGCGGTTACTCCAAAAATTAAAAATCGAGCTATCAATAATAACATCTAGTTAAAGAAATCCAGTCTTATCAACACTTCCTTGTGAATTGACCTAATAATACACAGTTTAAAGTTTCTTAGGATAGATCCTGAACATAATTTGTCTTAGGGCTACACTGCTAAGGCTTTTCTGAGGGCTCTGCCTAATGTCTTGTCAATTATGAGACATTTCCTCTCTGCCTCTTGGGCATACAGACTGTTTCCAGGCCCTCTGTGAGGCCTGGAAATAGTTCAATTACTCCTTCCAGGTGGTTCTATTTTTCTGGCCTTATATAATTTTTTCTCTCAAATGTATACAGATTGGTGGCAATGAATTGTTGGGATTCCTCTGCCTGATTTCTGTAACCTTTTAGAACCTTTTAGATTCCTTTTAGGCCACTCTGAATTCTGATTTCTCTCTCAACACAGCCTCTAGTTGTCCTACTTCTTTCTGTGCTGCATCCTGAACACTTCATACAAGCAATAAGCTGGTGCAACCATATAGATCTCCTTGTTCATTTCTGTTCTCTCAGGGATCACAGTCCTGAGCTATTTGTGATCAAATGTATGAAAACAAGTGTAGATTCAGCCCATTGTTCAAATTGTTTATTTTTTATTTTTTTTTTTTTTTTGTCAAATGAGGTTGTTGCTCCATCTTGGCTGGAAACAAAAATTCTGTATTTTGTGTATTTTATAATTTTCATTTTAGTTGTAATCTTTATTTCAATTTTTAAAATTATTTTTCTGAAGCTTGACATATTAATGCAATTCCATGTGATTTTTAACCTGAAACCTATGTGTTTGTCTGAGTAAAGAGAAAAAAATACCTGAAGAGAATAAAATTTTAATAGGTTTTTAGAATAATAAATTTTAATAGTTTTTAAGAAGAATTTAGAATAAAATTTTAAGTTTTTTTCAAGTTTGTACACTTTTCAGTCTTTCATGTGTTTCTCACATCGATAATAATAATAAACCGTTTTTATGAACTTAATGTTTGTGTCCCTCCAGATTTGTATGTTGAAGTCTTAACCCTCAAATATATGGTATTTGGATATGTGGCCTTTTGAGAGGTGATTTAGGTTAGCTGAGGTCATGAAGGTGGCTCTCTCATGCTGAGATGAGTGTCCTTATAAGAAGAGACACCAGAGAGTTTGCTCTCTCTTTCTTATGTGTACATAAATAAGAGATCATATGAATGCACTGTGAAATGGTAGCCACCTATAAGCCAAGAGAAGAACTCTCAGAATTAAATCTCCTTGCCTCTACCTTGATCTTGGATTTTTTAGCCTCCAGAACTGTGAGAAATATACTTCTGCTGTTGAAGCTAACCAGTCTGTAGTATTTTGTTATCGAACCCTAAGTTAACTGAGACAAATGTATGTAGAAAAGATTAAAGTTGTTTTTTCCTATAATGAGCATGTTAGAAATGAGATTAAAGGACCTAAAGCACGTAAGTTATTGCCACCAAATGTGTCTGCTACTATGTAGTTAAATGAGATGTGTGCGCATTTAGATAGGAATTAATTTTTCCCTGTGCAAGGAGAAGCTGAATTCAAGGTCTGTGATTTTTTTTTTAGCAGAGAATATTTATCGAATGAGTGGGATGTAGAGTTTGGCTAACTGAATTGAATCCTGGCACTCTTAGACATTGACTGCAAGACCATGTACAATTTACTTTGAGTCTCTCATCTGTTAAATTGGAATAGCAATAATAGCTTTTATCACATACTTTTTAAAGTATTTAAATGAAAAAAATCATGTAAAACTCTTATAACAGTGACACACTAATTTATTGATAATTTTAGTGATTATTTTATCACTACCAATTATGGTTCTTTGGACAAGTAAGTCATTAACCTTTCTAAATTTGTTTTCTTACCTCTAAATAGAAATAATAAATCTTATACTTAGCTTATAGAGAAAAGAGATAATGTTTGTTAGCTATTAAAAACAATTTCATTCAGAGTATATGTTAATAAATATTTTAATTTTATAAAATAATTATAACTAGTTCTATTTTTGATATTTTAGAATTAACTTTATTGTTTCAAAAATGTTTTCACTAACAGTTCTTTAATATGTGTGTGTATATATTTTCCCCTAAGAACATGCCACTTCTTATTTATTCAGAGATGTGATAGAAAAATAAACTTTATTTCAATGCATTGATTTGTCAGTGTGGTGATCACAGGAGTGGGTGGGTGTTCTATAGTTTTAATGCATCCTTGTTGAAACACTGCATGAGTTTACACTAGACCAAAAAGCATAAAGATGACATCAAGATTATGTTCGTCTGGTAGCAGAATTATTGGGACAGAATGTAGGGGAAAAAATGGCATTGATTCTTGTTTAAATTAAAACAAGTGTGATTTTTCCCAGTATCAATTTTACTTAATGGAGGACTGCAAAAAATGATGAACTACAATTCTTTCTAATGACAGAAACAATTAATTTCAAGTTTAACCAACAGGACCAATAATAGCAACCATATTTAGGTTTTCTTAATTTTATCAGTCTATCAAATTTACAGTTTGAAGTTGTTTACAGTAGCTCTTTTAAACTAATGCACTAATAAGCCTGGATATGTGTCAGATATGGCAGTTCTTCTAGGAATATTCTAGGAATTTTTTTTTATTTTGAGATAGATGTAGTACAGTGGAAAGGACTAATACAGAAAAATCCCATGTACTCTTTACTAGTTTTCCATAATGCTAATATAGTCAAAACGATAGTACAATATCAGGACCGGTATAGTGACAGTGATGCAGTCATGATACAGGACATTTTCTTTAGCACCAGAATCCTTCATTGTGCTCCTTTAGAGCCACACTTCTCTCCTACCCGTACCTCTCTTTAACCTCCAGCAATTGGTAGTCTGTTCTCTTTTTCTATAATTTTGTCATTTCAAGATTTTATGTAAATGGGTTACACAGCGTGTAACCTTTAGGGATTGGCATATTTAACTCATAATTTTCTGGGGCTTTGTCCAGGTTACTGCGTGTATCAAAAGTTCTTTCCTTTTTATTGTTGAGTGTCAATTTGTTTAACCATCCCTTCATTAAAGAACATTTGCATTGTTTTCAGGTTTAAACTATTATGAATAAAGCTGCTATAAACATCTGTGTATAGATATTTGTGTGTGTGTATGAACATATGTTTATTTCTCTGGGATAGGTGTGCAGAAGTGCAATTTCAGGATCATAGAGCAGTTGCATGTTTTGTTTTTTAAGAAACTAAGAAACAGTTTTCCAGAGTGGCTTTATCATTTTACATTCCCATGAGCAATGAATAAACGATACAGTTTTTCTGCATTTTGGCCAGGATCTGGTATTATCATTATTTTTTTATTTGTTTTAGTCTTTGAGATATGTGAGTAGTGATTACTCATTGCTCTTTTAATTTGCATTTCCCTACTGGCTGATAATGTTGAACACCATTTCCTGTGGTCCTTTACCATTTGAACAATTTTTTTTTTTTTGGTAAAATATGTCTTTATGTCTTTTGTCTATTTTCCAGTTAGATTGTTCAATTTTTTTTTTATTGCTCTGATTTAGGAGTCCTTATATATTCGAAACACTATCTCTTTGTCAAATATGTGTTTGGCAATTACTTTTTCCTTCTCTGTAGTTTATATTTTCATCCTGGTAACAGGGCCTTTCACACATTAAAATTTTTTAATTTTGATGTCCAGTTTATAAAAAATAAATTTTTATTTATTACACTTAAGTGTCAAGTCCTACAATCCTTTCACTAGACCTTGATTCCAAAGATTCTCATTTATGTCTTTTTAAAGTTTTATACTTTTACACATTACATTTAAGTTTGTCATTTGTTTTAAATTTTTTCACATATAAGGTATGGAATTTTTTTACTGCCTAAAGATGCCTATTTATTCCAGTACCATTTTTTGAAAAGGCTGTATTTCCTTAATTGAATTTATTTTTCAACTCTGTCATTTGTTAGTGGATGTATCTGGGGGAATCTACTATATTCCAATGATCTATGTGTCTATCCTTCCACCAATACTAAACAGTCGATTACTGGAGAAATTTAATTAGTATTCAAATTAGGTAGGCTAATTCCTCCCACTTTATTATTTTTTATGAAAATTGTTTTTTTCTAGTTCCTTTGCCATTCCTTATAAATTTTAAGTTAACTCATATATCAGTTTGGGAAGAACTGATATCTTTAGTATGTTGAATCTTCCAATACTTAGACATGGTATCCATATAGATATTGATTTTTTTCATCAGTGTTAGTTTTTCAGCATAAAAGTACTGCAGGTGTTTTGTTAGATTTGTATGTAGCTATTTTTGTATGTGTGAGTATTGGTAAATGTTACTAAATTTTAATTTTGTTGCCCACATATTCATTTCTAGTACAATTGACTTTCTATATTTATCTTATGTCTTATAAACTTGCTGAATTTACTTAAAAATATTTTCTAGATTCCTTGGTATTTTCTATGCAGAAAATCATGTCATCTGCCAGTAGAGACCATTTTATTTTTTCCTCTCCATTTGTGTGCTTTTTATTTCCTTTTTCTTATTACACTGGCTGGAAATTCCAGCACAATATGGAATAAAAGTGGTAAGAGCCTTGTTCTTGATCTTATGGAGAAAGCATTCAATCTTTCACTACTAAGTTTAAAGTTAGCTGTAAGCTTTTTGTAGAATTTTTTTTATCAAATTGAGATTTTTTTTTACTCCTTTTTCTTTCAGTTCCTATCTTAATTTTTTTCAAATTTTTTCTGCATCAATTCATAAAACAATGTGATATTCCTTTTTTCACTTAATAGAGTAGATCACGCTGATTGATTACTGATTGATTGTTAATATTGAACCAGATTTAGGTCCCTGGAGAAACTCCCCTTGGTCATGGCATATAATTATATAGATACACATACACAAACATACACACATGCGCGCGCACACACACACACACACACACACTGCTGAATTCTGATTGCTAATATTTTCTTAAATATTTTGCATCTATATTCATGGGGACATTGATCTGCAGTTTTATTTTATGTCTGCTTTTGGCATCTGGAAAATATTAGCTTCATAAACTGAATTGGAAAGTGTTTCTTTCTCTTTTATTTTCTGGAAGAGATTTAGTAGAATTGGTATTAATTCTTTTTTAAAGTTTTGTTAGAATTCTTCAGTGCAACCGCCTGTCCCTAAAGAGTTCTTTTTTTTTTTTTTTTGGAGTTTTTAAAATTATGGACTCAAATTTCAGAGTAATTATATTCCAAAATTAAATATTTCATATGGGATGAGTTGTGGTAGTTTATGTGTTTTCATCTTCTAAAAAGGACTAACACTTCCATCTATTTTGCAGTTGTCATGGATATAAAATGAGATGATGTATGTGAAAGTGCTGTATAAATACATAGTGGTTTATAGAGTAAGTTATTAACACAATTAAGGCCTGGCTATGCCTTATGTTATTGCAATCAGATATAGCTCAATACTCATTAAAGTTTGAATAATATATTCTTTCCCTGAGAGGTTTTTTTTTTTTTAATCTTTGTAACATTTCTCTAAAGTGTAATTTTGAAAATAGGCCTATGTCTTTTGTAGTTGTAACTTAGAGTAATAACACTGATATACTACAAAATATGAGAGTTCAGAAGATATTATAGACATAAAATAGTCAAACACCTTTAATGATATATGCCTTAATGAACAGCGCTAGAATTAGAAATTTATAGCCAATAGTATATTAAGTAAAGTGATCAATATACAATTGACAATATATTTGTAAGCCTGTAGGTATGCAATTTATTGGGCTCACCATATGTATATGATCATATTCCATCAGCAATTGGCAAAGAGTGAGCTGTTCTAACATTACCATTTTTGTTTTGAGCCTAATACTCTGTTCAGCTGATGTCTAGCCTTTTACTTGTTAGAATTTTATGTTTAATTATAATTATTTTTAGCAACATGTTGATGTTCCAAAGACATCTACAGATAATAGTTACATAAAACAAAATAATCATTAGGTGATAGGAAAGTATTAATGTGAGCATAATGTATGCTTTATAAATCACTGATGGATGCCAGTTTAATAACATTCACTACAATGTTCATTGCTCAAGATTTCTTAATTAAGAAAGAATTTGTAATTTATATATTAAAAATTTGTGAAAATGATATCGTTCTTAACAGATAACTTTCCTGGATATTACTCATTTAGTGATTGCCAAATTTTAAATCACATAGAATAAAAGTTAGGATAGAAATTGGAAATGCAAAGGAAAAAAATGGGTAGTGTTATCTAAGAGATAAACACTAGATTGATGGCATTAAGGATGTTCACTATGGGGAATGAGAGGAAGATTAAAAGAAACCTGAGGCATTTTCCTGTAATATTTTCAGAATAAGAAAGTCATTCAAGTCTCAGAAATCAGGTATATTTGGCCCTTAGAAAAGCTCTCTTTCACAGAAAAAGCAAGAAAGGAAAGACCTGTTAAACTAAAAGAACAAATAAAATAGTTTCCTTAGTTTTGCTATTTCAAAGGAGGATAATTGGAAAAAAAAAACATAAAACAATATTTGCAAAAAAAAAAATGAACTCAAAGGTGTTTCAGAAAAATATAATCATTATTTGATTAGATAACTTCTTGCTAAAAGAAGTTAAAGTAGACCTTGGAAAACATATTTTTATGATAGAACTACATCTTATTCTAATTTTTCTGTTGTGAGTGTCACATGTATTAAATACTTAAAATTGTGCTTGATGATGAGTATTTGGATGATGGTGAAAAATATGAAGCAACTCTCTTCTTATATTTAGAATTCAAAGAGATAATTTTATCTAAACAAATTTTTAAAAGATAAGTGGGTTATACTTAATACTTACTCAAGTGTTAATTGAACAAGGTTACAGAGATAGCCTCTATCTGGGTTGTGGGTTCGATTAGACAAAGGTTAAAAGAGAAATGGTACTATATAGTCTCCATTTATTTGTTCCACAATGGTTTCATTATGTTATATTATTATTTTATTTATTTATTTGTTTGTTTGTTCATTCATTCATTTATTCCTTTATTTAATTTTTTTATTTTAATCTCTATGGCACCCGGTATTCCTAGGTGGTCTCCCTCCAAGTACTAATCAGGCCCATTGGTTATTTATTTTACCATTAACTTTCATACATAATTCCTTCCATAGCAGAACTATACATCCATAATCATCAAATTCAGATGGCACTTCAAGCCTTTTATCTAACTTTGCCGTCTCGTTTTCTCATCACAAATGCATCATTCTTTTTAAGTTCCCTGCTTAACACCCATTTACTCATTTGCAGCAGAATATTTGCCTATTTCATCAGAAGATAGTTTAATCTCTTTAAATTTCATATCTCCCTCTATAAAGATTAATTTACAATCATATACATACTTACATTTTGTTGTCTAAGTTTATAGAATAATAAATTTTGTTCAAGGCCAAATCCTGTGCTCCTCTTCCTGTAATGTTTTTTCCCAAATTTGTGGCTAATTGCTACTTAATTATTGATGCTTTGTTCAATTAATATCTCCATATCTCCTACACAGGGTCTTCCTTTTTGATACTTTTTTTTTTTTTTGACACCCTGCGTTGTCCACTTTGGGTTTTACATTATCTAATTATATTTATATTGACTTATCAAAATTACTTCACTCTTAGGATATCTATAATTAAACTCCTCATTAATACTTTCTCCTCCCAAAGTCATACTCATGGTTTTACTCAAAATCTACCAATGTTTCACATATTACTCAGAACAAAACTCAAAGTCTTTTCATTGGCTGTTAAGGCCATGTGTACTGTGGTCCCGACTAACCCTGCAATTCATTTACCTCTCTCCCCTTATTCTCTCTGCTTTAGCTGCAATGGCCTCTTTGCTGATTCTTCAATGTGCCCATGATTCTCCTGCTCTGTTTTTTTTTTTTTTAATTTATTTTATTAGTTTTAAGTACACAGTACATTGGTTAGATATTTATGGAGTTTATGTGCAAGGATCCCCCTAATTGCTCTTTCTCTCTCCTCTAGCTCTCTACCTGCCAATACATTAATGCTAACTATGTTCCCTATACCATGCTCCCATCCCTATGACCATCTATTAACTACTAATTTGTACTTCTTTAGCCCTTCACCCCATTCACCTGCTTTGTGGCTTTTAAATTACTGTACTCTTTGCCTGAAATCCTCTTCCTCCAGATATCTACATGCCCCTCTTCTAGAATCTTTCAGATCTCTACTCAAATGTCACCTTGTCAATTAAGTTTACCCTAACTACCCCAGTTAAAATAGCTACCACGTTCTACCACTTGCATTTCTTATTTCTCTTAATTAGCTTTATTTTTTTCTTCAGAGCACTCGCCATTATTTTATGCAATACATATTTATTTAACGTATTTATTTAATGAGTGTGCTTCCATTTGGAAAACTTTTTCACAGGGAAGAAATTCTTGTTCACTGCTGTATCCATAACTAGAACAATGCCTAAAAAACAGCAGAAACCACCAAAAAAAAAAAAAAAAAAAAAAGCATTGACTGAAAACATTTCAGTATAATTATGTTCTTGTATATTAATTTGTTCTCAGCTACTGGGAGCTTCTTAGAGATAATTATTGATCATATCCCCAGCCCCCCAGCATGAGCATGGTAGATGCTCAATAAATATTTATTAAATTAATGAATTAGAAAATATTTTTTTAATTTCTTATGTGCTCATGCATCTACGAATGAGGACCATGTTCCAAAAGATCTAAAATTTCTGCTGACATTGATTGTAGGGCTAGATTTGTAGTACATGCTTAAAACTCTCACATTGAAAATAGAAGCTCTCAAAACACTGAGTCCTTGATATGTAACATTTTACCCTCAAATGTTACATTTATTTAACATATATTGAGTACCTTCATTTTTCTGGAACTTTGGGATTCATCAAGAAATAAAAATGCTAAAATCCCTGACTTGTAAAGATATTTTCTAATAGAAAGAGACTAAGAAAAAAAAATCAGTATAAAAAATAAGTAAATTTTATACTTTAAAAGTGATACATACTATAGAAAATAAATAAATAAACAAAAGAGATTGAGAAAGTTGGTGAAAGTGAGTGGTGATTTTAGCAGTGATGTACTTAACTTCAACAAAATTATGCATAGAAATTTTTGAGCTAAGAGTCAAAGAAAATAGTCATATATAAAAGAGAATGTGAAAGATCATCTTTCTCTTAAGTTGGGAAAGTTTGTGATAGCTTTTCACACAGCAACCACATAAGGCTTGCCCCAAAAGCCTAGCAGAGCATGCTCAAATTCAGTAAAAGTTACGTGTCTGGCTCATGCTGCATCTCAGGCATTTCTAGAATAGCATGTAGAGACTTTTAGGTGACTATGTTTATGTCACTGCCAATAGAAAGTTTCCGTATTTGTGTGCTTAATGCAAAACTGCTTCAGAACAGAAACTCTGAGGACTCTCTGTAATAAATATTTGTTAACATACAAGGGAGACCAATAGAATATGGATTAGTTTGAATTGTGGGATATTTTGGGAACAAATTCTAATTGGAGATACAAATAAGCAACAAAGACAATCAGACAAAACAGAGGATGCCACACACTTTTTCAGCTATAAGTTTGTATGCATTTTTTTAAATAATACTTGAGATAATTTTATTAAACATTAGTATTTGTTCATAACAATTTAGATAATATATTTTTAATACAGAAATTTGTCTTTGCCTTAAGTCACCAGAATACATGTATAAATGGTTTTACATAATTTTGTTTAAGTGAAGGCAGTAAATCATATGTAATTTATTTTGAAGTATAGATTTAGTTTCTCACAAGTAATTATTTTATTTTTTAAGTTAAAAGAATCCCCTCTGTTACTTTTAAGGCAAAACACCTTGAACAAGGAAGGTTCTAATCACGATTTATATCTACTCTTGTGTTCTTCTGCGAAAGATATCTTACAAGTAAATCCACAGGCTGAACTGCAGACACGCTTTTCCACACCAGGGTAAAATCCTGCCTATGGGCTGTGTCTGCTGCGCAGGAAGTTCAGAACAGCAGGTCTACCCAATTTCAAAGTCTCTTATTTCTCAAACTCTCTAGTAATTATTTGTTCTTTTCCTTCTCTTTACTTTTTAATTTTCACTTATTTTTAAGATAAACTATCCAGGCTGAATAAATGGTATTACACACGAATTTTTAAAGAAATATTTAAGTATAATAAGCTCTCTACTTCTATTAAATGCTGGTCAAAAAATTAATTAGAACTAAATAAAACTTGGTAGTAGAACTAAAATAAAACTTTGATAGAAAGCTACAAATGAAAATAGTGTGCACGCTTAATACTGAGACTTTATTTACTGAGTATATTAGTCTCCAGAAATAAATGAATGCTTAGTAGCATTGCATGATGATTATAAAGTCTAAGCTTAATTAGAGACTTCTTCAGACATTTATGTATGCTACCTTAATAATATTATTTATCACCACTTCTATTATTGCTATTACTATAATTAATATTAATACCAATAGCACTTTTACTTTTTTATCACTATTCTACATCTGCAACTGCTACCTATATTATTGTTACTACCACCTTTATTACTACCTCTATTAATGCTGCTGCTGTTGCTGCTGTTACTACTATTACTAATAATAATGCCATGGATGCTACTATTACTATTGCTATTATTATTACTACTATTACTGGTGCTCACTGAGTTCTTAATGTGCTCCTTGGTGCGTGGGTCTCCGTTTTGTATAAAATATGTAATTAATCCTTATAAAAAACATACAATGTCCCTATCTTTATTCCCACTTTTAAAATGAAAAAGGTAAAGTTCAGAGGGGATAACAACACATCAAGCTCACAGGTCAGGGAGTATGGACTCAAATCAAGGTGCATAAGATTCTAAATCCTGTGTGCTTTTCACTGTGTTCTGCTGCAACCCATGATCAGAGAAACTCAGCTTTATCATCACCAGCCAGCTTATATAAGCATACTTTAATAGACAAACCAGGAAATATAATTGTTGCAATACATATTTAATCTTCAGAGAAATAGCTAATTTTGCATGAATATAGATAAGCCAAGAGCATATGTACAAGCCAAATAAAGTAATTTGACATTGTATTATTGTTTTTGCACATACATCTCCATAGTTTCTATTTGAGTGTATCTTCCCAGACTGATATTTAAGGGAGCGATGTTGAATGCAAGGAACAAGGGTTTTGGATCAGACAGATCTTAGTTTTAATTTCAGTTATGCCACTTACTAGCTTTGACAAATGTTTACACCTTGAGTATCTGTTAATTCATACATGTAATGGAATCAAAACCTTACTTTTAGACTTGTTATAGTCAATGAAATATCATATAAAACACTTTACATTTTCTTGAAATACAAGGACTTAATATTCACAATTGTAAATATAAAATGATAAGTGTGGGTCCCAGGCCTGGTTGGTCCCAGGACTGGCTGTGATCCAGGTTGGCGGCCAGGAATAATACTCCATATTTAGAATGTTACATTACTGTAGTAGGGCTTAATGTATCACACATATGTGGCTGAATGCCACTATTGTACTCTGATATATGTGGAGCCCATGTGGTCCCCTGGGGAGCAGAAGGGGAGCACCAGTAGGGGAACAGAAGTGTACTCCCTGCAATAGAACTTTACTCCCTGCAATAGAACTTTACTCTCGCAGCAGAAGTGCGCTCCCCACGATAAAGTCGGTGTCTGCGGTTTCATTCTCAGGTCAGCCTCTTGCACATTCTTCCTATTGGGCATCTCATCACCAAAACCTTCCCTTCTTGATCAGCTTGGTGCTGCCAATAATGCTACTAAGTATGAACTAAATTAGTCTAATGTGTCATATTAGAAAAAGTAAATATTTATAGTCTAAATTTATTTTATATTTTACCACTTAAATTGCACTATGAAGTGTATTTAAAAAGCACTAACAAATTTATTAAAATCTGTTCTATTTTGTTCACTTATTTACCTTTAATTTTTTAAATACATTATAAAAATAGTATTACAATACATAATTATGGTAACTAAAAATACAGAATTCTCTAAAAAAAACCTTAAATTTCTCTTCTCTATCTCTCTTATTACTCCTGAACTAGAGTTAATTTATATTTCTTCTTGTTCAAGCGAATATAAATATAAACATATACTGCTTTGTTTTTTTCTTTTTGTGTGTGTTTTGTTTTGTTTTTAATAGTGAGGGCATGTTATATATGTTACTTTCTAATATAATTTCTTTTCACTTCAGGTCAACTTTAGAACTTAACTCAGTCATTTTAATTGCTACATAATATTCCATTTTATGTATGTTTTATAATTTACTTAATGATATCTATATGGACATTCTATTTAAGTATTTATCTTAAAGAATATGGATTATATATCAAAAATAATATAAAAAGTAATTATGGAAGTCAAACAGGAATTTAGTCATAAACATAAACTGAAAAAATTATGATCCATTTATGTCTTACAGACTCATATCTTTAAGGTTATATTTAGCATCTGATATAATCTTGTGACATGAAAAAACATTACCAGTTTATATATTCTGTGAGCTGTATCTCCCAAAGATAAAATATATTGAAAAAGTCAAAAAATATATTGACAAGATGTTGCTGACATAAAACGTAAGTTGTAATTTCCAAAATGTGTCAGTTATAAATTTAAGACAAGTTAGAGGGGAGAGTATTGATTACGCCTCCAGAAAATAACTTGGATTTTCTATTACTAATGTGCAAAGAGTTTGAATTGAGTTGCCAATAAGTAATGGGCAATCTGATTTGAAAGTGACTCATCCTAAGGTGTTTCTGTCATTCCTTTTGCATTAGCTCTTAGCATGTTTGAACTATGGTCAAATACTACTGAAATTACTCCTGAATTTCTAAAGACAAGGAGGAATTTTCACTCATTTGGCGAAGTGGAGTGGGATAAAGACTTGTATAGCCACCCTGGCATATCAATTAATTAAGACCATTAAAAGGAGTAGAAAGATAATATGAGTATTAAGAGAACATATTCCTGGATCAGAGTCATCTAACTAGATGCTCTAGTTTCTTTTCTCTCCCTTGTTTCTATTTTTGTTCTTTTTTGTCTCCTTGTCCTACCCATACTCTTCCACTATAGCAGCTCTCTATTTTTCTCTCTCTTTCCTCACCAGATTGTTCATGCTTACTTCTATCTAGGAAAACTTACTTATGTCTCGTTATTTCTGTTTTTACATTAATTACTACAAGGAATGGCCAACTCCAGAGGTGAGGTAAATTAAATTAGCAAGTGAACTGTCTGCTCCTCAGGCAGGATGCATTTCTAGGAAGGTACTCTAAGTGTCTGACCTGTTCACATACTTCACAGGTGTCTATTTACTTACTCAGCCTGAGAGCACACAATTTCAAGCTAGCATTTCTTTTTTGAAAGAATACATCTTCATTCACAACACTTATTCACCAATCAAAGTTATTTACCTTCTGAAATGCACAACGTCTAAAAACTGTTTTGTCATGAGTCTTTCATTGCTGTTAAAATTCCATTGGATATACTGGAGGAAAGCATTTCAAATCAAACCATGAAATAGCTGACATAAAATTACAGATGTTTTTGACTCATTTCATAATACTATGTAAATAAAACAGTTCTAGCAGCTGAAGAACAAAACAAACTCTGATAATACTAATTAGTTATTATGACTGCTTTGTTGTGGCATTTATATGAATACAAGTTATATTTTAAAAGCCAGAAGGAAATTAAAAGTAAACAGGAGAATTACACTCCTGACCAACTTCTTTGCCTCAAGGTTATTATAATTGGGCAGCTGCTAGATAGTTTTCATATTCTTTCCTTTTCTTCATTCTAGCTTCTCTATAAGATATGTACAAAATTACTAGGATGTTTAAAATAACAAGACAGAGAAAATGTCATTTTTTTTCAGTAAAAATAAAATCAAACAGGCAAAACAAAGCAATGTTTAAGCATATTGATTATGAAATTACTCTCCAAACCTCATTCTTGAAATTTTACAAATTCGTAAAGGACTTTTTCCTCAAGTACTGTCCTTGTTGAGAATATCTAAGGTAAATAATCTTCAATATTGATACAGTAATGGGAAATAAAATAAAATCCTAGTAATCGGAGAAATGTGTTCAACCATTTCCTTTGGATGAAATCCTTACAAATGAAAACCCAAATATGAGGACAAAGTCTTATAATGTTTACAACTTAAATAAAGAAAACAAATATAATCTGGAAAAAAAAAGGTTTATTGAAGAAGAAATGTGTGGTTACTAATAACTTGAGATGATATGTGCCTAATATATTCATATACATTAGTATGAATGTCTGAACACGGTAGCTCCTTAAGATCCAGTGATCATTCTAAATCACCTAGTTGCAGGTGATTTATTGAAATGGACTTAATGGATAGTTGGAAATCTCAGAGAAATGTAAAGTTGCTCTCCCCTTTTCTAGTGAAATAGGTATTTAATGAGAAATCGAATTCTTTGGGATGGGAAAATGAACTGTCTCTAAGAAATTGAGGGCTATAGCATTTATATAGACAGGCATCAAAGGGAGAAATTGTGATTTCCCCAAAGGTAAATGAAGTTGAGAGGGCAGATTCCTGGATCAGAGTCATCTAATCAGGTGCTCTAGTAAATGATAAAGGGCATGAGAGGAATGGTTAGAAATACGAACAGGCAAATTATGGAGATGGGAAGAAAAAACCCAAAGTGATCATTTCAATGTTCTTGAACACTCCTTCTAGGCTTTCATTCTTTTGTTATTGCTCTTTGTATTAGCATTCCTCCCAGCTTGTTTTTCTCATATTTTCTCATTTCTGAAATACATTTCTTTCATTCTTGAAATGTAAAGTCTTCACCATTCCTTTGGCACTATTGACCTTTGGTTCTAATGATTCTTGATTGTGGGGGCTTCCTGTGCATTGTAGAATATTTAGCAGCATCCTTGATACCAATTAAAAATCAGTAGCACCCCCTCCCTGCAAGTCATGCAACCCAAATATCTCTAACCATTGCCCAAGGTCCCCTGTGGTTTGGGTTTAAATTACTCTGATTGAGAGATAACTGTTCTATATAACTTACTGCCTCCAGCATTGCTGTGTAATTTAATATATGCTGACTTCAACTGAATTCTACAGATGTTTATTGATCCATTCCTAAGTTCATTGCTGAGGCAGCAAAAAGGAATTAAAACCTGCTTTCAACATTGGAATGGATTATTAAGGTATCTTTGTGTGTATATACCTTAAACTTCTTAGAGGAAAATTATTAATGAAGACAACAGATATTTACTGAGCTTTTTTTTTCTATGTATCCATCTTTGCTTTAAGTGCTTTTACATGTACTCATTTAATTTTTATAACAATCTATGGGATAAAACCATTACTATCTTATATTTTCTACTCTTCATTCTTTCTTTCAGCAGATTGTATGGTGTTTTGTTTGTTACTCATGGATATTTACAGACTGATTGATGGGAAAATAAAGGCCCTATGTGTTTAGATGTGCATGTGTTTTTCTCTAAAAAAAAATTCTTTTCTAACCACCCTTTCCTCTTTTATAAAGAGATGGTAGCATTTAAAAACATACTTATAAATGTATGACAGACTATTTGTAAACTATTTTTTAGGTTTTTTGGAAAGAAAAGCAGTTATCAAGAATACTTCATGTTTGTGTTTTGTCCAAATTGAATGGTTCTTCACTGTCAATTAAAAGAAAAGTTTCTACGATTCGAGTAGTTATACTACCTTCTCCAAATGCTTTCTTCTGTAACATCTAGTCAGATTCACTGCTTTTTCAATTATTTATATTTTCCAAAATAGACATCTCATAACTTTGAAATGAAGAATAAGGCACAAGTTTACAGATGTTCAAAGAATGTAGCCAAGATGTTAGAACAAAGAGATGCATAGACTGAGATTGAAAGTGAAGCAAGAGAGGTGGACTCAGCTTTGACTATTGCCAAGAGACCTGGTAGAAGCCAGCGCTGCTGCTGCCTTGAAGCTTCCTTTATCTGCCATCTGCTTAGAGGTCAAACAGAGATAAGGGAAGCAGCAGCTGTTGTGCTCAGAGAGTGGGTGGCTCATAACCAGTCAGCACTTTGACTCTCCACTTTATTGGTGCTTTGAGACAGAGCAGTAGCTATGCAGTGTTTAAATGGATCCTAATTGCAATTGCCTTGACATTTGCCTAGTTAGATTCCCCTTTGGGATATGGGAGAGTACATCCTCCGTGAACAAGACTGATGAAAATGTTCTTTTTCAAAATGTATGCCTCATTGCACTGATTTTTCCATATGTTTTGAGTTATGCTGGGTCAATATTTAGGTAAGAGGGAACAGATTTATTTATTACTTATGCAGTTAAAGCCCCCCCTCAAATATGCTTATAATAAGAGTTTGTCTATAAAAATACAGATATCTGCACATATCTGGGTTCCAACTTAGATCTACAGAATTATAATTTCCAGAAGAAGGACGTAATAAAACTATTACAAACAACAACAAAAATCTTGTTTATCAGGTATGACAGATGATTCCTTTAACTATTTTATAAAAAATATTAATAGAAATAGAACTATATATAAAATCTTGTGAATGTCTTTAGAATTTTTTCATCTCTTCTCTTACCTACTCATTGCTGAAAACTATATTTAAGAGGTTAGCCTTGCTATATACCAATGCTATAAAAAGTTTATACTTTTACATATGTAATACATAAATTCAACACATACTATATATGATATGTATAATATATAACATATCATCTATTACACATAATTATAATTATATTAAATACTATTATATATTAATATACATTAAAGATAGAGGAAAAAAGTGGTAGCTTTTAGCTTTAATGTAAAATTAATGTTTTAATTATGAAAAACAACTGGAGATTGAAAGAGCCTTTGAGCATAGACTTTGAAATCAGGCAGGCATGGGATTAAATTCTGTTCTATTGACTTATGGACTAGCCGTTGTTGTTGTTATTGTTGTTGTTTTGTCTTGCTCCAAGGAAACATATAATAAGGTGCTTTTATAATTTCTATTCACATAATTTCTATTCACATATCCTGACAACTAGGGTATCTGAAAAACCTCCACATCCTACAAACTAGCAAACAGAGCAGAAGAATGAAGGGAAAAAAAAGAAAAAATAAAGACAAAAGATCTCTTTTAGGTTTCTTTCACTTGACATAAAGGAACAGAATACAAATAAAGAAACCTACAAAATATTTAACATAGGATATGACCACAAAATTCATTAAAGACACCAATGGGCAAGAGATTTGCAAAAGAGTTTTTCAACACCATTAGAAATGAGCAAAATGCAAGTCAGAACTATAATGGCATAACATTTCACATCCAGCAAAAATTTAAGTCTGACTTCTGAAGGGATTGCATATTGATATAACCACTTTGGAAAACGATTTGGCAATATCTAATAAAGTTGAAGGAGTGTGAGCCTTTCTCAGTGATTCCATTTCTTTTTGTAGACCATAAAACAGTGCTTTTCAAAGTCTGTGTTTCTGAATCACGTGGGGATATTGTTCCAAAGCAGAAATGCAGCTTCTATTTATAAGGTCTGAAGTAGGGTTTATATTCTGCATTTTGAACAAGCTTCCAGTTGATGCCAATGCTGTTAGTGAATGGACAAGCAAGATTTAGAGCATCTCTTGCTCATGCGTAATGGAAGTTGTACAGAAAAGGTTATTACAATATTAATTATAATAGCAAGAAGTTGGAATTACATGTATGTGATAAAGTTTTGAGAGCATGTGTGTTAGACATTAAATGTATATAGGAATAGTATCCTCCAACTGCAAGACAATGATTATCTTTGGAGAGTGAGAGAAAAACTTAGGTTAAGAGAGATATACAGGAGGCTATAATTTTGTGCATGTGTGTATGTGTGTGGAATAAGTACATATATACATATATTTTATAGATATAATTTATGTACATACATATATATTTATATATATATATCCAGTTATTATAGATACACATATGTGTGAGTATTTTTATTAAAATAAATAATTATTAAATAAATAAAATATTAACTAGGTAGTGAGTTTTTGAGATATAGGATTTTCTTCACTATTTTTGTATTACTTAAGATACAAAATTATATACAATATGTAATTTAAACAAAAAAAGAGAAAGAGCCTAACTCATCCAAAATAGAGGCAGTGTGATATTTTGTGTAATAATGTTAATCATTTAAATATACAATGTAATGTAGGCAGATGATAACATCTTTTTAGAGTCCTTTATAAATAAAAAATTTGAAGTCTTTGTGCAAATTCACAAAGCTAGTAGTCTGCTTATCTGCAAATCTATTATATCACTCTCCATTTTCTTCCTTACAAATAATTGTCTTCCAAGTGACAACAAATATTACAAAATCAATCAATTACTGACTATCCATTAGTTAAAAGCATTTTCAGGAAAAGAAACATTGGTCTTTGTAAACCAACTTCTCTTTTTTTTCCTCTCTCATACATGGTAATTAGAGTCACAAGATTCTTCAGTGAGAAAATGTATAGCCCTGTGTAAGACACATACCAATAACAGATTCATCATTAAAAAAGTAGCCAAATATTGGACAGCTGTAGTTTACCTCCACAGCACAGATGCCTATTATTCTTGGTCCTTGAGGATCTAAAAATGGGTTTGAATAGTAATGTGAGTTTCTTTCATCTGAGAGATGGTATGATATAGTAGAGAAGGCTACAGAGTGTGCCATCCTAATCTTGGCTCCAAAATTCAGCTTGAACGTTTCCTACCTGCTCGGCCTTTAACAAATCACTGAAACTTGCAGTTTCGGTTTCTTCATCTGTTAGATACTTATAATATCTACTATCTTAGTAACATGAGAGACACATATGTAAAATTCCAGACAATAAAACACTCAGAATAAGGGCAAAAACACTCTTTAAAAACAAACAAAAAAATTTAGGGGCGGAAAATAATTTTCTAGTAGTGAATAAAGAGTAAAATCCCAATGCTTCTTTTGCCTACATTAGCATAATTGGTTAGGAGAGAAAAAAAGCCCCAGATAGCATGACCAAATCAATCTTAACCAAAGGTTATTATACAAATTATATATAAAATTATGGCATTAAAAAAAAGAGATACAGTAACTTTCACCCACATTTAAATAATCATATAAACTAGATATACCTATATCCAAGCAAGGTATTGCAGGCATAGGACACAAATTAGAGTTGGTGCATGTCCAAAGCAAAGTGGGACTAGCTACAAGAGGAAGAGAGCCTCTTTTCCAAACCAGTATCTCTTTGGATAGAGCCTTATCCATTCCCTTTTAATGCACTTAAGTGTTTGCAAAAATTGGAGAGAGTGAAGAATGCTTGTATTGGAGAGATTATCTGCTGAATACTTCCACTGTAAATCTATTTAAAATGTATTTCTCTAAGTGGATACAAAGAGGGGGAGGTCAAGATAATGGACAGTCTCTCTCCCTTTCTCCCATATTAGCATTAAAAACAACAAAAAGAGACATAAAAACAAAACAAAGTGATAGAGCTAAAAGCAGAGGAATAATTTAAAATGTGAGCCCTCTCTTCACACACACACAAAAAAAGTATTAGAATTTTTGTCGACTATCAAAAGTCTCCCATTGAAAAAAATCTCTTTTGTTTTTCCTTTCCGCCACACAATGCATGCATATGGTGAACCATCTGAACCAGACTTTGCTAATGTAATGCTACTTAAAACAAAACACATATGTGAAATTCATCTCAGCATTCTCTAACCCTTGGGGATAATACAATAGCTGGGTTTATTTCCCAGTATATGTCCTTTCCAGAATGCTTTACTAAGTTCATGGACTTCTCCTCTATGCCCAACCTCACGTTTAGTTCCACACTTCACCATATAGGACTCCATGCTTTAGCATATTCAATGGGCCAATGACTTTTGGAGCTTGCACTGAAAATATGGGAAATGGATTACAAAGGTTCCAATCCCTACTTCCTTTTACCACATTATTTCTACAAAATTCATAATATTACCAGATTGGATTCAATTAGTAAATGAAATTTTATTTATTATATAAGATAGTTTAATTTCAGAATGCAAGTGTTTCAAAGAGCGAACATATTCAAATGTGAGCTAATTTGGCTTTTCTTAAGTCTCCTGAAAAGAAGGAATCTATAGACTGAAATTTATAAGGCAAGCGAATCCCACACAGAATCTTCTCTTTATGTTAACCCGAATCCCTTACTTTCAGCTTAACATAGATTTCTGAGTATCATGTTCTTCAGATATTTCTCTCTGAAAATTCTGTCCTCCCACTACAAAAGCTTTATCTCATTTCTAAGAAGATATATAGATTTTTGCAAACTTTCTATAGCTCACATACAATTTAAAAGTGTAAGTCAAAGAGCATCAGGTTTCAACTGAAGTGATAACATGGGGGGGACAGGGGAGAGGTTGATATATTCCAATTTCCTTTTTAGTTTTCCCATTTGTGAGATCTATTGGCCTGTAGATTGCCTTAACCCAAGGTTTTCAGCATGGAGCAACCACATTGAGGACTTGCTATAGATGCTTTTACTAAGTTCAGTCCCAGAGTTTCTGATTCAGCAGGTCTAAGGTTAGGCTAAAAACTTGCATTTCTAACTAGTTCCCAGGTAATTCCAGTAGTGCTGAACCCTGAAACACATTTTGAGAACTGCTGCTGTAATGTAAGTATATATACTGATGGCAGTTTTTATATTAGTTGAAAACTTAGGCTGCCTGGTTTAAATTCGAATGCCCTAACTTATTAGCTATGTGATACTCACCAAGTTACTGAACTTACCATGTTTCAGTTCCTTATCTCTAAAAGGGAGAAACAATAGTGTCTTCCACAGATATTGCAACAAGGATTAAATGAGATAATAGGGTAAAACACTTAGAACAATGCCAAGTACAATACTGTCCCAACTGATATTGAGGTAGATTCTATTTGCTTATTTTCTTTATACATTTTTTTATTTTTGATTATAGTTGGTATACAATATTATATTAATTTCAGGTGTACAACACAGTGATTAGACATTTATATTAATTTACGAAGTGATCATTCTTGATAAACCCAGTACCCATCTGACGACATACAAGTTATACAACACTACAACTATATTCCTCATGCTGTGTTCTACATCCCTACGACTATTTTGTAACTACCAATTTGTGCCACTTAATCCCCCCCTTCACATATACTCCCAATCTGACAACCATCAAAATGTTCTCTGTAATACGAGCTTGTTTCTATTGTTTGTTCATCCTGTTTTCTAGAATCCACATAAAGCATTTGTCTTTCTTCTGTCTGACCTACTCCACTCAGTACAATACCATCAGGTCCATCCATCTTGTTGTAGGCAAGATTTCATTCTTTTGTTTTTATGACTGAGTAATATTCCAGTGTGTGTGTGTGTGTGGTGTGTGTGTGTGTACTCTTTCATCTTCTTACTCATTCACTATTGCGATACCCAGATGGACTCCATATCTTGTATTGCAAATAATGCTTCAATGAACATATGGATTCACATGTCCCTTCAAGGAGTGTTTTGGATTTCTTCATCTAAATACCCAGATGTAGAATACTGGGTTCTTTCTTTGTCTCTTGTTATAGACTTTGTTTTTAAAGTCTGTTTTGTCTTATTATAAGTATTGCTACCCCAGCTTTTTTGTTTGTTGTTCCATTTCGTGTAACATTTTTTTTATCCCTTTACTTTCAGACTGTGTCTTTCAGTCTGAAGTCCAGTCTCCTATAAGCAGCATATGTAAGGGTTTTTTTTGTTTTTTTTGTTTTTTTTTTTAATCCATTCATCCTCCCATCTTTTGATTGGAATATTTAAATCATTTACATTTAGAGTAATTGTTGCTAGATATGTAGTTATTGCTATTTTATTATTCATATTTGTATCTTTTTTTCTTTTTCTTTCTTCTTAAAAAAATACCTCTAACATTTCCTGTAATGCTGGTTTGGTAGTGATGAACATCTTTAGCTTTTTCTTGTCTGGGAAGCTTTTTATCTGTCTTTGATTCTGAATGATAGCTTTGCTGGGCAGAATAATCTTGGTTGTAGGTTCTTGCTTTTCGTCACGTTCCAATCCCTTCTGGCCTGCAAAGTTTCTATCGAGAAATCAGCTGACAATCTTATGGAAGCTCTCCTGTAGGTAACTAACTGCTTTTCTCTTCTTGCTTTTAAGATTCTTTGTCTTTAACCTTTGACATTTTAATTTTGATGTGTCTTGGTGTGGTCCTCTTTGGGTTCATCTTGTTTAGGACTGTCTGAGCTTCCCAGGCTTATACATCTATTTCCTTCACCAAGTTAGGGAAATTTTCAGACATTATTTCTTCAAATAGGTTTTCATTCCCTTGCTCTCTCTCTTCTCCTTCCAGTAGCCCTATAATGAGAATGTCGGTATGTGTGATGCAGTCCCAGAGGTCCCTTAAACTATCCTTGTTTTATTGGATTCTTTTTTCTTGTTGCTGTTCTGATTGGGTAGTTTCTGCTACCTTATCTTTCACATTGCTGATTTGATCCTCTGCTTCATCTAATTCACTGTTATTTACTCCTAAGATATGCTTCATTTCATTTATTGTATTCTTCATTTTTAACTGGTTCTTTTTTATGTTTTCTATCTCCACTTTTATGTTTTGTTGTTGTTGTTGTTGTTGTTGTTGTTGCTGTTAAAGTTATCACTGAGTTTTCTACTCTTCCTCTCTGTTCATTAGCATCCTTATAACTGGGGCTTTAAACTCTGCATCTGATAGATTGTTTATCTCCGTTTTGTTGAGTTCTTTTCTGGAGCTTTGCTCTGTTCTTTCATTTGAGACATGTTTCTTTATCTTCTCATTTTGGTTGCCTATTTGTGTTTGTTTCTATGTATTAGATAGGACTGCTATGTCTCCCGGTCTTAGTAGAGTGGCCTCATATAGTATGTGTGCTGAGAAGCCCCAGGGGCACAGTCTTCCCTAGTCACCTGAGTTGGGTGCTCCAAGTGTGTCCCATGTATGGGTTGTGTGTGCCCTCCTGCTGTAGTTGAGCCGTCCTTGGTTGCTATTTGCTGGTCAGTGGGGGTGATTGACCTTTGGGCTAATTGGTTGTGATGACTGGCCGTGACCAGTGGAGGAGCTGTTATGCAGGGGCTGACCCTACAGAGCAAGATTCGCTTTAGCAGGACTCTGGTGCCTGCCTTGTCTGCCCTTTGGATATGTCATTCTCAGATGTGACCATTGGTGGTCCTCCAACTCAGACTGAAGCCAGCCACAGGATGTGCAGGTGGGGGCCTCCTGGAAGGGTCCCTGCCACAGGCCAAGTTCACTTGCAACCTGTGCCCTGCCCAGGGCCACCTGATGAAGCCACTAACCAATCCGCAGATAGCCACCACCCATGCTGGGCTTAGAAGTACCTTGAGAGGCCGAGCCACAAACCAACACTGGCTGCTGCTCATGCTGTGCTTAGGGCTGCTCAGCAAGAGGTACTGGGCACAATGAGAACAGATTCTCCTTGTTTAGGTTCTGCGAATCTTTGAGAGATTTTAAGAAAGTCCACAGAATGAGCCAAGACAATACCTTTGTATGAAAACTCCACTGGAAGCAGCTTGGGTGGGCCTACATTTTGGGAGGGTTGGGGTTTCAGAGACTCATCAGGGCAGGATGATCAGTGCTAGCTATGTTTCCAGAGACTCAGATATGGCAGCTGCCTGGGTCTGCAAGCTGGGCGAACAAGAGCTAATCAAAGGAAACATAGCTTCTGCCAGCACTTCTGTCTGGGAGAAAGCCGCCCCTCCAGCCCTCTTCCTGAAGTCAGACAACTCAGTTTCCCCCAATATGTCTGTGGCATCTTTCAAGCTGCTGCCACAGCACTGTAGGTCAGAGTGAGTCAGTCTATCATTAAGTTCATGCATGGGCCCTTTAAGAGGATCACCTGGGACACCCCCCCCCCACCCTGCATCTCATTCAGCCACAACCTCTGCTGTTTTTCACAGCCAGAAGTTGTGGGGACTTCTCTTCCTGGCACTGGAACCCTGGGCTGGGGAGCTCAGTGTAGAGCTGGGACCCATCTCTCCTCTGGGGGGACCTCTATAGCTGAGATATTTCTCCCAGTTTGTAACCACCACACGTGGGGGTGGGACCAGCCTGTTTTGTATCTCCATCCCTCCTACCGTTTTCCAAGCAGCCTCTTCTGTGTCTGTAGTTGTAGGACTTTTGTTCAGCTAGACTTCAGGTGACTCCTAAAAATGATGATACGATTTTATTTTGAAGTTGCTGGACACTTCTCCTGCCCTTTGAAATCCATGTGTTCCCATCTTTGTGGATTTTAACTTATTCTACCATGGGGGCTTCACCTTTATAAAAGTGCAATCCTAGTTTTATTTTAGAAAAAAAATTCAAACAGAGTACTACAAAGATTAATGTAGCAGACTCATAAACATAGGTACCATGAAGCTTTGTCAAATCTTTGCATTTGGCCATATTGACCCAGAGGAAGCTGTTGTTACTTTAGTGTTTATCATTATCATGTATAATTTATGCCATTAGTATATATGTTCATATACATAAATATGGTATTTTTGCCTATTTTTATACCTTTCATATAAATGGTATTAAATTATACATATATAGCCTGAAGTTTGTTATTCACAAAATATAATTTTTGATAGTTATCCATGTTATTAGATATAATTTTTCACATTTCGTGGAAGTGATATAATTCCTTTATCTATTCCTTTTTAGTTTATGGGATTTTACTTTTCCAAATAATAGCAATTTTTTTTCGAAGAACAATCTTCCTCCCAATCTCTCTTTCCAGATGTGTGTGTGAGATTATATATGTGTGTATGTATGTGTATGTGTGCGTTTACACATGTAAATTGGAATTTGTATATCTAGACAATAATTGCAGAGTTGAAGAGTACACAAATCTAGTTTACTAGATTAGGTCAAATTGCTCTTCAAAATAGTTGTTTCAATTTTTACTCATACCAGCAATGTGTGGGCTCCATTGCTCATATCCTTGCCAGCATTTGGTATTGTTATATTTTATTATTATTGTTGTTGTTTTTATCAGTTAAATTTCTGCGAAGGCAATCTTGCTATTTTTACTGTTATATTTAATGTAACTTTTTTAGGTGAATGTAGCAAGAAGATTTCAAGTTATATAATGCATGTAATTGCCCCTGGATTTAGAATCTATACTAATTATATTAATGGTTATTCTCTGGTTGAAAGAAAAGACACTCATCTTGATTAAATGCATTTGATTTAAAGAACCCTTCTATAAAGGGAGCGAGTGTTGTTTTCTCTGATTGCTCCCGCCACATATCCTTTATATACATATTAAAGTTGATTTTCATAGCATTCACATCAAATAGAGAAGAGACAGTTCCTATTAGCAATAGCTAACAAATTTAAAGGTTGAATGACTCACCAAAGATACTCCCTGATTGAACTGAGCTAACTAGCCAGCTAAGAAATGATTTATTTCTTGAGTACAGACTATTACTAGGAACTAAGCCTTTCCCTTTGACTAGAGAGCATTGGTCCCAGATGTTCACCTGACTCACTCATCACTTTCTTCAAATCTTTGCTCAAATGTTCTCTTCTCAAGAATCTTCTCTGACACTCTTTAGTGGGTAACGTGTGTATGCACTTGACAATGTACTTAATGTTTTAAACCGGGGATTTCCAACCCCGGAGCCTAGGACAAGTACTAGCTATGGCCTGTTAGGAACTGGGTCACACAGCAGGAGGTGAGTGGCAGGCTGCTAACGAAGCTTCATCTGTATTTGCAGCCACTCCCCAGCACTAGCATTACAACCTCAGCTCCACCTCAGTTCATCAGACATTAGATTCTCACAGGAGGAATGGTCCTGGTGCCAAAAAGATTGGGGACTGCAGCTCTTAACATAGATTTCAATATATAATTGCAAATGTCAACAGAACAAAAGATGGTTAAAAAAAAGGTTTTAAAACAATAGATACATTAAATCATTTTATGTTGTGAGAATGATTTTCAATGAGAAAATTCTTTATATGTAATAGTTCTATTGGTAAAGAAATATTATCCAACTTTTTTATATGATTCATATTATGCTTTCTAAGAAATAAACATTAACCTCTGGAACTTCTTTTCTTCATATGGTCAAAATTGTATTAATAAAAGAACCAAAGAGTAGCTGTACACACAGATTAATATTTTGTCAACTAGAATTGTTGGTAAAACAGGAAAAAAAATTAGAACAATTAGTTAGTGATATATAACAAAGCCACTAGGCTTAAATGTGTGTATGTAAAAAGTGGTCCTGTGTAAAGACTCTTCTATGGGGAATTTTGGAATATTCACAAATAATATCTGTTCAAAGAATAATTAAATTAAAACTAGTGGTGCTTTCTGCAATGACTTCCACTGAGATCCTGGGCAGATCAGTTGACTTTCACAATATTGGGAAAAGGAAAACCTCAGAAACAAAATTATATCTTCTAAGTTATTGAAAATATTGCTAATATTGTGGGGCTCATTTAGTAAAACCTGTTCATTAATTGTTTGTTTTTTTTTTTTACCTCATTGATACTGAAATATACCTATTTTCACTTGTCACGGTTCAGAATGCTTTATTTTAGTTTAGAAATCATTAAATCTAACATAATGATTTTCAATATCTTTCTCCCTGGCTGTTATTTACCTTCATGGTCTTTGAGAATCTGAGTCTTGTTTTGATGCATTGACACTTGAATAGAAGTTCTCATGCAATGAAGGGAAATGGCTAAAAATAGATGGCACCCTTTTTTTTTTTTTTTTTGATTTAAAGTAAAAGGCACTCTATCTTTTCTTCTGTTTCAGCATCACAGATGTTCTGCAGCTACCTTTCCATCACCTTAATGTCCTCAGGTACACACGTGGGTCATGATATGCTCCATTAGTTTCACTTTGACTCTTTCATGTGCTGTTGGAAATTTTTCTCCTTAATTTCACAGTTCAGTGCCACTCTTTGGATTTAATGCTTTGAAAAATTCTCTCTAGTTTATTTTCTGAAATACTTTTTTACTTTCCACCCACGATAACTTCATAAAATTGCCAACATCTCTAAAATCTATCTTTTTCTCTTAAATGTACCTCTTCTGACATTGTCTCAGGATGAACTTATCACTTAAATTGTTTTCTCTACCTAATCCATACATTTGTTTAAGCAAAAATCTATGGAGGGGTCTAGTCAGTGTGCTATGTAGTAACATTCAATTTTCCATCTCTACATTTTAGTTTTGGTAAACAAAGTGACAGGTTTTTAAAAATTTTAAGAAGATTGTCCATTACTAATAAATATACTTTTTTAGAAGAAATATTTATTTAATTTTTTTTTTGTCAAGAGTGTTTGCCCTCACTTGAGACTCCTGCAAATTCCTCTTATTTAGTTTTCTGGGCAAGTTTGTTAACATAAGAGTCTCATCTGTCAAATAAGAATGCTCAAATTTCTTCAAGAGTCTGTGTGGTATCAAGTAAATCTGTGATGTTTTTAAAGTTCATTATTAGCAGTCATTATTGTGATTAATAATAATGTAGCACATTCAAAATTTTAACTCACAACTCCTTAAACACACAAGAAAAATATGAGCTTCTTAGTTTTTTGTAATTGATCTGAGCTTCAAGAGGCTCTATCTTGTTGGGATGTGATTGGAAAGTGGGGATGGCTGCAATAAAGAGCAAAGAGGAGATAAATTCTAGGCATTTCTCTCACGCTCTAAATAGTCTCTTTGGTATGATTCATTCTCTTTTTGAGAAAGTACACATTTTATATTATCTCCTCTTTTCCCGGTGTTGTTTCAGGCATTAAATTTATGGCCATTTGTTATAGCAGCAATAAGAGACTAATCCAGGGCCCATGTGATATCTTCCTGACCTTTGCTACTCCCTGTAGTGAAATAATCTACTCTGAATGACTACCACTGAGGTATACAAGCTTTTCCAGGCATCATAATGGTTCTTATCACTAAAATATGATGTATCCATTGTGTCTCTAACACAAAGTCCTGCACTTTTGTCTCAGTGTTCTGATCTCCTGGCCATTTTAAGATCTCTACTTTGTCATATTGAAGCATGGCATGTCTGTGCTACACATAGGCCATAGAGATCTAGGAATAGTGCTTCATACTCGCCTATCTAAACACCTCTCTTGGCTGTGCTGGGCTATCATCACCCAGGTTTGTGCTGTGCCATCCTACATGGTAGTTTTCTACCAAGTTATTAAGTGGAAAGCTAAATAGTCTTTTTGCTCAGGTTTCTCATCAATTTATCTAATTTGCAAGGAAGGTCAGGCACACAGTTGTTTCCCAAATCACTGTCACTTTTCTCATTCTCATAATGCTTTAAGCTTAAAGAAATGTTCTTCCCTCACCAACCTTTCTGTAGAGTTTATAGATAGTAAAAATATATGATATCGTGAGCAAGTTTGAATAACATTATGTTAAAGGCAGTTAAAATAATTCATATTATTTATTTCTCAAAATAACCTAATTTTCAAAATTATTGTTTTGATATGGGCTGAAGAAATTTTACTCCAAATGCTAAAACCAGAATTCAACTCCGTCTCTCTGCATCTATGTTATGCAATTCTGATCTGTCATAAGACAAATAAATGCAGGCATCTAGAATATTATTGATAAATATGGCCAAATATTAGAAAGTAAAAGGGAAAAGCCCTTGAGTATTATTTCTACTACATCAAAGAAATATTAGGTTCTTTACTATGTGTATATTTAAATAAAGATTATATAAATGTGACCAATAGTGGTGAGGACTATTATTACTTAAAATGCTTTCATATACTTAAAATGTATATTGGTTATGCTTGTTATTAATCTTTAAATAAATTAACTCACATGCTTCAGTTTTAAATTGGGAGATTCCAGAAATTTTATTAAAATGTGGGCTTTTAATATGGCATTTATTATACCAAATCAGTGACATATCCCTTAGGGTTCTTGATTAAATTGAATTGTAGAATGATGGAGTTAGTGCAGACCACAAGAAATCATTTAATATATTCCCCTTGAATCCTCAAAGTATCATTTATGAGCATGCTCAAAAACATTGCCCTCAGTCCTATAGACTATCATGCCCTCAATGTTGGAAATATATTTCTAAGCAAATAAACATTTGTTCTATCATTTGTATTTATCCTATAATATAGCTAGCTGTTGACTACTGAAGATCATTTCATCTCTGCTCCTTTTCCTGTCTGTTTTCTTTTGTAGATGAAATTTATTTTTTTCTTGAAAATTAAGTCAAATACATCTCATCTAATTCTGCAGAAAGACTATATGACAACAATAATAACTTCTCAATTTCAGTAAGATTAAATGGTCTTTTCATTGATAGACATTACTTAGGTTACCTAGGTCCTGGAAGCAGAATTAGGAAGAATTATTGATCAGTCTCAGAATGGTTCTGACTTCTGCTTTGCATGTTTTCAAAAACCTATGACTTTTATTATTAACTTCCATGTCCCTGTTTCTAACAGTTTCTTTTTCTCTCAACCTCCATACCCATATTTAACTTCCTATGAGGGATCTCTGTCTTCAAGTTCTATAAGTCCTAATCGGCACTAATATTTTTACTGATTTTATCCTTCAAATTTGCTCCTTTCTCTTATTTTCAAAAGCATAGTTAATGATTGCTATCCCACTACCCATTCAAAGTAGAAACCTCAGTTATCATTGTGGTAGCATGCCTAGATCCATGCTAAGGCCCCAGACACGTGGGAAAGTCCAGTCAAGTTCAGCAAAATTAACTCACAGCAGCCTGCCAGGTGAATGCAGAGACATGAGCAAAGCCAATCTAGAACAGCCATCTCCTAGGCATATCTAAAAGCTAAATAAATGCTGTTTTGCAAACCACTAAGATTTGGGTATTTACAATGCAGCAATAGATAACTAACATAGCCATTTTCCCTTTCTCTTTTCTTTACCCTCCATAGCCAATAGGTTACTGTGCTGGTTACTTAAATCTGTACTCTTTTCTCTATTACTTACCACTGCCTTAGTTCAAAGTCATATATATATATATATATATATATATTATATACTATATATCTCCATCCTCCTAAGCTACTGTTAGATAACAATTACTGATATCTCTGCTTATGGTATTTCTCATTCTGTTGAGCCCTCTTCTACAGTAATCTAAGTGGTAGTATAATGTAGCAGTTATGTTCTAAAATTCTGTATTTGAATCCCAGTTCTTTGACTTTGGGTGTCACATAAACCCTCTTGCTTCAGTTTTTTAATCTGTGAAACTGATAAAAACATAATACCTGCCTCATAGAGTAGTCATGAACATTTTCTGAATTAGAATAATTTCTGCTAATAATAGGTACTCAGTGAACACTATTATCAAACATATATTGATTATGTTGCTGAAAGGAAGTATATTTCATGGTATATGTTTTTATGAAATGTTCCCCCAGATGGTTCCATGATCAAATAAATTTACAAACCTTTGCTAAAATACCACTTCTTGAGGAAAGTTGTAATGATAAACCATTTACTTCTGGTTGGTGTTGGAAAATAGTAAGCTGAATTTAAGTGCTATTGCTGGAAAGAACTGATCCTGTGGAGTGAAAAAGCAAGCATGACAGGAACAGAAAGACGGGAGAGAGAAAGCAGGAGGAAAAGAGGAAGGAACAAGTCCCTTCCTTCTCCTCTTGCCTTACATTCTCCCTCTAGCACACTCTAATGGAGAAACAGCTTTAGAGAGGAGGAAGGTGCTGGCATCACAAAACAGAGTGTAAAAGGTATTTTAGAGTTGAGAGACAGATAAATAATTTGCACATAGTGTAAAGAATACATCTTAATATGATCATCTTTAATCCAAAGTATGAATCTGAAAATATACAAAACAGTTAAAAATTTAAAAATGTTTTGAAAAAATTAATAGTTTGCTTTACAGTATCCTTTATGTAATGATGAATATTGAATGCATTCACTATCGAAAATTGAATATTCCTGTTAAAGCAATTAAAACTATTTCTAATAAATCAATAATCAGAATTTCAGAAAATTTATTGTGCAGTAAAATAAGTTTTAGGAAATGGGTTTTGTGAATTGGCCTTATTAGTCTTCAATAAATGTTTACCATTTTTATTATTATCATTATCATTAGCTACAAAAGGCAGTCCACGTACATTGGGCTAACATATACATATAATGTTGAATTGGCCAACCTTCTCTGTACGTTTTTTCCATAGTAACTTTTTCCATAGTAACTTGTTTTTGGTTCTACTATAAGTGACTAACGTTTTTAGTAAAATAGTAACTAAATTGAAAATTCTGAGTTCGTGTTGCCTTTTCTCTGAAGATCTGCCTGAACCACTTCAAGAAAGATAAGCATTCCTTCTTTTGAATTCTCAATTGTATATACTTTTATGATTGCACTTACAGCCTTTTATTAGAGTTTTATGGTCATGTGTTTCTTCTTTTTTAAATTGTTCAATTCTTAAAGGCAACAATGTCTTATTTGTTGCTAGGCAGAAGCTTAGTGACTATAACATAGTGGAAACTCAATGAACGTTTATTTTAAAAAGGCTAGTTTAATACCCTAAAGCAGTCTTCAAAAGTTAAGAAACGGTTTTTATAATATAATGTGCATTATCAATCTAACACGAAAGTTCACAAACTATGGCCCTCACATGGACCAAATGTTGGTTGTAATGCCAAACACTTATTACAGGGGAATCATCAGAAAACCTGAATTTTTCATCAAATAAAATATGGTCCAATGCTCTATCATGCATTACTTCAATGATGTCATTGCAACTATCCTGGTCAGCCTTTTGATTTTAAAGGCAGTGAAGAAAGAGAGGATCTATCCTCCAGCTCATTCTGGCCATCACAGGCCTGGATTTGCAAGGTCATGGCTGTGTATTTATAATCACATGCAATCTTTTCCTCAGAAGAGTCATAACATTATGATGGCCATGTCAGTAAAGGTGTTTAGATTTATCTATACACTTGCCCGCTATTTATCTGCCCTCATAAAAGTTTAATATTCGATGGTCATAAATCTAGTTTCTGTACTTCCTTGGTTGACTTGTCTTTTGGGGAGTACTAGGTTTCATTTTCTTCAAGATAACCTTATTCACGGCCAATCTTAATCCATTAGAAATATTTTAATAAACCTATCTCTCCAGAGCAGGGTTTTTTGTTTTCTATTTTTTTTTTTAAAGATTCTTCTTTAGCTCTGTTGCATTTTTGCTTACTATCTTTTCAACAGCTTTAGAATCATGTGCACCATTAGGTAAATGGTAGGATTCTCACTGTCAAGCTAAAACAGTTTTACTACAGTCTTTCTCTATGACAGGGTTGCTAATTTTATATGCACAATGGAGTGATTTCTCCCTTAACAAAAGAAACTGCTTTGAATTAATTTGTCTTGACCTCTTGGCACAGGAGGAACTACAAATTTAAAATGGCAATTCTCTATAACAACAATCAAAAATATATACACATATGGTCTGCCATTTATGGAGCACTTTTAGATTAAGAAACTGAGGGAAAATTCAGCATAAAATATGTTCCAAAGATTACATGAAATATTCCTTTATATACAAATGTATTTAAAATTAAGTCACTGCATTTTGACAAATATTTAGAGATTGGTTTTGAGCAGCAAATTGTTCTAATCAAATAATTCGATGGACTTTGGCTTTTTAGTCACTCAATCTTTGGGATTCTTTTGCAATTCTCTTTACTTCTGTCTAGGTTTATTGAATTATTTCTACAAGTATTGGACTTAGCTTGGTATTATAAAATATGATTTTTTTAAAAATGAACTTTTTAATTTAAGAAAACTTACTTTATAAATGTCTTTAAAAATTTAGAATTTTTAGCTGCCAACTTGTCCTCACCAATAATTGATTTGTTATATGCTCAGAGATAATTCTTTGGAAATAATGAAAAGAAAATCCAGATGGAAGTGTGCCCTCTCTTTCTTGTGGATTCTGTTTGGGGGAATAAAGAGCTGTTGCTGCCTAGAAATAAACTGAAAATGCTCTATGAGAGGGATTCAGATTTTACATTTTCTAATTCGTGTTTTCCCCTCATACTCTCTCTTAAAAATAAAATAGTTTGTATTATCCAAGAAAGCTATTTTTTACAAAACCATGTAGCAATGCTTCAGAATACATTAGCCTCTTCTACCAGATTTTCAGCTTTTATCACTGGCTCAAACCATGTACGTTTGGGTTCGTTTTCTCCATTCTTTTCATATTTTTTTACATCCTTCTTATTTAGTCTTAAATGCATGAGAGATAGGCCACCTGTCTACATGATATTTGACAAGTCTCATAATCTTATTGGATTTCAATTTCCTTATCTATTAAATGGAAACATTTAGTGAATAATAATTATTTGTGGCATTTATTGACACATAAAGTCCAGTGTACCTCTAAAATTTTGATTCTATGAAAATTAAAAGGTGTTGGAACTTCTTACTCATCACAGAAGATATTAAAGTTGTAGGTTACCTAAAACATATGTAGCAGAAATGACAACTCCTAGAGAATTTAACCTTACCAATGTATTGGAGGATATCCACCTGGTCATGTGAAATAAGAAGTCTGTTAGTCAGCTATTTCTATGACATTAACAACTCCTAAATTTTAGTGGCTTGAAACAATAAATACAGGACTGCACATCAAATGTAGTTTGGTAGGGCTTGGCTGAACATGGCTGGGCCTGGTTTAGTTCTGGTTCACAGGTCTTACATTTTGAGACCCAGGCTAAAGAATAACCACTATTTATGCATGTTGTTCTTTTGTTGGATGGTGAGAATAAAAGAGTGACCACCAGCAGCAAATGACATCTAACTACTGGCTCTGAACGGAACTTGCATATGGTCATTTTTTCTCACATGCCCTAACCCAAAGGCCATGGTGCAGGATGATGGTATACATCACCCACAGTAACCAGAAAAAAAAGTTGGGGAAGGAAGGAAGAACCATGAAGAATAATACAGTCTACCACAGGCAACGTAACCACTGAGGACCTTTCACTAATATCTCTTTGATATTGCCCAGAAGCCAATAAAATGTTGTTAATTTGATTTTCTCCAAAATTATAAAATTTACCAAGCCAGGAAGTCATCCCTCGCATTTTATATTCTGTCTCAAATTTTACCTGTTTTTTAATACCCCTGTATTACAATAATAGAATCAACTTAGTGAAATTCATACATCATCAGATGTTGAAAATACCAAGGAGCATCTGAAAGGTCAATACTACATATCGATTTTCTTCAAGGACATTCGGCCTTTCTTCCCCTAAAGGTAGATTGTATTTTTAAACAAAGTGTTCTTGCTCTCGTTTATTCCCAATGAGAATTCAAATTTTCAACATTTTCATACAGACACTTGTGGAAGCTTAGGTGATTGAAATTTGTAGAGGCGGGAAAGCTAAAATTTTCCGTTTCCCAGTTTCTCTTGTGGCAAAGTTTTGGCCAATAAAATGTAAGTGAGGTCTGCTGACAGGAACTTTTATGAAAGATTTTTTTAAAAAGAAAACTTAGCTGACATAATGTCTTTGACTCATATTCCTGCCTGCCATGTGATGCAAAGCATAGAACTAAAGGATGAGCAAGCAGGACAGAGGGCCTTATTCTTGATGACACTGGAAAGCCATCACTCTAGTTATCAACTGCTATCTCAAGATTTCACTTTGCAAGTCTCCTCTCATACTATGGTTTTATCAGGACATGGAAAATATCATCAATGCCTAGGTAGAATCTGTGTTTCTTCAGAAGCTTCAACCTGAGGAATCTTTCTCTTGCATCTTAAGTTGTTACTTCAGGACCTCTAAGAACCCTGCCCCATTTTTCTATAATTTGAAGTAACTATTAAGACTATAAGATATCCAAAGATCCAGCTGCACAACAAAGAAATTTAGAATTATAACTAAACCTTCAACCACACATAACCACTGCAACAAATCCCAAACACCTTTGACTTTTCTTTGGTTTGCCTTGGTAAAAGAAAACCTTTACTGCTATATTAATTAGGACTCTAATTGCTAATGTGTTATTTCCTATTCCCCCCTTTCTGCACAGATGGCCAGACTATACTCCCTGGCCTCTTATGATTGGTTGAGGTCATATTACCAGTTCTAGACAAAGAGTTGGGAATGGAAATGATGTGTGTCACTTTCTGGCTTGATTTTAAAGTATTTCATCGCTAGTCTGAGATCCTCTAAAGCTCTGTGTTCCCTCTGGCATGACAATTGGTTATATCATTTACTTGAGCTCCCAAATGGATGTGATAAACATAACTCTCCCTGCCAATTCCTAATTTTCATGTAATATGAGAGAAAAATAGATTTTTTTAAGCCATTACAATTGGAAGTTGTTTGTTTCCAGCCCATGATGTAACCCATTTGGACTGATTCAGGCCTAAATCAAGAGTACTCCTGCACAAGGTAATATGGATTATTCTGTTGATTCTAAAGAAGTTTTGAATGTTTAAACCACAGAAAGATCAATGATGTATTTGGGCCTCAGAAAAATTGGAACCAAGAATTAAATGTTGCAGAACTCTCTTTCCTTCTTGACTATACTTTTCTTGGTCTATTTAACATTATTTACTCTCATTAAACTTGTCTTCTTCACATGAAGAGATAGTCTCTGAGTTTGATGTTCTCTGAGTTTTATAAATCATGGATTCAATGAACCGAGAAAAATGACACTTTCTTTGGTCTCAAATTAAAAAAAAAAAACAAAAAACAAAACAAAAAAAAAACAACTTAGGACATTTATTCAATTGGACCACCTTAAGTAACCTTTATTAGCCAGGTTCAGAGAAATGGGGTCATAGAAGAACATAACACAGAACTGTGTGAATGGAGTAAAGAATATTCCCAGGAAAAGAAAGGGGTGTCAGATGACTAGTTCATAAATATTAAAATGTATTCATTTTAAAAATAAAATTGCCAATTATTTTACCAGCAAAAAACAAAAAAAAAATGAGTTTATTCAAAAATGATAGAGGAATTACAATTTGAGAAATGCAAGCTATTGCAAACCACTGGAAAGTAGAAAGGACAAATGAGAAGAAAATTATTTTATAGAGGAAAAAGGAGGGAGTTCAGTGGGGCTGTTATAAAAATGTCTATTAGAGGAAAGTGGGAGTTTGAAGTGTAATGGCTTTCCATTGGCTGATTCATGGTGTTTTTTCATTGGCTGGCTGTGTTGCTAGGTGAGGAGAAAATGTTCCTACCTCCATCTGAAGTAGAAAAGTAAGCTTTTTCCTGACAGAGTCTGCAAGGTGTGGTAAGTGGTAGTATGTAACAGCTCCCTCTAGGACTTTCTGACTAACTTTCAATAAGGTTTCCTTTATTCATTTTTATAATGTATATACACATATGTATATTTGTATAAGTATATATGTATAAACATATATAGTTACATGAAATTGTTTAGCAAGAATTTATAGTATTCTTCCATTAGGCTGTGTAAAACTGTCAGATTCTTTAATGAGAAATCTGATATATCAAATAAAAATGAGCAACAGAAATTAAAGGTAAATGAATTATACCACAGGTCTGTATTTGTAGCAAGATAGAAAAATTATATATAATTTGTAAGATACATGAAAGATAAATCAGTTATATGTTTCTTGCTAGTATATGCTTAACTCAATCTCTACTGGTTTATTATTTACTAATATGTATTTTGATCAGTATTTGCTACTGCTAATCACACTGCATTGTAAACGATTGTTTCTACTTGTCGTTTTCCTTGAGGCTGTGTGATTGTTGATATGATGATTGTGCCTTATTTTTTAGAATATTTCAATGTATAAATTAAGAACCTAGAAAAATCTTACTATAAGAATAACTTAATCTTCCCTATCAATCAGAAATACTTGATTTTAAATCTAAAATTATGTTTATATTGCAGATAAGTTTGTTCCGAGTTTAAGATTATTTGTGAACTGTAGATAGCTGCTCATTGACATTTTGTTTTTTCCTAAAACTTAGCTGTTAGTGCATATACATATATATATGAAAGCTCTTTTAAATTTAGACAGAATTATAGAAGCAAAACCAAGTTTTAATTAGTGTTGCTAATGAAAGCAGGAAGCAGCATAGCTAATCTTTAAAAATTAAAATAACTTGGCTTGGGAATTCAAGTATCAACCACATATACTAAATTTTTAAATTTTTAAGTTTGGTTGTGAGATACAGAAAAACATGTCTGAAATAAGATCAAAGTTAATTTCTCTCTCACAGCACAGTCTGGAGATAGATGGTCCAAAGACAGATGGTATGTCTCTGGATATTAGGCACCCAGATTCTTTTGCTAGTTTATTATGCATAGCCTCCATTCCTAGTTCATTTTAATCTACCACTCTTGGTCATGTCATTGCCACTTATTTGCATTTTACCTAACAGAAGGAAGAAAAATGAAACATAAAGATACTTTTCCTTTCAGAACACTGACTGAAATTTGCACACACAGTTTTCATTTATATGTCATTGGTGAGCATTTAGTGTTACAACCAAAACTCTATGCAAAAAAGGGGTTTAGGAAATTTGGAATTTGTTTCAGATGGTCGTTAACTCAACTAAAAATCAAGGTCTCTATCACATAGGAAAAGGAGAGGAAAAAAGATTTTGAGGCGACTAGCATTCTCTGCACATTTATTATAACCAAACTGACAACTTGACTTCTGTCTGTCTCTATAATGGGCTCATAACTAGTGTAGCTATAATTACAACTGGACTCCTGCTTGTTCCTGTGATGGACTTTGACTCTGTGACAGTGATATTATCTCACATTTCTGCAAAAGTGGGACTGAGGGCAAATGTTCTTTCAGATGCTTTTATAAACACAGTTTTGTAGACAGTTGTGCAAGTTGTGCCCACAGCCCGGAAACAGGGAAGTGCTAAAATCCCAGTGAAAACAGTATCTTTTTATAATTCAAATGCTTAGAAAAACCAACCTTTTACAATACTTCAATTCTCCACCCAAATGGAATGTCATTTTCTAATTTGTATAATTGTACAAAATATGCTAGATGCAGCTTTAGTTAGGTGGGATTATACATATATCTATTAGGAACTAAAATGAATTTCCAAAATATGGATTTGAGCACATTATTTCCTTAGAAATATTAATTGATGGGCAGATGAGAAATGCAATTCATAGTATAAAGGTAAGACAAGTCAAGCTGAGTTTGACTCACCGGGCAGAGTGTACCAACCATTGCCATTCACATTCCCACTAACTATAAGTGAAAGTCTGTATGTGCTCACATCATTGACAACACCATGCATTATCGCATTTTAAAACTTTGCCAATTTGACAGGTGACATTATACCACAATTTAGCTTTATTTTGCATTTCACTTTTTATAAGTACCAGGGAGGAATAATCTTCCTCTACACTTCTAGGTTCTTTCAACCACTCAAATTAAATCAACATGAGGAAGATTAACAAGAGAAAATAACCAAATTTAATTACATATGTAATTACATATGTACAAATAGGAATCCCACATACATGAGAAAGTCAGAGATCACACATACATGTGAAGTTCAGAGATAGAAAGGTAAATAGGTATATATGACTTCCTGAGTTAAGGAATGAAGTAAAGGGTCTGAAGCTTCAGTGGGGAGGAGGTCATTCACAGGATGAAAAGAGAAAATGTTCAGTAATTACGAGTTCACTCTGCTATATATAGATAGGTCATAAAAAGTTATTTCAGGTAATAACTCTTATTATGGGCAAAGCCCCCAATTTAAATTCTTTTAGGGAGAGGTAAAAGTTTCTCTTGAACCCATGAAATCTTGGTTGTCTTCAGCTGAAAATAATCCATATGCCATAGTGTTACATCTTGGGGAGGACAGTTCTGAACCTTTCATAAACAGACAAAATCATCTTTTTCTTATGAAAAAGTGTAATTCAGACAATGTTAAAAACTTTATTTGCTACAAGCAAGACTTTTAAGAACCTTTATTTTGCTAATCTATGTTTGGGAATCCTTCTAAAGAGGATTCTCATGAGCAATGATTGACAAGACAATCATTTCCCAGCAATGTTTCTTATAGGACACTGTAGTAAAACATTGATTTAATGCAATGTTTCTGAAACTTGTCTAAAGAGAAAATAAACTCCACTCCCACACTCCTAAATTTACTTAATTTAGATTTGCCAGCTAAAGGTCCTGTCAACCTGTATTTTTAACAGACAACCTAGACCACTCTTACTATTAAGAAATTTTTGGAAACATTGATTTATAGAAATGCTTTTTCACTAGGGGTACACCATAATCACCTGGGAAACTCTTCAAAGAGACATTTACTGGGTCTGTCTCTCCCACATTTATGAATCAGAAGGAGGTGTGTTTCTTCTACAGCCATTTCTTATCCTAACTCCCAGTTAAGGACAATTGTTTAGGCCTAACTTTCTTATTCTGCATATGTTGCCATTCAGTTATAATCCAAGGTACACCCACATACATGTTTTCTTCCTTAGGCCAATTCCTTACCATTTACAAGATTTTTCTGGGCATTACTATTTCTTTCATGGCAAATAAAAGAATACGCTTAGCCTTGCTTTATCTCAGAGCAGTGTTGATAGTAGGAAGAGGAAAGGCTTTGGCTGTGAGTATAATCCAGCCAGCACATAAAATATTGGAGAATAATGAAAAGCTGATTGCCTCAGCATGAGGCATTTTTATAGCTCATATGCTTTAAATGCATAGAGTTGGCATGAACAGGGTGGCCCATTTTTAAAAAGAGCAACTGAATTAAGTAGATTCCCCTGTGAAAAATGCTGTCTGAGTGATCTGTTTTCCAGATGTTTCCATAGCAAATGTTTTCTTAATGTGAAGCTCAACCATAAAAAGCACCTGAGTAGTGTACAGCTCTTCCAGACACAAATCATCTTCTTTTCTTCTTCTTTTTTTTTTAATCCAGAGACTTACAGAGAGGAAACCACATTTATTTTAAACACGAGCAAGGATGAGTTTACTTCATATTTATATGAAAATATCAAGTGACAAAATGTTTATTTAAACATCGATGTTAATGTGTAAAGAGCTTCATTCATATCTACAAACAACACAACAGTATACACTTTCTACAAGTTATGCAGATATGTTCAGCAGCAGTATTTGAAGCATTTATTTTCAATATTGATTTTCTGCATAGATTCTGGCTAAGAACACAGGGTTAAAAGGTAATATGTAGTGTAAGAGTCAACATCTGAATTTTTGAGCCAGAAAAACTGTATTTGAATCCTTCTCCATCACTTACCAGCTATGTAAACTTGGACATTTTACTTCACCTTCTGTGCCTTACTATCTTTATCTGTAAAATAAAGATTATAATAATACTTACCTCAGAAGGCTATGATGAAGATCACCTATGTTTACACACATAAACATTTAAAACATTTTTGGACCACAGTAAATGTTCAATGAAGTTCAGGGTCAATAAAGTAGATATCTCCGAGGGATGTTTTCTTAAAGAAAGATTTAAAAAAAAAAAAAAAAAAGCTGTAATGATTTTGAGCTTAACATTTTACTTTGTCAGAGATTAAAAATAAAGTAGTTCACAAAAGCTTTCTTGGACAGAAGCGATATTTAGAAAATAAAATGATAAATCATAAACTTTCACCCACCTTAAATGTACTACTTGATTAATTAATGGGAATATTTATTATTTTCCTGAAATTACTAGTCTACATTAGAAGACAATAGCTAATATTTGTCATGCAGTTTAATCATAGAAGTCACCACAGATTGCGTGCTAGGAATTTCATTGGCTCAAGAAGTGAGAGGAATACAAGGAAGAAACACATGAGAGAAACTGGAGTGTGGAAGAATAAAAAGGGGTGTTAAGTGAAAGGTTTGCAGAGATGTTAGCAGAGAAATATATATGTTAACAATTGGGTACCACTTTGTACCAGCTGTAAACAGTGCCATAGATATCACTTATAAAAATGAAGTAAGAACTTTCCCTCAATTATCAGCTAGTCATTAACATTTTCACTTTAAGAAAAAGTACCATATTTAAAATGCTTTGCTCATTGCAACTCCAGATGGGCAAGTCATTCTCAAAGTCATTTAAATAACTATTAATGGATGGTGAAAGCTTTATGAATATCTCAAATTTGGGCTAGAAGTCATTTTCTTTCAAAGAAGACAGGTCTCTCTGTTAGCTGTCATTCTGTCAAATTAAAGGAAAGTGGTCAAAAACACATGGCTACAAGTTGAATTTCTCCCACCCACCTTTGCTTTTTCTGCAAATAAACTTCTAGTTTTATGATGGGTATGGGTTTCTTTATTGGTTTTATTTTCAACATGAAATAGATGTTCAAACTTGCTCTTAAATCATTTTCTTCAAAAGAAAAACATTCTTCCTGTTCAAAGCGGTAAAAGAAAAAAATGTCACATAAAGATTTTTAAAAGTGATTATTAATGCTTTGAAGTTAAAATATCCAGATAAACTCTTGATGAAGTTTAAATGGCAGGCAGCCTCCTAATAATACTGTGGAAGTGAGAAAGCTAGTTTATATTTAATTGCTATCAAAATCAAGATCCCTGTAAAGCATACTCCTATCTTATTTTAAATTAGTTCAAGAAATATTTAAAATAGCAGATCTCAGTGTAATATTTTGAAGAGTGAAAAATCCTAAGTATAGTCCAGATGAATTTACTTTTACATAGGCAGATGCTCTATTTCTGTGGTCTCCTGGACATTCTGGATAGAGACATTCCGGCAAACTTAAAATTAATGTATTACAATTTTTATTGGAGTACCCATTGTAAAAGAGAAGGTACCTTCTCATAGCAAAAATAGCTAGAACTTTTTGAGAAGGAATAAATTAAAATGGTAACCTCTTCTCTGTCATGCTGAAATATTTACTTAGTGTAGCTATACTTTTCATATTTTCTCTCAGTAGATTACTTCCACTTGCCTGAGTAATAAGGATTTCTAAGTCAGGGAGTTTTTCTCTCCTTGTTCCCTTTCTTTTCCTCTTTTTATTCTCAGTATTTGTTGTAGTGAACAATACTGGACATTTTGTCAACAACATATGATATGTTTCCATGTGAAAAGTTCCCTGAGAATCATGGTCATCAAAATAAATTAGCAGCCTATTTTATTAATTTGGTCAAGTTGGGAATTTTTATACTGAATTTATGTTAAATGAGTTGGAAAGACATATTCACTAATCCTAGATGAGTTTCATTTCTGCACAAAGTATGACGCAAGGTTTTCTTCCCGAACTTTCTGAAAAGTTTCATAGGGAATGACATAAAGAGTCCCCCTTGGGAAACTTTTAGTTAGAGTTATGAGGTCCTTCCATGAGGCTGGTGGAAGCCAGCACCCCTCTTCCTTGTGCATTGGAGCCTGTCTGCTTGGGCTAAATCCTGGCTTTGTTTCTTATTTAATTGTATAACCTGAACAATTTAATTTTCTTCTCAATTTCAGTTTTTTTTTTCATTTGTAAATTGGAATAATGACTGTGCCTGCCTCATAAATACCGAGGAGATAAAAATCCTACAAAGCTTGGCAAATAATCATGGAATAAGTGACAGTTTATATTATCATCATGATTAGTATCAAAAGAAAAACTTTAATGAGAGGTTATTCCATATACTTGGCTACCCTCAAGTCATATCTATGGATTCATGGGTGCCCATCCTCCATCTAGTTAGCCTTTTTCCTAGTGTTGGATTCTGTTTTTTAGCTTTCTTCTTTTTGAAATTCTACTTCATTGTGTATTCCAACTTTTGTCACAACACCCATTGACTTTTTCCTGAGTTTCTTAAGTTTATCTATCAGTTTCTCTTTTGTCCAACTTTTAGACTATAGATACTGACCTAAGTCTCACCTGAATTTGCCACAACCCTTCTTTGACCGGACTTGCTTGGACTGTTCTATACTAAACACTTGTATTTTATCATAAATTTAGGGCAAACTCTTTTGTAAGGTCTTCTCTCTTTCACTCCTACATGAGGCGAGCATAAAGAAGGATCACAAAGGAATGTTTTCTTTTGACCTTTCTTCCTTTGTGTTGGATCATAAACCATATATGCTTTCCCAAATACTCTGAGCTTTTAAATTTCTCTGTCTTTTTGGCACACTGCTCACGTTGAGTCATCTCTCTTCTCTTGATCTTAGATAAAACACTCCATGTATGGTGTAGTGTCTGTTTTCTCAGACAAAAAGAAGCTAGGGATGCAACCCAGTTGTTTAGAGTTGTATCTTGAGCAAAGAGAAGTGAAAGATAAGAAGAATTTAAGCAGAAACACTTTCTTCCTTACTTTATTTGGTAGACTAGTCTGTGTAGCAGGTTATATGTACAGCCCTTCTGGAGAGGACTCATGTGCTGAAAAAATAGGCCTGCTGATTGAAAGATCCTTTCTGCCTTTTCCAGGCTCATCAAAAACCATGGCTGCAACAATGATACATCACATTGCATTGCTTTGCAAGTCCCTTATTTTATTTTGACTTCTTTTTTCTTAGCTTTACCTTCCCGGTCTGATATTTCCCAAACATATTGGTATCAACTTAATTTTATCTCTACTTTCTAAGGGAGCAAGCTAAGATAGTCTTAAAGGCTTTCTAAAGTAAATTGTTATTTTATTGTAGATATGTTTGGGATTTTTCTTTTTGTTTCACTTGAGAGGCCATTAGGTGATTGAAAAATTTTCAGCTCTATTATAATCTTATAGGGCCCTGTCATATATGTGTTCCACCTTTTGACCGAAACATTGTTATAGTGGTGCATGGCTGTAACTAGATTTGTGGATCATCTACCTACTTTATCTGCTATTCTATACCTCACTCAGTACTGTATAGCTCACATTTTAGACTAGTAAAAATAAGAATCATGTATAAAGTTCTATATAACTAACTTATATATGAAGTCTGCACACCTAACCTGTTAGTCCCTTTATAGAATACTACATACATATTAGTCATCTCTGCACAAATTATCATTTTTATTTTCCATTCAAAAGAGATACAGCCATATTGGTTCAATGCTTAGTTTCTTATCTTAGATTTTAATATAGCTCTGGACTCTTCCATTTGCTCTCTGTGTGATTTGGGACAAGTGTCGTAACCTCTCTAGCCTCAGATATTTATCATCTGAAAAGAGAATTATAAAAATATTTTCTTCTTCCTAAGGCTGTTGATGAATTTTGGTACAACTTATGTCTTACAAATGGACATCTATTATATATTATTCTAGTCCCTGGGATAAAAACAAAACATCTATTAAAAATATTTATTTTTATTGACTGGCCCAAAGTAACAATAAGTAACAGCTATATTTTTATTAACATTATCTTCAACTACCCCAAATAACCTTTATTTCACTGTACTATCTAGTCCATTTCTGGGCACTGCTCTCTAATAGAGAAAGACTCTATTAGAGTTTTTTCCTAGTAGTCCCAATGTAAAACCATGGAGAATCAGTATTTTGATATCTTTCTCTTCTGTTGTTCTGTGTGTCCTTCACAATGTACATATATGTCCATTTTACAGGTCAGGGAATTTTCTTCCTCAGAATTCTTCGTGTTAAGAAATATAGTAAGACATGATCATAAATGCTAGTTCATCTTTTTAATTAAAACACATACTTGTGTACCTATTATGTAGTATGCACATTTTGTGTATGTGTTTGCTCAGTGAACGACAGTAAAAACAAATCACACACTCCATGGTGATTACATTATTGTGGAGGGACATAGATAATAAAAATAAGCATAATCAATAAATGTATGTTGTGATATATGTTCAAAGTTTTATATATGTTGACTCTACTTCTCTAGGAGAAAAATTATAAATATATTCCCATGTATGTCTACTATTCAAGAACTATATCTATGTACTACTGTACTAATAGATACCCATAGTTTACATTAAAAAACAAAAATAAATGGTAGCTGAAAATCTATTTTTTTTCCTTGCATTCAATGAATTATATTTTACACCATCTCTAGTTTGCACATCTTCCTTGAGAGGTCAATTTATTGACTATTGAAGATAAAACAAACAATTATTTATTTAAAATAAAAGAATTAGTTGGCAGAAACATTTACAGTTCAGTTCTTAGCATGAAATGCATGATGCTTATCTGGTTTAGGAACAATACTGTCATCAACAGCACGAAGCAAAAATAGGTATTTTGAGTGATGAGCTACCAGTTTTCTGAAACCAGTATGATCTTTAAAATCAAATTGCTAAATTTTTACAACTCTAATTTAACAGATCTAAGTTCATGTAAATAAGTCTATACTCTGAGTTTCACTTCTGAATATTTTTGTTCTACTAATGAAAAAATAAATCTGACTTTGCTTCATATGATATCTTCCCTGAGAATTAAAGTGTAGCTCAATATCGACTATGTCAGAATAATCTATGTTTAAATTACTGCGATGAGATTTTTTGCTGATGCATTTATCACCATTAGTGGAAGTGGCAGTTTTAAGTATTAAAATGTCTCTGAAGTGACATGACCATATTAATCTCAAATTTGTTATACCTGTAATGAAAGTTCATGTGAATCTCAGGAGCTATTTTATTGTATATCTATCCAATACCTTGCACTAAATGTTTGAAAAATTGAAGAATGAATAAATAAAGACTGATATTCATTCTCAGGAATCACATCCAATTATCAGGGACAATTACATTGACACTACCTCAAAATGTATTCAGAATCGGGTCCTGTCTAACCTATTGTCACCCAGGTCCAAGACATCAACACCTCATGCCAAAACTGAGAGAAAAAAAAATTCTGAATGGTCTCTGTGCATCTGGCCCAACCCCAGTCTCAGTGATATAGCCCATAGGATTCTTTAGGAACAAAGTGGATCCCATTTCCTCTTGCTCGAAATTCTCTACTGGTTTCTTTCTGTCTCATATAGTGTATAAGCCAACGGCCTTGGAGAAATGTAGAAGGTCATACGTAATACAGTCCATATTATTTCTTTGTTCTCATCACTTACTATTCCTTCCTTTTTCTCCCACCAAAACTCACTCAATTTATCAACCCAATGGTCTTCTTGCTGTTACTTATATTTGTCAAGAATACAGTCTAATGTCAGGGTTTTTACATTTGTTGTTTTGTGTGTGTGTGTGTTTACCTGGAATGCTTGTGCTTCATTATCTATATGACTTATTATCTCTCTTCCTCCAGGTCTCCACTCAGATGCCTTGTCATCCACTTCATATAAAATAGCACATCTTTCCAAACCATCAATCTCTAACCTCTACCTAGCTTTATTCTTTTTTTAAAACATCCATCAAGATATGACTTTGTATTTTAGAGTCATGCATCATTTAACAACAGGGATATATTTTGAGAAATATCATTAGAAGATTATGTCGTTGTGTGAACATTATAGAGTGCGCTTACACATTTAGATGATGGAGCCTATACTACACACCGAGGCTATATGGTAAAGAATATTGCTCCTAGGCTACAAGCCTGTATATTATGTTACTGCTCTAAAAATCCATGAGATTAAATCAAGCTCGAGAGAAAAATGATGCAATCAGAGACATAGTAAACAAGATATATGAGGCTGCTGCCATCATAACACAGCATATTGTTTGATGGCACACATTTTTTTATAAGTAGAAAAAGTACACTTGAAAAACAATAAAACAGTATAGTATAGTAAATATGTAAGCCAGTAACATAGTCATTTATTATCATTATCATGTATTATGTACTGTACATAACTGTATCTGCTATACTTTATACAAATGGCAGCACAGTAGGGTTTTTTACATCAGCATCACCACAAACACTGAGTGATATATTGTGCTATGATGTTACGTGGACTACCAGGTGACTAGGTGATACAAATTTTTTCAGCTCTGTTATAATTTATGGGATTCTGTTGTATATGCAGTTTGTCGTTGACTGAATTGTCGTTATGCAGCACATGACTAAATATAATATAGTATATATAATAATATAATAGATGCTGTGTTATAGTTATTGTTACATTCATGTCTTTATGTTAAAGTATAATGCTCTAAAGGTTATAAAATATGGCTCTCAGACAAATATAAAAACAAACATATGCCAAAAATGTTATCCTATTTCTATAATTAGCAGGCACAATCAATATAATGTAAAACTCTGTTCAAAAGCATTGGATGAAGTAGGCACTTTAAGAAAGAAATGTCAAAATAAGATTGCTAGGTTGCATACAGAACTGATTAATGTCTTACGGGGAAATAAAATGTAACTTTTGGCACTGTCTATTCCATGGGACAGAAATTTTAATCTTACTGTACACAAGTTTACAAATTAACCTCTGCTCCAATGGAGTTGTGAAATGACCCAGTTAATGGCAAATCAAGCCAGGACTGCTTTGAAAGGATATTTAGTAATCAATTTTGCCAAGTTCCAAGATGCAAATAATTTTTTTTGACACAAGGATGGGTAATTTAATTTTTTCTTGGTGCTGTATCCTCGGATCCTTCAACAGTGACAGGCAGAAATATCTTTTGTCTTAGTTTAGGTTCTCCAAGAAGCATATCCTGAAGCAAAGATTTGAATGCCTGTAGGTTGAAAAGTGATCCAGGAAAACTGATAGGGAAGTAAAGAACCAAGGAAACAGAAGAAAGCCCAAAAGTGCATGAAATCAGTCAATTTGTCAATATGGAAAGTGTGAATTCAGTTCCATGGTGACATGAGACAGTGCAGAACATGCCTTAGAGTTATTTCAACCATACAAAGAAGCAACTGGGATATTTATTTACCAAATCTGGCTATCATTTGTGGAAGGCCGCTTCCAGGAAAATTAACTCCATCTTATGCCTAGTTTGCCCTGCCTGCAGGCCGAATATGCTCCTCTGGCAAAAAATAACAACAAAATTAAAACAAAAATAAAACAGAAAAATAATAAAACAAAACTTTCTGTAGAGAGAACAGATATTCCTAGTAAGCAGCCTTTAGCAAGTGAAGCCAAGGACATATGAATGAGGCACTGATAATATCTGCTCTGATGCTCAAAAAAAGTATCGATGGAATGACTACATGAATAAAATGTTTCCACAGATCTTGTAATTGTATCCTTAGTTTTATAGGCCCTTTATAATAAAAGGGACAAGGTAAACAAGCACAGAAAGTGATATGAATATCTTAGAAACATGTAAGCTTTTTTTTTTTTTTTTTTTGCCCAGGTGATTGAGCAGGAAAAAAAAAAAGGATAGATTTTGGTATTAGACAATTTTAATTGTAACATCTAGCTATATGACCTGTATCAGGAGACTTAACTTTTTTTGTTTCAATTTTCTCACCTCTAAAATTGGAATAAGAAATCTCAATCCTCTAATTATGAAAGCATTGCCAAAATTCAAATACATAGTTAGTTTTCTCAAAAGGATAGAACTCAGAATTAACAAAAGCTAGACTTTAATTAAAGGTTAACATATCTAAATTGAGACTATGACAAGCTAAATGTGTTGGTCAGTCATAAACTTTGAACATTAATGGTCTAATAACAAGCATGTTTCTCAAGTGGGTAAGATTACTATTTTAGATAAAGGATATTTCCAAAGATCATCCAACTTACTTCTTTGGTTTGATAAGAGACACAGTAATGGTGTTTCTGATGATAATTGCCTTCCAGTGTAAATATGCTCCCAACAAAAAACTGTGATTGCCTACCAATAAGACCATTTTGTTCCTAGTCAATATTTTGTATATTTCTGTGGGCAGCGAAAATCTGAGGATAAGACACTTTTCCCTTATGTCTTCATTTAAAACTTCAACAATAAATTGTTGTGAGGCCCAAGAAATGAGACACACTCCCAATTTATAAAGGAATGAATGGAGGAGACATATAAACAAGGAAAAACTATGGCAAAACCACTACCATTATTTCACCTGAAATAAGATAAATTTGTACAAAACAACTTACTATTGTTTTGGAGGTAAGCTGAAGAGGAAGGGAGAAATAATCATAATCACCCACAAGAATCTCTGACAGCAAAGAGGATCTCTAAGGAGGAACAAGAGAAGAAGGGCAACTAGAATCTTAGTTGCAGGTTTTCTTCCCAGAGATAAACAATTCTGGGTGCTAGTTATCATTCAGATACACATTCACAAATGTTCAAAAATTCATAGCTTGACTTCTTTCTGATAAAATAAACGAAGGAAAAACAAAGCGACAAACTACAGATTGACAGTAGCTATGGTGTAATAGACTGATGGTGATTAATAGATCTACTTAAACAGAGCACAGATGTAAAAAATAGATAAATATGGTTATAAAAAATTAAAACTTTAGCAAAATAAATTAATAAAATGATGCCAAAATTCAGTATATGAGTGGCTGGAAGAAGGAGAAGGGTTAGGACAAAAACCTTCTAGTTTGGCTCAGTAGAATATAGCTGGTACCTAAAGTGGAGAAAGTAAAAAAATATAGACTAATTTTGCTGTTTAAAAATCATCAGCAGAAAACAGTGAATAAAAATCTCTCTCTCTCCTGGGGTGATGAGACTCATATCATCTAAAAATAAATTAAGAAATAGTGTTTTACATATGATACATAAATTATTTGAGGTAACTCCTATAAAATAGGGGGGGAGTATTTTATTTAACAATCCAAATTATCATTAGAAAATCACTTAGCTACAGAGGAAAAGGGTCTTTTGTCTGTTTGGTTCACTCTTATCATCCAGTTCCTACAGCAATACCAACAACTTTATAAATATTTAATGAATAATTTTTTTAAAGGGTAAATTTATTTGACAAAATGTAGAAATCAAAGTATTAAAATAAGAAAATATAAGATACCATGCTAAATTAATAGTCAAGAAATATCTTTTATAACCAAACAGACAAAGACCCTTTTGGTCAGCTGGAAGGATTGTAATATTATATATTTAATAGGAAGATAACCTACCTTGATGTTTAGAATTATCCCTACTGAAGGTATTTTCTCCTACTGAGTAAACTTTGCTAAACTTCCTTTGCCTGGGAGATATTTCCATGGAACAGTTGCTTCTTAAGGGAAGATTTTTTTTTTTTTAATTTGACAAACTTCTGTCATCTGTCTCTTCTATGACATATTCTACAAATGTTAACTCTATAGTAGCTCATTCTGCACTAAGGAACAAGTGCATAAGTTGCAGAAATTACTAAAGAAAGTGTATCTGGTCATAAACAGAAAGTGAATATTAAGAGCAAAGATTATGTTAGGCACAGGCAATAAAAACATGAAAAGGGTGCTGTCACTGGGAACTAACAGACTATTAGGTGTGCTTACGCATGAATAGATTTGCTTTTCAGTCCAGTGAGATAAATGCAAGGTGGCAATGGGCACAGAGTTCTGACAAATTGGGAGGAGGGAGCTTGTTACAGCTTAGGCAGGCTGGAGACCAAGAAAGTCCGCTCAGAAATTATTACTCCTGAGCTGCTGAAAACTAGAGAGAGGAAGAAAACAAAAGAAGTAGAAATAGAGGGAGAGAAGAAATAGGGAGAAAACGAAATAGAGAATGTTACGTTTGCAGAAGGATGAACGCACAAGACTGAAGGGGTTAAACAAAATTTATTGTAGCAGAGTGACAGCGGCTGAGCCACAGATGGTGTCAGCTCGAATGCGAGCAGACCTGAGGTGGGTTGTTTTTGGTGAGAATATTTGGGGTGGGTAAATTGGCAGGGAAAGGAGTCCAGTGAAGCAGGAAGTGAGCATGTAGCGTTGTAAACCCTGACACAAGGTCCAGTTCCCACACAATGGCAAGGGAGGAGTCTAGTTCCCAGGTTACGGGGGTAGAAATAGGGCCCCCTTGGACTTAACATGCCAGCCTTTTTGTTTTACGGAATAAGGATGACAGTTCAGTCTTTTGTAGCTGCTTCCTGCTGAATAGGGGCAGCGGGATCTGTCAAAAAGAGGTTGCGTAGTGGATAGTCGACTGGACTGCAGTGTGGCATTGACTGGTAGGTTCAGCTGGCTGGAAGGCTTGGTAGTGTGGCATGGAGTGAAGTAGCGTGATTTCATGGTTGGTAATGCACAAAAATGATCCTGGAGAAGGGAAGAAATCTGGTGCAGTATGCAAGGCCCAAAGGCCAAAATGAGAAAATGATGGTTAGAGGCCCTATGAAGGTTAAAAAAGGTAACCCAGTTGGTTTTTAGCCAGGTGTCCCAAGAATTTGCTTAGCACCTTTTATCTCTTACTAGTCCTGGTTGTTAATACAGATACATCATTTTTCTAGAAAGAGGAAGAAACTCCTTTTGTCAGTAAATCTAACCCTTGTATGTTTTGTAAAGTGATGCCTATTAGGGACTCAATTTGACCCTGTAATTAAACTATACTTTTTTGCAATCTCATCTGGGCTTTCTTGGAAGTCGTTAGACAATGCTTCAAAATAGGTAAGAGCAGCAGCAAGTCACGCTATGTCTGTGCCTGGTCTGGTGGTGACTCCCAGTGTAACCAATAGTAGAATGACCTGAATAGCCCTTTTATGTTTTAGATAGTATGTGATGGAAATTGGTAAGGACTGGTTATTGGGTGCTATATTATATTTGGAGATAGACTAGAATACAAGTTCTAGTCCAGTTAGTGAAAAGGCAGAGATAAGTGCTAGTTCAACAGGCATACAAGTAGAAACATGTATGGAGGACAAATAGTAAGAGGATAGATTATTCTAGTACATCCTCTCTGAGGCTCATAACTCCAGGCCATAAAAATTATAGCTATAGCAGCTCTAATCAAGGAGGATAGATGAGAAGGAGGACTAGAAAGTCTGCAATGAAAGTGTTGGGGAACTGCAGAGACAATAGTAATCCAAGGAAAGTAGGAGGGAGGGTATGGAACAGTTGTAAGGGGTCGTAAGGACTGTAAGGTAACCTATAGAGCAGACAGGTTATAGAAAGAGGCATTAGCCTCTGGAGAACTTGGTAGTCTCTCCATTGAGTTCAGTGTCTGTCAGGTAGTTAGACTGTGACTGTCTGATTGCATAGATTAGAGGTAGGTGTCTTATACATACGTTGCCACCGATTCTTGTGAAACAAACGGGACCTTAGAAATTAAGAAGAATGAAGGATAGTGGTCCTATTACTGGTGTGGAGGGATGTGCTACCTTTGCAAGGAATTGGGTATAGATGTGGAAGAGATTAGAAACTTGATTAGCCTGTGCTGTGGAGTAACTTCCAAGGAGATTATCTGCCTTTTCAAGGAAAATAGAACTCTTTTCAATATGAAAAGGTCATTTGTACATGGTGCTATTTGGTGAGGGGAATGGAGAGGACAAAGTATTCTGAGGAAGAGAGTGAAAGGCAGAGCCAGCAGTCCTTGGCTAATGTAGGGTATGACTTATTGAGGAGAGAATAGGTGAGACTGAGAGAAGGCTCAAGATGAGTGGTAGACAGAAAGCTCTGCAGGGAAGCAGAAGAGGTGACTGGTGAGAAATATCAGTAGGTAGAATTAATAGGGTGGAAATGGGAGGTGTTCGTGATCTATGTAATGAGGAACCTCACCCCATGGGTCTACTAGGTGAGTGATATTGGTCCATGAGAAATCAAAATGTCCCTATAAAAGTGAGTCCCGTCAAAAAGTTAAAATCTCAAGATGGGGAGGAAGGGTAGACTGTGCTAAGGCTGAAAGAATTTGTTGGGATATTGGTGTTGTCTGTTCTGGAAGAAAGAGAGAGCCTGAACCTGAACAGAAGGGACATGGACAGTAAAGTTTACTCATTTGTCCTGTTCTTCAAGAATGAGGATTAGATGAAGCTTTGTCCATGGAATAGCTGTGGTATTTTGGGGTGTCTGGTCGTACTCTGTCCCTTGGCAAACTATTAGAGACTCATTTTAGCTTGGAAAGATGAAACCAGGTTGAGTGTCCACTAATCTTAGCAGTAGTTGGGGTGGTTAAAAGTACCTGGTAAGGGCCTTGCTGTCTAGGTTTAAGATGATCTGAGTGGAGATCTTTAAGTAGGACCTAGTCACCAGGGGTTACTGGAGTAGGTGGAAAATCTCCTGTCAATGGCTGTGGCAGAACGTGGTCTGCATGTCCTCTTAGTATTTGTCTAACTAGATTTAGTATGGATATGCAATCTCCTAAGGGGGATGCTGTGGTTGAGAAGTTCTCTAGAAGAAAGACCTTCCGTACATGAGATCAAAGTGGCTGAGGAAAGAGGAGGCTGGAGGGAAGTCGTCTGCCACCATGGCTGAGAGAGGTGCACATGGGGGTGGAAACCTAGGGGTAGGGGTCTGTGGTCTGTAGGATCAAAAGAGGCAGTATCAGTTTCAGAGTTAAGGGAAGCAGAGGGGTGTGAAGAAGTAAAGTCTAAGTAAAGCAGGATTTACAGAGAGAGGGTCTGGAGCAGAGTAAAGAAGGCCTGGACACAGGTGAACTTCAGACCACTCTCCATTGCACTGACATAAGTCGTCAAGGTCTCTTAATGTGTTATAATCAAAGGTGCCATTCTCAGGCCATTGAGATCCTTTATCCAATTTATATTATGTCCAAGCAGTTACAATAGAAGATGAAATGCTTAGGTCTGAATTCCCCTCGAGACTGAGATTGTCTAGGTTCCTTAAAAGCCAGCCAAGGGGTGGGGGTGTTTGGAGGGTGTAGAGGTGTGTTCTGCATGATGAAGAGGGTGAGAAGGACAGGGAGGTGGCAAACCACAAGGGAGGGAGTGGTTCTTTTTGTGGGCATCCCCACTGACAAAAATTCTGTCCACTAGAGCAGAGGGGTCCCTTCTGAGCCCAGTGTCCCAGTTCAGAAGGACTTGTGGCCAGGGGGCTGAGGAGTCTTCCCACCTAGCGCTAGGATTTGTCAGAAAAAAAGAGGCAGAAGACCCGAACAAGGTGGATGACCACTCACCGGAAAATTAAGTGACTGATGTGAAAAGGTGAAGTTCCTGGTCTGACGTCCTCTCTGGCTGGGTTCGGTGAGGATTTGGGAGGTTAAGATTAAACCCTTAGAGCCCGAGGAAAAAGTAGAATCCTGAGATTAGCTGGGGCAACGTGCCGCAGCCCACTGCCCCAAGTTGCAAACCAATAACCTTGGGACTCAGAGGACTGGCCTGAACCAACAGCAAATGCTCCCGGGTTTCAGCTCCAGATGTTAGATTCCCCAAAGGAGGAACACACAAGGCCAAAGGGGTTAAGCAAGGTTTACTGTAGTAGAGTGACAGCCTGGTTGAGTGGAAGATGGCATCAGCCTGGATGTGAGGGGACCTGAAACATATAGAGCTAGAGGTGGGCTTTTTTTGGTGGAAATATTTTGGACAGGTAAATTGGCAGAGAAGGGAGGAGAGCCCAGTGAAGCGGGAGGTGAGCCTATAGCATTGCCAACCCAGATGCAACGTCCGGTTCCCACACAAAGATAATGGAGAAGTCTGGTTCCCGCACTAAGGGGGGGGCATAAGAATAGGGCCCTCCGAGGGCTACCAGAGGGAGAGGGTGAGAGAGAGGAAGAAACAGAAGGAGTATGGGAGAGGGGAAGGGAAGAAAAAGGGGGAGATAGTCTAACAAGAAATTGGATTGTTACAAGCCGACTAGGACTTTAGTGACATCACAGGTCATAAAATTTAAATTGACAAAACCAATAATTGTTATTACTATTTTTGCTACTAGAAAAAGGAGAAACTTAGATTAATATGTCATTCACTGATAGTTTCCAAAAATTGAAATATTATAGATATAGATATTAGATATAGATATAGATCAATCTATCTATCTATCTATCTATCTATCTATTATCTATCTATCTATCTATCTATAAAGAAGCAGCTGCAAAATGAAGCATGAAATGAAGCAATATAAATCTGCCTCACCTTCTTTCTTCCCATGCTGTGTTCAGAACCATGTACACAAAGGAGAAAAAGGAAGGTTTTACCCAAGAGAGAAGACAACATTACTAAGACCAGCATTTTAATATAGTTCCTTACTTGAGAAGGCATTAACTTTTTTCAACTGTTTATATAGTTTTTATTTGACCTTGATCTGTTTTACTCCTCTGACCTGACACGTTTGCTCTGATAAAATATAACCAACAATCTCACTCTCCTAATTGTTTCTTCTTTCCTGGGAGTAGTGTTAACTCTTTCAAAACAATGCAAAACAAAACTTTATTTTAATAATTTATATTGTTCAGCATTTAACTGTTTAAAACATTATTAAAAATAGCAGCACATAAAACACATCGAATTTTTTTGTTTTGTTTTTACTCTCCTAGATCTTTTGCTTTTCACATGAATTTTAGAATTATCTTCTAATTTCTACAAAAAAAAAAAAAAAAACCCTCCTGGGATTTTGATGAGAATTGTGTTGAACCTATAACTTGGTTTATGAAGAACTGATATATTAATTACAAAATATATATGTCATGTATTAGACCTTTTATACTTTCATCAATGCTTTGTAGTTTTCAGTGTAGAAGTTTTGCATGCATTTTGTTAAATTTATTCCTAAATATTTAATTCGTTTGATACTATTGTGAATGACAATGTTTATTTAATTTCAATTTCTGATTGCTCATTTATTTTTTAATGCAAGTTTATTTATTTTTATACTATAAATGCATAATTTTTTAAACATTCTATTTTTTTATTTTCCTCCCTCCCCTCCCCCTCCATTCTGGTAACCACTAGTCCATTGTCCATATCCATGAGTCTCTGTTTGCTTGTCCTGTTCATTTGTTGCTTTTAAGTTTATATCCCACATATGAGATATCATGTGATTTTCAACCTTTTCTGTCTGGCTTATTTCACTTTGTATGATTATTTCAAGGTCGATCCATGTTGTTGCAAATGGCAGTATTTCATCTCTTTTTATGGCTGAGTAATAGTCCATTGTACATATGTACCACAGCTTCTTTGGTCAATCATCTATCATAGGGCACTTCAGTTGCTTCCATGTCCTGGCCACTGTGAATAATGCTGCTATGAACATTGGTGTGCAGATAACTTTTCAAATATGAGTTTTCAAGTCTTTCAGGTAAATACCCAGTAGAGGGATTACTGGATCATATGGTAGATCAATTCTTAGTTTTTCGAGGAACCTCCATACTGCTTTCCATAGTGGCCTTACCAATTTGCAGTCCCACCAGTAGTGTATGAGGGTTCGTTTTTCTCCACATCTTTTGCAACATTTGTTATTACTTGACCTGTTAATTATGGCCATTCTACAAGTGGTGGAGATGCGATTTCAATTGTGGTTTTGATTTGCATTTCCTTAATAGCTAGAGATGTTGGAGCATCTTTTCATATTTGTTGGCCATTTGTATGTCCTGTAGGGAGAAGTGTCTGTCCCAGGTCTTCTGCCAATTTTTTGATTGGATCGTTTGTTTCTTTGTTATTATTGAGTCATATGAGTTCTTTGTACATTTTGGATATTAGGCCCTTATCGGAGGTGTTGCTTGCAAATAAATTTGCCCATTCAGATGGTTGTCTCTTTACTTTGTTGACGGTTTCTTTTGCTGAGCAGAAGCTTTTTAGTTTAATGTAGTCCCATTTATTTATTTTTTCTCTTACTTCCCTTGCCTTTGAGGTAAAATTCATAAATCCTGTTTAAGCCAAGGTCCTTGAGTTGAGTTCCTATATTTTCTTCTATGTATTTTATTGTTTCAGATGTTATATTCAGGTCCTTAATCCATTGAGTTTTTGATTATTTTGGTGTGAGGAGATAGACAAGTCTAGTTTCATTCTTTTGCAGATGGCTTTCCGGTTTTCCAAGCACCACTTATTGAAGAGGCTTTCCTTTCTCTACTGTATTATTTTGGTGCTTTTGTCAGAATTTATTTGCCCATATAAATATAAGTTTATTTCTGGATTCTCATTTCTATTCCATTTGTCCGTGTGTTTATTTTTCTACCAATACCATGCCGTTTTGAATACTGTCACTTTGTAGTATAATTTGTCAGTCAGCAGTGATGCCTCCAGCCTAGTTCTTTTTCTCAGGATGGCTTTGGCAATTCTAGGTCTTTTGTGCTTCATACAAATCTGATGATTTTTTGTTCTATTTCTTTAAAAAATGCTAATGAGATTTTGATGGTGGTTACATTAAATCTGTATAATGGTTTAGGTAATATGGTCATTTTAACTATGTTGATTCTTCCAATCCAAGAACATGGGATATCTTTCCATTTCTTTGTATCTTCTTTGATTTCTTTTAATAGGGTCTTATAGTTTTTATTATATAGGTCCTTCACATGTTTTGTTAGATTTATTTTTATAGGTATTTTATTTTTTGTTGCATTTGCAAAAGGAATTATTTTTTTCACTTCTTTTTCTGACACTCTTATTAGAATATAGGAACACTATGGATTTTTGAACATTGATTTTGTATCCAGAGACTTTACTGTGTTTGCTTTGTTTCTAGTAGTGTTCTTGTGGAGGCTTTAAGGTTTTCTATATATAGAATCATCTCATCCTCAAGTAGTGACAATTTGACTCTTCATTTCCTATTTGGATGCCCTTTATATCTTTCACTTACCTGACTGCACTTGCTAGGACTTCCAATATTATGTTGAATAATAGTGGCGATAGTGAACTGCCTTGCCTTGTTCCTGATCTTAGAGCAGTAGGTTTTTAGTTTTTTACCACTGAGTATAATATTGGCTGAGGGCTTGTCATATATGGCCTTATTTATGCTAAGTTACTTTCCTTCTATACTGATTTTGTTAAGTTTTCGATTATAAATGAGTGCTTTATCTTGCTGAAGGCTTTTCCTGTATCTATTGATATGATTATATGATTCTTATTTTTTAATTTGTTATGTGGTATATCAGATTAATCAATTTGTGTATGTTGACCCATCCCTGTGCCGCTGGGATGAAGCCCTCTTGATCGTGGTGTATAATCTTTTCAATATGTTGCTATATTCAGTTGGCTTGTATCTTATTTAGGATTTTTGCATCTGTGTTCATGAGAGATATTGGTCTGTAGTTTTTTGTGTGTGTGTTTTCTTTACCAGGTTTTGGTATCAAGGTAATATTAGCCTCATAAGTGAATTGGGAAGTATTGCCTCCTCTTCAATTTTTTTGGAAGAGTTTGAGGAAAATAGTCATTAAATCTTATTTGAATGTTTGGTGGAATTCACTGGTAAAGCCATCTGGTCCTGGACTTTTATTTTTTGGTAGGTTTCTGATGATTGTTTCAATTTCCATACTGCTGATCAGTCTATTTAGATTTTCCAATTCTTCTTGATTCAGTCTAGGAAGGTTGTATTTTTCTAAGTATTGGTCCATTTCTTCTAGGTTATTAAATTTGATGTTATATACTTTTTCATAGTATTCTTGCATGACTCTGTATTTCTGCAATGTCTGTTGTAATTTCCCTTCTTTCATCCCTGATTTTGTTATTTGTGTCCTTCCTCTTTTTTCTTTAGTGAGTCTAGCCAGGGGTTTTTCAATCTTATTAACCTTCTCAAAGAACCAGTTCTTTGTTGCATTTATTATTTGCTTTTTTAATTTGTTTATTAATTTAATTTATTTCTGCTCTAATTTTGATGATTTCTTTCCTTCTGCTGACTTTAGGCTTCATTTGTTCTTCCTTTCCTAGCTTATTTATTTATTTATTTATTGTTTGTTTGTTTGTTTGTTTATTTTTAGGATGAAGAGTTAGGTTGTTTATTTGGGCTTTTTCTTATTTTTGGAAGTAGCCCTGCAGTCATATGAACTTTCTTCTTATGACCGCTTTTTGCTGTGACTCAAAAGTTTTGATATGTTGTACTATCACTATCATTTGTTTCTATGTATCTCTTGATCTCCATTTTTATTTCTTCTCTGACCCAGTTATTCTTCAGTAGTATGTTGTTTAATCTCCATTTATTTGTGGTTCTTTCCAATTTCTTTTTTACAGGTTGATATCTAGTTTTAAAGCATTATGATCAGAGATTATGGTTGGTATGATTTCAACCCTCTTATACTTGTTGAGGCTATCTCTGCGTCCCAGTATGTGATCAATCCTTGCGAACATTCCATGTGCACTAAAAGAATGTATAAGCAGCTGTTTTGGGATGGAAGGCTCTGTAATATATCAATATGTCCAGTTGGTTTAATGTATCATTTAAAGATGTTATTTCCTTACTGATTTTTCTGTTTGGATGATCTGTCCATATCTGACAGTGGGGTATTTAGGACCTACTATGATAGTGTTTTGGTCTGTTTCTCCCTTTAGTTCTGTTAGTAATTGCTTTACATATTTTGGAGCTCCCTCGTTGGGAGCATAGATACTAATAAGTGCTGAATCTGGTGCATGCATGATTCCCTTTATCATTACAAAGTGTCCCTCAGTATCTTTCTTTACTTTTTTGATTTGAAGTCTATTTTATCTAATATTAGTACTGCTACTCCTGCTTTTCTCTGAATGCCATTTGCTTGAAACATCATTTTCCACCTTTTCACTCTGAGTCTATACTTGGAACTGAGCTGTGCCTCCTGAAGGGAGCACATGGTTGGCAACTCTGTGCCTTTTCATTGGTGAGTTCAGTGTGTTTACATTTAGGATGATTATTGAAATATGAGGTCTTCTTATAGCCATTTTATCTTTTGCTTTCTGGTAGCTCAGTGTTTCCATTGCTTCCTTGTCCTTGTGTTTCTGTTTTCTTTATTTTGGTTGCTTTTGTGGGTTTTCCCTCTGATCCTTCTTGTTTTATGTTATATACTTCAGTTGGGAATCTTTGACCTGTGGTTACCATTACAAATATGAAAAGGATAGTTGTATATATATAGTCGTCCCTTTTCTTCTGTGTGTGACTTACCCCATTCCCCTTTGCGGATCTGAATCTTTGAATCCTCCCCTTTCCAGTCATTGTTGCCTCATTTTGTTCCTATATGCTGAACATTTATTACTATCTTGCTACAGCAAATCTCTTCTTATTTTAAGCTTATAATGCCCTGTTTGTAGTAAGGATTGCACTCCTCTACTTTTATCTGCCTGCTAGTCACCTTACTCCTAATTATACATATACATATACATATAATATATTATTTTTTGTCATTTATTTTAGGCGAGCTGACCTCTTTCAGTATTTCCTGTAGTGCAAGCCTCATAGTGGAGAATTCTCTCAATTTTTATATGTCTGGAAGGTCCTTATTTCTCCTTCACATCTAAAGGAGAGCTTAGCTGGATATATTAATCTTGGCTGGTAGTTTCTTTCATTTAATAATTTGAATATTTGATTCCACTCCTTTCTGGCTTGTAAAGGTTTGTGCTGAGAAGTTCGACAATAATCTAATGGATTTTGCTTTAGGTTATCATAGGTTATCATCTTCTTTTCCCTGGCTGCCCTGAGAATTCTGTTTTCGTCATTGATTTTGATAATTTTAATACAATGTGTCTTGGTGAAGGCCTTTTTGGATTGAGATAATTGGTGTGTTCTATTGACTTCTTGAATTCTAAGCTTCAGTTCATTCTTTAGATTTGGGAAATTCTAATTAACTATTTGTCCGAAAATGCTTTCTAGGCTATGCTCCTTTTCCATGCCTTCAATAATTCCATTATTCTTATGTTTTCTCTCTTGATGGTATCAGCTAGTTCTCGTATCTCTCTTTCATTGTTTTTCATTCTTCAGTTTCTCTCTTCTTCTTTCTGATTTATTCCTAGATTTCTGTCTTCGATATCACTGATCTTTTCCTCACTTTGCTCGACTCTATTTCCCAAGCTTGTTATTTTCATTTTTCATTTCATGCAGTGTGTTCTTTATTTCCAGAAAGTCTATTTGGTTCTTTTTGAGGGTTTCGATCTCCTTGGTAAAGAACTCATTCTGCTCATCTAGTTGTTTTTTCAGTTCCTGAAATTGTTGATATGATTCGTTTCAGATCTCACTGGGTTTTCTCAAAAGTACCATCCTGAATTCTCTGTCATTTATGTTGCATATCTCTATATCTGTAAGCTTATTTTCTGGAGGTTTTTCTCTTTCTTTCTGAGATACCATGCCACCTTTGTTGTTCATGGTTTTTAATGGACTATTTCTCTGCCTGGTCATTAATGGAAATGTGTTCTGCTTTAATTTTAATTTCCAGAAAGAAGATTTATATATATAATGGTTCCTAGACTGGTGCAAATAAGGTATTTTTCTTTTGGTTTCCAGTAGGTGCCATCTAAGCCTTTTGGATCTCTGCTTTATATAAAGTGTTAATAATGTCTCTTTTTTATTATTATTAGAGATGTTTAATCATGCTCACTACTCTCAGTCTCAGTTCCTGTCAGTGTTAGTGACAGTTTCAGTAGCGTTTGCTCAGATTCACCTGCAGCTCCATGGCATTCCATCTCAGAAGGTGTCGGCGGAGGGGCCCTCTGGGTTGGAGGCTGTGGCTCAGCCTCCGTTTTGCAACCATGGCTGTTAAAAATCAACTGTTGCTTCTCTGCCATCCCTGCTTTTCTGCTGTCCTTTATTTCTATGCTTTCTGCCCTGATGATTGGGCACTGCTGCCAGCCACATGGAGCTCTCAGCACTCGCAGGCAGAACCATTCAGAAAACTTTGCTCCTTCTCCCCTCCCCTTCTTCCTACAGGGAGCTCTGTCTGCAAGAGGCGCTTCTTTGTTCTTTCCTCCCAGTCCACCGCTCAGCTCCTGAGGTTCTGACTTTGTGGTTGCTATGTGTAGATCTCAGACATGCTAGTGTGCATTTTGGGTGGTTTTTTGTTGTTGTTGAGTTTTAGGTGTTCAACTTATTGTTGTTTCAAGGGGAGAGATCTGGGAACATCTCTCATGGCTCCATATTTAATCTGATGGCTCATTTCTAGTAAACACAAATTAATTCTGTACCTGCAAATTTGCTAATATCACTTATTAGTTGTGGTAACTTTTACAGATTCCTTCAAATTTTATACTTAACTTATCATGTTGTATGTGAATAAAGACAGTTTTACTTCTACCTTTCTGATGGGAATGACATTTATTTCTTTTCCTCGCTTTATTGCAAAGGCTAGAACCTCCCATAAACATTGGATAAAAATATTAGGATGGACAACATTGACTTGCTTCTAATATTCAGGGGGAAATATCCAATTTTTTTACTGTTATGTATGATATTATCTGTAGTTTATTCATATATGCCCATTATCAGATTGCAATTGAGAAAGTTTACTTCTTTTCTTGGTTTGCTGAGAATTTTAAAATCAGGAACAAATATTGGATTTTGTTAAATGTTTTTGTGTCTATTTAGATGTGTTTTTTATTTCTGTTTGTTAAGATGACAAGTTGTGTTGATTCATTTTCAAATGTTAAATCAATATAGAATTTCTGAGATGAACATTACTTGGTCACAGTTTAATATCAGATTTTTTACATTGTTGGACTTGATTAGCAAAAACTTTGTTTAGATGTATTGCATTTATGTTCCTGAGGAGCATTGGTTATTGGTATGGTGTGTTCTTGCTTTCATTAAATTTTTTAAAACTTTTCCATTTTCTTTTTTCTCCCCTTCAATCTGTTGATTATATAGAATTATATTATTTAGATTCAAATATTTAAATATTTTAAACTATTTTTTATTTATTTCTAATTTAATTCCATTTTGGTTTTATAGCCTAGAACTAAGTTTGCCAGATAAAATAAAGAATGTTTAGTTAATTTGAGTTTTAGATAAACATTAAAAATTTTTTTTTTAGTTCAAGTATGTTTTAAGTGTTACATGAGGGCATACTTATACACAAATATTATTTGATGAAGAGAACAAAAAGACAAGCCACAGACTTGAAGAAAATATTTATTAAAGATAAATCTGATAAAGAACTGTTATCCAGATTATATAAAGAACTCTTAAAACTTAACAGTAAGAAAACAAAACACCAGTTAAAAAATCAGCCAAATATCTTAATAGATACCACACTAAAATATATATATATATACAGATGGCAAGTAAGTATATGAAAATTTATTACACATCCTATGTCATCAGGGAAGTACAATAAAACAACGAGATAACATTACATATCTATTAGAATTACCAAATTCAGAACACTTACAAAACCAAATGCCAGTGAGGATGTGGAGCAGCAGAAACTCATTCATTGCTGGTGCTAGTGAAAAATGGTCCAGATATTTTGGAAGACATTTTGGTGGTTTCTTATCAAACTAAACATACTCTTACCATACAACCAAGAAATCAAATTCCTTGGTATTTATTCAAAGGAGGTGAAATTTTATATCCACATAGAAACCTGCACAAGAATATTTAGAACACCTTTATTCACCATTGTCAAAGCTTGGAAGCAATCAAGATGTTCTTCAGTAGATGATAGACTGTGGTATATCCAAACAATGGAATATTAGTCGACACTAAAAAGAATCAATTATCAAGCCATGAAATGATATGAAGAAAACTCAGATGCATATTACTAAGTGAAAAAGGGCAATCTGAAAAGGCTACATTCATTCTGTGTGATTCCACCAACACAACTTCTGGAAAAGGCAAATTTACGGAGCTAATAAAAAGAGCAGTGATTTTCAGGGGTAGTGAGGCAGGAAAGATAAATAGTTTTTGCTTCAAGTATTTGGAGCTAAGTGCAAAAGTATTTAGAATTGTTGGTTCCTTTTGATGAATTGACCCTTTATTATTATGAAATGCAATTCTTTATCCTGAGTAATATTTTTTCTCTGAAATATGCTTTGATATTATTAACATAGTCTCTCTAGCTTTCATTTGATGAGTTTTAGCATGGCATATTTTTCCTACCTTTTTACCTTATTATTTTACTCTTATCTTATTTGTGTCTTTATATTTAAACTGCATTTCCAACAGCATATAATTGGGTCTTGTTTGTTTATATTTAATACTTCTATTTCTTCCTTTTAATAGGGTTAGTTAAACTAATCCTACATTTACATTTGATGTAATTATTACTATAATTATGTCTATTATCTTGCTATATGTTTTTGCTTATCTGATCTATTCTTCAATATTGGTTTTTTCTTATTTTTCTGGAATTTTATGGATTAAGTATATTTTATGATCCATTTTATCTTCACTGTTGGTTTATTAGTTATAACTCTTTGTTTTATTACTATAGCAGTTGTTTTATGATTTCACATCTTTAAGTTATTACAGTCTACCTGCAAGTGATATTATACCACATCATGTAAGTATAGGAATCTTAAATTTGTATAACTTCATATTTTCCCTCCCTCATAGATTTAACTCTTATATATGTTATAAACCCCATACTATGTTGTTATTATTTTTGTCTTGTTTAATCTGTAAGCCCTCTAAAAACAAGTAGTGTCTACTTTGCTTACTGTTTAAAGCCCATTAACTAGCATAGAGCCTTACATAAAATAATTACCTAATAAGTATATTGAGGGTGAAGCAATAAAGAATAAATAAACAATATTTTTATTTTTTAATTGATAGTTTTTTTGTACTCATCCTAATCAAATACACTCCCTGAAGGGTTTCATGAACACATTTTTGGACATATAGAATGCAGTGATAAGAACTATTTAATATCTTTGTTTAATTCTTTTATCTATGTAAGTTCTGTGTCAGTTTTGATTAACTGCATTTTCTTCTCATTATGGTTCATATTTTCCTGCTTCATTGCATATCTGAAAAACTTTGATTTTTATGCCAGGCATTGTGAACTTTACTTGGTTTGTTGTTCATTGTTTTGTATTCCTATATATAGCCTTGAGCTTTATATTGGAATACTGTTGGGTTACATGTTAGCATTTTTATCCTTAAGATCTTTTAATATTTCTTAGATGGGACCAGAGCAGCATTTAATCTAGGGCTAATTATACCTCATTTCTGAAGAAAAACCCTTCTGTGTATTCTAACTAATGGCCATAAATTATGACATTTTCTCATGAAGCTTTTTGGAATGTGCACATTCCAAGCATTATATGAGCACCGAATGTTGTTCTCCCTAATTCTTTTGGATGATGCTTTCCTCTGCTTAAGTCAGTATCTTCAAATGCATGCACTGATCAATCTTCTGCTGATTACTTGAGGGAAACTGTTGTTGATCTCCAGAATTCCCTTTGTTAAGCTCTTTCCTTTCTAGTACTCTGTTCTGTGAACTCTAGATTCCTGGATTTCCCAGCACCCTTAGCTCTGTCTTTTTCAACTCAGCCAGATCTACTTGGTGTTGAGTTTCTTCTCTCTTAGTTATTGTTTGGAAACTTTCAAGGTCATAATCTGGGACAACCATAGGGCTTAGTTCAATTATCATGTTTTGTGCATGTTCTGGTGTAATGGTGTCTTCCAACAGACATCATTCAGTATTTTACATTTTTACTCAATAATACAACTCCCACTTTTCTTCCATGTGGAACTAATTCATAATTTTTAGTCACTGCCTCATATTTCATAATTTGATATAATGTCATCATTTTGCCATTCTTTTTGATGAACATTTTGTTTTTTCTAATATTTTGCTATGGTAAACTAGATGTGATGGATAACCATGTACATGCATTCTTATGCAAGTATGTGGGCATTTCTATAGAGTAGATAATAATGAGTGGCATTCTACTTTTACAGAGGCAAATTACCCTTTATAGTGGCTGTATCAATGGCACTCTCCCAGCAATATATAGAAGTACAGAAGTATATTTCTTCACAGCCTCATCCCTAATTGACATAATAAATAATTAAATCTTAATTAAATATCATGTGTATTTTCTCTCAATGAAATATATCTTCATCTATCTGCTCATTTTCTATTAGAATGTTTTATTTTGTTTTTAAAGGATATACTCTACATATTTCTATATTTCTAAATATATGTATGTGAAAATTGTTATATTCTGCAAATATTTTCATTCAGTATCTCACTTTTCGTGTTTGATTGAAGACGATTTTTCTTACTTAACGTTTATAAACATATATGAAAATATTTCCTTATAGTACATTTTGGTTAAGATTTATAAATTTACATTTTGGATAAGCCTGTAATTTATTTTTGTGAAAGGCTGAGCTAGGGCTCTAAATTCTTTTTTTCCTCCAAGTATGTAGGCAATCATTTCAATAAAATTAACTGAATAAGGTATGCTTTCCTCACCTATGTGAAATGTCCCCTTTACTTATGCAATATCTTCAAGCCATAGTTTGAAGGTTTTCATTTATGTTCTCTCAGTTTATCCTGGCTGTGGTACTGTGAGATAAGCTCAGTAGGTAGTACTGGTTCCTCTTTTCCCTATGTGAAGAAACAGAGGTTCATAATTGTTTGCTTAAGGTTAAAAGGCTCTCGAGAAACTGAGCAAGCATTCAAATTCCAGTATTTGAACTCCAGATCCCATACTCTGTTCCTCACTCTAAGATCACCAGTTTGTTTCTGTGGTCTCTTGACTCAGTGTGATTTTCAGACAACTTTGAGCTCTAGACAAAGGGTTCTACTTCTCCTGAAAGGAACTAATTTCAGATTACATTTGATCTCAGATAACTCAGGCATTTGGTAATGTGTCAAAAACTCCACATTTTTCTTTGGATTCTACCCTTCCCAATTTTTAGGGCATGGAGGCACAGACACAAATCAATATGCTAAGTTCCCAGGAGTATACATACACATAAAATAATAATAACTTAAGGGTTTCCAATTTTATGTGCATTGTGACTCCTTCTCTGTGAAAGTTTAAATGTTTTAAGAATACAACTGAAAGAAGCTGCAAGGAACAATGAAATCTTTAACTGCCTCTAAAGACCATGGTTCCAGAAGCCTTTTATCTTTAATAAAAGTGCACCTGTAAATGATTGCGCATCACTGTCCATTTTCCCCCACATGTGGCTGTTGAGTAAGTGAAATGGAGGGTTCATTAAAAATAAAAGCAAAGCAATTAGAAGGACTACAACACAAAGATCAACACCCATTATCAGAGCAAATGGTGTGCTAAAAAAACTATTTGCTTTTCAAGTAGTTTCAGTCTACTGCAGGCTATGAAATGGTAATCTCTGCTTTTTTTTTTTTTCAGTAAATGCCTGCTGTATCATTTCTGCTTACATATGAATGGGTTTCAATCTTGAAATGTTTGTTCTCTGCCTCTACTATAGAAATAAAAAAAGCTTTCCCTAGCTTGCCTCTGGGAAAGTAATATTGTCTGCACTTGTATTCTGCAATAGACTAAAGGAAGAAGCATTGAAACAGGGAATTACTCTATGTGTGTGATTGGATTGCAGCTTTGGGAGCTGCAAAGCAGATTTCATGCTAATAAAAAAGATCGAGGAAGCAAGAAAGATTATATACTCTGCTGTGGGAGTAAGGTAACATCCGGGATGTTAAATGAATGGATGAATAGTTTTCAGCACTGCTTTGAGCCTTTCTATTTCAACTGCCATTCTAATATGTCAAGTTGAATGTCCAACTCTTGGATACAGATATAGAAATACTTATTATTGTGCATTTTGGACCTAGTTTTTTAAGTCTGCTTATTACATATTCAATATTAGGTAGTTAATTTGTAGAGAAAGAAAATGGATTGCAATTATATTACTGCAGTGAATTTTATTATTGCAAAGACAGTTTCCTCCTACCAACTGGTAGCATAAGATACAAGCTAATTTTAACAACCATAATGACAGGCATCTTGATATTGATAAAAAAAAAATTCTGGCAATAAATGGAATTATACCTAACCTGAAGTTTTCTTAGTTTGCAACATCCACTTTATGGTTCAGTTTTAAATTTGTCAGCATCTAGACAGATTCTTTGCTTAAATGTCTTTATGGATGCACTTTAGTTAATAGTATGGAGTATACATTTACATAAGGAAACAATTGTTAATAGTTTATGTTTTCCACTAATAAGTAATCAAATTTATTTTAAAATACTTTTAAACTGCAGAAGAAAAATAAATTTATTTGTGATGCCGTCAGAAATAAATACTGAGGGTATTTTGGTAAAATTTAAGTAGATATTTGATTTTAATGAGTTTCTTGGTATGTTATTTATGCAGAAAAAAACTATTTCCAATGATAAATCTTGCTTATTTCACTTTGCTATATGATATAAATATTTGCATTTCAATATAAATTTTTGTAAGCCACAATGTATTTCTTTTGTAAACATATGAAACATTTTAATCCACAATAGTTCCTATCAAGAAGCTCTACTATAATTTAGTTCATCTTTATTTTGAATATTTAATTTTCTAAAGCAAATTTTTAAAATTATAAATAATGCTACAATAAACTTCTCCACTTATGAAGACTTAAGAGTCAATTTAGAGAAATATAATTACTGGGCAAGCAGTTGCTGGCATTGTTGATTTCTGATAAATAGTGACAATCAATTTCCTTTATATATCCCAAAACACTGATGGTGTCCACTGTGGCCATGCTCGTGTGACAGGATTAAAATGAGGACAGTTTCCTATGTTATCCCTCACACACATACTCAGAAACCTCCATTGCTGAAATTATGGGGTAATATAAGAGTAGATTCTTTGACCTTTTAAAATAATTGAAAAAAACTGATAGATGACAATAGCGTTGAAAGGCAAAATTTTTAATTTTCAAGAACCATGCTTTTTCATAGAAGAAAAGGATTCAACATAAACAAAAACTCAGACACTAGAACAAAACGTAATTTCGTTCTACATACAGTGTGCAAGTTGAATAGGCATAGATAGATGCAAGCAGGGCCTAAGATCCTGCCATCTCACACATACTCCCTAAATTGTATGCCCGTTTCAAATTATTTTTTTCTACATTCTACATATTTTAATCTAATTTATATTTTTGTTTTAACTCAATTTCATCTTTAAGGAAGGAGGAGAGAGGCTCACTCACGGGAACATTTTCTTTGGGCCATTCACCTTTTCAATGACAGCTCTATTCTTCCAAGAGTGACATTATCAAAAGAGAAAAGATATGATATGAGTTACTCATGGTAATCAATCTGACAATTGAGCGATACACATTATTGAATTGAATACCATTTTTGACATAAGCAACTGGTATCAAAACTGTATATAAATGGAGACCAAAACTAAAGAAAGGGAATTATTTAATAATAAATTCCATGAACATTTCTCCTTGAATTGTTAGAGACAAGGGCAGGATTTCTATTTGTACTTTCTAATTCTGCTACATTGTGAGTGCTCAACCAGCAGAAAATTATAATTGTCAGCATGGAAAATTTCTTTATTGCAATGATGTGGTATAAGTATGAATTTGGTGGGTTTAAAAAATGTTCAGATTTATAAAACTTCTCATATGTCCAAATACAACTCCATTTATTTTTTCAAAATGAAAATTTCATATCTCTATACAATTAAGTTTCTTTTTCTAAACCACGTGAATCAGTGTAAATAATACATAATATGCATTTCACACATCCAAACATTAAAAAAAATAAGCTTTAATACTACTAAGTATTGCATAATTGGCTATGTCATATTGAAGGTTTTTATTAAAATGTTTTTAGCATAGTGAGTACTAACTTCAAAGTGTTTTTAGAAAAAAATGCATTTTCTTTGAAAATAAAACTCTAAACTTTAAAGGCTAGCATACTGAGGCATCACTATGATAAGAAAACCAGGGTGGCAGAACCTATGTTGAAATGAAATGAATAGAAATCAGAAAATTTAGCTCTTTACTTAAAAAATATTTCAGAGAGCTGCATCTGTCTCTATCATGAATTAATCTATAACAGAAATCTTTTTTTTTTCAATTAGAGTTGACATTTAATATGATCTTATATTAACTTTAGGTATACGGCATACTTGTTAGACATTTATAAAATTTACAAACTGATCCCCTGATTAGTCTAGTGCTCAACTGGCACCAGACATAGTTATTACAATATTATTGACTATATTTTCTGTACTGTATTTCACATTCTCATGACTATTTTGTAACTACCAATTTGTATTTCTTAATCCCTTCACCTTTTTCACCCAGCCCCTCAAACCTTCTCCTGTCTGGCAATCACCAGTTTGTTTTCTATGTATGAGTCTGTTTCTATTTTGTTTGTTCATTTATTTTGTTCTTTAGATTCCACGTGTCAGTGAGATCATATGGTATTTGTCTTTCTCTCTGACTTATTTATCTTGGCATAATACCCTATTGGTCCATCCATCTCGTTGCAAATGGTAAGATTTCATTCTTTTTTATTGCCGACTAAAATTCCATTGTATACATGTACTACTTCTTTATCCAATCGTCTATTGATGGGTATGTAGGTTGCTTTCATATCTTGGCTATTGCAAATAGTGCTGCAGTGAACACAGGAGTGTATATATCATTTTGAATTAGTGTTTTAGATTTCTTTGGATAAACACCCAGAAGCAGAATTGCTGAACCTCCAAACTGTTTATCATAGTGGTCATACCAATTTGCAATCCCATCGACAGTGCACAAGGGTTCCCTTTTTCTCCACATCCTCGCCAACACTTATTGTTTATTGATTTATTGATGATAGTCATTCTGACAGGTGTGAGGTAAAATCTCATCATAGTTTTAATTTGCATTTTTCTAGCAGAAACATTTTGAAGTTTCTTTACTGGGAATGGTTTGATGATGAGCTTATTTGGCAATCAGTGCCCCCAATTGGAAATTTTTGTCCTCTTTATCCACCAAACCTCTTTCTTTTCAATTGTTTATCATCTCAGATAACATTAGCACTGCATATCTGATTGTCCCTGCACTCTGAGAGGTATCCCTGGCACCTCTGTTTTCCTTCCTCCCCACAGCCAGAACCCAGCCTTACTCCTTTCCCTTCCAACCAGACATTTACATCCATCCACTTCTCTGTATCCTCCGAATCACTCTTCCTGACGAGGCCATCTGAATTACTGCAAACCATCTGCCTCTAATATTGATTTTTCTCTCTTTTATTTATAAACTATAATCAAAGCTATTTTCTAACATGCAATCATGATCACATTCTCCTGTTTAAAACCATTTAGCAGCAAACTATTGCTCTTAAAATAATACCCAACTTCATGGCATGGCTTATAAGATGCTTGATAGCCACTTTATACCCCATATTCAATCTCATCCCTGGCGTTTTATGCAGCCACTAACTCCCAACCCCATTTCCTTCACACATCCATTATTTCACCCAACTCTTCCAGCTTTTCTAAATTTCTTTCAGCTTCTGTAATTACACAAACTTTCATATCTCTGGGCACTTTCACATGCTTTTCTCTGCCAGAAAAACTCTTATCCTGAAAGGAAAATGCTTATTCCTTATTTTTGACCACCTTATTTTCATTCATCTTTTAAGTAAGTGAAATTCAAACACATTTTTGGTCATTATTCATCTTTAAAAATATAATCTACTTCAAAAACCAGATCTCTCTCACATACACACAAACATATTTTTAAAAAATGTTTCACGAAACAGTGCTCATACATTTTATTTACAATTCAATCGCATAGTTTCTATTCTCTTCTTCTCTACTTGATTTACTAAATTAATTTTACAACCTCCAGTTTGAAAACACAATGGCATTATTTTCTCTCGGCTCTTCCTTGACCCTTTTAAACTAGCTTGATGCCTCTGCTTTATGATTCCATTAGACCTTCCCATATTATAGCCCTAGACATATTTTGGATTATTATTTTTCCTTTCTGTCTTCCTCAAATACAGAACATATAGAGAGGGCAGGCACAGTGTCTTCCATTCTGCATGAGGTACACTACCTGTCATATGTTAAATAATTTAAAAATTAAAGTTGAATGATTCAATAAGTTAATAAGTGACATTCTGATCTATTTGAATTAATCATTAAAAACATCAAGCTTTTATTTTTTTCTTAATCCTAAGTAGGGGCGAGTGATTTCAAACATGTCTTTTAAAAAAGTACATAAAAGTTTTAATTATTTTTAAAATATAGTAATAAAAAGAGAAAAACATTTCTCTTTGTAAATTCTAAGGATGACTCCATTTCATCTTGTTTACACTTTTGTGTATGGGTTATGAACTGTACAATGCCAGCCTGCACTGGGAGGATATCCTGAGAGCAATATATTATCTCTAGCTACTGTTCCAATGGAATGTATCCCAAGAGAAATAAGGCATGTATTCTAACATTTAAAAGTTAAAACAATTATGCTTTTAATACAAACATTTCATAAAAGCTACATTCCATATTTATGTGTCAAAGGGTGATCATAAATTTGTTTACTTCTAATTCTGAGTCTGAGAAGTATTGTTCTTTGCCTAGGCTCATTCTATATATTGTTATGACTTGCCCAAGTTTTTCATACACATTTGTGATGCTGATTTTAACCACTTATGACTCTTTCTTAAACTTTAATAGTGAACTGACTGAGATTAGAAAAAAATTTGAGGATATCTTCAGCGATTTTTTTGGATTATCTTTTTTTGTAAAAACAATATTCTCTATTTTCATTAGTTTAAATACTAATTTATGGGAAATTCAATTTATATTTTTTACTTCATATATCATCAAAACATTGTTGCAAAAGAACTTTACAAACAGATGTTTCCTTTCCAAGTAACACAGTCAAGCTTTGTATAATCTATTTGTTGTACTACAATTTTTGCCTACACTAAGTGCTTGGGCAGATGAATCAGAGCAATAAAATGGATCCTCTATATTTTTCTTAAAATCACCATGCACTGTATAGACAACATAATGCAAATTTATTTCTTTATATAAAGAAATTCTTTAACTCTCAACTAAGTAATAATTATCCTATCTGTATCACTTAGGATAATCTCTGTTTCAAGAAATAAAAATTTTATTGAAACTTATTTAAATAACAGGAAAGTATATTATCTGATGTAATAAATCCAGAGATAAGTTAGGGTGTACATTTTATAGTTAAGAAATTCATCAATATTGTAAAATATGTGGTTTCTTTCAATAGCTCAGACATGCTTTCTTCTTCAGGCTGGTTGCAATGGAGATGAAAGGAAAAAACATATCTTTAAAATAGAATGACCACTCATCTGTAAAATGTGAAGATTTGATCAAATGATCTCTCGTTTCTCTCAAGTATAAAATTTGATGATTCCCTCTGAATGAGTCTGTTTAAAAGCAAGAAAAAATATTAGTTTCATTTCTATCATTTTTATTCTATATAGAAAAGCTTGTCAAGCCAATTTTAAAATTGACTTTACTAGATGAAACATGCCTTACATTAAAAAAATAGATTTCAATCCAGTTGATGTCAGGGAATTAAAACTTTACTTGAGGTATAGGGGGAAAAAAAAATACCTGCTATTTTAAATTAATAATATTGCCCCAATTTCTAAAATAACTACATGTAAATAATAAGGTTATGTCTGATTAATTATACAGTTATATGGAAAAGTACATTTAACACATACTTAACTTATATTGTAATTTAAAATAGAAAATACAAACTGTATGAAGTGATAATTACTATCTATATTTATAACCTTGTTCTGGCATGATTGTGTGTGTGTATGTGTATGTTTGTGCATGCATACACATGTAATTTAAACTGGAATTAAAAACAAATGTAAATTAGTTGTATTTATTTATTTTTACTCTTTTTATTCTTCAATGTTAATTAGTCATCAATTCAAGTCAAAATCACTAAGATATTTGCAAGGATATACCAAATGTATATAAACAGACAGAACATTAGTCACCAAGAGGATTCTCAAAGGAAAATTGTAAACAAAGGATACAAGGACTGAAAATAAAGAAATATGTATCGCCTGGGTGCTTTTTTTCTTTTTACTTCACCCAGAAAAGTCTTTATCATCTTCAAATTTCTCATCATTAGTTTATTCCCAAAGCTTTACTCTTCCTTGATTATCTTAACTGACTCTAACAAAATATCTTACGGAAGAACCATTTACTCCTTCTCCCTAGCATTTACTTCTTTGCTTATTTTATTGAGTGGAATCTGTTTCACCCACTAAGCTTTAAGTCCTCTGAAGACAACCACTATTTCTACCATGCTTACTTACTGTTGAACACATATTGCTTAACACACAGCTTAATATAATCTGTGTCCTCCCTCACCTCCCTGACCCCCAAAAATTGGGAAGGATAAAGTAATGAGCGAATAGCAAAAAACATTTTCATTCTTTAAATGAATACTGTCTGTGCTGTTCTTCAACATTCTGAAATAGTTGATGCATTCTTTACTCTATAAAGCTATAATAGATAATTTTCTAACACTTAAAGTTTTAATGTTCCAGCATCCTTAAAAACAAATATAGATAAATGCTATACCTATCAATTTAATATTTTATAAATAAAACAAGTTCTTGATATCATCCCTTCTTTCCACCTATTTATCTCTTCCCTGCTCTTACCCATTGGGATGATTAAATCCTTATTATCTCTTTAATTCATCTATCTCCTGCCTTCCTTGTAATGGCTTGCTTCGTTTCTAATCTGGACTTAAAACAAGAGCAAACTATCTGGTCTCTGTCTCTTCTTTTTTTCCTGATCCACTTATTTCTCCTAATAATGTTGCTGGAATTATTTTCCTAACACATATATCTGTTTACTATTTTCTTTTGCCTTACCCAGAATTCAGCATGTTATACTGGTTTAAAGACCAATCATAATTTAAACATCTTTTCACCCTTCTTAACTCACCTGAAAGTTTTATATCCTCTATTTTAGTCATATTCACCCACTCATTGATTCTCAATGTTCTTCATTCTTTCATAACTTCTTTCCCTGCAATTGTCCATAATATCAACTCTTTCTCATTCCTTAATGTCAGATGAATGGTATTTCCTCATCAAAGAATTCTTTAAAGTAGAAAGAACAAAGAAGCAAAAATCAAATAACATGGGTTTTAATTTTCTGTGTGATTGGATCTTAGAAGATTCTTTGTGTAATCAAAACTTATTCTTCACATATGTAAAATAAATATTTACACAAATATTTGCACAAAATAAATGATAATTTCAGTTTTCTTCTCTGAAGTGCTAAAATTCGAATTTCTTCTATCTCTAAGTTTATTTTTTAAATTTAATATTTCTCCTAAATATTTTCTTACATATGTATTTTAAAGTCAGTTATTTATTTTTCTGGCTTCACTGGATTTAAGAAAATTTATATCACACAGATATTTAACTTATTATATGAGACTCATAGCAGATATAATTTTTTGTTCAATTATTAAATGAACAATATAGCTTGTCCAATAATCAACATATCAATATTTATTCATACATACCAAGATGAAAGTACTCAGAATATTTTATTAATAAATCCTAAATTTTTTTATATTAAGATCACTTTAAAATATATTTTTAAATTAATTACAAACATTTTTTATGAGTTGCAAAATTTACTACACTAAGCAGAGCTTCATCATTGTTTATCTGTTTTCAGATTATTCTCTAAAATCTAAAATTTTTGAAAAGTATATTTTAAAATGTATCCATATATTATTTTTCTGAAAAACATATTCTTTCCAGAATGATGTTCCACAATGCTTTTATTTGATTTCCTGGAATGGTATGCTGCTTAACTTTATAATTCATACAGTTTAAAATATTCTCTAACATAGTGCAATATACCTTTTAAATTACAAATAATAGTGCCCAGAGGATTCTCTGTGCTCTAATGTAAATGGAATTATAAAAGTAGCAATAATTATGATTGTTCCACAAATTTATAAAAGCAAAAATATCACAAACCTCAAGAAATGGCACGGAAAATGGCCATTTCTTTTTCCATGTAAGCCTTCAGGGAGAAATCAAATGCGTACTCTAGACTAAATTTTACAATTGCTATAATCTATTATTTTAACTATGAGGAAAAAGTCATGATTGAATTTAGGTGAACATCTACTGCCATACTGAGTATAATAATAACAACAATAAATGTTTCTCTCTGAAGTAAAACTATACTAATTATTGAAGTATGTTCTAAATTGCAACACTGATGATCTCCCATATTGAAATTTCTATAACATAAATTATTTCTGCTGACTTTTGTTTGACTATCAAGGCCAATAAGATTTTACTGTTTTATATATATATATATATATATATATATATATATATATATATATATATATATATATATATATAATTTTCTAATATATGCCATTGTTAGCTTTCATTGAAGAATTTTAAAACTGACCCACCCCAGCACCTCTACTTCCTTTGTGTGGGCTGGGCTTATGAATAGAACCCATGCAGTAAACATGGAAAGGCAAAATAAAGGGAAAAACACAGAATTTGTGATAAATGTGGTTTCTGGTTTCAATTTTTTCTTAATTGTTCTGATTATATTGCTGTCCTTGGGCTCCATTAGTCACTCTTGTATCTTTATAACTTTAACTTAGGTCAAGTTGCTTTCTACTACTTGTAGCCAGTTATAACTAATATATTCTCTGTCAGTTTTTTAAAAGATTAGAGCAGATCCATTTAAAATGTTTTGAGACTTGCTTTGTACATAGTCAATATTCTTTCTTACAATTGTAATTGCTCATATTTTAGAATGCCTGTTGAGTCACTATAAAACTATTTTGTGAAAAAATATTAAAGCTAGAGTAGAGCTCTGTATGAATGTCCATCTTAAAATTACCAGCACTAAAACTGACGGTTGCTAGAGATTTCTTGATGCCCTAAAATTGCCACCGAAATGCTTGTAGGAAAGCAAATATCAACATCTCTACCAAGTTTTCTTCAATAACCCTTCCCTTCTTGGATGATATATCTTTCAATTTCATGCTGCTGCATGAAAGGGATTTTATGAGGCAAGAATGATCATAATTTTATTTGGTATATTTTCCTTTGCAGTGTATGAACTTGAAGAAGTACCTATAGGATTCCAGGTTTCTAGAAATGACAATGAAGGTACATGAGTGTGGTGACTCTCTATGTAGTGCTTCATGCCTCTGAAATCTAAAAGAAATATAAGTTCCCAAAGAATCTAGTAAAATAGTAATTCTACAACATACTAGATGACATCCAGAATTACTAAAATTTTGGTCAGGTAAATATTTGTTAGGAACCAACTATATGGCAGATAGTCTCTTGGAAAATATAGCTTTAAATATGAATATTAAGAACAATTTAAGGACCCCATGGTATGAATGGGATGACAGATAATAAAAATGACTAGTCTGCAATGCATCAATTCTCTAATAGAGCTCTAGTCAATAGGTAGTGAAAACATGAATAAAAAAGGATCAGCTTTTGGTAGTCAACAGTAAGCTGATTCTTGAATGGAAAAATTACATTTTCCTTATCTGCTACTCCTTAGTTATATGCTTATGGTCTGCCCTCTAAAGTTTCTGTTTGTTGGAATAAAGTTCTGCTTTTTGCATATTACTGATGGCTTCAACTGATATGTAGATAAATGTCAGAAATATAAGCTGGAAATCTTGAAAGAACACAAAGAAGCAATAATTGAGTTTCAGTGTACAGGAGGTTTTTTTTAATATAAATATATTTTTAAATGCTTTACCTCATTAAACTATGTACATAAGTAACTTGGATAAAAATATAAAACATTTTTTTTTAAAAAAAGAGAGAGCCAATTAAATGAGAATTGAAGAGTTAAGTAATAAATCAGAACAAGAGGTGACAGGTAAAAACCAAAAAAAAAAAAAAAAAGCACTATTCTTGATTATCCTCAAAATGTTGGCAATAGTATTAACTTTCCATAGAGAATAAGAAGTCAACACATTTATTTTTCAAAGAAAGGTAATCACAGAAATGTATAGGACTCAACTTAGATTTGCTCTTTTCTTTAATTGACACACATCAGGATTTTAATAAGTGTAAGTTATCCAAGTTAAATGATTAAAAAATAATTAAAGTGAATTGTGAACAATTTAAAGTCTAATTATATATTTTATTATTTATTTAAAAAAATTAAAACCAGGATATCTAGAAACCAGAAATCTTGTGAATAGTAGAAGATGTATGGTAAATAAAAACAAATTGAATTTAAGCAATTAGACTGATGCAGCCAGATTTGTGACTACTTTTTTAAAGGGCTTTTTCCTCCATTTAAAGTTAGAGGGAGAATTATTTTTGACACTAGTATCTATTTAGTCAGATAAACTGAATTTACCTAACAATCGAAGATTCATCTATAGAGAAAACTATACAGTTATGAATTAATTCTGCTCAAGAAAGTAATACAAAATGCCGGTCATTAGAACAATTATGTCCAAAAATTAATGAGATATGAAAAGCATTAATGTGACATGTTAATATAAAATCATTTTAAGATTAACACAGTCACTTAAAAATAATTTAGTTAACCATTAAAGTTTATTTTTTTGTTGTATAAATAATGTGTGTCTTGATTCTTCTTATATATTAATTTTCTTTTCATATCCTGCTGCATAAAACATACTGGAAAATCTAATAAAACAAACACTTCTCTAATAACATGGATAGTTAGAAGCAAACTATGTATTAAAATGAGTAAAATAACTTTACCCTATTTGTTAAATTTAAAAATTTTAAAAATTTCCTTACAACTATTTTTTAAGAATCATTGCTTATTTCATATTTATATATACCATATATAATCCACTGAGAAATGTACTTGAATTTAAGAATTTACTTCTATGCAACTCATAAATAATCATTTAAAAAAATTACCGGAAAGACTATGTGAGTGGTAAATGAGTGCCAACCCATGTGAAATGATTTTAATATTGCTCTTTTATCTCTTTGTTTCAGTTGTGGTAAGGGAGAGAAGATTGAAGCTAATGGTTCATTTCTGTCATAGACATACCTCAGGATATTCTCCATGATTTTCAAAACCTAACTTTTCAAATATTAATGGAAACTGTGATACGCTTTTCACTAATTGAGTAAGGCAAGAGTGATTGGATATAATTCTTGTAATTATGTTTTATTGCAAAGGTGAAGGGAATTTTCGATATAATTATGGTCATCAATCAGTTGACTTTGAGGTAAAGTGAAGATTATGCTAAGTGGGCCTCACCTAATCAGGTGAGTTTAATAAAAGAGGGTCTTAGTCTTCCCTGAAGACAGAGACTCCAAATGAAAGAGACTTTCTCTATTTCTGGTTTTAAAGAAGTCAGCAAGGAATTGTACAGTCTTGAGGAAATAAATTTTACCCTGGCCTGGAAGAGCATGGAAACTGTTGCTTTCCTGACTCAGCTTCCTATAAAAACATCTTGCAGAACCCTAAACAGGGGACCCAGTTAAGCTGCACCTAGACGTCCAAATTACAGACACTGGGAGATAATAAAATAAGTGTAATTTAAAGCTGCTAATTTTTTTTTTTTTTTGGTAATTTGTTGCACAGATATAAAACTAATATAAAGCCTCCTACAAAAAATTTCTAAAAACAGACCAGATGGCCTTACATTTCCAAAGCAACCTTAAGCTTTTAAAATAAACTATTTTATGCTTCATCAATTCTTACTGTGATATCAAAACAGTATATTTTTGCTGCTAGGCAACCACTTTCCTTAGTAATTTTTGCTTAGAAATGTTTAATGTTTTTCAGGTCTTTCTTGTTGTTTAATGCATGTTTGTAAAAAAAAAAAAAAAAGACGAGAAAAATTAAAAAGATGAAGTTATGGGCAGAACCTCCATGATTTTTCCTTTTGCATTTCTTTTCCCTTGCCTAGATACATTCATTTCTAGCTATTTCTCTTGCTAGTTGCCTCCAATCCACAGCACATCCCATAGGCCATTCCATTTTGATTTTCACTCTGTTTCTGCCATGTCAGTTAGACTCTAATGGATAGAGGTAGATAATATTTTACTGCTTGCCAATGTGCATGAATTTACATCCACCAATAAATACTAAGATACCGCTTATAATTCTGAATGCTTGTTAATCAAACTGACGTGATTCTGAAAACTATTTTGTTTCTAATCATGTTAACTCAGAAAAATTGTTTGAGTTTTGTGAACTTGTAATTTATCATTTATTAAATGGGGAAAATAATGCCTTTGTCATATTGGTGTTATGATTAAAGTTCACAAATTATTTAGCATTGCCTGGTACATATTAAAAGCTCAATATGTAGTAACCATTTCTAACTACTTTTATTTATCGGTCACTGGGCTTGACTCTCCAATTCCTCTCTTTCCTTCTTCTGTTCTCTCTCAGCAAAGATGCACATTTAATTATCATTGTAATTATCATAGTTAGAATGCAAAATAAACCTCCTGGTTGCTGTTATATAGATGAGGAAATTGAATCTAAGGAAATTAAAGATCTTCCCAAGTTTACATGAATAGTGAAGGTCATAACTAAGAAATGAACCTAAGCCTTTTAAATTCATTTTCATTCTAATTTCATCCAATTGCTTCATTTGTGTCCTCTCAACATCCTGAGGTTATACTACTGGAACAATCTATTTGTGAACAATCTACAATTCTAAAAAAAAAGAAGAAGAAGAAGAAGAAAATGCATATCCTAGGAAAATTTTAAACTCTCAGGTAACTTTTAAACCTAAAATAAATATATTTGGGGACCATATACATAATCACTTATTATTGAGTTCTGTTCATTAAGAAGCTGATTAATATTCCATTATCTAGATGTACCACTGTTTATCTATTCACCCTACTGAAGGATATATGAGTTGTTTCCAAGTTTTAGGAATTATGAATAAACTTGCTGTAAACATCCATGTGTGATTATTTGGGTGTACATAAGTTTTCAACTTCTTTGGGCAAATATTAAGGAATATAATTGCTGGATCATATGGTAAGTTGTTTAGTTTTTTAAGAAACCATCAAATATCTTCCAAAGTGACTGTACCATTTGCATTCCCACTAGCAGTGAATGAGAGTTCCTCTTGCTCTATATTCTCATCAGCATTTGGTATTGTCAGTTTTCTGGATTTTGGCCATTTTAATAGATGTAGAATGCCATCCCATTGTTTTAATTTGTAATTCCTTAATGACATATACTATTGAACATCTTTTCATCTGCATGTCTTCTTTGCCAACTGTATATTTTCACTGGTGAGATATTTATTTAGGCATTTTGTTCATTTTTTAACCATTTATTTTCCTATTGTTGAATCTTAAAGAGATCTTTGTATATTTTGGATAACAATATTCTATTATATGTGTCTTTTGCAAATATTTTATACCTTTCTTTGATTTATCCTCTCAGTCTCTTCACAATGTCTTTCACAGAGAAACGCTTTAAATTTCAGTGAAGTCCAGCTTATCAACTTTTCTTTATGTGCCATGCCTTTGATGTTGTACCTAAAAAGGCATCACCAAACTCAAGTGTGTGCTGCAAATTTGAGGTTTGAGGTAAGGGGTATGAGACTCAGGGTGGAGAGTTGGAAGAGCATGCAGAGAGCTGCAGGCAACTGTGACATAGCTCTTTATTCCAGCAAGGGCACAGCCTGCCTTGCAGGGCTGCAAGGTCTTTATACATACAGGTTAAATAAAAATGGCATACTGCCAGAAGCCTGCCTATGCGTACTGGGTATGTGGTTACATAATGGGAGAAGTGATGACTAATTTCCACTCAGAAGTTGCTAAGGTTGTTGGGAGGGATCATGAACATAACCATCTTTCTTTCTTCTAACACCAAGGTCACTGTTTTTTTCTCTCTTTCTTCTTCTGATAGTCTCATTACGTATATGCTATAACTATTAATAAATAAAATTTAACTGAATACATTTGAAAATCTAATTGGCTTTATTAAATTATTTATCAATCGGGCAACATATCATCTGGAAAGCAGAGGAACACTCCAAGAAGTTGTACAAGATGAAAGACTTTTATAGAAAGAAGGGCAGGACAAGGAAGTTATCAGCAAGGAAAAATTAAAATTTATTGGAGGAAAGTAAGAGTTCAGGAATGGTTTCTCATTGGATGACCTGTAGTGTTTCCATTGGCTGGGCTTATGGCGGGACAAGAAAATCTCCTTCCTCCTGCTGGAATAGTAAAGTAGCTTCACCTCTGGTTGGGATCTGTAGCTGAATTAATGGAAGCTATAATTGCCATTGTTTTTCTATTTGGGGTAATTGACAGCAAGTGGTAGAGTGTAAGACCTCCCTCTACAAGTCTTCCCACTCCAATTGTAGTTGTGATTTCCTTATTAATTTTTACATACCTTCTGTAGTTGTCACACAGTCCTTGGATATCCTGGTGGGGTTTTTATCTGTTTGCTTTGTTTTTATCTTTTTTCTCCTTGCTATTCTGTTTCAGAAGTTTATATTGACATATCCTTAACATCAGAGATTCTTTCCTCAGCCATATTCTGTTTACTATAAGCCTATAGTGTTTTTGATCTCTAGCATTTTTTATACTTCCTTATAATTTCCATCTCTTTGCTGTCATTACCCAACTGTTCTTGCAAATTGTCTATTTCTTTTCATTAGATTTCTTAGCATATTAATTATAGTTATTTTAAATTCATGGTCTGATAATTCCAACATTCTCACCTTAGATAGATCTGGTTTTGACAGAATTATATTCATTACCATGCAAAGAAGTGCCATTGTCCATGAACTGGAGCAAGAGTTTATATTTATTACATAATTCAGTATCAAGAGTTAAGAGTGCTGTTAATGTGTAAATGGCTCTATAATGTCAAGCTCATCATCTGTGGTTCTTTTAGCTGCTTTCTCATGGTGGCTAATAGCTGTCTCAGGTACAGAAACATGCCTACATTTAGACCAGTATAGGGAATGGGGAACCTTGTTTCTTCTATTAGGAAGGAAACACATCCTCAGAAGTCCTACCCAGTACCCCTCTGCTTATGTCTTATTACCCAAAACAACGCCGTATGGACACTGCTAGCTGAGGAGAATGGAAAAATCACAGTAAAGACAAAAGAGTGCTTGGAATATATGCTGCATTAGACAAAAGTATATATAAAAAGATAACAACGTGCATAGAACACAGTCCACTGCAGGTTGAATTCCACCAAAATTGGTAGTCCAGTCTCATTATCATCCTTCTGCCCATATGAGACAGGAATCATGCCTAACAGCCTTTCTACAATCTTTACATTCTCCTTTCTGATCTAAGCAACAACTTAAAGAACTCACCATTACATAACCCTACACAAGTAGAAGTATAATTTTCAGACAAAATAAAATCTAAATATATAATTTTTAAAACATTTTTTTAAACAAGAGAACATAATCTACAGAGACACACCTCTAACAAATTTATATTTTTATATTGCCAAGAATGGATGAGTTCCTTAGTGCCACAATATCATAAACACTACCATTTCAGAAGAATGTTTGTAGTCTTATTTTACTAAAAGCTACTTTAAGATGACTTCAACAACACAGCGCGGTAGTCTTTCCCAGAGTTGTATTCATATCTCTACCTCTTTTGGCACCAAAACTTTTAATATGAGCTAGCATGCTTGTTGACTATTTATTTGTTTCTGTCTATCATAGTTTTAATGACAATACTAAATTTCAGGGAGAAAACCAAGCTTTCTTCAAAAGGAGACACTATTTCTATCTACTGAAGCTGTTCACTTTTAAAAACATCTTTGAAAAGATAGTGTAGAACAAAAACATGAAGCAGTGAAAGAGACCATGGCTAAATATCTTCCTACAGGTGTCCATGTATTTTTTAATAATTTGATTTATGTATGTTTATGGCATTCAGGGCCTTTCTTATAAGATACCTGGCACAAAGTAGAGAACTTGCTTGCCCAGCTCAGTGGATGAAGCTGACAATAGTGAATAAAATAAATCTTATTTCACAGAGCTAATATCCTAGTGGTAGTGACTGACATTAAAAATGATCAATTATATGATAGAAAGTCAGGTAAAAAAATAAAACAGGGTAAGAAATAAAGAGTAAATATTGACTGGGTGAAGAGAGTGAATGGCCATGTTAGAAAGGGTGAGCAGGAAAATTCTCACCGAAAAAAAGAGTCCTCTGAGTAGACTCCTAAATAAATTGTAGGGGGGCTATATCAATATCTAAAATAAAAGTGTTTCATGGCAAAGAAATAATGTATATAAATTCTGAAGGCAGGGGCCTTCTTGTTATGCCTATGGAATAACAAAGGGCCCAACTTGTCTGAGATGGATGCAGTAAGGGAGAGAGAAAAAGAAAAAAAAAGGAGATAAGGGAGAATATACCAGGGTAGCTTATGTAGGTCTCATCATGAAAAATTCTTTTGATTATAGTCTAAGTGAGATAAGAAAACCTTGGAGAGTTTTGAGCGACATGATCTGACTCATTGGAATGCCTACTCCCAATGCTTTGTGCAGTCTAGGTGGTAGGAGGACAAGGATGAAGAAAGGTAGATCGGTTTAGGTAGATTACAATAGTCAAAGCTTTTTCTGACAGCAGTAGTAAAGATAATGATTCTGGAAACATTTCAAAAGGAGAGTTATCAGCATTTATTGATGGGTTGAATGTGAGATATGAACAAGGGAGAGAGTCAAAGATGATTCCAGGGATTTTGAATTAGAAAAATGAATAAGGGACGCTGGAGAGAAACAGTTTTTAAAAAAGAAATCAAAGTTTTGACTTTTTGACATGTCAAGTTTGAACTACTTTTTGTTATCTAAGTAAAGACCCCTTTGCTGAGGATTGGTGAGACAAAACAGACAAACAAACAAACAAACAAAAACAGAAAAACTCCTACCACTTCCAAATAGGGTAGGTGAGAATGATTATAAATTATAATTTGAAAGCAAAAATACAGTTGTCTTAATAAGAAAAATTAGAATGTATTTGAAGAGTGATCTCAGTTTTGAAATTTATATTCCCAGAAAATTTGTGAAATAAGTCTTTGAAATTAGTATATATTGAGAATATTTTAATTTCAAGTGTTTGTTCTGAGGGTTGGGAAGTTCATAAATTGATTTTACGTTTTTATTATCATGAGTTCTAGGGAGCCACATAACTCAGGCCTTTGAAGAATAAGTAAGGAAAATATTATGAGGTTAGATTATTTGGTAAAAGATAAAACTTCAACAAGGACTAATGAAAATAAGTCTCAGTAGGCTAGGCACAATGCAAATCAGAAAAACAAAAACATCCACACATATCTGCATACTTTATTAGATATATGTATTTGCAGAAATTTAGATGCAGCAACCAGCCAGGTAAATTTGCTTTAAAAGACATACTTGGTGTCTACGGCCATATACCCTGAACAAGCCCCATTCCATCTGATTTCAGAAGCTAAGCAGGGTTTGGCCTGGTTAGTACTTGGATGGGAGACTTCCTAGAAGGACCAGGTGCTGTAGGCGTAAAAAAACAAACAAAAAATAAAAATAAATAAGGGATTATAAACTGACAAGGACCTTGTAATCTGTGAAGTCAATCGAGGGTTGCCTTTCTAAAGAAAATTAAAAAAAATAAAATAAATAAATAAAATAAAAGAAACTTGGTGATTTCTTCTGTAAAACAGAAGATGCTCTAGTGAATGATAATGTAATTAAAATACAATAAGGTCATTTTTTTTTATTCATTAAGTATTTATTGAGCACTATTATTCTCTAGGCAATATTATAAGCACTCAGGAACACAGCAGGAAATAGAACACACAAACATTTCTGTCCTCGATACTCCTTGGTAAAACAAACAAACAAACAAACAAAACTAGATAAATAATAAAAAGTATGTGCCGAATTAAAGAAATAAAGAAGGAAGGGGAATATGAAATACCATTGGAATGAAAATTTTGAGTAGCTAGTAAAGGTCTAATTGAGTAGCTGACAAAATTAAAATATATATTTTAAATTTAAATCACAAAGTACAGAAAACTTGAAAGCATAGTAGCAAAAGCTTTTTTTCTGAACTATTTGAGAATTGCTTGCCCATGTGATACCCCATCTATTCAGATATTTTACTGTCTTTCCTACAAAGACACTCTTCTACATAATCAAATTAACCACCAAAATAAGGATATTTACGTTGATATACTAATACTGTTTTACTCTCAAACCCCGAATAAATTTTTCCAATTGTCTGAACAATGCCCTTTATAGCACAAAGATCCAGTTCGGCATCATGAGTTGTTGCATTTAGTTATTATGTCTTTTTTGTCTCCTTCAGTCTGAAATAGTTTCTCAGTATTTTGTCAACTTCTACGACCCTGGAACTTTTAAAAATTCCAAGCCATTTATTTTGTAGGATATCCCTTAATTTAGGTTTCTCTGCTGTTTCCTCATGAATTTGCTTAGGTTTATGCATTTTTGAAAGTAATATCACAGAAGTGATGCTGTGTTCTTTATAATTATTTTTAATTACAGTTGACCTTCAATACTGTATTAATGATGATGTGTTCTTGCTGTACCTTAATGGGTGGCACATAATTTCTGTTTGTCTCATAACTGATTATTTTTATTTTGATCTCTCAATTTAGATGGTATTTTCCAAGTTTTTCCACTGTAAAGTTAATTTTCTTCTCATTGTAATTAGGTATTTCCTTGATCACATTTTCATAGAACTTTCAGTTTGTTTGCTTATATCTGTATAAGTGCAAGCTTCCTCTTTCAGTCAAGGTGTTAGTATCTTTTTGGTGTTCAAAGTGTTCTCAGATTTTCCCATTGGAAACTCTTCAAGATAAGTTCCTGTGTCCTTTTGACATGCCCTCATCATCATTTGAGCACTTCCTTGCATACCAAGATGTTACAAACTTACCTTGTACTTTTCTGCACTTTCTCTTGTAATGTTAGAGTGGTTGCTCCTCATTGTAGTATATTAGCTAGGTTTTAATCTAGGATATGTCATTTACTTAAAGATAAATAGCAAATATATTTTAATGAAAACATGATTGTTATTAGCAACCAAAGAAAGAACATGTTTTTCAAAACACAAACATGATGATAATAAGACACAACTATTCAAATGCTGATTTAACAGGATATTAAAAGTACTAAGAGGTTTATGACATGTTCCTGTATTAGTTTCTTAATGCTGCTACAGCAAATTACTACAAACTTAGTCACTTAAAACAACACAATTTTTTTTTTTTTTTTTTTGCAGCTCTAGATGTCAGAAGTCTGAAATGGGTCTTCTGTGGTTGAAATTAAAGTGTTAGCAGGTCTATGTTCCTTCTGGAGGCTCTATGGAAAAACCATTTCTGCCTTTTCCAGCTTCTGGACACCACCCACATTCCTACACTTATAGCCCCTTCACTTTCAAAGCCATCCATTGTATCACTCTGACCTCTGCTCCCATCATCCCATCCTCTCAATAAGGTTACACTTTAAAAGTAAAAGTTCAGGGATGAAATTTATATTAAATTCTATATTGAAATGTATAAATGTGATGATTTCTAATATTTCTCCTATGCTTTAAACAAATACACATATAAGGAAACTGAGTGCAAGGAATTACTCTAAAGGTTTGAGTCACTTTTCTGGATTTGAAGAATCAGAGTATTGTTTTTTTCTCTAAATCTGTAGGGAGGACCTGTAAACAAACTCATTGCTCTTGGCTGCTTTTAAGTTAAATTTATTGCAATTGCAACTTAACTTCTCTTTATTTTCCTATGAAAATCTGCTGTCTCTAAGACAGTAGCATAAGATCATAAAGCCCTTATTGTTAGTTTATGAAAAATCAGGTGATGCTTATATGAAAAAAAGTGTCATCTTAAGTATTTACCACAGAGTTTGGGCTAGACATTAATCTCAGTGTCTCAAGAGATTAGACATTAATTATAAGTATGTCAAGAGATGAATCAAGATGCAATCTTTATAGACTATCAGTAGTTTGTTTTTGTTTTTGTTTTTTTTGTTTTTTTTACATTAGTCATTCATCATTAATATCCACTGAGTGTAGGGAAAGCAACAGTGATCAAGACAGAACCTCTACCTACCTTCATTATATCCAATGGAGTGATAGGCAAGAAAATATATTTGCAATTCCCTGAGATTAAGTGTTAACTTTGAGGCAGAGATTGGGCACTTAATCCCATCTTGTTCATCAGGAAAATGTTCCCAGGGAAATGACATCTGAACTTAGTTTTGGCATAGAAGCTAGCCTTATAAGGAGAAAAGTGAGACAGATCAGACAGATATGTGGTCAGGGCTATAAAGGTCTTCCTTTAAGTATTCTTATGACTTTCTCCTCATAATTTAAGTCTAAGCCATCATGGAGGATTTTCCTGACAATTTTATCTACATTCATACCCCTAATTCTACTATAGTTTTTTTCTGTCTCATTACCCCATGTCTTATTTACATTATAACACTTATATGTAACTAATTTTATTTTTAATTTATCTGCCTATTCCCCAATCAGATATATAAACTAGTACCTGACTTTTTAAAAATCATCATTGTATTTATATTGCTTAAAACAAAACTGATATGTATGTGGTACTCTTTAAGTAGTTATTAAATGAATGAACAAATAGAGAACCAAAAGGAGAAAATAGTTTAGCTCTCTTGGAGAAATCCAAAGTGACATTAGAATGTCACAGAAGGCAGATGGACCAAGATTAGAGTTCTTTAGGTGTAATTAATTTTGACGCAAATAAATCTTTAATCAGTGAAGTCACACTTTTCTCTCATTTGAAAGGCATACTGTTGGTTACAGTGGAGACTAAGAGGAATGTGGCTGGTTGTACAGGGTCTTTTGTGGTTCCATATAAATTTTAGGATTATTCGTTTTAATTCTGTGTAAAATGCCATTGGTATTTTGATACAGATTGCATTGAATCTGTACGTTGCTTTGGGTTGTATGGTCCTTTCTAACAATGTTAATTCTTCCTATCCATGAGCATAGTATACCCTTCCATTTATTTGTGTCTTTATCAATTTCTTTGAAATGTATTATAGTTTTGGAGTAATAGTCTTTTACCTCCTGGGTTAACATATTCCTAAATATTTTATGTTTTTCTTTTATGAAATTGTAAATGAGATTCTTTTTCTTAATTTCTTAAAACAATATTGAAAAAAAAAAACAAAGTCAAAGGAATCTGATATCAAACTAAACTACAAGACTATAGTAATCAAAACAGAATGGCCCTGGCATAAAAAGAGACATAGATCAATGGTATAGAATAGAGACCACAGGAAAAAACCCACACCTATATGGTCAATTAATCTATGACCAAAAAAAGGTAAGAATATCCAATGAGATAAAGACTGCCTCTTCAATAAGTGGTACTGACAAAACTTGACAGATAAATGCAATGCAAAAAATAAAACTAGACCACTTTCTTACATCACATATAAAAATAAACTCAACATGGATTAAAGACTTAGATGTAAGAATTGAAACTCTAAAACTGCTAGGAAAAAACATAGACAATAAACTCCTTGACACTGGTAGTAGCAATTTTGTTGTTTTAGATGTCCCACAGGGCAAAGACACCACAAGCAAAAATAAATAAATGGGATGATCAAAGTAAAAAGCTTCTGCACTGCAAAGGAACATCTGCAAAACAAAAATGCCACCTACTGTGTGGGAGAAGATATTTGCACATAATATATCTGATAAAGGATTAATATCCAAAATATCAAGAATTTATACAGCTAAACATCAACAAACAAACAATCCAATGAAATCAACAGGCAGAGGACATGAATAGACATTTCTCCAAAGTGGACAACAAGCACATGAATAGATGCTCAACATCACTAATCATTAGGTAAATGCAAATCAAAACCACAATGAAATATCACTACACACCTGTCAGAATGACTACTATAAATAAATCAACAAAAGATAAGGGTTGGAAAGGATGTGAACAAAAGGGAACCCTCAGCCACTGTTGGTGGGATTGTAAATTTGTGCAACCATTATGAAAAACAATATGGAGATTCCTCAAAATGTTAAAAATAAAACTAGTTAAAAATATGACCTAGCATTTCCATTCCTGGGTATTTATCCAAAGGAATCTAAACACTAATTTGAAAAGATATATGTACCCTATGTTTACTGCAGCATTATTTATAATAGCTGAGATATGGAAGCAACCTAAGTGTGCATCGATAGATGTATGGATAAAGAAGTGGTACATATATACACAAAAGGATATTAGTCAGCCATAGAAAGAAAAAATCTTGCCATTCGTGACAATATAGATGGACTTAGAGAGTATTATGCTAAGTGAAACAAGTCAGACAAAGATAAATACCATATGGTTTCATTTATATTTAGAATCTAAAAAATAAATAAACAAAAATCCAAGCATAATTGTTTCTTCAAGTCATGTAGCATTCTAGAACTATCCTTCCTTTTATTATTTAGGTAAAATAAATTGCAAAGTCTCCCATCTAAATTTTTGTAAAGTCCAATATCCTTCTTAATATTTCTGTGGGTACTAAGGAGATATTTGCTCTTGTAGGTTACCTATTATATATCGCTCCTTAATTCTTAGTTATCTCAGACTCTTTTGTAATTGGATTTGTACATTGTTGATATCTTGGTTTCTCTTATCTTTTTGAAAAATAGCTTTACTATAATGTAACTCATATACCATACCATTCTCCCTTTCCTTAGTTCTGTTTTGGTAACAAAAACGTGAAAACCAGCTCTTTCTCTTTCTCCAAGGCAGCAATTTCTTGGGAGTATAATAGACAGTCACAGAAAGTACTGAATAATTTAAAGTCAAAATTACATGCCATTTTTCTTTAAGATCTGTGAGCATTTCTGCTTTAGAAGAACCTGGTATAAGTTACCTCTTTTCTGAGGTTCTGGCTTGCTGCCTTACTGATGTGTACGCCTTCAGAGAATTAGTTCAAAGAACAACGTAGACATTGGCATTAACGATTTTCCTTAACTGGCTTCATGTTTGTGAATTAAATTCTAAGGCAGATAAATAGAGGGTAGGGGATGGAAGGGATGGGAAAGGTAGACTGAGTAAAGGGATCAAATATATGGTGAACACACCATGTAAATATATATATGCCTTACTGTTAAAATATACAGTTGAAATGTATTGGATTTTGTTCAACCACCGCCATTAAAAAAATAATTAATTAATTAATTATTTTTTTGAAAATTCCAAGGCAGAACTCAAGATCAAAGAATGTATAAGAAAGAAAGTAAAAATTTATTCTCCCCTTTCTATAAGTTTTTTGTTTCACCTTCCAGTAATACAAGTAAGGTTTAATCTTACTGCTTTGAATACTTGTGCCAGTACAGTGCTTAGAAAGCTTTACCTAAAGCTGGATTTTCCCTTTTCCATTTGGTAAACAGAATTTTGAGTTGAATGTTTGGTTACTATTTCTCAAAGAGCCTTCCAAAGATCACCTGCATTAGAATTTCAGAATAGTTTCTAAGAGGTTGATCCTTATGCCACAACACAAATGTAAATTATCAGAACTTTTGTAGAGTGCATTTTACCTAAGCACCTCAGATAATCCTTATTTACAACAATTTGGTTTGGTTCATCTATTCTTATTCTTGCTAAATAATTACAAGTTTTCAAACATGTAGCTTTATTCACATTCCTTTAATGTCTATAATGGTGTTTTAATTGCTAATATTTTCTGTACATTCTATTTGTGATTTCTACCTTCAATCAACTTTATTTAAAAAAAAACAATTTTTTCATTATATTTAAGATTTAAAACAAACCTATCTTTGGGATTTATCATGATGACTATTGAATCATTTTTCTATATTATTTTATGTCTAATTTTATTTTAATATTCTTTAAATGATTTTGTTGATCTATCAAAGAATTATTTATTGACTATTTCTGCTACTTTTTATGTACTATTTTAATTCAAGAGGGGAGGTAGATGGGATAAAGGGGTCAAATATGTGGTGACAGAAAGAAATCTAACTATTGGAGGTGAACACATAATGTAAATCTATATATATGTATGTGTGTGTATATATGTATGTATGTATATATGTATATATATATATATATATATATATGCCTTACAGTTAAAATATACAGCTGAAACTTATTGGATTTCATAAAAATAAATAAATAAAAACAAACAAACAAACAAATAAATAAATATTTTAATACAACTTAAAATATTTCACAGGTCATTATTTTTTTAATAATCTTTTTAGTAAAACTTTTATTTATTCATTTTATTGTCGAGGGGCATTTAATGTTTCTAGTTTTTTACCTTCATAGATATTGTTATGAATATATTAGAGTACGCTAATTACTAAATATATGTATGCATTTCATATGCATATATTCCTAGCAGTAAAATTACAGAACCATAGGATATACATATGTCTGGATGTAGTCAATACTATCAGTTTTGTAAACTGGCAGACACGAGGATTTCAGTTGCTCTACTTCTTCACCAACACTTTGCATTTTAGTCATTCTGGAGGCTTGTGAGGTAGAATAATAATGTTATTTTAATTTTCATTTCCCTGAAAGCAAGAATGTTGTGGGTAGTTTTATGTATTTACTGTTGGTTTGAATATCTCCTTTTTGTTGGTTGCTAGTATTTTTCTTATTTTTAACATTACTCAGCCATTAATCAGTTAATTCTTATTGTTACATATATTTATTGTGTAAATAACTCAGTGTTTTGTGTCAATTTGTTCTCGTCTTAATTTTTGGAAGAATATATAGAGAAATATAGATATATAGATTTAGAGAATGAAAAATTATAAAAAGTAAACCTCTTTACTACTATTGATACCATGGCAACGTCTGTTTTATTTTTTTAACTCTCCAAATCAAATTTCTCTGAGCTGTCACTCCATATGTCAGTGGACTAACTTATAAAATGACAGGATTTAGCAATATTATTTTTAAATGACTTGTTAACTTGTTACTCCTATATCTGTGACAAAGAAGTGGTATTTATGGTTATTGCTGTGTATGTTTAACTCATACTTTTATCCACTGTGCTAATGCATATCAGTTAATCCTAGTACATTTTAAGGATATCATTTTAGTTAATCTATTGGCTTTTTACACATATGCCTTTGCATTATTATAGTGCTTGCTCTAGAAATTACAATAGGTATCTTAATACCTATTTCATGTTCTACTTACAGTTAACTTTGGACTACCTTATGAAAAATGCTAGTCTTTTGTAACTTTATAGGCTGATTCATCTTTACTCCTATCCTTAATTATAAATATATTATTTAATTTTACTTAATTAGCTTGAACAACACAATAAGCCTGGTTTTCTTTGCATTTATCTTGCTTGAAGTTTGGTGTGTTGTTGAATATGTAAATTCATTTTTTTCACCAAATTTGAGAAATTTTTAACATTAATTCTTGTAGTATTTGTTACATTTTTTTGTCCACTTTACCTATGACTCTAATTACACATATATTAGACCTTTTAAGATTGACTTTCAAGTTTCTGAGATACTATGTTTTTAATTTTTTCTCTGTTATTAAAATTAAATAGTTTCTATTAATGTTTATTAAATATCACTCTTTCTTCTGTCATCTCCATTCTTCTTTTGAGCCCATCTGATAAATCTTTTATTTTGTGCTCAAAATTACTATATTTACATTTATCACAAGCTTATTTTTCCCATAATTATTAGAGCTATTTTTATGTCCTTCTATGACAATTTCAATATTTGAGTCACCTTGGCATCTCCTATTGATTATATACATTTAGAATGAGTCACATTTTTCTTCTTCAGACATAAAAAAAAACAAAACTGTCTTTTGAATGTTACATTGTGAAAACTTTGTATTCTACTATATTCTGAAGTTTGCTTATATTTTTGTTTTACTAGACAATTTACTTGGAGAGACACAAATTGCTAAACTGGTCTTTAGAGCATCAACTTAAAATTTGGTTTAGACCTTTTATCTTTAGCTCAATCCCTTTGATTTTGTCTGGATGTGTCTAGTTGAGGGTTCAGCTGGAGACCTGGCAGTCTATATGCTGACGGTCCTCTCCTGGCTGTTTTATAGCTAGGATCGACCCCTCACTTTTAGTGGCTATGACCACCATGTTCTTTTTCTCCTGGTTTCTCAGACCAGAAAGATGGCAGAGTTTCTTTGGAACTTTAGTCACCTAGTATCATATATCAACCACGACTTGTTCTTGGGCCAAAGTTATAAAACATGGTACTTACCAAATCTCAATTTCTCCTTCTAAGTAAGTATCAACTTTCCTTCAAGATATTCTTTCTCTCATTTTTGTTGAAACTATACATTTTAAAGGCCTTTACTGGAAGATAATTTGGTAATACAAATAAAATGTATACTATATATATTATAGCTTTCCAACATCTAATTCAACTTAAGAGTTAACATTTAGAAGAGATAAAAGACAGGCCATAACTTCATCATTGAAATATTTTTAATATTGATAAATTGGAAACAAACCAAATTCAGAATGGAATTGATAAAATATTATCCATACTTACAGTTGAAAATTATGCATCCATTAAAGTTTTTAAAAGTTTATATTTATTGACATTTTGAAAATCATGATATATTGATGAAGAAAATAAGTTGCTAAATAGCAGGTGTCATGTAATTCCAATCATGTAAAACAGCATTATATATTATACATAAATCTACAGAAGAATTTTAAGCGTTAATGGTGAGTAGATTTGATTGGTAGAATATCAGGTATTATTTTTTCTTTTTTAACTTCTCTAAACTACATTTATTATATCATTCCACAAACATAATACAGCACTTTTAAAAAGCCTCTTTTTTACCTTTTAAATGCAATTCCTAATCCTGAGAATACTCTGCTTCTATATTCTACCTATTTCAATCTCACCCTTTGAGGCCCAGATTAAATAACACTTCCTCTAGGACATTTTCCATATTTGGACTGCTATAAAAATTTGTTCTTATGCCTTGCACTTAGTTTTGATCATCTCTTCTTCTAAGTTCTTTTAAGTACCTAGACTAAGTAATACTTATCTTTCCTTTTCCTGTAGATCTAAGTACTGTTAATATGGTGACAAATTCCTAATAAATTACAGTAGAAGTATTATCATAACTTTACTTTGACAAAATAAGCATAGAGAAATTAAATATGTATCTCAGAATCAAAAATCTAATGGATATGTTTATTGAAGCATTATTTATCATACCAAGGAATGGAAGCAACATACGTGCCCATCAATAGATGATTGGATAAAGATGTGGTGCATATATACAATGAAATATTACTTAATCATAAAAAATAATAAAATCTTACCATTTGCAGCAACATGGATGGACCTGGAATGTATTGTACTAAGTGAAATAAATCAGACAGAAAAGGACAAATACCATAAAATCTAATTTATATGTGAAATCTAAGAACAAAATAAACAAAAAAACAAAACAAAACAGACTCAAAGATGCCAGGAACAAGCTGATGGTTGCCAGATGGCAGGGGAGTTGGGAGGTGGGATAAAAAGGCAAAGGGATCACTTAGTAAATTATATAAAATGTAACCTCTGAGCTGTACACTTGGAACTAGTATAAAAAATATTGAATGTCAACTGTAATTGAAAAAATTTTTAAAGAGAGGGAGGTGAAGGGAAATAGAGGTTTAAATTTTCAGGTATACAACAAGTAAGTCATGGGGATGTATGTACAACACAGGATATATAGCCAATAACATAGTGGTAACATTGTATGGAGTCAGGCAGTTATTGGATTGATCATGGTGATCACTTCATTAGGTATAGAAATGTTGAATAACTGTTGTTTATGTTTGAAACTAATAAAATATTGTTAGCTATATTTTAATAAAAATCTTAAAGAATAATTATAATCTAATTGATAGACTACTAACAATTGTCTTAGATCATGATACTCCAAAATAATGAACAATAAAATTTTATTTGCAAGATTCAAAACACACTCTTAATTTGTAAAAACGTGGTTAGGTAGAGTTTGTATGGTTAATTTTATAAAGACACTAGTGAAATTAATGGACAGATATGTAATTTGATCATTAGTATCGTTAAAATGGTGGTTCAGGAAATCCAAATATCATAGACACTCTTAGTAACAGGATATATTGGGAGAAATGAAGCTTATCTTTATTATAATATCAAATAAAATCATTTTCCTACCCCCACTGTCATTTGAACTTTTAAAAACACAGATTGAAGCCATTCTAGAGATTATCTTTTCATGTTTAAAAAGAGATAAGACATTTAGTTGACTGAGAATAACTATTTCAAGTTAAAGATGGTTCTTTTTTTTTGTCAGTTTGAGGTTGCACTTGACAGTGATAGAATCTAACTTTGGTGAACTGTAATTTTTTACCAGAGTTCCTATTGCAAAAACAGAAACTAAAGCTGATCAGATTCAGCATAAAAAAATGTTCATAATTGGACAGCTCACAGATTTAACAACAACCACAAAAAAATTGCATTTAGCAAAACTCAGGAAATGGCCTGGAGAAAATGAGCCCAGATAGCCAAAAACACAAACCTATTATTCCAGGAGCAGTTAGAATGTTGTGCAGGGTGTACTCCCATGGGTACTTTTTATCATTGTGTCTAGACTCCCAGTTTCACTACCACCGTCACTACATGTCCAAATAAATGAGATTTCTCCACTCAGATAATCTTCAAATTTTCTTTGCTTTTATGACATCTGGTGTAGAACTGAAGTTTTGGGTGGAGCATCCAACTAGCAAAACCTATATAATATGTTTATATTCTTCATGTCAGGGGTTGTGGAGAATAAGCATCATTTTCTAATTAAAACTAAAAAAAAAAAGGTCAATTTATCAATCAAGAGGACTTTAATATTTGATAGAAAATATATGTCAAAATAATTTCTCATTTTTAAGCTAACACTGTGTAAAAGATGTAAAATCACAAATATCTTTATTTTTAGTAAACGTACTTACCTCTAACCTCCACAAATATTAAATTTATTTTGAAAAATTAAAGGTGAGATATGTATGCTCTTTAAATTTACATGTGAAACATATAATAAGATGATACATGAACAACTAAGGTTCCAAAATTTAATAAAACATATGTAAAACAATACTGATTAAAATTATTATATACAGCAAGATATTAAGTGGTTGAGCTACAGAATCAGGCATTATATATTCTTCTACACATTTTAATTTTCTAAATTATGTAAATGTGCCACCTACCAATACTTTTACTAGTGAAAGTAAACTAAATTTTATTTCACTTAAAAATTTTTGAGGGAAAAAGAATAAGAAAAAAATCAGTTTAAAAATACTTCCTTAACATTTCTAAGAAAATGACCACGCAACATTTGGAAAAATAAGTTACTTTAAAAATGTGTTTTTAATTAACAGAAGTATGTAACTAAACATGAAATCAAATACAAGGAGATAGGATGGTTGTGCTTTACGGGAAGCATGAGGTGATCCTATTTTATGAGAAATCAAATGGTTTTGTGATAGCAATTTTTGTTAGCCAACAGCTTTTTCTGTGTTCAGTTTTTAGTTACAAAAAAATCTATTTTCTTATATTGAAAATTAAATCATATCTTACCCATATCTTATTGAAAACTAATATTTGAAAAAAAAATATTTCTCCCCACATCAGTTTTCCTGTCCCAGAATAAATTCTATCAGATATATTTAAGCTGCAGTGAGGACTGTGAGTAAAATTATAAATATCACCAAATAAAATCCTCCAAGTTTAGTCTTTGCTTGTAAGTTTATTTTGTATTATGCATTAAATATACATCATTAAAAGCATAATCAAAATCTTTTTATATCATATAATTCAATTGTGGTAGTTAGTCAAAGAATAATGCTAATAAAGCAAAAAATAAAATGATAATAATAACATAAACTTAACCTACAGTAGATAATTACATATTTATTCACCAAAATTTTGACTTACTGCCAAAGATCTGATTTCAGTATATATGGATCCTCTGACATCAGCTCCATCATAGGTTTCTGTTGTTGTTGTTGTTTTTGTTGTTGTTGTTGTGTTGTTGTTGTTGTTTTAATTATAAACCCAACCATAATGCATTATGTATAATTTCAAGTTTTGGTTTTACTAAAGAAAATCAAGACTGTAAAGAGACTTAAGAAGTAATCTGAACAGAGAATGCTCTCAGATTTTAACTTTTTCATGTCTTTTATTGTGTATCTCACTCACATCTAATTAAATAATATAATATTTTTTAGAAATCTAGCTTCATTGAGTCTTTCTAAAGTATTCAACTTTCCTTTCATGCATGGGTATTTTTGGGCATCTTATTCATTATTACTGGTCTATGTATCCACCATTTGCATAATATGTGCTGTTTTAATTATCAAAGTTTTGTAATATATGGCAGCTCTGATATCTGGGAAAACAAATGCTTTTACTTAGTTCATCTTCTTAGAAAATCTTGCCTATTCTTTGCCTTTTGCATTTCTATATATAATTTTAAAATAAGGTCATTATTTTTCTTCCAAACTGCTGGGCTTGTAATTGTGATGGCATTGCATTTATTTGATGACAATTGGCATATTTAAAACAGTAAGTTTTCCAAACATAAATATGGCATATCTCTTTACTTTTGGGGTCTTTAATTTTTCTTAATAACCTTTTAGAGGTTTTGTACTAAAGTCTTGCTATTACTAGTGTATTCTTAGGAATTTCATTTTCTGTTGCTGTTATACATAGAATGCAATAATTTATTGTTTTTTGTTGTTTTGTTTTCTTATTGTTCTTGTTTTGGTTTTTGTTGTTTTGTTTTAACCTTACTAAATTACTGTAGATTTTTACAGATTTATTAACTAGACAATCATGATAACTGCAAATTACAAATAACTTTTTTTCTTTTTAATCCTTTTGAATTTTATTTATTTTCCTTGACTTATTACACTAAGACTGATAGTGTAAAGTTGAATGCAAGTAGTGATATCATCCATCTTTGTCTTTTAATCACAAAGTGAAAACTTTCAATATTTTGTCATGAGGATGATATTTGATATAAAATTTTTGTTAATATTAATTTATTTTTTAACAAATTAAGATCCTTTCTTTTTCTACTTACTGATACTTTTTATCATAAATGAATATAGAATCAAATGGGGTTTTTTTCCATTACTCTTTAAATGATCATATGATTTTATCTACTTTATTCTTTTACCATGGGCAGTTATATTGATTGATGCTTGAATAGTGTAGATATCTAATCCTTGAGATAAATCTAGTGTGGCTGTGATTTGTTAACCCTTTTTATATTAATGAACTTAAGTTGCTAATGTTTTGTTTAAGGTGTTTTATATATATATATGTTTATTACTTAAGCCACAATAAATAGAAAGATTATTTTATAGAAAATTGCAAAAAGACGATTAAAAGTTGTGTAATCACCCACATATCTCATAGTTGGTGACAATTTATAAGTAATAAGCCAAGCTGAAAAACAAGTTCTTCTCAAGTGACTTGTCCCATATGCTTTTAAGTTGCATAATGACAGCTGGTAGCCAAGTCGTTTCATCTCAGAAGGCCATGGAAAATCCTGGCCTTTATTACAGGAGGTCATCATTGGTTGGGAGAGCAGCAGCTCTTACCTGGGTAACATTGTAGCTGGGTTTAAACCTTAAATGTGCAACTATTTGATATGGCAGAACCTTGGCCTGTAAGTTCAATTTTGCCATGTCATCTCTCATGAATGGAGAAGGACCTACCCATTTTATAGACATGAACCGATTTGGTTTTTGTTTTGTTTTGTTTTGTTTTGTTTTGTTTTGTTTTTTGCTGGAAAGGAATCTGAAGGAAGAATCAATTTGAAAAAAAGACCATTATCTACCAGATTACTCTTTCATCCATATTCTATCATTTTTAGGACTGAATGGTCATAATTTTTAGATTTATTTTAATAGCGCTATAGAAAAATCTAATTCGAATTTACATCATTAGGGTATTTATTACCACTCCAGGCTTGTGTTGTACTTGAATGACATTTTTTACAAAATAAATATTATAAAAAGATAAAATATCTTCACTCCACTCCACTCAATGAAACTTGTAATGTTATATTACATGGTCAAACTATTAGCAAATGAATATAAAATATCCACTAAATTTATATAAACAGATTACATATAGTTTATATATTATACAATGAGCATATCTTGTTTTATTATATGAAAAGAATGATAGTGAAATTTATATAAAAGAGAAAAATGGTGAAAATAGATACTCAGATTTCACCATATGGTATGAAAGAGTGAACAGATAGATTTTAGCAAAATAAAGGTACTCATCAGCCTTTTAAAATCCAGTTCCATAAGCTTTTATTTGTTGGGAGAATTATTCATTATCAATATTGTTTTTGTAAAGATAATTTCAGATGTTAACATCAGTCCAACAAGATGCTATAGGTAAAAAAAGTTCACAGTGTACAATCTATACATATGAGTGTAGAATTCCAAAATAATTTTCTGGAATAGATTATTCTTTTATATCTCATTTGACACTTCTTTTAATCTCCATCAAAAGTATTTATTGATTGACTTGAATATATTGTTAGGTTAAATGATTTTAGCATCCTTTCCAATGCTAAAATCAGGTGATCTGACACTCTCCACTGTGGGTAGCTTCCTAGAGGACATCATGTATACCACTCTGACAGCAATCACCATTGGCTTATTACATGTCTTTCTCCCTGAGTTAACTCGTGTTACAATTCACTGTACATTCCTTCTATGTAATATCGTCCCACTCTCACCCCCACCCGGGGAATGATATATCCCAGCCTTATAGAACTAAGCAGTACAAAGGTAACTTGCTTTGCCAAATGATGTGGGAGGGAATGCTGTGTGTGATTTTTGGGAGAAGCCTTAGAGCCAGCACATGATTGGCTATGTTTCCTTTACTTCTGCCGTAGAAATCAGATGGTCTGTTTGTCAGCCTGGCTCCTAGAATGCAGATCATGAAGCAGAGCTTAGCTGATTGTCAGTAGATATGAACTGTGAGAGACATACAAACTATTTTTGTTTGTAAGAAGGTATTTGTTACGGCAGTGAAACCTAGCATATTGTGACTAATATACTTTCTCCAACAAATGATAAGATGCTTGAGAAAACAACTGGGTATTTATTTGATAATTATTTTTTCATCCCTTCTAACCTGTCATCTAAAAACTGGCATTTGGTGAATATTCAGTAAATGATAGCTGATTATTATAATTTAATAAATGTTACCTCAGCCAATATACAGATGCTTCTTAAATTTTGGTGGGTTACATCCAGATAAACCCATTGTAAGCTAAAAATATTGTAAATCAAAATTGCATTTACTACCCATAACCTACCAAAATCATAACTTACTACTCAGAACACATACATCAGTCTCCAGCTGGGCAATTATCTTGAGTTTTATCTCAAGAGTAATTGCTTTCTTTTTATTTTCACCAAAAGCAGGAGACACAGATGGGTGTTTTGTAGACATGATGGAATGTAAAAATATAAAGCACACTATTCAAAAAAAGCTGGCAACACAGTATGCTGTAAAATATCAATTGTTTACCCTGGTCATCTTGTGGCTGACTAGATGCTGTGGCTTGCTACTGCTGTCCAGCATCAAGGGGAGAGTATTGTACCACATAGGAAAAGGTCAAAATTCAAAATTTAAAGTATGTTTTCTACTAAATGTGTAGCACTTTCACACCATCGTAAGTCATTTATAAGTCAGGGACCATCTGTAGGGACCATTCAAAGAAAGATATCTAATTATTCATTATCCTCAAAGCCTTGTTATTTAGCTGAGAAGCTAGAATATACAAACATTGCATTTTCTAAACCTTAAGTTGGTATTATTTTTTAAAAAATCAGACAAAGGATGCTCAGTCTACACTGAGACAGTCAAGAAAAATTTCTTCCAAAAAGCATTGACTTGATCTGAAACTGGAAACAAAATGGACAAAGATAAATTGTGAAGAAGAGGAATAACATTCATGTAAGGAAAGGGCCATAAGCAAGGATGCAGAAGATAAGTATTAGATAAAGAAGAGCTTGTATTTTTCCTATAACAAAATAAAAACAAGAAAAAGCACACTAGAGGTAAAGAAAAAAAAATTAAAGTAAAAAAGTTAACAGCACGTCTCTGGTTTATTCACGATTTTACACATTTGTATAAAATTTCCAAAATAACTTATGACTTCCCTGCTAAGTCTTGTTTTTGTAGAATTATTCCACTGTTGTACAATTATGGGTTTTATTCTGTAAATTTAAGCATCTGATGTATTTTAAAATATAAAATATCAGGGATAAATGTCAGGGACAAATTAATAATGAGCAACAAATTTGGTTTTCTAGCAATTTAGTTAATTATCTCTTATTTTACTACATATTGCAATTAACCCACTTATGAACCACCCACAGAGAACACCCATAAAAATGATCACTGTTCCCATTAGCCCTATCTATACTCTCCATCCTGAACCTCCTCACCTTGTTCTCTCCTTGCATCTTATTCACACATACCTGTTCTTCTAGTTTTCATTTTTGGACATCACTTTTAACCTCTCAGATTTTGTATATGTTTTCAAATACCCTGTCAGTAATACATAATTATCTTCTAACATAATCATTTTTACCCTTACTCTCATGTAATTTTCTTGATATACCTTACTCTGATTCAGCCAATCATCTGGGCCACTAACTTAAGAAGAAGGATCAGAAGAAGGATCAGAAAATGAGAAACCTCACACTGTGCTTCCCTGCCCACACAGTTTTAAATTCCATAGACAGCAATATAGAGAAGTGGCCTTGACCTTGAATTCAGGAGTCAGCCTGCCTGGGTTTGATAACAATGTTGCTACTTGCAAACTATACATCCTTGGACAAGCTATTTAGAATCTCTATGTCTCTCTTTCTTCTTTAGTAAAATGGATTTAATAATATTACTGACCTCAAGATTGTTGTGAGATTATCTGAAAAATTCAATAAAAGCATTTATTAGAGGAGTCTGCCACTTTCATATATTTACCATTCAGTAGAATCATGATTACCAGTCCTGACTAAATTTTTATAAAGCAAAGACAAGCCCATTAGTAGTTTTAAAAGAACTCATCATAGAGGGAAAACAAAAACAAAAACAAAAACAAAAAACAAAAACAAAAAAAAACTATATGAGATCCACTTAGAGCACATCATTGTTTTTGATCCATGCTAACAGTTTCAAATCTCAGCTCATCATCTTTATAGAAGGTTTCCATGACTTGGCAATTAGAAATTTATAGATCCATGTCTAAGGGATCTTTCCAAAATCTGGCTATTTTTTAGGGGAACTTGCACTGGGAATATTCAAAACTCCCTGCAGAAGAAGGTCTGAAAACAAACAATTCTAGTAAGTTTTTGTCCAGCGATTAGTTTTACCATTTAATAATTTTCCTCTTACATGCATACTCATATACTCTTTCCAAATTCGCCCCTAACTGATCTCTTATTATGTACAAATTCTCTAAATTACCAAAATAATAGCCAACATTATCACAATTATGTGTTCCTGGTGTTTCACATGATTACAATAATCATTTTATCATGCTTCTAAAATATTAACAACCCAACAATTATAATCATCATTAATTACTATTAACTTCACAGTCTATCACATAACCCAGATAACGCAGCACAGAAAGATGACAAAGAGAGACCTGCTCTGGTTTCCTTTTTTCTTCAGGTTAACTTTGTGGTTTAGAAGGGAAACATGCATGTTAACTGCACTAAAGCTGACTGTTCAAGTTCTCCTAGGGAGGTAATTTTTCCATGCAATAATATGTCTATTATTAGTTCTTATACATTAGCACTCAGTAAATAGTATTTATTTTGTCTGCATATCTTGACAATGACTTTCCCCACATTTGCAGCCACCCACTGAGACAGTCATTGCCACCATTAAGACACACAACAAACTAAGGTTTTATTACTTTAATTTTCCAAATAAATTACACCATGCTAAATTATAACACATGGAAATAATTTCAAAAAACAAAGAGAACAGCAGACTTTGCAATTTTATTAAGTGAGCTATCTATAGTTTCAAATAATGGCTTATATTAGATATTGTCCAAATGTGCACACTTATGTATATGTTGAGTGAACATTTCAACAAGCACCAAAATTTCCTGAACCCTTTTGAAATTAAATAGAGGAAACTATGTAAATTATTTTTGTTCTGGAATTTTATAGCCTGATAAATTTGGACTTAAGTAATAGCTGGTAATTTCAAGGTATGTGAGCTCCCTAATAATATATTTATTTTTGGCAATTTTGAATCAATACATATATACACATATACATATACTTGTGTTGAGGAGGAAGAATTTTCCTCTACCTTGCAAAGGTTTTATCAGCTGGTCTAAAAATCAAATCAACATGAGACAGATTAATAGGAGAAAAACACATTTAATTTCATATGCACAAGAATTCCACACACATGAGAAGTTCAAAATTAGAAAGCTAAAATGAAGTATATAGGTCATCTTGAACCAAGGAATAGGATCAGGGTCTGAGGCTTCAGAAGGGAGGAGGGTAATTCACAGGAAAATAAGAAGAGCATGTGTTCTGTAATTAGATGTTTGCCTTTTCATATAAATAGATCATAAAAATTTATATTTTATAATAACTCTTATTATGGCCAAGGCCCCCAGTTAAAAATTTTTATAGAGATAAAATTAAATGATTTTTAAATTTAGTTTCAAGTATACAGTACATTAGTTAAATATTTATATAGTTTATGATACGATCCACCTTATTACTTTATCTTTCTTCTGGCTTTACAAACATAGCCATTACCTTACTGCTGTCTGCATTTCTTATGCTGTGCTCCCCATCCCAGTGGCCCTCTGTCAACTACTAATTTGTACTTTTTTAAACTCTCACCACTTTCTCCCACAACCTCACGCCCTCCCTCTGGCCGTCACCCAATTGTTCTCTATATTTGTGGGTCCTCTATATTTCAATTCATTTGTTATTTTTGTTCCATAGATTGCACATTTCAGTGAAATCATATAATATTTGTCTTTCTCTGTCTGACTTATTTTGCTCAGCATAATAACCTCGGCTCCATCTATGTTGTCCAATCATCTGTTGATGGGTACTTAGATTGCTTCCATATCTTGGATATTGTAAATAGTGCTGCCGTGAACATAGGGATGCATAAATCTTTACAAATTATTGTTTATTTGGGGGGGGGGGTGTAAATATCCAGAAGTGTAATTGGTGGGTTAAAAAGTAGATACACTTTAATTTTTTGATGAACCTCCAGACCATTTTCCATAGTGGCTATACCAATTTGCAATCCCACCAATAGTATATACGGGTTCCCTTTTCTCCACATCCTCACCAACACTCGTTGTTCTTTGATTTATTGATGATAGCCATTCTGACCGGTGTGAGGTGATATTTCATTGTAGTGTTAACTTGCATTTCTCTGATGATTAGTGACCTTGAGCATATTTTCATATGTCTATTGGTCATCTGTATTTCCTCTTTGGAGAAATCTCTATTATGTCCATTTTTTACCCAATTTAAATTTTTAAGGGAAAGGTAAATTCCTCTTGAGCCTTCAGAGTCTTGATTGCCTTTAGTTCAGAATATGCCTCATGCCAAAGTGGCACATCTTTGGGAGGGCTGTTCTGAACCCCTTCACATGATATCAGTAAATCCCTTAAAACTGAACTATAGCATACACCTTTTATATTTACTTATAGACCTCACAAAGACTAATGTATCCTAAAAATGATTTGTTATTTGAATTGCCACAGAACAAAGTTAGATGTATTCTGAAGGTAAAAAGTGAGAAATCACACTAATATCAAGAGCTCGAAACAAGAAATGTGTTTTCGCCAAATTTCTGCATTTTTTAAAATTTTCAAGAGAACCACAATCTAGGAGAAGATGGCAAAGTATAGTATACACTTTTAGTTAGGAGAAATTAGGAAAATTCTGTTCAACCATTATCATTTCCAGTCATGATAATTTTCACAGTGTTTTAAGAAGGAGGCTTAGCTTTGAAAACAAAACAGTGGGAGCCTTTCAGGACATCAATTCAAATGCCACCCAGCTGAGTAATGATCTGGTTGTCTTACCAAACTTATTATTTTGTGGCTGCTCAGTAAATACTGTCATCCGAAATTACTATATCCTTCAGTTCACTCCTTTGTGGACAAATGCCACCATTCAAATATCATCATCATGTGACTAGTTTGTCCTGAGAAGCCATTGAATACTTCAGTGCTCTCTCATGTTTAATGAAAGATTGAAAGAAGGAGGGAATGGTCAGATGTGATTGTTTATGCCCTATGAGAGCAATTTATTCCTGCTCATCTTAATGCCCCTGTAGTGTCCATTTAGTGGTTGATTTCCGGAAAACTGAGAGCAGCTGGTCTCAATTCTGGCTGTATATAGAACTACTGAGGGAGTCTTAAAATATATGTTTCACTGGGCTTTAACCCAAAGCTACTGAATAAGAATCCCCAGGGGTTACTGCCATCAAGTTATATTTAAACATACTCTCTAAATAATTTTATTGCAGCTGTCCATGGACTGGCCTTTGGGATCCATTGACTAATTTTGAAATCAGCCTCAAACTCCATCTCTGATGCTGGATAGTCCTGGTCAAGTCCAAATAATCTTGGACTTTTATATCTGTAAAGTGAAGATAATATCCATTTTAAGTTGTTGTGATGACTACAAGAGAAACACAAGGAGGCTATCTAGTACAGTTCCTAACACAAAGTAGGCCTACAGTAGGCTATGGATGAGACTGCTAGATGTTCATCAAAATTTGTTTTCTCTTATTTCTGGTCTCTCTTATTTCTGGACTCAGTTAAATTTCATTTCTCAGCACATCTTGCAGTTAGTTGTGTTCATGTGACTAAATTCAAGCCAATAGATTGTAGCAAAAGAGGTGTGAACAACATCTAGGTTTGGACCATAAAGACTCCCACAATAAACCAATAGTGATTGTTTCCCCTCTGGCAGGCTAAATGAGATGACCTACAGAGTGGCTTTGGAATCCATATTGAGCATGAGAATTCTACAAGAAGAAACAAAGCAGGGCTCCTGAATGATCATGTGAAATAGACTTCATTTGTGTTAAGCTTCTGTAATTTGGGGTTGACTTATTACAGCAGTTATGTTTGCTGTTCAATTATTTTGATTTTATTCTTAAAATAAGAGTAATATTTGAAAGATTTTTTTTTCCTCTTTACTCATCTGTCTATTGTGGTGTGTCTTATTTTATCAATTGTGGAAACGACCAAGGATTCATGCTCACAAAATGCAAAGAACACTTTGTAGATTCACAGATTCCTGCAGCCATAATAAGAAACCTCTGGGTCAGGGGGTTGTTCTATTCTTTAAAGATCACCTGATACCAGGAATCATGCTACATGAATTAATGCATCTCTTTTTCAACTTTTAGGAAAAACAAGAGAGATACACATAGTGAATTATATTTAGAAAATTTATTGGAATTCATAAAGGATACTGCACTTTTTTGGGTTTCAAAGTACTACAAGCACTCATCATCCTCTATGTGTCATTTGTCTATGAATATCTGCAAGAAGTTGTTTCTAAGAACCATAGTGATTACATTTCACCATTGCTGTTTGTGATTTTCTTTCCCTTTTCCTCTGCCTACTACTTTTAAGTAGCCCTTACCTTCATATTAATGTTAATATTCTAATATTACATGGGGCTGATACAGAAGGATGTTACTTTGGGAAGAATAGGAATTGTGTGAGAGAATAAAAATAAACCAAAAAAAAAAAAATTCTCAAGCTCGTCTCATCTCTAAGGTCTCAAGGTAACATCTTCAGTGACCTATACTATTTTTCTCAATTTACTCATATGCCCCAATATTATTCTACATCCTGAATTCCATCATATATAGCTCAATTGATGCCTAAGAGAGACAGAATCTCTGTGTTTCTCTTTTTTTTCTTAGAGGTAATTAAATTTTTAGTCCTTAATATACACAAAAATTTATTCTAGCAAATTTTGATGATTTGACTTTTCCTATAGAATCTAAGTTGGAAGTCAAGAGTATAGTTCACCTTACTTGCTAATTGATAAATATTAGTGACTCCTCGTGATGCTATGTTTATAGAAATCTGAGACCAATGTGTAGTTTCAGCAAGAAAATGCACCCTCACTAATTAGGGATGTCTTTCCCACTTGCAAAAGGAGAAATAATGGCATTTATGCCAGGAGTTTGTCTCCTGACTTGTGCTCTTTCAAAAAATAAAATGAAAAAGATGATAATTATGATCATGAGAAGAAAGTTTAATTGGTCAATTCTTTTAGTCTTTAGGAATGGTGGAGTGTAGGCATGCCTTCTCAGAGTTAAGAAAGGGTCATTCTTCAGGCATATTATGAAATTCAAGTATATTTAAAACTAAAGAAGTACAATACAATGTTATAAATATGGTGATATATTTTAAATGCTTAAATTTAACAATTAAAGGTCTATGAATACCATCTTTGACTCTTTCAATTTATCTCCATGTCTGCATGCATGAACTTATTTGGTGATAAAAGTAGAAGTCAAAATTTGACATCTTTCATTCATAGAAGATTAAATAAGACCAATGCCCAAAGCAAGTGAGATAAGAGAAAGGAGGTGATGAGTAAACTATTTCAGGATTGAGGCACATGGTATTAGGGGTCCATGAGAATGGTAATTCCTTAGACCTTGTCTCTTGGAGCCTTCCTCACTTATCTTTTCCTTGGCTTCTATTTAATTAAAGAGTTATCAATCCCAGCTGCTAACTCTCAAGTTACTTGCTGGACTTTTAACCCCAAGTGTTGTCAATCAGTATCAGCATTTGTTATCTGGAGATACCTTACTCCTTGTACTTGGTAGAGACAGAGACTATGGACAAAGTTCTTGACCCATTGCTACAAAGGTGTAAATATGCCCAGAAACTCAAATTGGAAATTATATTGCATTTCCTCATATAAAAATTAATTTTCTGGTAGCAATTGCATTCTTTGAATACAGTTCTAAACCACAAATTTATGACATGAATTTAATAGACTTTCTGTGCTGAATCAAGAATAACCATTGAGTATAAAACTGTCTAAGGAAAAACATCTGTCACATTCCAATTAATTGATGTCCAAAGAACATTTGCATTACAACAATTTGTAACTGGTAAGCTTTTTCCCTTTCTTTTTAAAATCTATTATTTATTTATTTATTTTTAGTTCTACAATGAAATGAATGAAGCAGGTGTTAGATCCTCATCTCCCCATACACTCATTTTACCAGTCCAGAGAATAACGAAATTAATTTAATGGTGCCAAATCACTAATTTGCTTACTTGTAGTTTATCAGATTCCAATAATTTCTCACATTAGTGAATTCATCTATCACCTTCATGTTGCTTAAGAGAAGGGTATAATTGTTTACTGGACTATTAAGGCTACAGGTTTAGCTATATGTTAAGTATTACAAATGATGATGTTTATATTAACCTTTCTTGTTTTATGTTTTCAAATATTTTTCTAATGAAAAGGTGACAGAAAAGGAGCTATTTTGAGATGTACTCTATGAATACAGCTTAGCTAAATATATCATCTGACTTTACCATGATTTTACTTATGATGTTGGGGAACTGAGGAAATAAAGTGCTATATACAATATAAAATCACTTATGTTAAATCTAAGGCACACAAAATAACAGTATTGTCAATGGTATAGACATATGTGGTTAGAGTATAAAAATGTGTACATAAAGGGCACATGATAACATCGGGTTATGGTTACATCTAGGGAGGCAAAGAATGAGATGATGGGGGTTCTGTTGGCCCCCGTGTGAGGAGCAGAGCAGACCGGGTCTTTCTCTTCAGCCAAAAAGAAGATGCTATCAAGAAAGAGTCAGAGAGAAAGTGGCAAGAATTAAGGAACAAAGCCTTAAATAGAGTAGCAGTTAGGGGCAAAGAAAACAAAAGAAAGGGAATTAAGAGAGAAAGAAGAGAGAAAGGAAGAAGTTTGAAAGTACAGGACAGTGAGAAGCGTTAAAGAAAAGTTAGGAATAAAGCATGAAGGAAGAGAATAATCCCATCTCTGGAACCAAAAAGCCTGCCTGGGAATCAGACACCTCCACCCAACTGCTTTGGGAGTTGGGCCTGGGGCCCCACCTATAGATCTCTCCCAGTTGGTATCACTAACACTGAAGGACATGCCCATTACCACGCACATCCTCTATCTTGCCACTGAAAGATTGGGCCTTTTTTTAAAAGGTATTTGCCAACGAAATAGACAACAGTGTTCAAAATAGACAATGGTGTTCAAGAAGCTACAGGAATATAACTCTGCAGATATCTGTTCTTTTTATTGTTTAATATCCATTTAATCACAATAGGACACCACTAAGCCTCAAAACCAGGTCTATTTTGTTGACAAAAGTTAAAATAAATTGAGGAGTTTAATAAAAAGAAAAGAAGGAGAAAAGAACTATCCAGCTACAAAAAGACGTGGAGGGAGAGGTTGGCGGGATTAAATGGCGTAGATGATAGAAGCTTTGTTTATCCTTCTTGTGACCAAACCAAAGTTGTGACAGAAACACGGAGCAAACAGCAAGGAAAGACACCTAGGACTTAGATGAACAGAAGCACTACAACTAGGGAGGGAAATAATTAATCGACCTGCAATGGTAGAAGATAGGAAGGGGCAAAAATACTAGGCTCCCCAGTCCCTAGTGACTGAATGGGACAGAGGCTATGTCAGAGGCAGCTGACAGCTGCAGACACCTCTTAAAGGAGTCGTGTGTTGATGAGTGGACTTTCTCACTGATGGACTTGCTCACTCTGAGCACCAGTGCCAGGTTAGCTGCACTGGAGGCACCAGCGACTTATATGGGGACACAGAGTTGTCGAAGTGAGAGCCAGAGGCAAGACTCTCTCCTGAGCAGAAGTGCCAACGACGATAGCCATTGTTCCTCTTTTGAACCCTCCTCCTTGGTCCGTGGCCCCTCCACCCGCTGTGTGGGGATGCAGCACTGCCATAGCTGAGACGTCATCAAACTGGATAACAGAGGTCGCTCTGTCCAGAATATTTCCAGAAACTCTGCCTCCCCCAATTCGTGGTCCTACCCAGATGTGTCCTTGGCAAGTACAGTGCTCCTCCTGAGTAGTGCCAAGACACACTGGTGACAGCTGGCGTCAGTTTCTGTGTAGTTTCCTGAGGCAACAATAAGCATAGCATCTGTGGATTGCTTTCTGAATCTTAACAGGTGGACCTGGAGGGGCACAGCCTGCAGCTGAACCTCTCTCAGGACTGTGCCACTGGACATCTACTATACGAATGCACACTAATAAGACTGAGAGACTTAGGAACTTTGCATAGTACATAGAAACACACAGAAAGACAGCCAAAATGGGAAGACAAAGAAGCAGAAACCATGTGAGAGAACAAAACAAAGATTCAGGAATAATGGAGTCAAGCAATCTAACACAGCTCAAAACACTGGTTATAAAGATGCTCAATGAACTTATGGGAAGTGTAGATGAATTCAGTGAGAACTTTAACAAAGAGATGACAAACAGAAAAACGGAAATAGAAATTATAAAAGAGAACCAGTCAGAAATGAAAAACACATTATTTGAGAAAAAGAGTATGTTAGAGGGAATAAACAGAGTGGATAAAGAAGAGGATTGAACGACTGATACAGAGAATAGGAAAACCAAGGATTCTCAAACAGAACAGCAAGAAAAAAGAAGCCAAGACTATAATAATAATTTAAGGAACATATGGGACACAATTAAATGTAAAAGTATCTGTGTCATAGGGGTAACTGAAGAAAAACAAGATGAAGAGCTATTTGAAGAAATAGTGATGAAAAACTCCTCACCTGGTGAAGGAACTAGACCTACAACTCCAAGAAGCTCATAGAGTCCCAAAAAAGGTGAATCCAAAGAGTCCCAAACCAAGATACATCATAATTAAAATGTCAAAGGTTAAATACAAAGAGAGAATCCTATTAAGTATCAAGAAAAAAGCAGTTAGTTACTTACAAGGGAGCACCCATAAGACTGGCAGCTGATTTCTCAAAAGAAACTATGCAGGACAAAAGGGCTTGGTACAAAATATTCAGTGATGAAAATTCAGGATCTAAACCAAGAGTGCTTTATCCAGCAAAGCTATCATTTAGAGTTGAAGGACAGATAAAGAACTTCCCAGACAAAAATAACCTGAAGGAATTCAACTCCAAGCCAGTATTACAGAAAATGATGGAGGGACTTCTTTAAGAAGAAGAAAACATGTATCAAAAACAGGAATAAAGGTGGCAATAACTACATTCCTATCAACAAGTATCTCAAGTGGAAAAGAATTGTTAAGTGTTCCAACCAAATGATAGAATGGTTGAACGGATGAGAAACCAAGACCCCTACGTATGCTGCCTACAAGAGACTCACTTCAAATTAAAAGATACACACACACTAAAAGGAAGGGACTGGAAAAAGATATTGCCTTGATGGACCTAAAGGGTATTGCACTGAATGAAATGGGTCAGATATACAAAGACAATATCACATGATTTCATGTACATGTGGAATTAAAGAACAAAATAAACAAAAACAACGACAAAAATTGGAAGCTAATTGTGTTAAGTAACCTAACTTTGACATTGTTTTACTATTTTGACTCCACTTCATCGCTCTCAACAGGGCTACTTTTTTTACCTAATATAAATTCATACATTTAAATATGAACTTTAAAAAAATTCTCTTAGTGTTTTTAAATTTAGCAATAAATGATTTTACGTGAAATATACATATTAGGTCTCTTCTTCATGTAAGGTAGTGCTGAGTGTGATGAAAGTGCATTGTCCCAATTATACCACTGCATCATTATAGAATAGATTTCTTATGTCATAATAGAATTACGAAAAGAACCCTAGAGAATGTGTGAAATGGATAATGAGAAAGTTCTCAGTTTTTTTCTTGAAAATAGATCAAAGGTAGCTTGGAAAATACTCTTAAATTATGAAAAACCACATTAAGAATTCGCACCTGAGTTTCTGAGAGCAAGAATCAAAATAGAAAATAAAATTAATATAAATGTTAGCTTTTCAATTCACACAAACTATGATCTTTAATAAAGGGCCTCCAATTTCCAATTAGCAAAGAACACTCTAGAATTTAGGGGGAAAAAAGTGTTTCAAAATTAAAATGAGTCATACTCTATCTTGAGACCTAATAAAATGATGTTTTCTTTTTTAAAAATAGTCTAGGTGTAACAAAGAACATTCAAATGCATTTGGAACTTACCAATGTTCCTATAACTCAAATTAAAGTTGTTATCAGAATTCCACTGGTTTACTACATTGCTATAATCCAGTGGTCCCCAACCTTCCTGATACCAGGGACCAGTTTTTCTATGAGCATCTAATGCCTAATGATCTGAGGTGGAGCTGAGGTGGTGATGCTAGTGCTGGGGAATGGCTGCAAATACAGATGGAGCTTTGCTAGCTTGTGCCATTTACCTCTTGCTGAGTTGCCCAGTTCCTTACAGGTCATGGATGGGTACCAATCCATGGCTTGGGGGTTAGGGAGACCCCTGCTATAAGCAACTGATCAATGTCAACAATGATTTAATAAGAACATTAATTGCATATGTTGCTGTGTGAAATAAAATAGAAAGCTAATTAGAGCAATTATCATTGTCTTCATCATTATGCCTATCTTTGTCATAATGATGATGTTTTTTTAACTCTTCACAGCTTGCAAAAGTGCTTTTATCTTCAATACCTCTCACATCTCATAATCATCTTGAGCGTGAATAGAACATGTTATTTATTCCCCTAGAGTTGGAAAATCTAAAAAATAGAGAAAAATAAAAACAATACCAGAAATAAGAAGACATATTGTTTCTATATCTGGTGGCATTTTAAAGAGATAAATGCAGGAAAAGGGCCCATTCTGGAGGAAGGAAGTCAGAAAGACATGTGGTTAGCTGAACAATGGGTTTATGCCTATTTTAAGATTTCTAATGTTTGGCCAGAAATCACCCAAATAACATTAAAATAGAAGTAGAAATATGTATTATTAAGTAATTATTGTGAAAGCATTTGAAATGTTATAAAGGAAAGAGAATGTTGTTATAAATTCACATGTAACATCAGCAATCTTGTTTCCTATATATCCCCACTCATGCTTCACATAAACTATATTAGATTATGTTGAAGCAAATCTGAGCCATCATATTATTTCATTCAGGAAAATGCAAATACACTTTATAAAAGAAAGCTAAATTCATTTGAATTAAAGGTCAATATAAGTGGAAGGAAATATTCTTTGATTCAATCACTCAAATTTGGTGTTTTTTCAGGGATGTATTTATTTTCAAACTTCTGGACAATTTTGGGCCCCTTCTGTTTGAATAACACATTCTACCTGAAATTTCACAATCCTGTATACTCTCCCTGAAGCTAACCAAAAACATTGTTTTATTTATCTGACATAGCTTTGAGTAAAAACAGATTCAGATAAATGTTCATTAGATGACTGATTATGTAGACAAATTGATATAAATGTGGATAATTTTTGGTTCATGACCACAGTAAACAGATGGTCATCCTACTGTTTTAAGGAAAAGAACTATTAGCAAGACATCCAGTTTTAACACTGCTTGCCACGAACCAGCTTGGTGATCTTGAGCTAGTCAAATAACTTTTATGAATCTTTTGTTCTCACTTATAAATTAAGGGAATTATATGCTAGATTACCTCTAAAATAGATAAATATCATAAGATTCAACTCTAAATTGTTTTATTCTATTTCTGACGTACTTCATTTCTTATTTCCATTATACTTATTTATTATTTTGAGTTTAGGAGTCCTTGTTCAACAATGACTCTTACCTCTTTAAACAAGCTCTGCTCCCTATGCAAGATAGAGATCTAGCATAGGGACCTGTCTGCCAGATCTAGAAAAGGAGCAATGATAAAGAGAAAGTCAAAGTAATTACAGTGGCAAATTGTTCTTCAAGGACAAAACTTGAACATTGAAAGCAAAACCGTTATATCTATCAAACCTATGGAATTACATTATTTGATCTTTCTTGAAATATTGAGTACAAATTGACCATTATCAGTTTCTTTGGTAATAATAAGTCAATGTGAACATCTGTGACATTTTACTCATATTAAACTACAAAGTTTTGGTATTGCTAAGTGGCATTTTTTAGTAGATATTTTAAAATTATTCTCACTGCTGAAATCCAATGTAAAATACAAATGTTAAAAATACAGATAATGTTTTAAAAATTTTTTTAAATATATTGTTTTTAAGTAATCTGTGATATAACACAGAGAAGCAACCTATTGCCCAAAAGTCATTTTTAGGAAAGAGGCTCCCCAAAACTGAGTTATATTGTTGCCTTTGATAATGAAAGTGGTAACACTTCCTAAAGGTCTTTGAGTATTTGCTTATTAAGTATTTATTCAGCACATTTTAAAACATGAAAAGAAATCTAAAAATACTTTCAATGCCCTAAATAACATAAGCTTTCATGTTTGTTTTCCCTCACCTAGTAATCAGTTACTGCAATCATCATTATGCTTTGCCATATTTTCCTGTATGACTAAGAATACTAACACCAGAACTCATTTCCCAAGAGATGAGGATAGAGGATATAAAGATTAATGAGGCCAGAATTCCTAAAAATATTTTATGTACCTGTAACCAAAAATCCCAGAGAGTAATTGTTTCTCCTTGGGCACAACAAAACAGAGATGTATATACGTACTCAAATTCACACACACACACACACACACACACACACACACACACACACACACACATTTCTAACTGTAATTCAGAAAATAACTGAGCTGTGCTTTTGCTTTTAAAGAGAGAACACAAATATACTTTGAAAAAACATCCTCAGTCTCCAATGTTAGATTGTTTCTACCATCTCAACATGACATAGCATACTAAAAAGAATGAGTAGGTAACGTTTGAAAGATCTGAGAGTGTGCTAAAACAGTTATTATGGGTAAATATAATATTTTGGACTCCTTTAATATTATTTAAATTATAGAACTATAAGATAGGGCCTTAACATTTTAGCATTCAAGGCGGAATTACAAGCATTTTGCACAGCTGTGGAAAAAAACTGTAAGAGATTTCAAGTCTCTTAAACTTGAAGGAAATGACTTGAAGAAAAATACTTTTGCATCAGATACGTTTTATCAGTCAACCGTCTTAACCCTTGGATAATTGGGTCTCATCCTTGGATGATTTATATTTTTTTAGCTTTATGTGTAGAAAAATACTTTACCCAAACTATAGCTTTAGACTGAACCATTTCATTTATAGTGAAAGTGAGGAAACAGTGATGGAAAATAAAAAAACATCATTTTTAAAAGAGAGAAAACAAGGTTGGCTTATATTTAGGAAATAATTTTTTTAAACAACCTCTTGTGCCTATTATTTCCATTTCAATTATTTAATGTTAGGTTGTATTTTATAAGTTCATTTTGAAACTTCTCTCTGACCTTTAACCCAAATTTTCAGGTAATGAAGAAGCATTAGTCTTCTGAGTACCAAAAGAATACTTAATCATTTCATCATTGGAATAACTTGAGATGAAGATTAAAATGACTTTTTAAAAATGATATAAGTTGTGGTAAATAAATAAAATTTCTTGTGATATACACAAAATCCTAAAACTTTTATTTTATGAGAATAGTAGGGAAATTGACAGAGGATAGAGTTGAGGTATCTAGTTCAGAAGCTGAACTCACAGCAACTGCCTAAAAGTCTACATTTCTAAAGATACACTTTCATTAAAAACGTATTGTGTACAAAAGTTTGAAAAAAAATCTACAAAGGAAAATACTTGCTATAGTTATAGCAATGTATTTATAATGGCTATGTAAGTAAGGGCTAAAAGATACAGTTAAAATCTGCCCAGATCTTCTGTGTCTATCAAGAACGAGGAAATGAAGAAGTGTGCCGTGTTCTGCTGTGATGGTTTTGTTATCAGCTAACGGCAAATTGCTTTGAATAAATGAATTAATACCACACCTCTGTGGCTGAATTTCTCCTTCTTTGGATCTACAAGACCCTGTGTCTATCAAGCTTTTCTTTAAGCTTAATCCTATCATTTTATTCTCCTCTACCCACAATACTTGTTTACCTCTAAAAATTGGTTTAAAAGAACACGAATAGTCAGATTTGATCAAATAACCAAATCAATAAGTAGTCTTAGGGAAATGTGTTCTAGGTAAGTTAACCACATTTCCCTTGGACTGGAATATTTCATAAACCATTCATTTTAGTAGAACTAACTGGTACTACTAACAACAGAACTAACTGTCTTCTTTATTTTATTGAGTCTTTGAATTAATTCATCTGCCTGGCCCTGGAAATGGCTACAGTTGACATTGGACTGGTGGACAGGTGACAACAAAACATGCTTTCAGTGAAACATTCACTAAAAAAACCACCACCTGCATAGTTAAAAAAAAAATTATATATATATAGTTAAAATGAGAAGGAAAAAATTCTAAATTGTAGCCATATTATAAATAATCAAATAATGATAAGAAGAATATAAATATTCTTTGGTAAGCCTCTCTCCTTCCTCCCATTGACATAGGTAACTAAGCCTCTCTCCTTCCTCCCATTGACATAGGTAACTAAACCTGTCTTTTCTGTTGTGTGTGTTGACCCTACTTAGAAGGGGCTAAGAAAGACATACCCACATACACCTGGAAAACACTCCATTCTTATTTTTCAGTGGTTTTTATCTAGCCCTCATATTTTCAAAATGTAGAATGTATATTTGTGGTAGTATCTGAAATATTTTGAGATGTAATAAAGACATGGCATTAAATAACATTGACTTATATAGTGAGGAATATTCCATTTTCTACACTCTTAATCATTTGTTGACTTCATAAGTAGTCCTTGCATCCTTTTTTTATTTTTCAAATATGTACTTATACTTCTTAAACATTTACTAATTTTCCTTTATAATAATAGGAGCGTACCTCAACTTAGAATCTTTATCAGACAATGGTATCTAGTTAGAATTTATTTTTTTAATGTTGGTAATTTTTAGTTATAGTTTTTTAAATTATAATGATAATACAAAATCTTCTTCAAAATAAATAAGTTGAGTACACAGGAGTTGGAGTCAGCACTACATTGCCTTTTCTCTTCTAAAAATGCTAACTTTTGAGGAATGAGATAATAAAATGTAAATAATATCTGACTTGACTAAAATTGCCTTTTAAAATATAAATTGAACAGTAAAAAATGATAAAAAGATGCTATGTTAATCAATACTAATTATTTCATAGCTAGATACTATTTTATTATTTTAAGGCTAGAAATGAGTGTTTTATAAAGTGCAGGTTCTAGTTAAGAATTATAAGATTTGCATCTTGCATATCCAGGTACTAAGCTTATATCTTCCTGGTATTAAACTTAAAGTCCATTCCCTCACATACATTTTTTATCCTTCTGTAGCATCTGCTGGTCTGTCAACTATCTGAAGCATCTATACATGGAACCAAAAAAGTTGGAGTTCAGGGATAATCTCATTCATTTATTCAATTACTTTCTTCCTTTAATAAGTTAATGTTTATGAATCTCTCTTTTGTGTAGTTCTGTTATAAAATGAAGACAAAAAGTAAAATATAATATGAGATCTCAATAATATAGTAGTTGTAAAACAATATACATTTGATTTACAAATATATTTTTCTTTGTCAAGAAAAAAGATAAGAAAAGCTGAGTATTAAGAGATTTTTCTGATGGGCGTGCCATATTGAAGTTGATAGCTTTCCACTAATCTCCTTATTACGCCTGTTCCTCTCTATTAGTTGTATCCCCACTGTACCCCCAAAGACATTGAATAGATGAGAGCCTCTGTTTTTGAAGTGTTTGTTTAATTAAACGAATTGAAGAAACTGATCTGCAAAGTGTACTGGTTACTGTGGGAACACGCAGAAGGGCATCTAAGTGATCCTGGTGTAAACAAAGACTGAGATAAATTTTGAAAAACAAGTAATAAAGAGGGGGGAAAAAACATTCTACAGGCAAAGGAAACAATACTTAAAAAGACAACAGCTTGAAGAAATAATATTCTGTACCACTGCACATAATTAGGCTTTATGAGAGGGGCAGAAGATGAGATGAAATTTGAAGGAGAAAATCCAAAACCAGATTAAGAATGGTTTTGTATATCATAGTAAAAAGTTTGGACTTTATCTTAAAAATAAAGGGTTGATACTAATGGTAGCCCTATTTTCAGAGGTAGCATCTAGTCTGAAAATAATCAAGGCTTTGATGATGACAAAATCTACTTCTCTGGGCCCAAATCTATTTGGTTTTCAGGACTCTAAATCCCCCTAGTCTTTCACTTGTGGGACCTGAGTTAATTTCACAATCCTCTTGGGCAATTTTTCTCTTGGGCTTCTTTCCTCAGGCTTCCTTAAAGTGGTTCAACCAGGAAAGTGCAGTCAATCAAATGACTAAATTAGATACCCTGGCCTCTAAGTTGCTCCTTTACATCAAAGTTCTGTAAATACATTGAAAAGTAGATTAATTAAGGTTCAAGATAACTTGGTTCCTCTTGTCATTTCTTCTTCCCTTCCTCTATTTTCTTTCCTATTTTCTTTCTTCACCTACTGTTTAATTTTTTTTAAAGCATGCTGTCAATACCAAAAAAGATATATGCTTATTATACAATAAGATATTCAAGGAAATACAGTCAGTAGTATTGTAATAACTATGTGTCAAATGGGCACTGGATTTATCTGGCTTATCACTTCATAAGTTATATAATGTCTAATCACCATGTTGCATACCTGAAATTAATATATTTTATGTCAACCATAATTGAAAAAATAAAAATATAAAAATGAAAAGAATATATTCAGAGTATGATTTAAATTATGTTTAAATTATGAGTATGTTTAAATTAATCATTACAATAATAAAAATTAAAAAGATTATGTTTTTCCCTGTGGTGTGTATCTTAACATTCTAGGTTGGAAAATAGGACAGTCAGTCTTTTCTGTGTCAGGTTTAAATTTCTTTTTCCAATGGGTTTAGTGAAGTTCTATAAGCAATGTACTGAGTTTAATCACTCCAAATAGAAGATTAAAAGAAATTAGGAAAACCATCACACATAGTTTCAGAAAGTCTTCGACAAACTTAGACAATGTATGGGCTTCTTTGTCATTTTAGAATATTTTATTTGTGTTAATCTTGATTTTCATTTCTCTGCCTAAAATCTGTCATTGGTTCCTCATGAGCTGTAAGATAAACATAAAACTCCAACCAAAGCATATAAAGTCATAATGACTCCTCCATTCATTGATTTATCCATCAATCAATCATTATTTATTGAACATCTACTATATGCCATGTTCTTTACTAGTTGTATTATCCATCTTGTTTTTGCTTAGCTTTAGGCTTTTCTCTTTCCATGTTTCTATTCATACCCTTCATGACAAGCAGGCATCCTGTCATGTCTGTAATTTCCAAAGCCTGCTCAGCTCACTCATACTTCAACATCTTTCCTCTCCTGTTTCTGTGCCAAACATGTCTTTCACCTCTCATCTGTCTAGTGCAGTACATCAACAACATAGCTAATTTGCAAAATCACATGGGGAATTTAAAATATATGTATATTTCAGACACCCAACCTCAATGATTTGGATTCAGTAGCTCTCTAGTAGGACCTACAAATCTCATATTTATAAAAGACTCACAGGGAATTAAGATAATCAGGGTGATTTTGAAACACTTAACCAATTAATATCACCTTTTTCTTTACGGCTCAACTTAGTTATCATCTTTGTTAACATTAGTTGATCTCATCAATTTATTTAAGTGATCTTATTAGGTAACAGCATTTTACTCCTCAGTGTCTCAAGGTATTTGTATTTGAGGTATTTTTGTTGTTGTTTTTGTTGTTGAGTGAGAGTAACTTGAATATCCTGTTTAGGTTTTATCCTCAGGGTCAACCACAGTGCCTGGTATGCACAGGTGGGTCAATTCTTATTCAATGAATGAAAGAGCTTAAAATCAATTTTTTATTTATATTAAAATTATCTTGAAAATAGTGCAGACTTTTCAGTGTCTAGACAAATATTATTAACTGTCAGAACTGACTGAAAAATAAGTAAGGCAATCTTATGAATTCCAACCTAAATGCAACTGTATAAATGAGCCTAGGTGAAATATAGAGAAACCACCAGACAATTTACAGATTATTGAAATATAATGAATTGCCATTTTTTTGGTATGCAACTGAGGTTTGGAGGAATTTCTTATATAGTGATAGTAATAGTCCGATATAACTTTGTTCCAAAAAAAAAAAAAAAAACAATGCTAATGATTGCAAATACTAATAAATTAATGCAAACAGCAGTTCTCAGAGTCAAACATATCTCCAAAATTAAAGTTCTTAATCTTGAATTATGCTTTTTAAGTGATTAATAAATATAATGTCTTTTATATTACTGTGCACTACAAATAAATCAGCTTTTTGAAAATAGGGCATACCACATTTTTACTTTGCTGCATATTTTGATTGCTCTCACCATTCTTTAAGATTCAATAATCATGAAGGGCTGAGAAAATGTCTTCTGCTTCTCCTATATTTATTTGCTACTTATTTGCATTTTCTGCTATTATTTTTCATATATTTGATAGCTTATTGAGGACAAACGGTTTTTTAATATACTCTTGTAATTCTGATTATATATCTATTACAGTAAAGTAACCCTTTGTCTGATTTAAAGCCTTTGGCTTGATTTTGACTGTGTTCATGCTGGTAAGGCAAAAATCACACCTTAGCCAATTATACTTTGAATCACTCTAAATTGTCTATATATTCCATACGTAATTTTATTTGGTATATGAAACAAACACAGTAATTCTTATGCACACTGAGGTTTCATAAATACTAATCTGAGATGGGAACAAATTAAGTATCTCTTTGCAGATGTTCAAGTGATCCAACCATTCTGCATTTAGCCTAAGCAACCCTCAAATTGTGAAGGAACAGGAAGATGGGTGGAGAGCCTCAGAATATTTCCGTATGCCTTCAGGGTTAATTCTATGCTGTTTTAATGTTAATACTAAATAAGTTTTTTTAAAAAACAGTCAACCGTTTTTATAATTTGATATTATTGGATTTCATTTTTGGGGAGGGTGGCTTTTAAAGAAATCTACTAAATTAAATGTTCTTATGATATAAAATCCATTGAATTGTAATTTCTACATTATTTTGTTGGTTTTCCCTACTGTGTGTTTTTTTTTAGTACCACTACTTTTTAGAGAGCTTATTAAGAATTTATATTAGAAAACTATACATATTTTAAACTGTAAATTTTGATACATTTGATATATGTATACATTTGAAAGACTGGAATGATTCCATTTTTCTGAGTGATCCCACGATGAATTGTACGAAAAGTTCCCCAAAGGCCAGTGGTCAAGAACAATGCCTTACCACCTGGCCAAACCAGCTAAGCCAGCTAATCGGTGGGCCCTTAAGGCACCCCCACCCTTATTTCCTCCTGCATATATTCTGATTACTGCACCCGGCACCTTCTGCACTCGGCCCTTTCTGCGCACAGCCCCCTCTATACGCAGCCCCAACTGCACACGACCCCCTTTTGCATGCGACCCAACAACCTACCACCCAATCCCTTTAAAGGTCAACCTAACCCCCTAATCAGGTAACGCCAAGGCATCTCCCCAAGGCTTGCGGTTTTGCCCTTTAAATTAGGTCTCAACCCCTCGGTCGGGGCTCCTGTCAACCACCGCTGCGTCAGTGAACGAGTGGAGTCCAAACTCGAGTTTGTCAATAAACTCCCTTTTGCGCTTGCATCAGTGTCAGTTTCCTTCTTGGTTCGTGGAGTTCCAAACCAGGGCATTACACATTTATGAAAGGTTCATCACCAATAAAATAATTTACTTATCAATAACCCCCAAAAGTTTCCTTGTGATCTCTTGTAATTCCTTCATCACACCTGTCAGCCTCCCCCTCCCCCATCTCTGGCACAACCAGGTAACCACTGATCTACCTTCTGTCAATATACATTAGTTTACTTTTTCTAGAGGATTATATAAATAAACTGTTACAGTATGTACTTTGTATGGCATTTTTTATTTAAAATAATCACTTTAAATGATTGCCCTTTCATAATTTTCACCAGTTTCACTGAGAAGTAGTTCACACAGCTCCTTACATTATCAAACAGAAGTGGAATTCCTTCCCATATTTCCTACAGTATGGTTTTCTTTAGTACGTTGAACATATTTACAACAGTCACTTTGAAGACTTTGCTAAATCAGATATCGGGCCCTTTCACAGACTGTTTCTGTAGCCTGTATTTTTTTTTTCCTGTGAATGGATCACATTTTCCTATGTATGGATCCCAATTGTATATGGATCATAGTTTTTTGCATGTCTCATATCTTCTAGAAGAAGGTCATTTAGATAATACTGAGAGAGGAGAGGAGACATCTGAAAGTAAAAATAGATGCAAAGGAAAGGGCCTGCAGGAATAACCGATGCTGGTTAAAACTGCTCTCTCTTTGCCATTCTGCCCTATGGTCTTTAGTTAACACTGTAAGGTAAACATGTGGCAGGCCAAGAGAAATTTTAAAAGCAAGTCTTTATTGGGAGAGTGCTCCCAGGCAAGGTTCTCTGGTCCAGAGAGGAGAGGGGGGCCAGAAAAGTCATGCCCTGGGATGGGAGGGTGTAGTTTTTATAGGGTTATGTGGGGGTAGGGTATAGAATGGGGAATGTCCGTTGAGCATCCAGATTAGTTGGTGGCAGATTAGGACTGTGGCCGGTGGTGCCCAGGCTTTAGGGTGGGCCCTTGTCCAGGATTCATGTCAAGCTGGGAAGCCTCCAGGGAGGAACCCGCCCCGCCACGCCGCCCACGCTGCCAACCTAACAACATGTTTCCACAGCTGAATCCCCCACCTCAAGGATTCTCCAGCCCCTTCCCTATCTCTGTAGCTGTGTATGAATGTCAAGACTGTGGGAAACTGTTGTGTTAGAGCTCAGCCTTTGGATAAAGAACCCCCTGAGACGGTGTGATATCAATGAGTGCTGCTCCCCGTGTGTAAGCTAGGAGTTTCCTCTCTGTTCAAGAATCCAATAAAGGTGTTGATAACACCAAGGGTCTGGAAATTCCTCCCCTGCAGCCCCCCACCGGAAGCCGCCCCTCCCCACCTGAGTAAGGAGGGACATGTAAAACCTCAGACAAAGGAATCACACGCCCCCTTGCATGTACACTGAGAGGGTATATAAGCTGTAAAAATCTAACCAAGGGGAGATCTTGCTTTGGGTTTGTAGAATGCCCCATGCTCTTCACCGGAATTAAATTCTCCTTCCTCTAACAAAGTTGTCTGAGTGTCTGAATTCCTCCATCGGGTGTTGCTTCCTGCAACAATACATTGTAGTAACTCTGGATGCTACTCTTCCCTGTACAGAATTTACTTGCTTGTTTATTTGATTAGGGATTTGGCTGGATTATTTTAGTGAAGCCTGTTTTCCTGAAATGTGAAACCTCTGACATCACTTCTAAGAGGGTGCAGTCACCCAAAGATGAGAGAGTTTTAGCAGATCTCTCTTTGACTCTTCTGTTTTTTGTTTTTGTTTTCATTTTTGTATTTCTGTTAAACTCTCTGAGTCTCTTGGAATTACAATCAGTTGTAAAGCTCCTCTAATTGTCAGCTGATTGCTCTATTGTTTTTGACAATGCCCAGGGGTATAGATTACTCTAACTTCTGATCCATTAAATACAGGTCCCAGAGCTAGGGTAGTTTTTGAAGTCTGTCTTTGAGGTTTGCTTGAAAACTAGAAGAGATCTTTTTAGCTGCTTCTTTCCTTACATTTTACCTGGTTGCTGTTTTAGAGCTACCAGCCTCTCTTAATCACTTGCCCTCTAAATCCCCAATGCTTTTAGAAGTTTCTTTAGGCTCAAATTTTCCCACACTCTAATCTCAATAAAATCAGTTCACCTGAGGAGAGTTTAGAAGCTCACTGGTTTTATGCCCTGCCTCTCCCCATGGGCAAGATTGCTGAGTCACTGCCCCAGAGCTGGGGGGAGGACAATGAATTACTTCTCTTTGGAGTGATTTATGAGAAGGGTGGTGAGTGAGGATGGTAGCCTCAGGTTTTGTGGCTTTCCTCTACCAGCATAGCATCTCTGCCCCAAGAACTGGGGTAAGAAACTAGTATTAACATAAATGTTATTCTCACTCTGCCTTGCCGGGGTAGAACCTTTACCCTGTGAGTGAGATCTGAATGGAAGAATGGAGCCCTCTACCTCTCTACCTTGTGGCTACACTTATTTGGAACTGAGCCTCTGAAAGACAGAACTTAGAAGGATAAGAAATGCTCGTAGCCTTCTCCTTTCTGATGCAGATCTAGGGAGAGGTAAAGCTCCATTATCTTGTCTCATCTGACCAGAGTAGAGCTTCTGATATGCTAAGCTGGGGGTAGGAGAAGAGGAAATGGATCAGAACTCAGAAGTCACATTTCTCATTGTTCTTACTGGGATTTAATAGATTTTATTGAATTAATGTTTCTTTATTTGCTGTATATCCTTAGGGTAATTTTCAACAACTTTAAATGACTTTAAAAAATAATTTTTCACTATTATGGTTGTTTCTCATGGAGCTCCTCACATAGTCATTCGGCAAGTCCTGTTTTTTACAGAGCTGCTAAGCACATTACTATACAAACCTTTCATGAGATATATGCTTTTTTCTCTGCCTTGGGTAAATGTCTAATTATAGAAAGACTGGGTTTTTTGGCAGGTATTGTTAAGGGTGGAAGTTTCCAGTAAACTGGCATTAAGGATTTACTCTGATTTTGTTAACCAGGATGTGGTATTGTGTTCAAAGATATGCTAACTGCCAACTTCTGCTTCTGTAATCTGCTTGCTTGTTTGATGTTAACCAGAGTGTGGTAATCTGTTTACTTGTTAACCTGGTATGGTACTAGGCTTTATAAACTGCCCCTCTGGAAGCTTGGTGCTGATCTCCTCTAACCCAGCATGGTAGAGAGTCAGTAGCCAGCTGGCTAATAAAGGCTCATAATTCATCTCAATTGGCTCCATGAGTCTTACAATTGATTGCGCCACAACAATATGTGTTTAACTTTTTAAAAAACTGTCAAACTGTTTTCCAAGATGTTTGCAACATTTTACATCACCTCAGAAGGGTATAAGTTCTAGCTGCTCCACAGTATCTCTCATTCCTGGTATGGTAAGTCATTTTAATTTTAGACCTACTAGATATGTAGTGGTATCTCACTGTGGCTTGAATTTGAATTTCCCCGATGGCTAATAATGTTATGCATCCTTTCATGTGCTTACTTGTCATCTGCATATCTTTGGCAAAGTGTCTTTTCAAATCTTTTGTCCATTTTTATTGAGCATTTTCTTATTAATTTTTTAGAGTTTAGCATGTTATTTTTTTGTTCGTGTGTGGTTGTGTGGTTTTATGTTAGGTTGATTTCTTTTCGATACAAATTCTTTCATGAAGTTCAAAATTTTTTTTAATTAAAACTTTTTTACTTTTAATAACTGAGTTTAGCTCATTAACTTTTAAACATGAAAATAACACAATATTGAGTAGTAAATTCAGATGTACAAGTTTCTATAAAATTACTTGTGAAAGGAAGTAATTGCCATACCTAACCTTCTGCATTTTCAGGCCTTTGGAAGAGATAATTTATATAGGAAAGAGGCATGAGAACTACACAAATTGACTAAATATTAAACCAGTTTGTATTCAGAGCCTGAGATGTGCTGTTCGACTTGGGAACATGGTAGATCAATATATGGCTAGAGCACAGGGAACCTATAGGAATATACCTGCTGAGATTATGAACAACTTCTTTCTCATGCCTTTAACACTGCATACTTGTACCCAGAAAGAAAAACAGATTTAAACTGAATTCTTAGGATAATCAGGTTCTCTCTCACTCCCTGTCTTGGAGAGGAGACCATGTCTCTATCTGTGGAACATTATTTCTTCTCTAACAACTTTCCCTTTGTCTCTTTTTCTTTTCTTTTCTTTTGAGTCCCCACTTGGGGGGAATTTGCCCCGTCCTACGTCACCACCACTTTAACTATTTATGACTTAGTTGTTCTGAGAGGTTCCCTCTGTACCTATAGATGATAGATTTAGATATAGTTTTATTTTTATTGACTTATCTTTCCTTTTGATCTTATATATTCACTTTTCTGCTGTACTAGTTGAGAATTTAACTTACAAAAATATTCACAAATATTGACAATTAAATGCCTTTTAATTCATATGGTCATAGTTATAATATATAATACTTAAAGTTCTATTTCTTTATTTCTTAAATTTTTATAGTATTTATTTACTAAACAAAGTTTTTCCCACCTCTAGGCTTTTTTCAGTTTCACCTAAAAATTTTTTTAATATTGAAAATGTTAGGTAGTTAGCATCAGCAGCTGGAGTGAAGGCCCAGTTCTGTAACCATAGAAACCGCCGTGAAGACCTTCCTTAAGGACCTCCCAGAAATACCTCCCCATAGGATCATAAATTACCCCAAATCCTAGAGCACAAAAGCCATAAAAGCTGCTGGCCTAAACCAGCCACAAACACATGTGCAGAAAGTACTACCTTAACTGCCCACAACCTCAGCCTTATTATGCCATCATTATAATATCATGACTATGCCTGTAAGTTCGTGAATCTAATATAATAGATTCACTTGATTCATTTGTTTTACTCAAATACTTTATCAAATAAAAAAAAAAGGTGAGTGGGAGCTACAATAATACACATTATTTTAGTTATGAATAAAAAATCTAACTTCTATTGGATAAAACATAAAGGGAGATTAATTAGTTCAAAAAAAGTCCAGAAATACATTGGTTGTATTCAAGATTTTAATGATATTATAACAGCTCAGTCTCAATTTTACTTTCATGTCTGGCCTCTTTTAACTAGTCTGTCTCCTCATGATGATTGCTGAAGGAGCTGAACTTATATAAGCCCAGGCTTGAGTTCAGAGAAGTTGTTTTTTTTTTTTTTTTTTTTTCCACAGTAGTAACCATGCCATTACATGAAAGCTAGCAAGTTGTTCCTCATGAGTGAGAGGGTCATGTATCCACTTCTGATCCAATCAGTGTAGCCAAATGAGAGGTTAGTTCAGTGCCTCCTGACAGCCTTATCCCCACTAATGAGTTAGAAATTGTGCAGAGAATTGAGGCAGGATGGGGTGAATCTTCCTGAAAGGGTACTCAAACCTTATACCCATGGAGAGAGACTCCTAGACTTTGCTTAGGAAAAAAAAAATTCAAGCATGTGCCGGAGTTAGGGACAAAAGAAAAGTTTTTCCTTAGAAAAGGAATAATGCTCGCAGACGGACCTGTGGTCTCCCCTCAAAGTCAGAGAATGAGACCCTGAGTGTTTGAGGAATTGAGTGTATATCTGTTTCCCTTTCATAGCATGGGTATGCTATGATAAAGGCATGGGGAAATAGTTGTTAGTGATCTCAGCAGGAATCTTCCTGTAGGTTCCCAGTGCTCTGGTCATATGCAGATCAACCACATTCCTGGGTCTAGCAGCATGGGTACATAGCAGGTTCTGAATACTGGTTTAGCACTTAGTCTATGTAGTTTTCATGCCTCTGTCCTATTTTAGAATCATTTAAATTATTTGAATGGAGCTTGGAGAAATAGTTACCCAGTGTATGTGCTAACTTTAGAACAAAGGGAAAATTACTGCTGAGAATACAATAAATTTCCTCCTCAGGGGGTAAGAGTCCCTTTAATGTCTGTATTTTCAGTTTTGCTCTGATAAGAAACAGTCCCAAAGTCTCAATGAATTTAAACAACATTGCATGAGGGCTGTGGATCAACTTCAGCTCTTTTTGACTCAAGTTGGCTCGGGTTGGCTCAGCAGCTCAACGTGGCTTTATATTTTTTTGTTCCCATCCCCAGGCTAATAGAGTGTCCCTAGTCTAGGATGTGAATTCTCACAACAGAGGGTAGGAATGTAAGGGTGATGTCACATCAAATCATGCATGAATGTTTAAAGTTTCAAACTCAGATCTGACAAATACCATGCTCAATCACATCCCAATTTTCAAAGCTTGTCACCTGGTTAAAGTCTGTGGTTGGTGCCATAGCAACATATGTACAGGCATATCACAGGTCAATTGACAAAGATGTGTAATCCTGTAACTAGAAAAGAATGAATGTTTTTCACTAATTATACAGTCCACCACAAAAGCATTTAATTCTAGATTAAACATTTTTTTCCCCAAATTTCGAAGGTGTTTTCTATTTTAGCCTCAGTTTTACTGATAAAAAATATGAAATTGACCAGATTATTACCCTTTTTTACCTTATTTTCTTCCCTTTAGAAGTTTCCAGGATGTACTCTATCTAGGTTTGGTAAAATTTCCAATTACTGCCTTATCAGATGCCTTGTTTTGTGTCAAGTTTATAAGTCCTTTATTTTAATTATTTTTGTTATTCTTTCTCATCTCTCTTTACTAATTTGAAAGGAATATAATCTATTCACTGTTATTTTCTAAGAATAAGAACCTCTATATCTTTAAATTACATTGTCTAAACTTTTCTTTTTTTTTCCATCATCAGCTATAAAAAGTAAACAACATTCTTTGATTCCCTGATGTGAAAGATGAAGGATACCCTTCCCTGTCTGGCCAAGTCTCCCAATTTTTGGCACACTCTGGGATACTTTTGTCTCTCTATTATTTTTTTAATATATTGGCTTTTTTTGGCATCTTCAAATAGACTTTTCAAGAGATGCTATACATATTTTTAATTCTTGTATATTTCAAAATATCTGTTTTCTTTTTTATATAAATGCTTCCCTTATTTATAATATATATTTAATATTTTTCCTCTGAAAGTTTTTTTAGATTGATATACTGTTCCCAGGATTTTAATGTCATCCTCGGACAGTCTGGGTTCAAAATTATAATTATATTTTATGTGTTTGGTATATGTACCACTTTATAGTTTATTCTCATGTATTCTGTGTTTCATTTTTCTTGATGTGTGATAAATTCTCTATCTATATAGTCAAGACTGGCATTGAAGCAAATAGTTCCTTCTAGGCTTTCTAGTCTATTTGCTCTAGTCACTTTGTCAAAGATATCTCTCTTGATTCTTTCCTTGTATTTGCATCCCCTCCTTTTAGTATGTTTTAATTTTGGCAAAATAGTACCAGGAGTTAATTTTTTTTTTATCAAATGTTAATTCTCCACATAGTTGAAAAACCAATCTTATTTATTTCTAGTAAATTGATAGGAATTATATTTCTTATGTATACCACAGTATTGTAAGATGGTAATTTCTTCCTACATCTTAGAAACAACATACACACAATCCTCATTTATAAATAAGACCAGGAGGAGTTCAGAATAAAGTTATTTACATGTTGTCCCACAGTCTACTACCTTCTACCTAGGTTCTAACTACAAAGAAATCCAGAAGTCAAAGAGGCAAGTAAGAACCTGGTTCTTTATTTCTCCCTCTCTTTGTTTCTTGTTTTGAATCATCAATATTTAGTATATTTTGAGTTGATTAAGAAGCAAGGCATCATAAAGGACACCACAAATATACATCGTGCATGAAAGAACCAAGTGACTGTTATGTAATAGCTATACCAAATTCTATGTTCTCAAATTCGTCCTACATAATACAAATTATCCTAAGTAAATATTTTTAAGAGGTTCCCAAATTTTATTATTCTCCACAATGAAAAATATAATCTCAATTATATCAAAATGCCAGGAAACTCAGATGACTCAGGCTGAAGCCACAATTTTTCCTTCATATTCTAAACAATTGGCTCTCTAGTCTATCTGACATTTATTAACAAGATAAGAAAAATGGAGAAAGACATGATTTGAAAAAATGCTTTTTTTCTTAATGAAGAATTTAAGCCATATATGTTCCAATGTCTCATCAGAAGGAAATTAGCCATATAAAATTCCATTAGGAAGATTCCATATTTTTTAAACATTTTAGTTGGAACTCAGATTGTGAACTCTTTCTCATTCTTTAGTTTATGGACCCAGACAACCTGGCACATTAAAGAGTTATTTTGAAACTATTTATTCTTTCTGTTTTTATTAGGCAATTATTCATTGGCTTACTTTAGTGGTCATTGTGGATAAATCTTTATACAGAAACAAGAAAGGAAATAAAGTACAGAAAATGCAAACTTTCTCTCTTTCTTTCTCCATAGAGGGACATCTCTAAACATGTATTTTTAAATGTCAATAATAGAAAATTACCCTAGGAATCATTAAAAGTGTAAATAATTATATTATGAATTAAGTTTATGCCACATAAAATTATTTAAAGAATAATAATAATTATTTTTATACAGTACATAGTTTATAAAGGTGATGTTTATAAGAAAACACTTAAATTTTTTTGTTTTACTTTTAAAAACAAGGATTTGACTTAGAGATTTGGCATTTACTCAAATACGTTCTTCTTAAAAATGACTCTATAACAAGACTTCATTTTCTTTGCTGGAAAAAAATACTGTTTCACTGAAGAAGATAATTTGATTTTTATGATTTGCTGGAAAATAAATTTGAATTGTATGTGAAAATAGTTTGGACTACAAAAATATTTTAACATCATTCTAAGTTTCTTATTTAAATGCTTGTGATTTACAGAACAAACATCCATTCAAATATGTTTCAAGATGTTATTTACCCATTCTCTAAACACTGTATATCAAAATTTCCTATGCACTCATGCATTTACCACAGTCTTGCTATTGCCAGGAATTTGGATTAATGACAATGTTTGCCTTCTTGGTAATGGAAAACTTTAAACAATACAAAATTTTAAGTATGAAAGTCTGACAAAAGTTGCAGAACTAGTTGAACTTTGCTTAACTCAAGCAGTTTCTCTGAAAAGGATAAATAACAGCTCTTGTTCTTTGCTATTCAATGTCAGTAAACATATTTTGTACCAGTATGATTAATTTTATCCTTCCTTGTGACATTAATTCCATATTCTTTTTTGGTCTTAAATGCAAAATGAAAGATTTATTTAAACATTATCATAATTTGAACATATTAAGATATGCTGAGTTCTCAGTAATATAAGCAGTAGGGAGGGAAGGAGAGGATGTTAGGTTTGTATAGTATCTAAAAATAAGTGTCCCCAAATAGTTGTATTGCTTAGGGGAAGACTGTTCTGACAGTGAGCAATGTCCAAAGAGATGAAAGTTTAGACCTGGTTTAGGCAGGATTTGGTACATGAAAGAAAGGTTTAATAGTCAATGAGAGTTGGTTTTCAGACCGGAGAAAACCAGATCAGTGGTGCCTTTTTCAAGGAGGACCCCAGTCACACACTGAAAAATGGGAAATATTACTCAGTTCCTGGGGGTGATAGTTTTCTTACTGATCTCTATTCCTAGGATTCATTGAATAATCGAGTAGAAAATCAGAAGAAAAACACAGTCATATAGATATGTTTACCATGTTGATGAAGAAAGAGAGGAGAGAAGAGGAAGAAGATGTCTGGGATACTAGGAAAGCTATATGGGAAGCTTCATAGATAACTAGACCTTACCCAAGATGTTGGTTTTGTGGAAAAAGGATTAATCTTAGGCCATATCTTCTGTTTGAACAGAGGCTGCTAATTTCTTTTTGTTCTGCTCAGAATTGATTAAAAAACTAAGAAAGACTTATAACGTAAGGGCTAATTTGAGCATTCCTACTATGATAAACCCATGAAATAAGGGGGGAAAAGTCAATAAAAATATCACGTGTACTCTTGTGGTATTTCATCAGGGGTGGAACGTGATGATTTATAATTTATAAAATAGCTACAATCTGTTTTATAGACAATGTGTATATGAGTTTGGTAGGATTTAAGAAATTGCGAGATAATTAATTTTCCAACATTCGAATTTATACCCTACTATAATAGAATAAATTCCATGCAAAGAAAACTTTGCAATAAAGCATCAGTTTTTTTTAGCATCTCAAAGTACCATTTTCTGTGTCCACCAGCACTAGTCATAATCTCCCTGGTAACCTGTTTGTTTTTTATTTGTTTGTTTGTTTGTTTAGCACTGTATACTCAGCACCATGAAGTGATTCAGACGAAGGCCTCAAGAAGATATATTGAATCAACAACATCCCATTATATGCTTGAAGTGACTTAGAGTAATAGGATATCTTGATGTTGGTCAAATGCAAATGTCTATGTTAAATTTTAGGGTTGTAGTACTCCCTTGCATATGCATAGGTATTAACTTGTACTAGTTTCTATGCTCTTAGTATAGTACTTAAAATTTCTCTTTATTTCTATAAAGTATTTCTCAAAGCTTTAGAAATTTGTATTTTGCTCTCAAATTCCTTCTCTCACTTGTATTCTCTAAGGCCTACATAAATTTAAAACAAAGTGAATTTGGAAACATAATTATTTTCTCTTTTCTATATTTATTGTTCTGTTCACAAATAAATAAGTAGACCTAAGTAATTCAACTTCCGGGTATTTATCTGAAGAAAACAAAAACAAAGATTTGATAAAATATATTCATCCCTATGTTCATTGCATCATTGTTTGCAATAACCAAGATATGGAAGCAAATTAGGTGTCCATCAATAGATAAATAAATGAAGAAGATGTGGTGTATATATACAGTAGAATATTACTCAGCTATAAAAAAAAAGAATGACATCTTGGCATTTGTGGCAATATGGATGGACTAGAGGATGTTACATTAAATGGAATAAGTCAGAGAGAGAAAGATTAATACTATATGATTTCTCTTACATATTAAATTTAAAAAAACACACACAAAACAAGTGAACAAACAAAAGAGAAATAAACTCATAAATACGGAGAACAAATCAGTGGTTGCCAGAAGGAAGCTGAGGGGGATGGGTGAGAAAGGAGAAGGGATTAAGAAGTAGGCATTTCCTGTTATAAAATAAGTCATAGGAATGCAATGTACAACACAGAGAATATAGTCAGTTATATTGTAATAACTACATACGGTGACAGATGGTTACTAGACATTGTGGTGATCACTTTATAAAGTATATAAATTGGTGAATCATTTTGTTGTACATCTGAAACTAATAAAATATTATATGTCAATTGTAAGTAAAAATAAATTTTAAAAAATAAATAGAAAAGTAGAGTGAAACTACCTGCTTTCCATACTGGAAATATATTATTTTCCTCATCTCAAAAAATAGAGTATTTATTATCTTTAATAAGCTTTGTATGGGAAGGAAGTATGCTAGGTTCTGGGAACTACAGGAAGAGTTAATATCCAGTTTCTCCAGTCAAGCAACTTGCAATCCAGCAGGCAAAACAGAATTTTAAAGAACAAATAATAACATAATCAGATAAGGACTAGAACAGAGGATTAAAACAATTAAATAACTGATTAATTCTATCACCTAATGTTTGACACCTATTAATTTTTATTCTGTGATTATGTCATTTGTGACCAAAGACTATTTATTAGTCAATAAGAATAAAATACAAAAGAAAAAAATAAAACGTGTTTACTATGCAAACAATGTTTGTTTGATTTGTTTTGGTAAGTTCTGGATAAGTTATAATGTATTTTTAAATAAAAGCAGTTGACTTGCCACTTTCCTTATTTTTTTAAGAAATCATTTCACTTCACAAGTTATATAAATGTCTAATCATGTTGTATGCCTAAAACATATAATATTACATGTCAACTGTAATTGAAAACATTTGAAAATAGATTTTTTTTAAAAATCACTAAAAATGATTATAAGTCCTGAAGTGAGAGAGTTGATAAATCCATATAATGCTAAGCTGCTATGCACAACATGTTAGAAGTCATTAAGAATAAAGTTATTGAAGTTCTCAGTTAAGTGATCTTAATAAATGTTTACTACACATTTTGTTAAAAGAAGGAGAAAGAGAGAGAGAGAGAGACTTAAAGAATTGGCTCATACTTTTGTGGAAGTTGTCAAATTCTGAAAATCTATGAGGTGAGCCAGCAACTGGAAATCCAAGAAAGAGTTGATGTTTATCTTGAGAAAGCGCTCTGTAGGCAGAATTCAATTCCTTTTCTCCTAAGATCTTCAACTAATTAAATGAGGCCCGCCCACATTATGGAGGATAATCTGCCTTATTCAAAGTCTACTGTTTTAAATGTTACTCTTATATAAAAAACAATCTTCACAGAGATATCTATATTGGTGTTTGACCAAATATCTGAGTATTGTGGCCTAGTCAAGTTGACTATAAAATTAATCATCACAGACTCCTTCAATAAATACACTTTTGCCTACCCATGAAAGCTACGTCTCTTCTAGTTTTTACTCCTTGGTTCTCTTTGTTAGCTAAATATCATTTACCTTGTATTCATAAATGACTTGTATATTGACCACTTTTCTTCAGCAAACACTTGTATATTCATATATTTGCTATATTAAAATTAATTTATGTGCTATCTTCATTAAAGGAAGAAATGAAGTTAAGACGTTGATAACATGGTTATAGAGTAGTGAAGAATATCAAGCACAAACTCATAGCTAAATTTGTAAAAGATGATAACAGTAGTCATAATAGGCAAGAAAGAAACAATAAAGGCTAATGGGTCAGGTGGTAAGACCATAAAACCAGCTAGCTATCTTGTTTCTAGGGATAGTCTCACTAGTAAATGGATCAGATACCACAGAGATGAAAACTATGGTGAAGATAATTAAATTTGGTGACTAAATATAATTGGCGTTCTTATTGGAGGAAGGCATGGGCTCATTAAAATAAAGGTGTGTGGGTAGAAAATGGTTTCAAAGTTAAAAAACAAAAACAAAAACAGAAAACTGTAACAACAGTCACAAGGGGGGAAACTACCCCATGCTTGAAGAAAACGCAGTCGAGTCTTTAAGCCACCTTGCTTATAAGCTATAAAAAAATTGAGTCAGCAGTGAACCAGTCTTCCTCAGTTTCCTCATCAGGGGAATATGTATACAGATGTACATATCCCATTTTACTGATGAGGAAATTGAAGAAGACCAATTCAAGTATGTATGTGTGTATATGTGTATATATAGTTAAAATGAGGGTTTAATAGATATATAAATGTATTATATTTATATTATATACATATTAAATACACATACATTTATATAAATATATATAAGGATTATAATAATTAATAAAATAGGTTCTATTAATTGCTTGACAAATAGTGAGACTAGCCTAGTTTATTAGCCATTTGGGATAATAGAATTTCCTTTACAGTCATTTTCTCTTGAAAATCCAAGTGAATTTTTCCCATACTGTCCCTATTATCTTTGTTGCTAAAGCTCAAAACACCTAGTTGAATATTTTACTAGTCATAGAGATATGCGTCAGGTAAAAAATACCTATATATTGCATGGAGTGAAGACAGGATCTTGTCTCATCTAGGAGATCGTGCTTGTGTCAGTCTTCAGTGTACCAACCTGGGCTGGTTTGTTTGTTTCTCAGATCAGGGCTCAATGACCTATAGTAAAGATCATATTGATTTGACACCCTCCAACAGGATTTCTCAGCCTATAAGCTATTGACATTTTGGGTTGGATAATATTTTCTTAGGAAATATGAGGCTATACTGTGTATGTAGGAGGTTTAGCAGCATCCCTGCTTCTACTAACTAGATGTGAGTAGCAAACTCCTGTAATGTGACAACTTAAAATGTCACCAGACATTGCCAAATGTCCCTGAGAGTAAGTGTAAAATCTCTCTTTCCCTCAGTTCAGAATCACTGACCTACAACCATTCAAATGCAGTGCAAAACTATTATTTGTGTGGCCTGATTTTATGGATATTTATATGTATGTATGACATGAGTAGAAAGAATTTGGCCTTTGGTTTATTCAAAATATCACTGTGTCTTCCTCATTAACTGGCCAGGCTAATTACTAAGATCATTAATGTATTGCTAATGGTAGGGATCATGGAACATCTTTGTTTTAGTAAAACATTTTATTAGAAAGAGCAAATTAAGATTTGGAATTGTATGAATAATCTCTCGTGTCTCAATTGATAACACTCAGAATGTATGTAATCTTTGAGTAGAACCATTCCTAGAACCATTTAAATGAATCTAATGGTAATTGCCAGAATTATGGGAAACTTTTTTTAGGGAACCCCTATGGTAGGAGCAAACATCCTATTGTGTTTATTGATAGTAAATATCGCACTCTGTAATAGAAAGACTGAAGGTGTTGGAAGTCCTTTACAGAGGTGGCAAAAGATGCCCAAAAGGTTTTAAATCCTCTAACTCAGTGTCATTTCTAGATTAAGCCCTGCCCACACACATATCAACTTCTCTATACCAACCAAAACTCTTCAGAGATTTTTATAAAATTGTTTTTAACAAAAAATCCTCAAGTATAAAAGAACCTCAGCTCCCTAATTCTAAATACCTTCTTTTAGGAGCCTTAATTTTAAAGTCTCGATTCTTACAGGGATTGAATATTAATTCTTTCAAAATAATTAAAACCCATCAAAAATAAAAAAGACTATTAAAAGAACAACTTACCTACTTTAAAACTTATTATTTAATATAAATTCAAAATGCCGTGCTGAAATGGGAGCAGGATTACCTTTTGTTCTTTAATAATGTTAGAGCATGCCATCATGCAGTTAGCCTGGTTAAAACCTCTTCTCTGATAACTCTTCTACTTTAAGATAAAACCCATATGCCTTTTGGGGGCTCTTTCATCTGCCCTCTGTTGCTATAATTCCATTCTCACTTTCTTTGTTCATCACATACCCTTTATGCTCAAGCCACCTCTCTCTGTGGTTTCCTAAAACTACTGTGTTCCTCATGCCTCAGTACCTTCCCAGTTTATTTCTTCCTTGCCTTCTTCATGGAACTAACTCTTTATACAGATTTATGACTCAGTTCAAATAGAGGTTACTCTGGAAAGTCTTCCCTTGATTTAGTCCTCCCTGGAATCAGCGTGCTTCCACAGGATATACCCTGAGGCTGTGTCTGGCATACCTTCCACTACAAGAAGCATCCTTGACCAATGACTTAACTGTTTTTCTTTGAAATCCGTGGCCACATTGGTGCCATGGCCATACTTCTCATAGGCCATGTCTAGTCAACACTGAGTGTGACGAGACTAAGGCAGATCCATGCTGGGAGACATAGAACTCTTTACATTCTGGCTTTGCCCCAATGATTCTTTGCTTTGCTGGACCTTTCTTAGATTGCTCAGCAGTCCAGGACACTTTCACCCACTCTTCTCTCCCTCTTCTCTTTATCACTCACGTCAGACTTACATCATGATCTGAGTGCTTCTCAAACTTCTCCACTTCCTTACTATGTTCTCTCACAAGCATTTCCCCTAAGAAAATCTTTGAATGTTTCACTTATCTTAGCGTCTGTTTCTCAGAGGACTAAGAGTAACACCTACACACCCCTGTGTACTTCCTTAGGCATCCATCATGCTCCATTGTACTTACACATTGACTAGTTGATTTTCTGTTCTAGATTTTAATCCTTTTGTTACTGGGAATTAGGCCTACTTTTACTCTTTCCTCAGTGCAATATTTAGTGAGTATTCAAGACATATTTGTCAAATGAAAGACTAAACTACTAACTTTACTGAGTTTTTAATCCTACAAACAAATATGATTAAATCCATTTAAAAATTGACTTATTACAAAGTACCCTGGTCACTATACAATACAGAAGAAATCTATTTAGCTCCCCATTTCTCAGGTTATAATTTTAGATATGGAGATAGAAAAACATTATCCTCAGATTAAAAAAAAAAAGTGTGTGTGTGTATGAAAGAAATGATGTTATAAGAGATTCAGAAAAAAAAAAAGTTATTGTGAATTAGGAAAATAATATAGGTTTCCTCAGCAATAGTATTTCACTTCACAATGTACAGATTGTGTATCCAAGAAAAGGGTAGGTACATGATAGGTAAGGAGAAACACAAGAATAAAATCTTGAAGATGGAAATGCTCATGGAGTCTTTGGGCATGAGCGTTGTGTTAAATTAACAGTGTTAATATAGGGGGATAAGACTGTGGTTATCTTTAAATGCCAGAAACAAGAGTTATTTTAGTTACTTATATTTATATTTATTTTCTTCTCACTTTCTATACAGTGGCCACCCATAACAGCTTTTTTGCTGTTCCAAGAACCTTAAGCATGCTTCTACCTCAAGACCTTTCCACTTGCTAAACTTTCATGGAAAAAAATTCCATACAGCTAAAATTAGCAGAACAAATAACTTGGGTGGAAGTGATGGTGGGAAGCAGGGAAAAAAGTAGATAAATATTTCAAGCTGACAAGGGCAAAACTATAATAGTGGTCATGTTTGTAAAAACAGTGGTTCTCAGAGTATGACCCCTGAACCATCATCATCATCATCATCACCTGGGAATTTACTGGAAGTGTAAATTCGTTGGCTCTACCTCAGAGCTACTTGGTCAAAAACTGGGCATAGGGTATAGCAAACAATGTTTAAATAATCTCTCCAGGGGTTTTTGAGCACACTAAGGTTTGAAAACTGCTAATATAAAGGCAAGGACTAATATGAGCAGCTGGATGCAGGAGATAGACAAAATGAAAGTTACTTCTGTAATTATTGAATGATGGGGAAACTTGACATAGGAAAGAATAAGTAGTTCCATTGAAAGGAATAGGAAAATCTAGAAAAATATGTTTAGTGTTATAAACATTTCCAATTAAATTCATTTTGAAAACCAAGGTGACAAATGATTCAGACAAGAGTATCTGGTTAGGTCAGGGACCTCCTCTGTTCAATTTCCTTAAATTTAGTGATTTTAAAAAAAAATCTTCATCCTATTAATAGCCTTTGTCACAACTCCATGAACTCATCAAATATTTGATATTATATTAGATATAAAATTTTAAAGTTATAGAGATGAGAAAGAGCCATAAAGAATGCTAGACTGAGACGTCTAGTATAACATCTAAGGGATAATATTTCTTATGACAATATTTTACCAAGAATCAGGGAAATGAAATGTACTCTTAATACATATTTAAAGAAGAAAGGAAATACGTAGAAAAATCCATTGCATTTTCCACTATGGGCTGAAGCTAGAGTCAGAAAACAATGAGAATCCCACTGGCATTTTTTTCCAAGTTTGAGGGTATTGTCAAAAATACTTCTAGAAATTTTGGAATTCCACAGGCTCAAGATTGTTCGGCATTACCTGTGGGAAAATCAGCCAAAAAAAAAAAAGTCTTTCTCTATTCGAGTTTAATCATTTCCTCCATGATTCTTCTGAAATTTAATCAATTCTTCAAACTTCAAACCTCAGTAAAACTTTGTCTTATCTTGACTCACAATTTCTATAGATGTACATAATAACAGTTATTTTAGAAAATTTTTTTTTTTTCCTAAATGCTCATACTGCTCAATTGCTGTGGAAATAATTTAATTCAAAGAGTAGTTTGCACTTAGAAAAGGCAGAGTGCTTGGCTGGCACTTATTCAAAGGCCTACTGTAGTAGCTGCTTCCTTTAGCTGCCTTTGTAATCTCAGGCTCCTTGCATATTTTAATAGGTACTGGAATAAAATAAATTAAGGTTTATTTGATGAGTGCTTGCTTGAAATTTTCAAATAAAAAGAACAAAGAATATCCTTTTTTCATTTCCTTATCAACAATTAAAAAAACCATGGAGAATGAAATGATCGAACATGACTTTCTTTATTGCAAACTAAGCTGTTATTGTTCTTGGAATATTAGCTTTTCTTGCTCGTAATGAGTTTCCACACTGAATGAAATAGAAACACTTCAATTCAATTATATTGATTTATTTAACTTGATTTTTGTACTCCCAGAAAAGTGCACTCTTATATTCTGATTTTCCCACCCCTATTTTTCTTAAAGGATCAAGTATTCTAAGCAGAAAGTTTTGCTTTATATATCTAACTAAGCCTCCTCCAAGAAAATTTTAGTTTTTTCCTTTTTTAGTCCTTAAAGAATTAAGCATAGAAATAAGTTCTACAGTTTTTCAGTCTTTAAAATACCAGGTTGGGGGGGGGGAATCAGATTATCATGTCTCTGCTCAAATGTATAGACAATGTCCTCACTAAAAGCAAATTACCCTAAGGACAATTTGCAGTCATCCTACTTTCTTATATCATTTCAAATCTCAGGCAAAGGCATAATTATATCTATATTGTTTCAGTAATGAGTAAGGAGATTTGAGAACAGAACAGATAAAACGCTTCTTCTCAGAAATATCATCAGTCCTGGTTGCTAAGATACAATCTAAGCTATCAGATAAAGTTTTTTCTAAGCTATCAAATGAAGTAAAGTCTTAGCGATGTATAATCTTTACAACAGTTAACGTATTAAAACAAAAACGTAATTCTGACATATGAATGAAACGTTTCTCAGTGGATCAAACAGGATGAGATATATAAATAAATTTGCCTTTGTTGGACATGTATAATTAAAACATTAAAAATGTTTTAAATTTTCCTGTTACCTTTTCTATATCAACCATCTAATAATCCCTACCTTTATTGTTTCCTTTATGCCAGTGTGTGTACTAAGGGCTTAATGAAAAATATCTTACTTAATATATAATTATCAAATGGTGCAGGTACTATTAAGACTGTCATTTTACAGATTATTTTTTGCTTAAAATCAAACCATTATTCCATAGAGAAACTTTGGTTCAAATGTAGGTGGTCTATTTTCAGAATTCAACTCTTAATTATTTCATTATATCGATCAGCCTTATAAACATATACAGACATTTATAAATATACTTTTTGATTGTGGTAAAATGATATTATTAAATAAAATATTACATTGAAATAGGATTACTGAATGGCAAAAATATTATTTTATCTTTATATCATACATTTTAATTACAACAATAATAAACTGATATATTTTGCTGTAAAAATTATAACATTAATATAATAAAAACCCTTCTTTGGTCATGCTTCCCTCTATAAGTGAAAATGTTTATAGTAAATACATTATTTGGTCAAAGGTCCTATTAGTAGTGATTCTGGAGATACATGGAGAATATAGGACTGTATCCAAACTGGACTATACTAGCCTGGTTATTTCCTGGCTTTATAGTGTTTCTTATCTTGCAGTATACAGTTGTATAAAAGAACATCATCACATGTTCTTGGCCAATGAGAGATGGTCTCTATAGACATCTTATTAGACAAAATATAGAGCTACTCTTATCTTACCTGGCTTGGAGGGCAAGATTTATGCTTCTGGAAGATCTTAAGTCACTTTAAGTCACTCAAAGATTATCATTCGCAACCTTGCACTTGCTAGTGAAGCCCTGAAACAAGCAATTATCCTAAGTATGCTGATGTCATAAGTTATAAGATTTGCTAATATATTCTCCTATTTTGTAGCTTGACATTTGTTGTCTAACCATACAGGAAAAGACAGATATTTATCATCATTTAATTTAAGACGTTTCTGTCAAAAGAAACTGACAAAGAATAAGTATCAAGAATGTAGAAATCTCACAAAGAAATAAGTTTCTCACAAAAGTAATATTCATCAACCATAATGAAACAAACCTCAAAAAAATAGAAAACATTAACTTATATAATTGATATATATTTTTTTAAACCTAGATAGTTTTTTGGTTTACTGAAAAAAAAAAGGATTTAGAAGTAAATTTAATGAAAGGAACGTTTGTTCTATGCCTGCAGGATTTAGTCAAAGAGCTAATCAGTCAAAAGAAATATATATAATGACCAAGTGGCATTTATTCTAGTAACACAAACAAAGCTGGCTCAATATTTGAAAATTAAACAGTATAATCTATATTAACAAACTAAAAAATAAAAATTACATAATCACATTAATTGTGCAGAAAAAAACATTTGATAAAACTTAACACCTACTTATGATAAAAACATCCAGAAAAAAATAGAAATAAAAGGGAACTTCCTTAACTCCTGTACTTAATAAAGGGCATCTGCAAAAACATACAGGTCACATTATAATAGTGGAGAAAGACTGAATACTTTCCTTTTTTGGTCAGAAACACTCTCATCACTCTTATTCAACACACCTCATAGCCAGTGCAATCAGGCAAGAAAAAGAAATTAAAGCCATAAAGATCAGAAAAAATAAATAAAATTCTTCCCATTTACAGGCAACATAATAGTCCAATAGAAAATCCCAAGGACACTACAAAAATTTACTTAGAATTAATAAACGAATTCAGCAGGTCACAGGTTAAAGTGTTAACATACAAAAATCAATTGTAATTCTATAGACTAGCCATGAACACATGGAACCCAAATTTAAAATGTCATACCTTTTATAACTCTTAAAAGGAAGGAAAAAAGAAAATAAGGAAGAAAGGAAGGAAGGAAAGTAAGAAGGAAGGAAGGAAGGAAGGAAGGAAGGAAGGAAGGAAGGAAGGAAGGAAGGAAGGAAGGAAGGAAGGAGGAAGGAAGGAAGGAAGGAAGGAAGACTTAAATGTAAGTCTAACAAAACGTATACAGTTCTTTGATGCTAAAAACTTTATAACTAATAAATCAAATAAGACTAAATAAATGCAGTCATGTGATCATGTAAGACTTAACGTAGTAAAAACGTCAGTTCTCTCCAAATTAATACATAGTTTTAACACAATTCCAGTCAAAATCTTAGGAAGTTTTTTTGGGTAGATAGAAAAGATTATTGTAAATTTTATATGGAAAGGTAAAAAGAGTAGCTAAAAACAAGTTTTAAAAAGAAGAATAAGTTTCAAGGGATCAGTCTAACTGATTTCAAGATTGATTATATAATTATAGTAATAAAGGCCATGTGGAAATTAGCATGGGGATAATAACATAAATCAATAGAACAGAATACAGAACCAGAAATGAACCCACACAAATATGTCCAATTTATTAAGGCAAAGAAACTAAGGCACAGCCTTTTCAACAAATGTGGACCAGTTGGACATCGAAAGGCAAAAAATTCATTGCAACTTAGGTCTCACTCTTCATTAAAAATTTACCTCAAAATAAATCATATACTTGAATATAAAATTTAAAACTATAAAAATTTCACAGAAAAAAATAACCAGGAAAAATTTTTTTTTTTTGGAATCTAAAACTGGAAAGGTGGTCTAAGCTCTTAGACTTAATAAGCCATAACAACAACAAAAAAAATTGATAATTTACACTTGATCAAAATTAAAAATTTTATTCTGTGAAAGATTCTTTTAGTAATATGAAGAAAAAGACAAGCTGCAAAGAGAGAAAAAATATTTGCAAACCATATATCCAACAATTACTAGAATCTAGAATATATAAAACCTCCCAAAATGTAACAGTCAACATTTTTAAAAATTCTATTAGAAGATGGACAAAGGACACAGGAAATATTTTGTCAAAGAAAACATACAGATTTAATACATCATCATGCCTCAATTAACGATGGGATATGTTTTAAAAAAATGTGTTAGATGGTTTTGTCATTGTGCAAACATCATGTGATACACTTACAAAGACCTAGGTGGTAATTTTATAGAACTGGCAGTGCAGTAGGTTTGTTTACATCAGCACCACCACAAACACAGGAGTAACGCATTGCACTAACCATTAGGATGGCTATATCACTAGCTGACAGGAATTTTTCAACTGCATTATAATCTTATGGGGCCACCTTTGTATATATGTAGTTTGTTGTTGAAGAGAATTTTGTGTTGTTCATGGCTGTACAAATAAGAATTTACGTAGATAAGCATATAAAACTATATTCAACTTAATTAGCCATTAGAGAAATTCACATTAAAACTGCAACAAGATATCATCAAACAGTTATTATGACAACTAAAAGGAAAAAAAAAAAACTGTAACAACACCAAATGTTGGCTAGGATGTGTGGAAAGCCAATCATTCATACATTGCTAGTGGTAATGTAAATGATAGACCTACTCTGAAAAACATTTTGGCAGTCTTCTTAAAAAGCTAAACACGCAACAACCGTATGACCTAGCAATTGCACTCCTGGGCATTTATCCCAGAGAACTGAAAATTTATGTTCACAAATACTTGTATACAAATGTTTATACCAGCTTTATTTATAATAGACACAAACAATACAATCCAGATGTCCTTCAATAAGTAAAACCAAAAATAAAAAAAAAAACAACCAAAATAACCTTAACCTCTAAAGAATTATGCTGAGTGAGTGGAAAAGCTGATCTCAAAAGATTGCATACTATTTGATTACACTTATATAACATTATTTACATTACAGATATAAAAATGGAGAATAGATTAGTGGTTCCCAGGGATTAACAGGAGGTGGAAGGGAAGTGGGTGTGGCTATAATAGAGCATTATAAAGAACCCTGTGATAATGAGAATGTTCTGTGTCTTAACTATATCAGTATCAATATCCTAGTTTTGACATTGTACTATAATTTTTCAAGATATTACCACTTGAAGGAGAGTGGGTTAAGGGTATATACGATTTCTTTGTATAATTTTTAGAACTATAATGAACCTAAAATTGTATCAAAATTAAAAGTATAATAAAAATGAAGGTACAATTATCCTCTCAAAATTATTAGTGACATTGAACACTAAGATTAATCAATGTAAATGTCTTAGATACATATAGTTATACAATTGAATGAAACACATTCTTTATAAAAGCAAACATTAACAGAAAACAATTGATCATGTGATAATAATTCTATAATTCTAAGATTCCAGATTTATTAACAAAGCATTAATTATGATAAGGATAGTAATGGGGACAGATAGAGTGTTTTGAATTCCTTATCTTAGGCAAACTCATTAAGAAACTCATTCCTCATAATTTTGAGAATAAGATTTTAGAAAGTAAATATAATATTGAAAATCTTAACAGCATCCACTGGTTGAATAAAAAAAAAGACATTAATATTAAATAGCAAGTAATATAAATTTAGATAAAACTAACCATATAGAAAAAGGTATAAACATTTTAAATAAGAATTAAATACAAAAACAAAAATCATAATCATTAAATTATATACTTATTTTCTTATAGATGCTTTACATATACTAATTTATTTAAATCTCACAATATCTGTATGATGTTGATGTTGTTACTATTCTCATTTTATAAATGAGATGGACAGAGTTTCATGTACTGGCCCAAAATCACACACTACTAAGTGTGGTAGATAAGATTCAAGTCTAGATAGTTCATACCCTTAGACTGCCTATCTATTACAGAACAAGATGATGGACATAAGCCTAAAACTTTATTCTGATTATAATAAAAATGCCAACATAATAAGCTTTTTCAATTAAACTAAGCTTCTTCATTCCAATTACAAAACAAATTTAAACAAAAGGCTAGTTAGGAAGAACACATAAGTTAATGTAAAAAGAAATGTGGAACATTTCCTAAGGCAAATGTAAACAAAATGGAATTAAACAGTGACTACAATAGTTATACTAGCAAATTTAGTCAAGGAAAAAAATTAAAAAGATGGTAATTATTCCTTGGTAATAATAAAGGGTAAAAATCACAACAGAGAGAGAACTGCCAGACATTTTCAGTGTAAATTTGTCTTTCGATCATAAATCTTAATTAGTAGATATACAAGAGCTGGACAGAAAAATTGTAATACTGGAAGATAGTCCATCACACAAATAGCAAACATAAATAATGGTATAAACAAATGCCTTTATATATTTTAATTCTGAAAAATACTAATATTCTCTGGCCCTCAACAGAAGGATATAATAGTTGAGCTGATCCAAACATCTGGTATCCCTAAAAATTACATTTCTGTGAAATACTCAGTTGGCATTCTGGTTACACACTTCAGGTTTTTAATACTGTAAATTAGCTTCCTCTACTGAAGTCCACTATGGAAAGTATTAAACACCATTTATGAACTTGCTCAGGGGAGTACAATTAGCTAAGGTGCATGTCTCATTACTATGCTATTATATAACCAGCCAGTTGTCCTCACTGACCCCTTCCTGACTTCTATAGAGTAACTTTTTTTAAAGATTCTAGGAGTTATGACTTATCCCAATAGAGAATTTCAGAAGAAATTTTTGACCTATATTTTTTTATGTACTGTAATTTATTCAACTAGTCCCCATATTTTTGTTTGTTTTGGGGTGTTTGCATCTATAAACAATGCTGTATTGATAACTTCGAAAACACATTTTTCTGTATTTTATCAAGTATCTCTAATATAACATCTTCAAATTTCTGGAATTTGAATGGGTTTTATCAGGAATTGAGGATACATTTCAAAAGAATGATGATAATCTATTTTTGTTTGTTTTAATATTTTCTCTTTAGTGTTGACAAGGAGGTGGAGTAAAGGGAACCCTCATACACTGTTGGTGGGATTGCAAATTGGTACAGCCACTATGGAAAACAGTATGGAGTTTCCTCAAAACATTAAAAATAGAACTACCTTAAGACCCAGAAATTCCACTTCTGAGTATGTATCTGAAGAAATCCAAAACACTAAAAAGATATATGCTCCCCTATGTGTATTGCAGCATTATTTACAATAGAGGAAATAAGGAAGCAACCTAAATGCCCATCAACAGATGACTAGATAAAGAAGAGGCGGTACACATTTACAATGGAATATTACATAAAAAAGAATGAAATCTTACCATTTGAGACAATATGGATGGACCCAGAGGATATTATGCTAAGTGAAATAAGTCAGAGAAAGAAAGACAAATGCTATATAATCTCACTTATACGTGGAATTTAAAGAACAAAATAAATGAACAAACAAAACAGAAGAGGACTCCTGGATACAGAGAACATTTAGATGGTTCCCATGTGGGAAGGGTAGTTGGAGGCTGGGTGAAAAAGGTGAAGGTATTCAGAAGTACAAATTGACAGTTACAAAATGGTCACTGGATATAAAGTACAGCATAGGGAATATAGTCTACAATGTAATAAATATGTATGGTGCCAGGTAAGTATGAGACTAGTCGGGGAAATAACTTTGTAAATTATATAAATCTGTAACCACTAGGTTGTATACCTGAAACTAATATAAAATAATATTGAATGTCAATGATAATTGAAGAAAAAAAACCTCTTAAGTTATACTACTTTTTTTAATGCCATATTTTTAGTTATGACCTGGATAAAAAGGAATTAAATCCATAGATATATAGATTATAGATAGGTAGGTAGATAGATGATGAATGGATGGATGGATGGATGGATGGATGGATGGATGGATGGTCAGACAAATAGAGAGATGATAGATAGACAGAAAGATACAGATCAACAGATTAATTATTCCACTCAAGAACATCTGCAAAAAGAACAATGTGCACTATCATCTGTGGCAGAGATAGCTAGCTACTTACAAAAATCCATTTCCTCTTCTTACTGGACATAAAATTAAAGCACGTTTCCTAGCCTCCCTTGCAGGTAGATGAGACCTTTTTCCTGACTAATATTTAATGATATGAGTAGAAATGTTATGTGCTACTTCCAGGCCTGGCCTATAAAATTCCTTTTAGTTTAATCTCTATGTTTATTCTCCACTGCAGGGGTTCTCAAGAGCAGCAGCATCACCTGGAAATTGTTAGAAATGCAAATTCTTGGGCTTCACCCCAGACCTGTAATGAGAAACTCTTTAGGATAGACTGAACAGTTTTTCTTTTAACATACACTCTGGACAATGGAACTACAATGTGGAAGATACTTGGATTTATAAATGCTATGTGAAAAGCCACACTCTCATCAGGAATGCTTGTATTTGTCTTTAACCTTGACAAGAAGTGATGTATTACTTCCAACAAAGACACTTGTAACAACAGGGATATATTAGTGACAAAGGTCCTCAGCCTTTGGTGGACATGGCTAATCTCTTATAGTCTGTCAACAGTGTTCGTTCTTGACATCACAGTATAGTTATAGATGGGGATGAATGAGCAGCCACCTCCTGGTGTGTTAAAAAGTAAAAGAAGAAAAAAAGTGGTAAATATCTGAAGTTTAATTGGCATGACAGACTTGACAACCCTGGATTCTAGTGACTCCAGGTATTTCTTTGTTTGATAATTTTCTTTTTCTTTTTTTAAAAAGTATTGCCTGTAAAAATGGAAAGCTGATTCATTGGTCAATCCAGGAAGATGGTGTGGTGTTTCTGCTATTGCTAAAGAAAGGTAGCCATGTCACCTTTGCACACAACTTTGAGTACCAGGCCATTGCCATTTTTAATATTGATTGACATCACTAGGGTGTCTGATGATATAAACAAAAAGATTTAATAAAAACAAAATAAGTAGTCAACTGGGGAATAATACAGCTTTGTTCTATATCTTTTGCTAAAATATACTTTGTACCAAAACCCAAGTGTATTTCTGTGGTTATAGAGACCAAAAATATATGTTATGAAATGTGAGATAGATATGTCATTAAAGCATTTACAAGGGCAGGTATGAAGCTTTGTTGGGTGTGTGTGAATTTTTTATCTTCCCTCATGGATATTGTTAGTTATTCTTTACTTGACTATCTAAAATATATATAATAGGTACAATTTCTTTTTTAGAAAATGCTTTCATGTGTCATTGAGTCAGAAAGTTTTGTACAGGACTGATTTTCATGGATAATTAAATATTAGATTCAAATTATACTTGGTTCTGTAATTATCCTCCTCCTGGGACTTTGGTAGAATATACCATTCATATAGTTAATAGCCATTTCAAAATACCTGGTGACTTTAGTCTCATTTTGCATGATGATGTACTAATCATTTTTAATCAGTGACTAAAAAGCATACTGTCTTATTATATGTTAAGTGTAGTGAGACACATTACCTTTCACTTAAAAGTAATTATTATTAATCTTTTCATTCAAAGCAAAAGGGAAAAGGCCATTGCCATAGTGTTGAGAACATTTAAAATACAAATGAACAATGGAAGTTTATTGAACAAAGACTGTTGAATGTTCATTGTAAGTTGTGTTGTCTTGCTTGGTTGATAGAAAATAATTCTTGAGAAGTAATAAATTATAATCAGTTTGTTAATCCAAGAAAATTTAGTATACTTTGTTATAACTTATATAATTATATTAATTAATGCCACACTTATATAGAATTAACTGCACTAAATAATATAATTATAAAAATTCTCCTGAAATATCGCTATCCTTTATAGCTGGAGATAAATATTTTAATAATGGAATTTCAATTTATTATGTGTTTGGTAATTGTAAAAGACAAAATTAGAACAAGACTGATAAGTGAAGAAAGGCTAAAGATCTCTCCTCTAAACACTGCTTATTTTGAAATAGAAAAAAAAATCTGTTTTCTTTTTATAAGGCCAGCTCAAGAAAATAAATCTTCAGGGAAGTGTTTCAGAGAAACTCTAAATGTTCTTTTCAGATATCTATAAGCAAAGGAAATGAGGAGGTCTTCTTGAATTGGAATGCGGTAAGGCCCAGTAGGTACACCTTTCTACTATTAAAGTTTACCATGATTCACAAATATCCATTCTATGTGAATTGTCTTGATTACGTTGCAATTGAAAACAAAGGTTTTTTTTCAGAGACAAACTTTTATTTTTTATTTTTGTACTCACTGTATTCTAGATGTGCATCATAGAAATTGTCAAAAATGCTTAAATATTTTATTGATGAAAGACAAGCCAAAAATCTTTTAGTGTCTATTGTATTAAGATTGGTATTTGGATTAGGTTTCTATTAAATTCTCCATAAATCTAGATGGGAATTATTAAATCATAAAACTTAATTATTGAAGGCATATTGCAAGATGATTGTCTATGATAGTATATTGCATCAAAACATAAAACACAAGAGTAGTCCAACTCATCAATTTAAATATCTTTGCTAAATAATTTGCATTTTGTGGAGACATTTAGTAAGAATTAGTCATTAAACAAAACTAAAAGTTGATTTAATTTGAGGTAGAAAGCTATTCTCTATTCTCATTAGAAAGATCCAAAACAGATATGTAATACACTGACAAAGAAAAATTCTGAATTAAAATAAATTCAGTGGAAAACAGTGAAGACTGTACACAATGGAAAGAAAAAAAAAATCCTGGAAACTATGGGAAAGAAAAGCTTCAGGAATAATAAAATAAAAACAAATAATCCATTAATAGTCAATTAGTTTGCAATTTTTTTTCATTTGTAGATTATTGAGGACTTCCACTCATTTATGTCATGAATTTCAATTGCACAAATCTTGGCATTTCCTTAGTGCTGGTGTGAGTAGTTTTTTAGTACTAGAGATTTTTTAAATTTTATTTTAATGGTCCCTTAACTTTTTATAGCAGATTGTATTTTACCAAGTCCTTTCATATACTTACTTCATTCAGTCCTAACACAACCAACCAGTTTGAGGAAGCAATTCGTATATGAGATAATCACTACAAAGATTGAGTTATTTTATGAGGTAAAATATTCATCTTAAAAATCTTTACACTTAGAAAGTAGAAGTGTATGACTTTAAAAATTACATTTATTTCAATAATGTAATATTTCCTAAGTAAAAGCAAGTGACTGATTCATTTAGATTTTGAGATATCTGTGTCACTGCCTTCATCTGGGTAATAGGCACATAGCTATATAGGCATATAGGACTTTCATGTGCTGAACTTGTATGTCACCTTGCTGCATTTACTTATTAGTTCACAATTAGTGTAATTGCAAACTGCACATATTATGTCGTACAATTGTATAAGTTTTGACATCTGTGGACGCCATACACAAAGGTTCCCCGACTCCTTGCACTCTCTCCTTTCTATCCCTCCCCAGGATTCTCCCTTGTCTCCAGGCAATGAATTGGTTTTTTCAGGATTTTATGTAAATGGAATCATATGTTATGTACTACTTCATGTATGTTTTTTTCACTTAAAAAATTCTTTTGATTTTTATCAATATTTTAGCATATATTGAGAATTCACTCTATTTTATTCTTGAGTAGTATTCCATTGCATGAGTATAACACAATTTTGTTTATCCATTCAACTCTTAGAAAAAATTTGTTTTTTTCCCCCAGATATGGCTTTTACAAATAAAGCCTTATGAATACTCACATACAAGTCTCTGAATGGAAATATGCTTTCATTTCTCTTGTTTAAATTCTAATATGTCAACTTTCTGGGTTATAGAGTAGGTGAATAACTTTTTAAGGACATGTTAGCATATTATTAAAGGGGTTATACAATTTTACATTCTCATTTATAGTACATAAGAGTTCCAGCTGTTCCTTATCATTGCCAGTACTTAGTATGATCAGTTTTTAATTTTAACAATTCTAATAGTGTATAGTATTGTCTCATTATAGTTTCAATTTCATTCACTTGGTGAGCAATTTGTTGAGTGTAATTATATGTTTACCATCTTCATCTTTGATGAAGTATTTGTCCAAAGCTTGTGCCCATTTCTTGATTTGTTTTCTTATTATCGAGTTTTGAGAGGTCTTTGCATATTTTGAATAAAACTTTCTTATTATATACATGTTTTGAAACATTTTCTTCCAGTCAATGGTTTGTCCTTAATCCTCTTAAAAACATCTTTCATAGAGTAGACTTTATAATATTGGTTTAATGAGAAAATAATTACCTCAATACTAAAACAATAAATATTATTAAAAAAGAAAACTAGACAAATGCCTCTCATGGTCACAGATGCAAAAATCCCCAACAAAAATATTACAAATGCCTCTCATGGTCACAGATGCAAAAATCCCCAACAAAAATATTAGCAAAAAGAATTCAGCAATACATAAATATATATATATAACTAAGTAAGTTTTATTTCAGGAATAAAAACTGTACTGCGTTGAATAGTATGCCTTCAAACTTCCTGTCTACATGGAACATCAGAATGTCACCTTATTTAGAAATAGGGTCTTTGCTGATGTAATTAATTAAATTTAGATGAAGTTATAATGGATTAGGGTGGGCTCTACACTAACAACTTGTATCCTTATAAGAAGGCCATGCAGACATACAAACATACATGGAGGGAAGGTGTGCATGTAAAGACAGAGGCAGAAATTGGAATGATGAAACTTGCCACAAGCCAAAGAATGCCAAGGCTTGTCAGGTAGCCAACAGGAGCTAGGAAAATGTAAGCAAGGATTTTCCTTAGAATCTTCAGAGGGAGACTAGCTCTGCTGACACTTATTTTGAACTTCTAGCTCCTAGAACTGTGTGAAAACTTCTGAAGTATTAAGCAACTCAGTTTTCGATATTTTATTACAGCAGTTCAAGGAAACTAACACAGAAAATAGTTCGATATATGAAAACCAATTGATGTAATTTATCATATTAACAACTCAATAATAAAAAAATCACATATCGTCTCAATGAATACAAAAAAATCATTTAACAAATTTGTGATTAAGAACTCTTAGCAAACTAGAAAGAGAAAGACACTATCTTAGCCTAAGAGGGGAATAAGGGAATCTTAAAAAAGCCTGCAGGTAACATCATACTTAATGATGAGAAACTGAATGCTTCTGCTCCCTACCCCTACCTCAAAGATCAAAAGCAAGGCAAGAATGCTTTCTCTCACCAGTCTTATTCAACATCACATTGGAAGTTCTAGTCAAAGCAACAAGGTACAAAAAGAAATAAAAATAAAAATAAAAAAAAGAAAAAAGAAAAAAGGCAAAAAAAAAAAGGAAATAAAAGACATGTAGATTTGATATTAAGAGATAAAAATGTTTCTGTTCACAGATGACATGTATATCTATGTGGAAAATCCCAAAGAATCTATAAAAAAAAAAACCTCCCAGAACTAATATGCAAATGTAGCAAGTTTACAGGATACAAGTTTAATATAACAAAATGCATGTTCATATATAACTTGTTTTTACTTACTGAAGTATTTCATGCATAAGAGATTAATATAATGAATATCCACTTAAATCCTCAATTCTGCTTAAGATAAATATATTATATATTCAACTGAATCCCATGTTATACTCCTTTCAAATCTCACATTATCTCAGAGTTTATCACTATTTTAAATTTAGAGTTGCCATCTCCATAATTTTTTTAAAAAATAATTATACATATAAATGTTCACCTACAAATAACAGATTGTGCAGTTTTATCTGTGACAAAAATGTATATAAATAAAATATTAGATTTAGCCTTGTGAAATAGATTTTTTTTAACTCACTATTATGTTGGTGAGTTTTAATGAAGATTTATATAGTTTTAGTTCATTTATTTTAATGTTTATAATATTTTTTCTATAAATACACTACATTCTATATATTTATTCTATAAATGAGTTTTAAGTTCATTTCTAATTTTTCTAAACAGTGCTCCAATAAACAGTCTTTTACATATTACATTGTGTTCATGGTAAGAGCTTCTCTAGAACAGTGGTGTGGGCTGTGTCGGGGTCAGTAACACTTGGGAACATTTTAGAAATGGAAGTTCTCTAGGGGCCCACTCAGGCTCTGGAATTAAAAACTCTGGTAGTAGGAGCAGCAATCTCTGTCTTAGCATTCCCTCTAGGTGATTCTGATGCAGGCTTCTGCTTGAGAGAATATATGTAGGTGTGAAGTTACTGCATCAAAGCCTATAGATATATTCATTTTACTGAATATATATTATATAGTTCTTTATTTATTAGTACTACATATTTACACTCTAGACAGTCATATATGAGAACCACCTTGGCTTCATATCATCTCCAACATGTAGTATTTTCATATTTTTTAAAAATTGTCAATCCAGTGTGTTTAAATGGCATTCATTTTAATTTACATTTCTCTGTTTAAAAGTAAAATAGAGCATTTTTCAAATATGTGTCTGTCATATATATTTTATACATTAGTTTATTTATGTTTTATCTTATATGAATTGTTCATATTACTTGCCACATATTTTTAGAACTGAGGTTTTGTCTTTTTAAATTGATTTGTGATATTTCTTGTATAATTTTAATATGAATGTGTATTCAGTTATTTGTGTTACATATATCTTTTCATACCGTACTGTCTTTTCTCTTTGTTAATGGCATATTTTACCATTATGTTAAGTTTCTTACTTTATATTACACACATTTCTCTAAGCCAAACCTATAGATCTAATGCACTTTATGGGTATGGCTATGCTAGAATTTATTGAACCGTTCTCGTTGATATCGATAAGACTCCAGCTGGAACTGGATGGTACACTCAATACGAAAATAATTTAATAAAGGGACTATTTAAAAGAAATTAAAAAAAAATTAGGAACACATTAACACCAAAAAGCTGGAATGGGTAAGAAAAGGAAATAGATATTAGAATTCAGAAAGAGAGCAGCGAGAAGAGCGATTCTTGACAGGAACTGTGTGGCCTTTGGTTGAGGAATATAATGAATCTATGGCAACCTAGCAGGGAATAAGTCTGGAGAATGAATACTCTGGGCTTATGCTCCCTTTCCCTTCCCATAACTACCTAATCCACCTGAAAGTTTCTCTCACAATGCAAGTGAATCCCTAATGGAGTTTTTGTTCATTTACACAATGTATTGGTACTCTTACATTGCATGCGTGATTCACAAATTTGAGATTGTGGGGTCAGAATATATCCTTTCTCTCTGTGTTTAAAGAATGACGCCAACTTTCTTTTCCAAAGTATAGGAATGAATTCTCCCCTAAGCAATGTATGAGACTGTCCTAATTTTTTGTGATGATTTCAGTTTTGCTAATTTAAATAAGGATAATAATCATCTTGTTTTTTAAATTCGTAAATGATGTTGACTATAATTTATTGGTTTCTTACATTTTTTCTCTATTCACATTTTTTTCTTCAGTAAAGATCCAGCCTAGATATTATTTTCATATCTACATTGAATTTTTTTCTTATAATTTGGTAGATGTATACATCTATTATTGGTATTAACAATCTCATTGCCTTAAAAGTTGTCTTCTAGTTTATTATTTTTTCTTTATTTATGGTGCTGAATGTAGGGAAGAGGAATACTGAGAAAAGATATTTAATACGAATATTTTAGGTGATTTTTTTATCAGTTGGACTTCAGCTATTGATATCTCTAAGTAGTTTAGCACAGGTCTAGCTTACATTATCAAGTACTAAAACTTTGCGATGTCAGTGAATGACACAAATTCAAATTTCATTAGTAGTACAGTCTTATGCCTAGAAAAATAATATTGGCATCTTCTTGAAATGGAGATGAAATTAAAGAGAAAAAAATCACAGAAATTTTCATGTATGTCATGAGGAAAGCATTACTAGTCTACTTTTTTTATCCTGAAAACATAAATGCCAGAGTAATTTGTTCTATAAATTAGACACTAATCTAATTCTCCCTTTAAAATGCAATTAACAATTGACAACTTAATATGGAAGTGTGAAGAACTTTTATTATTTGTGGTATATCTCTTGTTTAATTGTCTTACCTGTTATTTTCATTGATGTAAACAGGAGCTATTAGTTTGTTGATGTGGGAAAAGAGACATAAGACATTTTAATCACTAAGTTTTTCAGATTTTGAAGATGTATTGATTTACTGAATGTGTTAATCTTTTCCCTCTCTCCAAATAGAGAAATCATTTTATAGCAAAGTATAATAATAAGGCTAATTTAAAAAGAAAATATGTTTTAAAAAAAATCAAAGGTAACATGTAACTATGAAACAATTTTGTTAGAGTTAACACACTTTCTGGTTTAAACTATGTTCGCTTTTGGAATTACTGGTAATCCTGGCAAAGCAGGAAATACAGTGAAAGAAAGGTACTTAGCATACACTCTTGGAAAACAAGAATTTTCCTGTGAGATAATTCTAAATAAATTTGAGATGAACTTTTTCAGCCAGATTGAACACTTCGCACTGGCTCATAAAAACATTTTCATCTTTATTTTATGCTTCAATAAAATAAAACTGTGGAATTATTTAAACATCAAAAGGCCACCTTGTATTTATCTAAGGAGTGTTCATTAGCATGTCCTTGGTTTCTTCTGAGTTCCTATTAAGCTAATATTTGGAAGGAGACAGGATTAGGCAATGTCAGAAATAGTATGCCTATACCTATACAGTTATTCAGAAGATAGCAGAAATAGAACAAAGTACAAAACAATAATGGTTTAATGATATAAATAAATTTTCAAATAAAATGTACTTGTCTTAATAAAAATATATTATAGTATTATGCTTTTAATTTGCGGTGGTTTTCAGCTTTTCAAATAATTTCAGTGTTTGTATTCATAAAGACATATTTGGAAGTGCTAATTGGTATTTATTAACAGACTACCCAATAAGCAGACAAGAAAGCATAAAAATATCACAGAAGAATAATTAATGTGGAGTTAAATTACAGGACTTGAAATAAAAATACAAACACATATGGATGAGGTGGGAAGATTGAACATTAGAGTAAAGGTGTTTATAACTCCAAAGCACAACAAAACAGACATTTGTACTTAGTAACAGCCTATTTGCACTGTTTTATTAAGTGGCATGTCTTTGATTGTTATTTTCATAATACTCCTTAAAATAACTATTGTAAAGAAAGAAAATAATTATAAAGAGTACTGGTATTCTTAGTTACTCTGGGTCAAGCATTATTTATGGTGACTTATATGAGGTTACCACATTTGATAATGCTTAATTATCAAACATCTTTATGAATTGGATACTGTTATTATCCTACTTTTATACATAAGAAAATATAAGCACAAAGAGGTTAAACCATTTGCTGATAGTCACATAGATAGTAAATGACAGAATGTAAATTTGAACTAAAAATATCTGACTTCAGAATCTGGGCAGTTATTCACAATGCTACACAATTTTTTTTTTCTTTTTTAAGCAACCCTACCTGGCCAGAGATTGTGCTCTATATTTCAACTATATTCTCTTATTTAATGCTTACAGTTCTGCCAATAGCACATTGTTAACATTATTTTATAGAAAAGAAAATTGAATATAGGCACTTTCTTTCATTACACAAAGCATGTTAGGCTACAAAACCCATTTGTATCATTGAATATCTATGAAAGATATATCCATCACTCTATGCCCACATGGAGATAAAAAAAGTGAAGCAAGATGTAAGAGCAAATCCAGTTACTATCTCTAATTTGGACTAAATGACTAAATAGAGATAATTGCCCAAGTGGAATAAGTCCCTTCTTTGAGATTCCATAGAAATTATGATGATATATTTACATCATAAATTGAATTGCAGTGGTTTATTTATTCATCTAATGTCTGCAACAACAACAACAAAAGTGAAAAGGACAATACTTTCTCTAACTGTGAATTCCATAATATCGTAAAACGACTTGTATAGAAAGGGTACCCTATAGTAGTGTTGGTTATAAGATTAGCTCAATAAATTAATGAATGACAATCTCTGGAATTAATAGATCTTTGAGGAAAAAAAATAGAGAAAGAAACTAACATTTTCCAGGATATTATATCTTTATTGGGTACATAAGGTTTTTATATCATATTATCAAAATGCAGAAATAGATAAGCTGGTGGAACTTTTAATGGATAAATTTAATCCAAGCTTTAGTGTTTACAAAACATTCCAGTAAAGGTCAGACAGCAATCTGTGTATATCTTAGGAAACAGAAATTAAAGCATGTGTTGCTCTGCTTCCTTACGAAGAAACTATAAATGAGGAAAGGTAAGTAAAAGGCAAAAAAAAAAAAAAAAAAGTGTACAATTCTCATTATTGAAATAAAGAAATATTCTCTCAACCCAATGGAAGAAGCATTTGGAAAAAAATATGTCCAATTAATGCATACCAAGGAAGACGATATGGTATAACACAGTCACTATGTGGAAATGAATTTAAAATGATCTTGAGTATAGGATATGAGGGGGAAAATTAGAGAGTTATGGCTAATGTGGGTTACAACATGATTTTTCAGTGATGTTTATTTGTTTCATTTATTCCCTCAACAAACATTTAATTAAGTGCTACATGGTCCCAGACACCATTAGAAATGTTGCAGATGCAACAGTGGACAAAATAAAAGCCAAAAAAAAAAAAAAAAGATAATAATAATGCCTTATGGTTTTAATTCTGAGAGATGCAAAATAAAAATATGTGTGAGTAAAATATTGGTATGTTAGATCATGAAAAATGATATGGAGAGAAATAGAGGGAGGAGCTAGGGAGCATTGGAAAGGAAAGGTAATTCTAATAAATAGAGTGTTTAGAGAGGCCTCATTGAGGATACTTGTGATCAAACCTGAATAAAAAGAGAAAATTAGCTGTACAAACATCTGGGAAGACCTACTAGGTAGAAAGATAAGCAAGTGAAACAGTCCAGAAACAGAAATTTGGTATCTTTGAGAACAAGAAAGGAAATGAGTATGGCGTGAGATGGAATAAACTAGGAGGTCAGTAGGAAAGGAAGCCTTCAAGAAAATGAAAGCCAAATCCGGCAGGGCCCTGGAGGGCAGCCATGGGTAAGGAACAGTTTGTAACCCACTGTCTCCCTTTATAGGGGAAACTCTGTGGGAAAGAAAAGATGATGAACCAATCAAATATGATTATAACATGCCAATATCAAACCTTCTGGCATACAAACCATTTGCCTTTGCCTTTATAGAATGCTTTCAGCAGGATATACTGATGTATCTCGGATTGCATATGATAAACAAATGGGATTGATGAGTTTCTAGGACAAAGTTCTAGGTAAAATGTCATGAACCTGAGAATAAAATAGAGATATTTTATTAGCAGAACAGAAGTCTTTGAGAAATAATACAGCTATAGGTATTATCTAGAGATGTTTTAACATTAATCTGCAAATGCTAATGCAGTGAGGAAAAAACATGGAAGGTTGTGTTCTAGACATCCTTTGCTTTGCCCATGCCTCATAATTACTTTTATTCTTGAAATTATTAAGAAAGCTTCATATCGAGTAAGACATCTGATTCATGTGAGTCTGATTTGACAACTGAATCCTTTAGATTATCTAAGGGCCTCATAGCAAACTACCATAAGGATTTGGGGCTTTTTCTTTGAATGAAATGTGCTGTGGATATAGGTCTTGCTTTATTTATTCTTCTTCATCATTATTTTGAAGGGTATGCTATAAGATTTGGTTTAAACAGTCAGCATTACTTTGACTATCAACTATAAAGGTGAAGAGAAAGAGTGTGATAGTTAGAATATGCTTCCCACCCCCCACAAAGATATGAAGTCCTAATCTCTAGAACGTGTTATTGTTACCTTATTAAAAAGGGGGAGGGAGCATTGCAGATGTGATTAAATTAAGAATTATGTGATAAAGAAATTAATGTGGATTATCCGGGTGAGTCTTAAAAGCAATCACAAGTGTCCTTATAAGAGAGAAGCAGAGGAAGATTTGACACACATGGAGAAGGCTGTGTGAAAACAAAGCAGAAAAAGATTTGAGGATGCTGGTCTTAAGGATTGAAGTCCAAAGGATACCACAATCCAAGGATTGCTACCAGCCACTGGAAGCTGGAAGAGCAAGAAGCAGATTCCTGCCCGAGAGTCTCCAGAAGGAGCGTGTTCCCGCTGACACATTGATTTCAATCCAGGTGTACTGATTTAGGATGCCTGGACGTTAGAATTGTAAGATGATAAATCTATTGTTTTAAGCCACCCAGCTGTGCTAATCTGATACAGCAACCACAAGATGTTAATATAGAGAAGATTTCTTGTTTAAATTTATTAAGGCTTGAAGATGGTAAAATATAACTCTAATGCAACAAGGCAAAACTTAAAACTACTTCGGAAATCTCTTCGCTTAATTGGCCACTAGATATGTCCATTCACAGGACAATTATTATTGACAATTTTTCTCCCTAGTCTTCATGATGACATTATATTATAGAAACCCTGTGCTACCTAACAATAGAGGATCAACATACATTTGAGGGATATTGAATACATCTGTGCTCTTCTAGTCCATTCTCTAACTTCTATTCTGCAGTTTACCCTTATCTCCCTGATTTTATAAGAGTGAAAGAAAAAAAGTTTACATGATAGTAATCTCTTCAGAGAGGCATTCTTCTGCCTGTAAAGTGAGCTATCAACATCATCATGTAGAAGGATGAATTTATTAATCTGAAACACCGTATTTGGATTATTTTGCTGACTCATATTTTCTTCAAGTAAATGACTAATGAGGTGATTGTTTTTAGGCCTAATAAATCAGCACCCACTTGAATAAAGCAAGAAGTCTATTGCAAAGACAGATTTCAGTTCCTTCTCTTAGAACTGATATTTTATTGATGTGTTTAATTATGAAGAAAAATTTGAAAACATAAGGGAAGAAAATAAAGTGTGAGTAACATGAAAGCAACTGACCAGTAGTTCCAAATTATTCTATATATGAGGTAAAATGTAATCATCTAGTATTTAAAATTAATTTCCATGTAGGTAATGTTTTAAGTGTATCCTTCAATCATCACAAAAACCCTCCATAGGTGATAGAACAATTCATAATACAGTAATTTTATAGATAAAAAATATGCTCAGAGTAGTTTGATAACTTGCCTTAGATGACAGAGTAGTATAGCTCGCTTATCTCATATCTGTATCTCTAAAGTTCTTTGCACTGATATCATCCTTTTGTGACAGGTTAAATTTAGCAGTACTGACATTATGAATTCACTTGAAAAAACAGGAAATAATTTTAAAACAATTCAAAATTAGTACCGGTGAATTAAATAATGTGTTAAAATTATCAATCATTTTAAAATTGGGTTAAAACTACCATTTGGGGAAAATTTGCAACTTGCAAACTTGAATATAGCCTCTGAATATTTGACCCTATAAGAAATTATTCAGTGTGAACTAATTTTTAGAAGAGTTCAAGTGTGCATAATAATAATTCCTGGAAGTGGTATTTTCTCTAGTAATACTACAAAGTAATACATTTCATAAAATGGATAACTTTATTTCCATTCTAGGCCTAATGACTTTACTATAAAATGAACATTCAATTATATTTTTATCTTTTCTTACAAAACTGAACTGAATTCAAAATAAAAACTAAAAGAATAAACACAAAGTGAAGATTTTGTAACCCTTAAGAATCCACAGAAAGTTTATCCATCTATCTTCTTTGCTTCATAACCTTCCCCAAACAATATAAGAACACTATCTACTCTGCAATTTACATTCCTGCTGCAATGCAGTGACTTTAACTGTTAATTGAAGTTTCACTTCCTGAGCTACAGACTACCAAGCCAGAAAGTCTGTTGTCAATTGTATTGTGTAATGCAGCATTACTCTTGAATGCAATAGCGCACACTGACTCCTTGGCATTCTCATATTTTTATTTAGCATTTCTAAAAAAATAAGGAAGACTATCACAGCAATTATTGTGTGATATAAATATTACATATAAATGAGATATATGTTCTGCATATTCTTGCTAACAACAATAATATATTTATTTTTTCTTATTTTCTTTTTTGTTTCGTTTTGTTTTGAAGAAATAAACTGTAGCTTTACCTGTGTAGTCTGGCACCAAACCAAATATTTATCCACTTATTTATTTAATAATTCACTTACTTTCAGAATTGTATTTAATTACCAGTTAATAATTGCTTACAATGTACTAAGCAGTCTTCAAAGTGTTAGGGATATAAAGAACAAACTACAGTTGATGTTTTTGAGACCAAGTTTATTATGGGAGGCAGACAAAGAAACCTAATTCTATGCGTGGAGTGTTACATCAGAGGTATATTTAGTTTGATGGGAACATTGAGGAGCTTTTGACTTAACCTAAGTGTTTAAGATAAGTCTCTCAGAATAAGTGGTGTTTGACATTTCCACAATGGTATTGATTTTTTCATCAATATCACTTGAAACTTTTTTGGTAGGTAATCTCATTTCATGAAGTTCTTCCAAGAACAAAGTACTGATACCCTTTGATTTCTATTTCTGGAGGATTTTTTTCTTGTCCTGTAGTCATGCTTTGGGTCACATGTAAGAAATGAGAATTGAGAGGTATAATTACTAACGAATTAAACTCTTGTCTACCTGTGTTCCCAGATGGGCTTAACAAATGAAGATGAGGACAGGCCCCATGTAAGTGATGACACAGTACATGCTAATTTATTTTTTATTTATATAGTAAATATGTTTATATACATGGTCAATAGAAAAGGTAGCTCAGCAATGACGGTGTTTGCAATATACAAAATATCATTGAATTTAAATCCCCAAATCACTGCAAATAATTGGTTTTAGAAACCAAAATCTAACACTTTAATTAATTATTATATCAAATATGGAAATTTATACCAATAATTATCTTTGGCTTCAAAATTTATTGAATAAAAATAAATACTTTTAGAACATGTACAGATATTTTCATTTCATCCTTGGTTACAGTATTCTGGTGCCCTCAATGACCATTCTTTACATGCATTTTTCAGCACCTTGTTCAACATTTTTTCTCATCTCTTCTAGGGAAGTTAGAAAAAAATCAGATATTCACTATCTCATCAGTCTTCCATCTACATCTACAGACATTAATGCTATAGCTCTTCACTTCCTTTTCTCTAGTCTCTGATGTTAATGTTCCCTCAAGACTTATTCAGGGTAAATCCATCACCAATTTGGACTTTGATTTCACTCTCTCTCCTACTCATGGAACTTCGCTATCTCAGTTATCTCTTTTACCTGATGAATCTCCAAGCTTTCTCTCTCTTCTAAGTTTTCCCTTTAGCATGTAAACATGTTTACATCTTTTCCATTCTAACAAAAATCAACAATAAAAATTACTTAACTTTATATATGTGCCTCTGGCTACAACCCATTTTTTTCATTACATTCTCACAAAGCTTGTTTACTTTTGCAGTCTCTGTGTCCCCACTTCTGGTCATGCTTCACCCCACCACAATATGGCTAAAGTTCTGTTGACTGCCACATTGACAAACTCAACATCATATAATTGAAATTTGAAACTCTCTCTTGCATTTGGCACCTTCGCTCGTTCTCTCCATTAAATGTATTTTCTAATAGTTCCAGTCAAAATGACAGAGTAAGTAAATACTGTGCTTGCCTCCTCTCCCAACCACATCAAAATTACAACCAAACCTGAGAACAGCCATCATTGGGAGTCACATGAAATCTAGCTGAATAGAAGTCCTTCAGCTGGGGACAAACAGAGGAGGCTACCTCGAGACTGTGACATCACATTAATAGCTGGAAATCAGCCACAGTGGCAGTATCTTTACCACAGAAATGAACAAACACTGCAGATTAGGTCTCCCTTCCCCTCATAGAATGCTATTAAACTTTTAGCAGAACACCACTGTTTATAAGAAGATAGATGGCTCAATTTTCTCTCCTCAGTCTGTGCGGGTCTCAGGAGACGACTGGGAAGATGCAAGAAGCTGAAGATGGAAGTCCTTCAGAAAGCTGACCTGGGTTTGAATGCAAAAGCTGAATATTAAAAATAAATGAGGAGGTGACAAGGGAATAAAACATGAGAAAGAAGGGGAAAAGATTAAAAAAAAATAAATGTATTTTCTGTCCTTGAAAATACTTACTTTGTTCCCAAGATAGCTTGATGTTAACCATAAAGATTACTGAAGTAGCCTCTTAACTCCTTTTTAATCTTTTAGATGTACACATATAATCTCTTAAACTACAAGGGTAATCTAACTACAATGCAAATTTTACTATATCACTCACCTGCTTAAATTAGAGATTAGAAATCAGAGGTTTCCATCCTCTAAAGAGTAAAATTCTGAACTTTAAAAGAGAAAGTCACGTTCCTCTTGGTTTGATCTTGACTTTCTCTCCAGCTTCAGTTTCTTGGTTTTGTTGTTATTGTTGTTGTTGTTGTTGTTGTTGTTGTTGTTGTTGTTGTTTTAATGTTTCTGACTCCTAACTTCTGGTGCTCTCAGAATTTCTTTTTTTACGTACTATTTTCCATAGTCAACCACTCTTCTGAATCAATTTATCTACTCTTAAGATTTCACTTTCTTGGTAATTACTTCATAATCACCTCAAATTCACCATGTCAAAACCGAAATGAACTTTTCCTATGTAACTATATTAATTTTGATTCCTTTTTTTTCCTTTTTACATATGTAACTTACATAAAGCAAATTACTGTTAAAATAAACAAATGCCAAAATCAGAAATGCAGACTTCTTTTATCAATGCTGTGCCCTCCCGTAAGGTGTTGGAGTACTTCTCAGAATCCTGTGCATCCAGAAATGAGAGGAATAACAAAAGGCTTTTATTAGTCAGGACCGGCAATAGCAAATAATAATTCTAACTGTATGCCACTGGTCAGTATGCAGTCATAGGCCACCCTAAGTGCAATGAAGGCTGAAAAATACAGTCTATTTGTAAGCCTGAGAGGAAAATTAAAGAAGTATATCGAACACACAGCATCGTCTCAGTCATACCTGCTGCACACCGAATCATTTTTTTCTCCTTTACTTCCTAAATAAATTTCAAACCTGTTACACCTCTATCTTTAACCCAACTAACCCCATCCTCACAAATCAGACTTCATTATTTCTCAGAAGAACCATTGCAATAGCCTCCAAACTACAATCGTTGCCTTGTGGTTTAACTCTCCTTAAACCAGCGACTTGTCGTCATATACAGGGTAGATATATCAAAGAACGGAGAAGCAAGGTTCTCTTGACTTGAAATCTGCCTGTTTGACTAGCCTCAACTCAGGCTACACATTGATTTCCATTTTATGCTCCACCAAGAATGAAACACGTGCCATTTAGTGTCTTTGCTCATTCTGTTTCCTCATCTGAAATATTGTGGACAGTGCTTTCCACTCAATCTTCCCTTATTACATTTTGGTCTCAAGTCTAAAATGGTAGAGCTGAGCCTTCTTCATATCTTGATTAATAGCTGCAAATTATGATTCAGGATGAAGTACTCAATTAGCTATACCTGTGCCTCACAGAAAGTACATCAATTTTTATTAATTAAGGCAATTGAATTAAGTTAAATTATTGGGAAAAGAAACACAAGTACATAACTTAAAATACCTGATGTTTAGGTAAATACTATTTAGAGGTTAAGTATCTAGAATTCTTGAATTTGAATTATAATTTGATAGTTTCCTGATATGTTAAGAAAGAATAACAAACATTAAATTAAATTTGGGGATATTTTGATAAACTATTATTTTATCTTTCAGTTTGCTTTTAAAGAGGACATTTATACAGTTCATTTGAAAAGCTTTTTGGTAATAGATAAAAATAAAATTATATATATGATATAAATATGTGATACATTTTATGTTACATTGATTATATTACATATAATATTATTTTACATGTCTTCAGAGACTTGAAAATATTTTTAATTATTGATTAAGGATAGATATAGATATAAAATATAGTTTTATTTTTCAAAGAATGAATTTAATAATTATATTTTTAGTTAAATATACACTTTGACAGTAACCGACATTTACTTCAGCTCAAATGGCAACATATTTATTTCCCAGGCTATGCATTATACTTTGGTCAGTCCTGCTACAGTGTCTAATGTTGACCATTCATCTTCTGTCAATTACCTTTATAAATACAAGCTCTTCTAGGGTTTATAAATAGATCATTTAAAGCCAAAATAAACCAATGTACATTAATTCTGTTGTGTACATTATAAATTACTACAGATAAATAATCATTTTGAACTAACAAAAATACCATATATAAAAAAGTATATTGTTTGATTCTACAGTAAAAAAAAAACTTAATTAATGATAACTCTGAGTGTTAGGAAATGATTTGTCAACATCAATGTTTTTAAATCTCAAATTACCATGAGAGTCAGAAAATGTTCCATCATTGTCTATTTCTGTGCCCTCTAAACACACACACACACACACACACACACACACACACACATGCACACGAATTATGGAAACTTGGAAAAGGTATACCCATGCAAATTGTAAATTGTTCCAAATTGACCAACACAGAATCATTTTACCCATACAAAAGATGAACTAAAATTAGTTGAGAACCATACAGCCTCTTTGAGCTCTAAGAGTTCCTTGGGAAGCAGAAGCACGGTGGAAGCTCAGCTGAACTTTCAGAGATTTTATCCTGAAGAAGAGGAGAGAGAGAGGAAAGAGAGATCCCAGAGTGTCTGGTCGCTTTCATAATGAAAGGAAGAAATAGTTCCAAAAATAGGGAGTATTGAAGTATTGTGAACATTAGTATAATTTTCACAAACATTAAATGCTTATCTATAAAGCTTCATAAATTCTTCAGAGTATAGTCCACATGTCATCTCCTCTCTCAAAGTTTCCCAGATCTCCCAGCCTGAATTAGAATTTCTGTTACTCTTTTGTGAGTTTCTATAGCAACAATATTTTATAACAGATATTTACACTACTTACAACTACATTTAATTAAAATTCTATGAAAATTTTTTTCCTTTAGACACTGAAATCCTTGAGAGTAGAGACTGTGGCTTTTTCATCTTTGGAGTCCCTCCAACTAGAGCTACCACCACTGATCTAGTATATAGCACTATAATAAGCTTTCAATAAACATGTGCTGAATGAACAACTGAGATGCAATCCAACAACGTTAAATGTATGGCAGGCTGAGTGGTTTAATCATGGACTGTAGATAATGAGGAGCCAAAAAAGCAAGAGTCACAAATTCAAATTCCTAGTATGTTCTCCAAAAGGTGACAATGATATAACAGGTTGAAAAAATATTTTCTAGTATAGAAAAAGCTATCAGATAATCTATAAGGTTAATGATAAATTAACCTAATCAATAGGTGGTCACAGTGTCAGGGACACAAGAGGGCACAATGGGTACTGTGGAAAATATATTCTTTGGCTCAAGAATATGCTTCTCTCAATTCCAGTCTATTGTGGCAACAAAAAAAAATCTGGGTTCAGTATTGCTAAATTTACCAATTTCTGAGAAAAGTCAGAAATTGAGTATTTACATATCACAGTTTTAACATGTTGCCTTATATATAGGTATATTTGTGTGTATATATATGTATATGTATGTATGTATGCATGTGTGTGTGTGTGTGTGTGTGTGTGTGTGTGTGTAGTGTGTGTGAGCCAAAAAAACACACTGTGTGACTCTGAAACGAGACCACCAGGATTTTAATGCTCTCTGAAGTGCTCCTTGCAGGGTTGTCAAAGCTGAATTAATATTTTAGGAAGTTTAGTTTCACCTCAGGCTATTTCAATATTCTAGGCTGATGCATAAGTTTGTTTAAAAACAGTTCCCAAGGTACTGAATCCAGGAGCATAGTGACAATGACTTATATGTAATAATTTTACAATGTTTTACTACGTTTCCTCTGTTTGAGCCTCCCGGGTGAGCACTATCATGGTACAACAGAGTCAGTTTGGATATCAGGATCTCTACATTTCCAATGTTACTGTCCCTTCCCCTTTACTTTTACACTGTTATTAAGTTACTATTTCCTACTACATTTCCCATAATCCTCCATTACATTCATTCCACCAGCCAGCTCTTTTTTTCACCCTCCCTAGAATCTGACAGGCCACGGAAAAATCTGATTTCAAAGAGATGCTCGCATTCTATACTGATGCCATCTGAGAGTGTAAATGCCCAATGTCACACTACTGAGTGGAGAAAGGTAAGAATAATCATTATAGGTTTCACATTTTCTTTTTTAATCTTTTGAAGAGACAGAAATGTTTTTTTTTCAAAAAATGTCTTAGTTACTTTTATTCATCTGTGCAGATCAAAATGCAATATAATTTTTAAACAATAGAACTGAAATGTGTACTCAAAATGTGACACCAATAAAATTGCAAGGAATATTAAAGGGAGTCTTCCATAAGACTGAAAATGACTGACTCCAACAGCATGGATTTGAATATAAATCTTGCACAAATAACTGAATACTAAGAAAAAATTAAGCTGCTATCCTGTCTGATTGATATGTCATTATAGCAATGAAAAGACAAATAGATTTCATTTAAGTTAGACTAGAGCCTTGCTTTTTTTCACAGCTATCATTAGAAAGTATATATTACGTTATTATTCTCAAATCATTTCATGACATGAAATCTTTTTACATTTTTCAAGTAGGAAATCAAAATTTAAGACAAAAAAGCAAAAAACACAAAAAAACAATTGAACTGGCTAAAGCAAAATTTAGTTACCTAGAATGAAAAAAAATAACCCAAAAAAGAATATCTCCAAAAAAACAATCATAACAAGATTTTAGCTAAATGTGAGTTAATCAGATACTATTTTTTGACTAGTGGAGATTATGGTTCTATATTAAATATATGCATTTAGAGGTTATGTTTGATTATTTACTGTCTGGGATTGATATAAAACTGGTATATTCTGATATGCCACATACGTGGTTAACCCAGTTGCAAACTATTAAAATTTTACTTAGTAATTAGCAATCTTATAAAAAGAATGAGATACGTGCATCATTTATTTTCAATACAGCTTTGCACAATTAGAATAATATGCAATTTAATCTATTAAGCTACTAATTGAATACAAAATACTTAATGTGTACCAGAGAGCTGTGCTTTGAAATTGTACAATTGTTCTTTGTGTGGTCATTTCCTTAGCTGCCCCTTCCTCTGGCATGAAGGAGTAAATACGTTCAGAGAAAAAGGAATATTAAGAAACAATGAGAGCCACAAGGAAGCCCTGAGTTGGTCAATAGTGCTACACTTCTCCAGACAAGTAGAAATGTCTAATTTGTATTCTCTCTCCTGTCCAAGCCCCTACTCTGTGTTTTCAAAGATGTGTATAACAAAATGGCCCCAAACAGTCAGTAAAAGAAAAAGAGGAGCAGGTTAGGGGCCTAGATTTTTTTTTTTTTAATTTTTAAAATATTTTGTCTTAAATTTTTCTAAAAAGCTAAAGGTAGGTTTTCTAATTTATAATCAGAAAGTCTATCTTTATGAAGATTCACATCCCTGGCAAGAGATCAAAGTCATATATTCTTATCATTTTTTTCCGATTTAGTTTCAATGTGCTGCAGGTGAAATATTATCACTTTATTCAGAATTTGTTGCTTTATTCTGCTTAAGGACTTGCCATTTTCTACAATATAAATCCAATCTTATACATTTGTAAGGCCCTTTATGTGCTAGACTTTGCTACTTTTAGAATAATAATGGTGATGTTTAAAACAATAAAAACAAAATTTTCCTAGCTATTGCACTAAATATGTCACATTATCTCATTTAATTCACTGAGGTAAAGGAAAATAAAAAAAAACAGGCTGTGAGAGGTAACCTAACTTGAATCTTACTGTTTCTGTGTTTCAAAGTTGAGCAAATCCAAAGTTATATGATTCAGAACCATTGTTCCTAACCTTTTATTGTATACTACAAATGTCACAATATTCTAACACTATTTAAAACCTCCTCTGTACTCTCTTTAAATGAATCAGACCAGACTCCCAAGTATTTAGTATTGACTTATTTTTTTCAGAGCCTTAGTTTCCAGGCTGTTTCCTCTCTTACAGTGTATACTTTGTCACTTACCAAACATCCCTCCTCTTTTAAGGTACGAGTCACATGCCTTCTCCTCCATAACTAGCTATTGCATCCTTAATGCATACCTCAGATCTAAGATGTATTCATATTCCCATAATGTTTAGTGTATATACAAAGGTGATTATCTCTCAGTAAGTATATTTACTGAAAGCATTAATAGTTAAGACACAAATAATCCGTTATAAAATTAAAAATCTAGTCATGCACATTTGATTCCTTGCTACAAAGGATAAATTTGTTGCCAGACATATTTCCTGTGCCAGATTTTCAGTCAACAAAATTTTCAAAAAATTTTCATTCACTTTCTGACTGCCCTTAGTCTGTGTTCATTTTTTTCTTTTTTTAAAGAGCTTCCAAATTTACCTTTAACTTCAAGTGCTGTTGCCCAATACAAGCATTAACAGAACAAGAGCTGGCAAAGAAGACAAATTTGGAATCAATGGACAGAAGTTATCTGAGGTAGCACTAATTATCAAGAATGATAGACTCTGTAACTCTTCTGCCTTTTTCTTCCTAGTGTTCCTGCTCTCTTTACCCTTACACTCAGGGCAATTCACACTCTTGGGGCAAGTCCCAGCTTCACCATGATATTAAATAAGAGTTCTTCTTAAGAAGCTGGTGGACTCACTAAAGGTCCAGGCAAGTTTATTGTATGTTATTTTGACAACTTCATCTAAAATCTTAAACTTCTGATGTCCAAACTCCTTTTTGTCTCTCTGACATGTTATTGTCAGGGCATGGATGACTGCCAAATTGTCAGGCTGGTGGTATGGAGGGAGACTGCTCTGGACCCTCCGCTGACATGGTAGCATGGTTACCATTTCTTTTATGCTAGGCAACATCAGGCGCATAGGTATCATTTTGAGGTGTTGATTTGACTCATTGTGTAAATGTACTTACAGAAAAGGCAGCATGGTGGAGTGATTAAATGGATTCTAAAGCCAGACTGCTTAGGTTCAAGTCCCAGCTTTGATACTTGCAAGCTATGCTACCTTGAATAAGTTATTTGATCTCTTGATGTCTCGGTTTTTTCAACTATAAAATAGCAATGATAACAGGACCTGCCCGATAAGATTTTCCTGAGGATTGAAATGAGTTAAGTATGCTAAGTATGCACAGCATAGAGCAATATCTCTCAACAGTCTTACCTATTATTGTTTAATATTTGTTGAGAAAATACATTTTTAAAATACATTTATTATATAATAATTTTTTTACTTGTCTTATTTCTCTTCAAGCCTGAAAACTTTTGCTGGCAGACAACAGATGTTACTCATCTTTGTACAACCCCAACATTTTCTGGGAGAATGGTACATTGTATGTACACACTGACTATTAGCTGAATTAAAGAAAGTTGAGGTAATTAAAGACAAAGGATAAAGTAAAGTAGGGTTTAAAGTTTCAGGGTCAAAAATGTTTAGGAGTAATGAGACAATTATATTGGTAGGTTTGTCCTCATAATGTTGAAGTCACACTCGTAGTGATGACAATAGTTAAAGTCAATAGAGGAACTGTGAAACAGTTGTCAAAGTTCTCAGAAGCAAAAAAAAGTATGAACCAAAAAATGGAAGAAAGCATGAGCATAGAGATTACCTTAGATGGCTGGCACAAACCACACATAAAGTTTTCTGTGAAGAGGAAGTTATATTGCCTAATACTACTTGAGGAAATAGAAAAATACCAATACTATTCATAGTATATGACATATGACATATCCATTCAAGATAACTAACTGCCTACTCCTATGACTTCCCAAATGTTTTAAAGTAATTTTCAAAAGAGAGCTTTTGATTTTTTTTCATTTCTTCTCACCAAAATAAATGCATATTATCAACAATCTTATGGTATGAATTGTGTTTCCAAAAACTTCATACATTGATGCCCTAACCCCCAGTACTTCAAAATATAAGTGTATTTGGAAATAGGGTCTTTAAAAAGATAATTACATTGAAATGTTGACATTATCATGGGGTGAGCTTTAATCCCATATAACAGGTATCCTTATAAGAGGAAACTTAAAGATAGATAATTATAGTGGGAAGACTGTGAAGATACAAGATGATAGTTTAAAATAATGAAAATGGAAATAATAGAGAGAGAAGCTGCTTTTGATGTTCTAGGTATATTCAGACTAAAACCCAAATGTTCATACCCTGATGTGACTTATCTATATCCATGGTCAGCAGTAGTCCAATCAAAGTCCAAAAACAGGATCTCATAAAAGTTCTCCTCAATAGCCCTCAAAATTCTCAGCATAAATATTAGAAGAATTGACTAGCTTTGTGGATGCTTCTCTTCAATAGAATGAACACCAACCTCTGACAGTTTGGAGATTTCAGACTTCCGTGGTGAAACTGGATTGTGATGAGTAAATAAACCTTCAAAAAACTCTGCTCAGATAGTGAGAGGTAGAGCTCACTCTTCAGAATGATTGGTCATGGAACATTCTGAAGAAGGACCAATCTTGCTGTCTTGTACCTCTAATGGAATCTCAACTTATAGATGAACATGACATGAAAGCCAGCTTTAAATTTCTTTATCCTGGTATAAATAAATCATCACATTTTCTAAGATGTTCTGCACTGTAATAATAAGTCATTGGTTTAGCTATGGAAGCAATCAACAATGTTTTCTGTTTGGAAAGGTACGAGAACATGAGCTAATGAGAATAAGAATTTAGACCCTAAACTTTGAAATTATGAACCAGTGAAGAAATGTTAGAACCTCCAATTTCACCACACACAAAAAAGTTTTGCATCATACTATTTTTGAAACAAAAAATAAAAGTAAGTAAAATTTACCTATGATCTTTATTTAAAATGATGTTGGAAAAAAACTTAAAGTTTTCACCTTTACTTTTTCCACCTCCCTGCCTGGATAGAGTGGTCGTTAGTATTTACTGAATATTCACCATGAGCCTGGTACTGCTGTAGGTCCTGAGGATACAGAATTGAACAAAAAAAGATAATATTCCTTCATGAAGCTTATATTTTGATTGGTAAAACATACAAGCAAAAAATTTAAGTGAAAAAATATATAATAATATGCAGTAAGTAGAAAAATATTAGCATGAGGAGAGAAAGTATTAGAGAACTAAATACTGAAATGTTAGATTAGCTGGCTAGGAAAACTGCACAGAGGAATTGATAAGTTAAATTATTCAAAAGAACATTCCAGGGAGATAGAATAGCAAGAGCAAAGGCTCTGAATTGAGAGTGTGATTAGAACATTTAAGAACAGCAAACATACAGTGTGAAATAAAGGGAAATTTTAAAAAGTGTTAGTATTAACAAGTGGGGAAAATCAAGGATACATGTTTGAGTAAGTACTTTTATTTTCACTCTGAGGCAGTTGAAAACAAAAAATATTGGAGGATTTTGAGAAAAAGTAAAATTATCTCAATCTAGTTTTAAAGGTTCATGCTAGCTATGTTGGAAAAAAGACTGAAGGGAGCAAACGGTAAATTAAGAAGACAACAAAGATTTGCAATAATTCTGTCCAGAAATGGATTTGGTAAGTACAGTCTTAGAAATCCTAGTGATTGGATTTGGGGTATAATTTGAAGGTAAAGCCAGCAGGATATGTTAGTGGTTTAGATATGGGATATCCAACAAAGAGGAGATTCAAGGATGTCACCCAATATTTAAACCTAAGGAACTGGAAAGACAGTTGTCATAAAGTGAGATAGGAAGACTACTAGGGCAAGTTTGAAATGGTTAAAGAATTTGAAGATTAATTTTAGACATGTTAACTTTGAGATAATCATAAATCATTCAAGTGAAGAAGTAAATAAGCAATTGGATATGAATTTGCAGTTAAGGAAGACATCCGCAATGAAGATATAAGTCAGGGGGTCATCAGTTTATAGATGGTATTTAAAGATAGAGAGTGGATGCAATCACTAAGAAAGTGATTGTAGATGAAATGAAAATAACTTAAGAACAGATCTTTAGCTGACTGAAGTTTAGATGACTGGAAAGAGTTGAGAAACTAGCTTAGGAAAACAAGAATAAGGATCGGAGATGTAAGAAGAAAACTAGGTGAATGTGGTAGCTTGTAAGCTAAGAGTAAAAGTGATTCAAGTAATTTATTCGATGATTATAATGTCATATATGTATAATCAAACATAAATGAATGTATATGTATCCATACATATGTTTATGTAATGAAATTTTTATTTTATAAAATGAGATCATGCTATACCTGATTGTCTAAAATCTGTTTTTTAAAAAAATTCATCATGAAAAAATGTTTATATCACTCTTAAGATTAAAATGTTTTGACATGGTTCCACAGTGTAGTGATTAGCATGGCTGCTTTACACGCAGAAGGTCCTGGGTTCACACCCCAGTGGAGCCATAGTCCATGGTCTATGGCCATGCCACCCTGAACAAGCCCGATGTCTGATCTCAGAAACTAAGCAGGATTGGGCCTGCTTAGTACTTGGATGAGAGACCACCTAGAAAGATTAGGTGCTGTAGGCATAAATTAAAAAAAAAAAAAATTAAAAGATTAAAATGTTTTATTTTCAAATATTTGACTTTTCAGCATTATTAAAACAAAGTATGATGAACCTTTGTTTTAAAAAAGCACAGTACAATGAAAACGTTGACTGAGAATTTTTAAAATAATATTTGCTCTCTTTATTTAGTTAGCAAAAATCCTCTTTTTCTTAATTAAGAAACCAAAGACAAAGCAAACCAAGGAATAAAGGACTCAGATAACAAAAATATCAAATTATCTTTGTTTTTTACTATTAGTACATATCAATGGATACTGATTCTTCTTTATTTGAATGGGGAAATACACCTTAAATAGAACAGAAATTTTTTGAAAAATAATATGAAATAGCTGACAGTTTTGACTTACTCTTACCAAAGATGAAAGTACTGTTTTTCTAAGATTCTAACATCTGTTTGTTTCACAAAGACAAACTCAATGACAAATCACCTATGTGGGAGCTCCATGATTTTTATTGGATAGGAGAGATAACAAATAAACTTCAGTTACAATGTGTTACTACTATTCGCACATTTAAGACAACAACAATATGGTGTATTATTTCACTCCATCTGGAAAATGCTGAATGAGTTGAAGGCATTCATTAGAAGATATAAATAGTGCATCCTTGAAAGACTCTTCTCAATGCCCCTAGATTTCTCCCAAATGAGGGCACTTTTTAAACAGTGAATTAGCCATGTCACAAAACATTTTATCTAAAACATAAGTGAAAATCAAATAAACAATTATTGAGCATTGACTATATACCAGAAACTGCGGTGGGAAGTTTATACTTTGTAAAATGTTTCAGATCACTCACTGGTATTCAAAGTGGAGTTTATAGAAATATTCATTTTAAAGTAATTCATCAAAGAGACTTTATTAATTGGAAGTATACTGGAAAGCACAATTTTTCAACCAATAGTTCTTTAGATCTAAGTGTTATAACAAATTAGCCATGTCTTTAAAATTTTCTGAGTATTTACATAATAGACATAAAAACAACTTTCAGAGTGCCTGTATGTAAAACTCTCACTGAATAAAAATAACAGATGTGGGCAGTTAGTCTTTTTGTGTTCCTCAACTGCCCATTGAATGCCATTCTCCTTCTTCTTCATTTATATTGTTAATTAAAAAAAAAAATCAGCTGGACTGAAGTAGATTTCATGTGCAACAGTGCTTCCTGAACAGATTTGTAGTAAACAGATAAGAAAGGATTGCACATTGTGAGATGAATACCAGTTTAGGCATTCACTCAGAACAGGCATATAATCTCAGATCTGCTGCTAATTAATTTACTATTTGATCTTGTCTTTTAGGTTCCTATGTACACTGTTCCCCTCTTTGTAAAATGAAGAAAGCAAACCATGACTATGAGCTCATGTGAGAACAAGGCAATGGGATGCAGAAATGCAACTTCTAGATTAGAAGCCCTTAAAATTAGTCTTACATAATTAGGATGACCATATGCCTGATTTGCCTGGGAGAATCCTGATTTATGCCCACTGTCCTGCTATAACTGTTAGTAGTACCCATTTTCACTCTCAAAGAGTCCTAGCAAACTATAGTTATTCTATGTATAATCAATTACAAACTTAATTTCTTTTTAATTTCATAAATTTAGTGTTCAGTATGGGACAGGATATAGCAAATGTCACTAACATCTGTGAAATATAGTTGTCACACTATATAATAATCAATCATTTAAATAATTTTCTTTCACTGGGAACCAAAGTAAATTTTGTGAATGAATTGAGAAGTGCTAAGAAGAACCAGGTGCCAAAACATTATCAGATGATTTTGAAACCACTCAATCCAATTTTAATTTGTTCAAATAATGTTAGGATTATTCAAAGAAAATGTCAATACACCTAGAACTCTAGAATGGATCACATCATGTTTCAAAAATGTAGAAATAAATTACTATGAATTTGTCGACTACACTATTCTGGAAGATATATGTTTCACATAATTTCTAAATGAAATTATAGTTCTGAAGTCCTTTTATCATTAAAAAAATAAAAAAAAATTACAGGATTGAGGTCATTAAAATCAGATTAGTCATCTAAAATTTGTATCTTACCCATGAAACTATGCTGACTCAGGGTGCTGGTTTTACTTTATAATAATAGAATGAGTCATTTAGAATTATCAAAGCTACCCTTAAAGAAGGTAATACAAAAGGAATGTTGAGGGGTGGGGGTGGAAAGAAGCCCATTCAATTGGAACATCTCTTTGTGGGTAGTACAAAATATTTTCTTAGGTATCCTTGAAACTAAGAGAAAAAATTATCAAGATATATGAGCCTTGTTTCTAATTTTAGTAATTATAGTTATCCTTTGTAGACTTTTTCTTTTTCTACAGAGATAGTTCCTCTTTAAATCTGTTCTATTTGAGAAGTTTTTTGTTGTTGTTGTTTTCTGATAATATTTTGCCAATATTTAAGTTAAAACTGCTGTTAATTTTTAGTCTTTCCTTTTTTGTCTTTTCCCATTTCACTTCAGTTGTGCTCTGTAGAAACAATTACATATTTTAATTTCTTATGTTATTTTTGGAAAAAAGTCTGAAATTTTTAGAAGTAAGGTTTATGTGTGTATTTCCTATTTCACAATAAATATTTGTTGAATGACCTACTTTCCGCTGTCTCTTTTCGATTCATGGGTTTTTTTATAAAGATGCCAATCTTTTTTGTATCTTGCCAAGAATATGTAACTGATATATTCCAAATTGATGTTCCAAATGGCCTCTTCCTTTCAGAAGATAACTTTCAAAATTAAGCTCTTGCTCTCATTCTTGCCTTTTTTCTAAAGCTTCATTTCATTTGTTTGCTTGTTCACTTTATTTGTTGAATATTGAGTTAATCTAGGGTGAGGTCTGATGAGTGTGGGCCTAGAATTTGGTGGCATTGAGACTTTCTTCCCTTTCACTGTGTGCTTATTCTGCTCTAGGATACTACAAACTTCCTCACTCAGATCTAGACCATGAGGCCAGATTGACACGTAAGAATCCTAACTCACTTTGTGATATCCAGTAGAGAGTCATTGAAAAATGGGCTAGTGGACTGGGCTCACTCTCCTGCAGATTCTCTGATTTGGAAGACTCCATGTTTTTTTTTCTTCTTCCAGAGTTGTTTTGTGCCAGACTCAGCCTATGGGTTACCAATATTTTGGCTGGATCAGCCCTCGTGGCTCTTATTATGATCAAAAGACACCCTTAGCAATAACCATCAGGAAACTTTGAAAGATGCAAGAATTGTCATTCATACTCTAAAATGCTTGTCAACTATTTTTGCAATTAGAGACAGTCACCTCAGCCTGCTCCCATTAGCTTTTTTCTTCTTGGATCCCTTCAAAGATACAACACCCAGTAGGCTTGATGATCTTATTACTTACAAGACCTAAAAATTATTCGGCACATCTGTGGCTACACAGCAAGATCACAGGGGATGAGAGAGAGAGAGAGAGAGAGAGAGAGAGAGAGAGAGAGAGAGAGGAGAGGAGGGAGGAGGGAGGAGGGAGGGAGGGAGGGAGGAGAGGAGAGAGAGAGAGAGAGAACTACATGGGCTTGGGGTTCTATTTTTATTGGGGTCAAGGAGGGTGGGAACCTAGGATTTGTGGGCTCCCTCTTTATTGGTGAATTTACAACATAACTATGGGGATTTAAAGTGAGGAAGGGAAAAAAGCAAGAGACTCAAATGGTCACTTATCAAAATCAACCGAGATATTCAAAATAAAGGGGTTAGGAGTACTATCTCTTTTTCTAATGATGTGGCTGGCAATGTGGCCTTCTTAAAGTGGATGCCTCAGCAATCAAAGCTTAAGTGAGGCACTTGATTACAAAAAAGAAAACCCACTGTTGGGGCTTATACTACAAGAATAAACTTATGAAACACTACAACTCAAAGCATGCAGTGTTTCTGGTGCTCTTTCTAACTTTCCTGATAAGTTTTTCCTTCCTCTAAAGATTTAGCATCATGTGTTACAATGTGTTTCTATGTGTCAAATCCTACTTTCTTCTGTCATCACCTATGGAGGAGTGTTGTATCATTGAAGGGATCCAGGCAGAAAAAAGCTAGCGGGAGTGGGCTGAGGTGACTGTCTCTAATTGCAGATAGTCGCCAAGCATTTAGGAGTATGAATGACAATTTCGTGTGTCATAGAATTAGAGGAGAGCAACAGGATAGTGCTGAGATCAGTATCTTTTACAATTACTCTTTCTAAAAAGGGGGGGAGGGGTGGTGAGTGGGATGTGAGAAAAAGGTGTTTCTCCCTAGTGCTCTAATTCAGAGGGTGGAGGTATCGTGGGTATTCTAAGGGTATATTTCTCAACACATCACCAAGGACAATGTACTGAGTAAGAATGAACCCCTAGACTTTGCCAAGTAAGTTTCTTTTATATTTGATTTACTCTACCATTTTTAATTTTTGACACTTTAGTCTTTTTGACTGTTCTCATGGATATTTACAATGAAGTTGAGAGAAGCACTTCACTTCATTCACTACGGAATGTCTATATGTGAACAAAAGAGCTTTTGAAGCTCATCTGAAATCAAAGCCATTATTTCAGATTGCTGGTTATGTATGCCCATATTTCCTCTAAGCCTCCTGTGACAGTTATTAGAGTGGGTCTATAAATTTGAGTATATTAAAAAACACAAAGAAGTACTTTCACAGAGAAATGCAAAGTCATAGCTATAAAGAACTCAGGCTCTCAACTTCTATTATTGGTCTACTTTTAAGTTCTAGACTTATAAAATTATAAAGGCAATGAGAATAAGAAATTTTTTATTTAAACTTTCAAAGAATAATCTTCAAATTTTTACAAATTTACATTGTATTCTATATCCACTTTTAAATAAATGTTTATAATTATTATAAAGAAATACATAAATACACTAGACAGGGGAAAGAACTTTAAGCTTGAAATAATTTCCAAGTTTCATCAACAACTACATTGTGATATTGATCTTTAATTACAATATTATAAAATTTTAAAATCTTAAAAATCAATTGGAACTATGATTCAATGTTCTATAAGCTGCATCTTTTAATAAATTTACAAATATGATGATCTCACACAGAATACAATAATTTTTTCATGAGACATTTGCCACTTTGTATTGATAATCACTAGAATATGATTTCCTACGTAATATACATAAATTATCTTTGCAACTCTAAGAACATAATTTTATGCACACAGTAGAAAACTACAGCATAGAAATTTTGGCCTTCTATCCCCTTAGTTAGAGATAAATTATTTAGATTAACTTTTTGATTTTAGATACAATAAAAGCCTTAGAGCAGTACATGACCTTGTCAAATGTTGCAGTACTTATAAGTGGAAGAGCCCAGGGCCCTGACTCAGCCTTGTCACAATGTTATGCAGTCTAGCAAAACAAGAGCCATTGATATTGCTTCCTAAATTGATATCATCTGATAAAGACTTTTTTTTTCTACAATATTTCAGTTAAGATTGTTTTGAGCTGCTCTGCTACTCAAAACTTATCTGCTTTACCCTTAAAATCACATAATGGTTGTTCTGATTCTAAACATGGCATTTAACCATACTTACACATGAAGAAGCAAGAGCAAGCACAAAGAGGCGATGCTTTCTTGAAATAAATCATCTATGTCTTATTAACCCAGAAATAAATCATATGACTTCCCTTATTTACGAGGGATTCAAGTTGGGTTTTTTTTGAGGGGGTGTTGTAACCAGGACATTGACATATCAAGAAAAATTCAATTCATTATGGGATATTTAGTATTTGCAATTGTCGTGCCTGTTGATATGAATGGATATATGTAGCTATTGTCAAGAGAGGCTAAATTAGTAGAATACATTATTTATGTCATCTTCAAATAATAAAAACAGTTTTCTTGATTTGTGTTTGCCACTTTGCAATCCTTCCAATACATATAATCTTTTCCTTTTAAATTAAATTTTCTATTGATAAATAATACTGGTCTCTTTTCAAATATCAGTGATTGACAAATGATATTCTATAATGTTAGTGATTTTTCATTTTTATAAATTAGTCATGCTCTTCTAGACCAAATGAGTAATGAATTTGAGTCAACCTACTCATGGTAATATTTATTAAAGTCTTATGAACATCAGAATGAACTTTGACTATATCATAAGCTAGAAATGTATTTTTCAAATGAAAACATTCCCAACAAGAATACTATAGTAATATTAGGACAAGTTCCACAGTTTTTGAAAAAAAATTTTTTTAATCTTTTTGGATATCCTTCTATAATATTGTTTTTCTCAAATGATTAATAAAAGTTGACTATCCCAAGATTCTGACATATTACCTGGAAAGTATAGGCTTTAATGATCTTATGTTTTCGAATGAATACATATTTATTTGAATTCAGATTTTGGATTATAATTAACCCAGATTTGGGGTTCTAATTAACATTTTATTGTAAAATTTAAAATGTCTAATGAGAATTTGTGATTGAACAGGTGAAAAAGTGAGATGAAATTATCCCTGTAAACAAGAGTTCTAAAAAATATTTTAATACATTAACAAGCACAGAAAAATAGCCAAAAGAGACCTCAAAAAACAGCTTCCTAGAACACTATTATAAAATCTTTTTTTATAAAGAATTTCTCTCTCTCTCTCTTTTTTTTTTTTTTTTTTTTACGATATTACGTATCTTATCAGGTCTTAAAACTTAGCAGGTAAAGTTCCATAAAAAGAGCGTAAGTAAAAATAATTAAACTTAAATGCCTTTTTAATGAAAAACAGTATTTTAAAAATATATTGTTTCTACTCAAGATCTGATGCACACAATTATAAAACTTGTTATGAAAATCATGTATAATTTTTCCCAATATTAAAAATTGTTTCATAAAACAGATGCCTGAAATAGTATGGAGCATGAGCTATATATAATCTTCCAGGATAAATCTTACGAACTGATGCTCAAATGGGCAGACCGTGGGAACCTTCAATTAATAATCATAGTGGTTACTATTGGAAAAAAGAATTATAGTAATTTAACTAACATAAGTAGATTTGTACCCACATTGATAGATTGCATGTGACCAATGAAATTTTGAACAAAATTAATTAAGTGAAAAAATAAATTAGATTTCTAGAAGAACAATATTTTCTAAGATGAATATTATATTCTTAATGTGAACAGCATTTCCAAGCATCATAAGTTACTTTACTGATACTTACCTGCTCTGTATTTTCATCTATAAAATTAATATAATCATAATATTTATCTTGTGAGTTTACTGTGAGGATTAAATGAGATAATATATGTAAAGAGTTTATTAAAGTTCCTGGAATATAGTATATGTTTACTTATTAAGTGTTGTTAGTAAGTGCTGCCCCCATTAGCAAAATAAATACAGACTAGCAGTTTCAAGCCTTCCCAATTCATCTTCATAACATCTTTAGGCTTTACTTCATCTTTATGTATTCCAAGGCTTCATAGAAAAGACTTCTTTCTGAATTTCCAGCTGTGACCAGACATGAATAATGACTCAAATGTGTCATTTTATGTGATATTACAGACCACCCTCCTCTATTTTATGCAACTTTCATGTTAACTATATGTGCCATAAAAAGTCTAGGTTATGACAACGTTCTTTTGGTATATATGAAAAACTTGGGAATATCTAATTCTTAACCTAAATCTTTGACATGTATATGTATACCTCCCATCCACACACACTTTATTGAAAACACTCTTAACAAAAAATAGATTAAATTGGCACAAAATGATAGTAGAAGGCTCATATGAGGTGAAAATGGCCCATGCTACCAATATTTAAGTTTACCCCACCTATATTATATGTTTAGACAGGTAGAAAGTTTGCCTGCTAAAATTTTTAATTAGCCTTAAGATTTTGGGAGGCCTACCAGTATGCCCAAAAGTAATTCATTCTCCACTCTAGAGCTTCTGTTATATGCTCTGTATCTAGTTCTTCTAAGCTATCCCTGAAATTGGTCCATTTCTGAGTCAAATATTAGGATAGTAAATGAAAGGTTTGGTAAACAAAATAAGAGAATATAAAATGAGCACTTATAGTCATTAAATTTTTGACATTATTATAATTCTCATATATTTCTATTAAATAATTGCAGAGAATTGAGAACTGTTTTCTATCTATGTGTATGATTTGCATATACATATATATATATATAAAGTTTATGAAAAACCATATAGCTGAGAGAAATTTTCTACATGTGCTTTATGATGCTCAGAAAAATTAAAATTTTATCTATTTGTGTTCACATAATCTTGAAAAGATAGCAATTTAGCATTGGAATATTTGAGAATTAATTTTATTACATGCATTAAAGAAATAACAATAATTCAATCGCTCGATGCCATAACTCAATGTAATTTTTGATTACATTATTAATAGTTTTTATTCTCATTCAAGTATAAAAATTTAAATTTTATTTCTCTGACAAAATATTGATTTCATATATTAAATTAACAGTAACTAGTATTAATCAAAAACATATATATTGCTAGCTACTAGGGAAATACAAATCAAACCACAATGAGATACCACCTCACACCTGTTAGAATAGCTATAATCAATAGGATAAGTAATAACAAATGTTGGAGAGGATGCGGAAAAAAAGGAACCCTCGTACACTGCTGGTGGGATTACAAATTTGTACAGCCACTATGGAAAACAGTATGGAGGTTCCTCAAAAAACTAAGAATTAATCTACCATATGATCCAGTGATCCTTCTACTGGGTATTTACCCCCAAGACTTAAAACCTATAGCCAAAAAGATATTTGCACACCGATATTCATAGCAGCATTATTCACAGTGGCCAGGAAATGGAAGCAACTGAAGTGTCCTATGGTAAATAATTGATGAAAGAAGCAGTGGTACATATGTACAATGGAATATTACTCAGCCACAGGAAGAGATGAAATACTGCCACTTGCAACAACATGGATAGACCTTGAAATGATCATACTAAGTGAAATAAGCCAGACAGAAAAAGTTGAAAATTACATGATATCATATATATGTGGGACATAAACCTAAAAGCAGCAAATGAACAAGACAAACAAACAGAGACTCATGGACATGGACAATGGACTGGTGTTACCAGAGGGGATGGGGGAGTGGGAAAGGGGAGAAAAAAATCAATAAATAAAATTGATTACTATAAAATAATAAAAAAATAATTTTAAAATATCTTTAAAAGATAAAAGGAGAAAAGAAAAAAAGAACATATACATTTTCTGATCATTATTAATAGTGATTATTTTAAATCCCTGCAGAAAAAAGTCAATATTTCATCCATGCTTCAGAGATGTTGGAAATATTATAAATGCATTGCTGATATTAAATTTTTAAAATGTTGCTCCATAATAATCAAAGTAACTTTAGCAAACTATTTTAAAGTTGTGCACCATTACTTATAATAGAAGGAAAATAAGGAAACTTAATTTTAAATTGGTAATAAGGAAGTTAATGAACCTCTTTCCTTTCTAAATTATACTGATAGTATGAATTAAAACTAGTTTAATACTTTGTGCACAATATGAAGATGAAAAGTCATAAAATCTACTATTAAAAGTCCTATAGCTCACTAAAATTAGTCATTGAATAAGGAAACCAAAGTTTACAAATCTGGCAGTGATCAACAACAAAAATAAGGAGCATATAATGTAATTGCTATTACTACTTTGAAATATTAAAATATATATAGAGGGACCTTGATGTAATACTAGCTCATCTAACTAATGCAAAAAATCTCATATCAGTGGACATAATATTCATATCATATTTCTTTAGAAATAGTTGTTGAAACTATCAAAAATTTTAGAAATCACAAATTACATACTATTTGAAACATTTTTAAAATCAAAAAACTTTTTCAATGAATGTAAGTAATCAGACCCAACATTTTGTTCAAAGATTGCAAAAATATATAAGCCACAATAAGTTAAATCTGTTTTTTTTCCACATAGTGTTTACTGTCAATACTGTAAATATTTAAATCCACAAAAATAGAACTTTACAACTAATTATTCGGTTTTCAATAAATTATTCCAATTGAAATGACTTGGTGTTAGAAAGCAAATGTCAAATATCTAACATGAAAAATCAAAAGGAGTATGTTGATGCAATAAATAACAACATATGGAATGAAGGAGATGCATTTTTTTTTTATTTTTATGAAACAATATTTTTAAATGTAATTCAGTTCTCAGTCCTGAGACTTTGGTTTTGAAGTTAAATTTATTACTTACATGTCATAACTCCAAAACTAACATTTTAATCTAAAAGTTATATGATTTAATGGCAAACCAATGTAAATGAATGCAAATTATTAAATACTGTTCTAAATTATCAGGTTTATTTTTCTTATTATCAACCCAAGGCATGACAGAGCTGATCAAAGACTTAATCTTTCAAAATTGGAAATGAGACTTGATTCTTGAGTGCTAAAGAGTAAAGAAAGAAGAAAATCAGGCAAATAAGTGAGCTTATATGCCAAGTTCTTTCAAAGACATTACAGAACCCCTATAGAAAACTGGGCACCTAAATATGATAACATCACCACTAAAATCTTTATTAAAACTGAGCAGCATTCTGTTCTTTTGAAAATGGAATGTCATCAAAGTTCAATCCTATCTGCTATAGTGAACAGAGAAACCATTTACAAGATATAATGAAACAAGAATCTCTTTAAAAATACATGAAGGGCAAATGTATTTTCTTTATGAGCTTCACAAATTTGATGCACGTTCTAATTTCTTTCTGTTGTAGCTTCCAGGGTTCCATTGATCTTGTAGTGTGGGAGGACTGTTATGGTATGAGTCTGTTACTAGGAGCTATATGACAGTATTAATTAAGTTGGGAAAATAAAAGCAAGCAAGATACATATTTGCCTTTCTGTCAATAAATGCTGAAGTATAGAAATGTGTGAGAATTCCTGGTTCATTAATCAGTTTGATTTTTTTTTCTTCTTTTGTTGTGTCTTTTATTCTTTCGTTCCTCCTTCCCTCCATCCCTCCCTCCTTTTCTCCTTCTTTCCTTTTTATTTCTTTATTTTGGTGGTGGCATCTTCATTTGTAATACAAGGACAGTTAGAAGGGACAGATATTAGACATGAATGTACTACATTCCCTCATTCATATGAAATTTAAGAAAAGCACATATAATAAAAATGAACTTCAAAAACTATTGGGCCCTATGAACAACTTTCTTAAATAATTTTATTGTGGTGTTTTGTTTGTGTTTTGCTGAAAGTAGAGAAGTTGTTGTTTATATATAGGACTGTTACTATTATGCAGAAGATCAGTGGGGTCACTATTGTGAGGAAAGAGATCCCTCTTTTCATGACAGTCTAAGTATCTTTCTTTTCATGATAGTCTATGTACCTATTGTTTAATAATTCTTACACTTATTCTATAAGCTTTAATTTCACTTACCAAGTTGTCATTTTTTCTTCCATTTTTTTTAATGAGTAAATTCACAGGTTTTTAGAAATAAAATGTATCTGCGCAGAAGGTACAAAGCATAGTTTAAATTCCTTTCATGTGATGGCCCCGCCTCCATTTGCTTCTCCAATCTTGTGTTCAGCCCTTTCTCTGTACAAAGCTGATATAGACTGTGCTCTTTTCCAGTGATGTTCCTTTTGAACATATTCCACTTCCAACTTTAAAAATTCTTACTCATGTTCAAAGTTCATCACTTGTGTTTCCCTTCCTTAGCCCTCTCAGCCTCTCTTAGGTAAACTAACCTTTACTTTTTTTTTTTTTTTTTGCTATTATATTTTGCAATGCCAACATCTTAGAACCTGTCTCATTTTATTTTATTTTTTCAATTATTTATTTAGTTTCTAGCTGAGCTGTGAGTTCTATGAGTATGGGAGATGTGTCCTATTCACTTGTTTTTTTATAGATATATTTATTATAATTGTTATTGTCATTACCAAGGAATACTTACAACAAATTATTTTCCTACCTTTTTATCTGACTCTTCTGCCCAAAAGTTTTATTAAAGTAAATTACGAATATGTTCTTTCTTGTTATTATATCAATAAATATTTATTGTGTCCTCAGACAGGCGCTGTTCTTGGTGATATTCATACAGCGATGAACAAGATAGAATTCCTGTCCTTTAAAAATGTCCAATTTAGTGGTTAAGCTTTCCATGCTTGGGGGTAACTTGATTATTAGATATGAAAATAAATAAACAGTTTTTGCAATATAAAGTGTATAAAATATTGAAATTCTGCATAGCTACATAACTAGAGGCCATAGATTTGAAGAGAAAAAGCAATCTACATTGGTACATCTGTCTCACTTAAATTAAACACTTGAATCATCAAAACCAAATGCATGATCTTTCCTTTATTTCATTAGTTTGCTAAAAATAATGTTATATTTTGTTTACTTCTTATTTGGATTATGACTTTCTAGAATAGCTGTCATTTTTTTCCTGGAATTTTTAATTTTCCTTGGCTTTATTTTGTTTCCTAATTATTTATAGACTGATAAGTAATTATCTTAATTAAATCACTAAGTTGACCCACTGCTTAATAATGTATTTGTTGAAAGGAAAATATTAGGCAGACATTTTAGGCTTCAGTAAATCTATAAGCCAAAGATTTTATTTAATTTCACTTTTGAGGCTTTCTCACAATTTATTGATTACTTGGATTATTTTTGGCTTTGTTTAAGTATGCCTGAAAATAATGCTTTTTACAAAGTATGCAGACTTTCTTAATCTTTGAATTCTAAAACTGTTATTTTGCTCACACTTGATTGATAATTTAAATTGGAATAAAATTTAAGATTCAAAGCAGTTTCAGTGAAGACATTGAAGATATTTCTGCATTTTCTTTAAATGCTCAGCTGTGGTGGAAAAATCTGTTGCCTTATTCTACTATGCCTATCTAAATTTCAATTAAATCCCTCACATGCTCTTTTTTCTAGGAAAAAAGAGGAACCATCTATCTCATATATTTTTTACAGTGCCTAGCATATATTTATTTTGGAATAGGTGCTCCAAAAATTGTTTTTGATAAAATGATAAGAATAGGTAATATTTCATATCAATATTTAAGAAATAACCACAAGCCTTTTCCCCAAACCTTCCTCCCTAATTTAAAAGTTGCATCTACTCAGAAACATGGGAGTAATTCTACATCTTTTTTTATACATACAATTCATTTACTTAATTTTTAATATTTATAAACACCTTCTGTGTGGCAGGCACAATTCTGAGAGCTAGAAAGAAGTATGAAGGAAACATTCTTCCCTCAGTGAGCTTCTTTTCCAGGATCCCAGCAATAACAATACTAAAGTATCTTGAAGTATAAATATCTCTGCATCTCCATAGTTGCATTGGATTAAATATTTGTGCACCTCACTCCAAACTTCTTTATTGAAGCGCTAATACTTAATGTGATGATATTTAAATGTGGGGCTTTTGTGAAGAAATTAGGTCACAGTGGGGAGTCATCATGAATGGGATGAGTGCCTTTATGAAAAGGAACAGACATGATCTCTCTCATGGATATTGAAAATAAAGCAAGAAGACATCCATCTACAAAATACAAAGAGGGTTCTCACTAAAATCGAATTCTGCTGGCACCTTGGTCTTGGATTTCCAACCTTCAGAACAGTGAGAAATAATTTCTATTGTTTCAGTCACCCTATATATAGTATTTGTTATAGCAGCTCAAGCTGATTAGAGCAATACCCATTGCCATCGTTTACTTGTACTACTAAAGCAGCATTCCTACATATTCCTTCTAATATCCAGCTCCAACAGTCCTCTGACCTTATTAGAACTTACAATGTATTAATCCTACCATCTTCTCACCATTCATTTTCTTCTCCACTTCAAATATTCATAATTCTCTTCATTTTGCTTAATTTCATAGTGATCACTCTTAGCATATACTCTCACTGCTCTTCTGATTTGTCAAACTCTCTTGGATAAGTCACAATCCTGGTTAAAGTTCATCCATTTTAATGATGAATTTGTGCACTCATGAAGCTGAGTGTGGCAGGAGGTAAACATACAACTCTTGTTCTTGCTACTCTCATCATTTTTTCCTACCTCCGTAAAGTTCACTAAATTCTTTTTTGTTTTGGGAACTTGGTCTAGGCTGTTCCCTTATTCTGAGATTGCCTCCCTGGCTGTTTCATACGACTCTCTGCTCCTGATGCTTAGCAGTAAGTTCAAATATCACTCACTTCCCTCAAGGGCTCCTCTTTCACTGGCATTTTAAAACAGAATATATATGTTCTTTTATATTGGTATATTTTCATTTCATGTAAGCTTCTCTTTCATCTTGTTCTTTCATTTCACAAAATAGAGCACACAGGATTATAACAGAAACAAATTATACTAAAATAATTTTATTATACTGTTTAAAATTTTTGATATAGTAATATGTGTGCTTCTTTATTCATGTATTTAATGGCATGTTCTTGCTGTGGACCTAATAATTTCTCAATAGCAATGGGACTAAATGAGTTAATCCATAACAATGATACAATAATACAAACATATCTGTGCTCTCTTTTGGTGCAAAACTCACAAGTAGTGTTGATACAATTACAGTTTATTAATAATTAAAGAAAATTCTAAATTTCAGTTAGAAGGGTTTGAAAATAATTTTTTCTCATTCAGTTTCATTGTTTCCATGAATTTTACCCACAGATTCTTTAGAAATCTATAGACCTCTGGTTAAAAATGCTGACAAGCCAGATCACTCATGTTACAGATAAGGAACTTTGTAAACCCTCAGGATTTGTCCATGTAAATTTGGTGGGAAAGAAAGCCTACTCTCTATGTGTTCATTCCAGTAATTAAAGGCCAAATACATAATCCTCAAAGTAAATAACACAACAGGTGTAGGAGTGGATGCACATTGTAATACTAGTTGACAACATCATATGTAGCAGTGCTTTGTTAGATCCTTAACAAAATCTAAAATTCCCAGTATTACATATTAAATTAGACATCAAAATACTTCACCCTACCACTATTATACTCCAACACCATCCCTTTGTTTATCTTCTTAGATCATTAACTGAAACAAAAATTAGGATCTCTAAAATACTATCTTACTTTGCTTTTTGTTAACTCTTTTTTTTACTGTCTAATCTACTAGACTTCATGAAAGCAGACTTTTTCCATGTCTTTCACATCACTATACTCTTTTTGCAGACAGTACATAGACAGTACGTTGCCTGATACATAGTAAATGACTAATAATATTTGTTGAATGAATTAATGAACGATTCAAAATAATTGTTGAATGAATTAATGAATGAATTAACCAAAATACAAAATTCTTTTTATAGAAAATCCCTTTTCACTTGTATTAAAACTCTTTTTAGAAAATTAAAAATAATATAGAATAAAAGATCAATGAGTAAAATTTGAGGGTAATGTGAAAATCACAAACTATCATAAAGCATACTAATACAAAAATATGATATTAGAATTGCAATTTTTAATTATAAAGGATAAAGAATGAACTTTCAAATCATGATTACATAAACTCATACAGCTTCATAATTTATTTTAAGACTCAGTAAGGAAATGTATTCATTTAAAATTTGCATTCAGAAGAGTATATATAGAATATTGGGCTTATACTTGACTGGCAAAGCAAAGTTATTATTTTTTAGAGTATGTTTGCCTGGAAAAATATATCTATTTACATACCAGTAGCTAAAATCTAAGGGAATATTCAGACCTTCATGCAGGTAGGCAGAAGATGCACTTGCTTAAAATGAAAGGAGACATTAGGAAAGCAGGTAGGAGGGATGAGTAAAATGATGTAGGCAGGAGCATAAGCACCACAGTGGGAAAGGGAGATATTTGACCTTGATGTGGGTGGTGAGGAGAAAGCAGTGAAAAAACATATCAGAGAAATAAAAATGAGAGGTACTTGGAAGAAAACTGTTTTAAAAGATCTTTTTAGTGTAGGGCCAGGAAAGCCAAATGCATCTTTAAAAAGGACTAAACCTTATTCCCAGCTCAGTGAGACGTGCTGTACCTCCAGTCAGTCACCTCATAGCAGTCATGAAGAATTTGTCCGCCATTATGATTTAGGCAATCAGATCGTGGGCCTCTCCTTGCATATGGACACCTTATGAATATAAAATTATTTAAGAAAGACAAAGACTCATAGAAAAAAATTCTATTCCTCTATTATTTCTTATCAAAGATCTCTCTTGCTTTTAATGAGAACCATTAATTAGTGTGGTAAAAAGATAGACATTGAAATTAGACAGTCTTAACTCTAGTTCTAAGTCTCCCACTTACAAGCTATCTAACATGGTGCAAATGCTTAATCTTTTTAAATCTGTTTCTGCTAGGATACAAATGAGTTGATGTGAAAACAGGACTTAGCACCAGGTCCAGCATATAGATGATAAGCCCCAAATAAGCATTATTATTGTTTTTGTTACCACCGTTGCTCTTGTTTTTATTATCACATATACAATCTAAACCTAGAAGTTTTTCAATTTTATTGTTAAAAAATATTTCAAGAAACTCTACTCTTTTTTGTTCAAATAGCAGGAAACCAATTTTTTTTTTATAACACTACATTATTTCATAAATTACATTTCTTAGAATGGCTAAATGTGTCTGTTTATCTGAAAGTTATTTAACAATATAGAGGTTAAAATTCATTCACTAAACATGTAGAAACAGAATATTGCTAGTTATACTATATAAAATGATAGTTAAGTAATATTGAGTTGGTTGAATTCCCCCCTAATCTTAATTATTAATAGTTTCTTTCTAATTTCTATTATATTTCTGACATGACTCTTAGACACAGAAATATTTAGAGAAAACAGACTTTTTTTCCCCAGACCTTGATTTTTTCTAAGTTCATATGATTTCAAACAAGTAATTTAGATAAATATGCTAAAGTATATAATGCAAAAGTGTCACATCTAAACAAATAATATCATTTGAATAAAATTCCCTGCTGCTCAGAAATTGAAAGAAAAAATGTCTCCCAAACACAATTAATCCTATGCCAGGTGTTCAAAATCCAGTCTACATTGGTGTATATTATGCAAGAGTAATTACTCTTTCCTAAAGATTCCTGTTAAAGGGTTTGAAGCTACATTTAATTGTTTATCTAAACTATTTTTTGCTTTTGCATAAAAAATAATCAATATTTTTAAGACAGCCTATTCATATGACTTATTTATTTATAACTTTTCTTGAGCAAAGTCTATATAATTAGGTAGAAGCCACAGTGTTGTTACTGAGATTTGCACTGGTAGATATATCTTTTCTAAAAAATTATGAAAGCAATCAGAAAAAGAAAGAGTAATATAAGGGTGTTCTTATAATGACCTCTCAACTATAATGGTGGCTGTCACTGGAGGCCATGTATGAACAGAAAATAAAATTAGTGACTACATGGATGTGTATAAAAACACATTCATAGTAGAATGCTACAATAAAAAGTGTAAAATGTTTACTGATCTACTAAAAGATTAAACTGCCCTGTTTTTCAACTAGAAATAAAAAAGAAGTTGCTTTAATAAAAGACTTAATTTATTTAAAATAAATTTTCAAAGTAAAATAAGATTTTAAAATTTTACATTAGGAAAATGCATGGTTTTCTAGGAGACATATACAAGAATGTTTTTGACATTATAGACCACATCCCCAAACTGGAAACAGCCTAAATTTCCACCAAGGGTAGTACAGATAAGTGAATTGAAGTTTGTTTTTACAATGGAATATCCTCCAAGAATAAAAATACTAAAAACTACCAATATTCAAAACAAATGAATGAATCTCATGAAAAAAATATTTAATAAACTAAATCAGATGAAAAAGCACAACGTGTGATTCCATTTATGCAAATTTCAAAATCCTGTACATGGTAACATGCATTAAAAATTTATGTTGTTATCTTATAGTCTCGCTCCTGAGGTGAGAGTGTAGTAACTTAAAGGAGGCAAGAGAGGGCTTCCAGGATGCTGGGTATGTTCTTTTTATGACCTAGGTGCTGTTATACAGAGGTATCCACTTTGTAAAAATTCCATTAACTGTAAACTTATAATTTGTGCACTTTTCTCTGTGTATGTAATAAAAAATACTTCAAAATAGAAAGAGCATTGTAGGTTTTTTTAATGCCTCTCACTGAAACAGTGGAATATACATTAATGTCTATGGAAAAAATGGTATGTTCGGACTTCATATGTACAGCCTGTTCAGAATAAGATGTTCGATTCTTTATTTTCTCTAAACCAGGACTAATTGATCTTTAAAAAATTGACATCTACTATTGACTCTTCTCTGAAGATTATAACATTTTCTGACAAATTATTTTCTCTATAGATGCTGAGCTACCTAGCAAGATCAGAGCAAATTCTGTGAAATATAAATTCTTCTCAATTTTTAGTTTTTTTTAAATCAATGTGTAAACATTTTAGCTCATAAGTTTTTTTATAGTTACTGTATTTTTGCCCCATTAAGTTCCTTTCTTAGATGAATATTTTTGCAAGATAAAATTCATCAAATATATCTCTATAATTATTTCTATCATTTTTTTCACACTTAAGTGATATGAATTATAAGGCTGCTTAATTCCAATTTCTTCCTTTACAGAATATACACTTATCAAATTAAAAATGGGAATGCAATTAAAAAAGACTTGTACAAGTGGAACTATTCTAAAGTGCAATTAGGAAATTAAATCTTAAACATTGTGTAAGCTCTAATCGTCTAATTTGTTGTTTCTCCACTGTTTTTGTGGGTATAAATTTTAATGTTTTCTAGTTTTCATATTTTATTTTAAACAGCTTTGCTTTGATAAAAGCTTTAAAACCCAGTTACTTGGTCCCCTATTTATTAAATGCTTTGATTAAGGATTTCAAAGAATTTTAAACAGAATGTAAACAAAATTTAAAGGCCTGATATATCAAAAAAATTAAAAATTATTGCAGTATATATGTTGTTGCAAAGTAGATTTCAAAACCTCATCTATGTTTAAAATCAAATTAATAAATCTAAACCAGAAAGCCAATGGTATAAAGCTGAAGTATTGTTTTGTATCAACATAGCTTCCTTACAAAGTTACTTCACTATGTATTAAAAATTTTATAATTTGACACTTCAACTTCTATTGAATGGATTGATATGTTATTACAGCTAGTTTCTACCAATTATATTTTAGGTGTTCATTACAATCAATTACATTTCTGTTTTCTAGATTTCTTAGTAATACCTGGTTTTGCCTCCACAATGCTTTTCACCAAAAACATTATTCACTCTGTCACCTACAAAACAAAAAATTATTTTCAATTTTGAACATTGATTGAGTTTATAATAGCATTCAAAATTATGTCAGGTATTCACCTCTGACCTAATAAATTTCCTAAAACTTTATTTAGATTGCAAGAATTGAATGAAACAATATCACATTTATCAGAATTAGCTTTTTAATATTCTATTCAAAGTATATAATAACATATGAAATTTATGTTATTTAAGTGTGAAATTCTTTAATTAATGAACTAACAGTAACAGCTATTACTTCACTTTCAGTGTGTGCACCAAAAACTTGTAATTAAAAGCAAACAGTTTGATCTAAATGCAAAATCAATCTTTGCTAATTAAATTATAAGCATACTTGTCAAATTTGGGTTCTTAAAATAACTCCTAACTTTTGAAGTAGATGTTAAGGCTCTGCAGGAGTTTCTGGTCTTCATATGTCCACTAATATCACTGTGGTTCCCATAGCAAATGATAAATAATAAGCAAACATTTTGTGGTTGCATGTTTATCATCAACTTTCTAGAGAATTTGAGAAATGTGATAGACCTTGCACTAGACATTGTCTTTTGTTTATCTTTATTGTTGCTAAAAGAGTTTACTATAAAAAAAGAAATGAAATAAGTATTACCAAGCCAAAAAAAATTATAAATTAAGAAAAGTTGAGAAAATTGCTATAACAAGGACATCAAGATTTTTCTTTATATACTTTAAGACAAGATGGCTCAACTCTCTACTCCTGGCATGTATTTTGTATACAATTCAAGTATAATTTTTACGGTTTACCAATGGCTCTACTTATTGGTGGCCAAGCAATTTAATGCATTTCATATGGTACAAGAAGGCCACGGCTAACTGGTTGGTATAAGGCAAGGGCCACAGGGCCAAGGATTCCTAATTCTACCTTGACCGGAAAGAGTTAGTTATATCTAGCCACTTCATTCTGAGAGCACTTCATTAATCAGCTAACACCCTGAATACTGTCATTGAAAAGGAGATGTTAGCTACCTTATTTTTCTCTAACTTAGAAAAGTTTCTCTAGTCATCTTTCAGATTTCTTTGTTAAAATAAAAACTCTCCTCATTGCACATGTATCTCTAGTGACTAGATCAGATCATGATGAAAGCTGGAGGTAAAAATTGTTGGTCTACACAACATATCCTGCCTTATTTTAGTACAACAGCTAAATAATATTTCATTGAAAAATAAAAACTTAGAGACAGGTTCTAAAGTGTATGAGATCCTGAGACACCAGATGTCAAGCAAAGTACTCTTTACAGCTTTTATGCTGAAATCATAGTTTCTTAAAAAGTAAAGCTTTCCCCTAGATAAATAAATACATAAATACATAAATAAATACATTAAAAGTTTTCCTAAGAAGGACTTCTGCAGACTAAAATGTATCTCACCGGTCCTCATCAATCTCTTTTTTAGATATTTTAATGAATTGTTACTCTTTCACAGTTCTGTTTAATGTAGAACTAAAAGAAAATATTAAGCACTTACAAAAGAAAAAAAACAAAGCAGTGCATGAAGAAACATAAGCAGAGCATTCTTCAAGGCCAACAATTCTAGGTGGGTGGTGGGGTAATTGGAAGGCTAGTCAATGTTTATTGCTTTTCTTCCACTGGCTAACAGATGCCATATTGTTTCAGTCTTTTAAAATTGACAAGTTAATATCCTTCACTATTTTTTATATAGTTTACAAGATTGCTTTTATGGGTGATAATTCAATTTTTCTTTAGTCTCCACTTGGAGCTGGTAGGTTTTCCATTAATTTAATATTTGATGTTCAATTTTATAGATATGTTGTCTAAGTAAATTATGCAGTAGAATACCTTTGATATACCTCTAGTACCTTTTCTTGTGAAGTCAATATACCTAACAACCTATTGACATCTTACTTAACCTAAAAGTGTGTATTAAAATAGACATGCAACACGAATTGTCTTTTAATAGATGTCTCAACCATCAATTATGATTTTACTCCCTAAGGCCTCAACAAATATTAGTAATAAGCCTTTTTCTTAAAAGTGTTAATAAATTATTGTTTCAGCACCCATAAAAATTGCCACTATGGTATTTTAAAATATTGCAAATTAACAAAAATTATAGTCACATATTACATTTTCATCTGTAGGAAGAACAAATCTGATTCTCTAAATAGGCAACTCTTGAAAATATAGTAAGATAATTTTCACATTTTCAGACAATCATTGCTTATTACTCTCATTTCCTCAGCCTGGCCCCCTCTATATATGTTCCTTATTGAAAATTTAATTTAAGAAATTAAACCAAAACATATTTTACATCTTCCTTTATTTTTCTAACTGATTTCATTTCATTGTTGTCATTGTGACATGACCAAATTGAACCGTAAATAATTGAGCATTTTGCATTATAATAACGACAATAATATTGGCTAATCATCACATAATCATTTGGTTTGTTCAATGCAATCTAGCTACTGTGATGAGAAAAATAATTCACAAACTCAGTTAATTACTATTTTTCCCAGCGATCTACAAAACCTACTAGAGCCCATAATTATTTAAAATTACTATATTAAATATCATGTATTTTAAATAAAGTTTTAGGTAATCTTATTTAAAATCTAAATTGCTAAAGATTTCTTTTAGAAATTACTAAAATAGTCATACAGTAAGGATTTACTGGGAAACTTCAGGAGAATAGATGTTCATAGGAGCCTTGGGTTGAAATTCTGATTCTGCCATTAATTTATCTGATAACTTGAGGTAAATCTTGTCAAGACCATGAGTCACGACCATGAAATCAGGGGTTGACTATGCTCTCCAAGGTACATTTCAATTTCACATTTATCAACAAAGGTCTGAAAAAGGAATGATGTATCTGAAGAGATGTTTAAACCATTAGAGTGCTTTTCCTACCCAGTATAATTCCTTTTTACCTTGCTGATTCTTTCCCAGCCTCTTCCTGTCTCCTCTATCACTTCCAAATGAGATAGGTGTGCCTTCTGTGTGCTGTACTTTCTTCCATCACAGAAATTATTGGCCTTAATTGTGTTTATTTATATATTGTCCTTGAAGACAGGACTGTGTCTTATTTATATTGTATCTCCAACATCTAGCATAATGTTCAGCATTAATAAATGCTCAATAAATGTGTTGAATAAATGAAATATTAAAGTGTGTATTTGTAAAAGCAGTTTTTACAGTTCTGCTTTAGAATAAGTATCAAGTGCAATCCAAGTAAATTGTAATTTTGCACCAAACACAAAGGAAAAATTTGAATGTTACTCTTATACAGCAAAATAAAACTAGTAAATGTTAGTACTTTGTTATGTTTCCCTTCACCTTTTGTTTGTTGTTGTTTTTATTGAATGTGTGAAAAAAGATGATAAATGGCTAGAACTTTTGTTACGTTGGGATGATTAAGTAGATATTTCCTTAAGATATTTTAAATGAAAACATTTATATTAAAAATTATTTGAAGTTACTTTCAATTAAGAGATTTAAATGCATACATGCAAAATTTATATATTTAGCTTAAAGGTAAACTAAATATGTTTGAAGTACACAGCAACAAAATTACTTACTTAATTGTTCCCACCTTCTGAACAATAATTAAAGATGACTAGAATACATAGAAACAATAAAAATGCACAATAATGATATCTGTCTTTATAGTAGCCAATAAGATGTAGTAGCCATAAACAAATTCTCTGGGAAGAAGATGTACTATGAAGTTAAATATATATTTTATTCAATTGTATGCATGCTCACAATGATTTTAAAACTCTTATTTAACAATGTATAAAAGATGACAAGGCACCATAATTCTCCTTGCTCAATCTCTCTTGAAGTACATTCTTTATATATATCAAAGGGTAAACTCATTGGCTTGTCTAGCACAGGAAATGAAAAGCAAGTTGCAGGAAAATCAGCTACAAATGTTTAATGCTTCAGGACATGAAGTTTGCCCTGAAAGACTTTCCTAACAAAATTTAGAGTACAGAAACAAGAGATGGCACAATGCAAAATAAAGTAACCTTAATCAGAGCCATTCCTGAAGAAATCCTCCTTTGCATGACATAAAATCCTTACATCTAGATTTATAATAAATTCTTTTTTTCCTGAAAACAAAAAAGAAGAAAGTAATATTCTTCTTAGGAGTTGTATTTAATCTATATCCATTTTTTTAAGGCTCAAATCAACTATGTAATTTTCCAAAACTTGAAAGCTTATATTATTACAAAGTAAATCTAGTTATTAAACTGTCTGTATCATCTGATTATAGAGGAACTTGCTATCAAATAATACTAGAAAATTCTACTTTGCAGCTATGCTATAGTGAGGTCCTTATACAATTTCTATTATTAATCCATCTTAAAATGAAAAGGTTATTATTCTAAGTGAAATGTGTAGTAAAAGTCTTAATGTTGACCTAGTTTAAATTATTTAAGACAATTAAAATTTATTAATAAGCATATACTTTCTTAATCTTTAAGAAATGTAACATGCAAAGAGACTTTTAGTTTCTGAATACACAGCCACATCACTCTAACATAGGTGGAGATAATACATTTGTGGAGATAATAAAATTTTGGCTTAAAACAACACAAATTTAAAATGTTACAATTCTGGACATAAGAAGTCCCAAAGGGATCGATAGGTTATGTTCCCTCTGGAGGTTCTAGGAGAGAAGCTTTTTGTCTTTTCTATCTTCTCGAGGCCACCTGCGTTACTTAGCTCACAGCCCCTCCCCGCAGCTTCAAACCCAGCAGCCCAGCACCTTCAAATCTCTCTGTCTTACCACTTTCATCTTGTGTGACCCTCTGACCTCCCTCTTATAAGGATCCTTGCGATTACATTGTGCCCACTCACAGAATCCATGATAATCTTGAAGATTCTTAATTTAATCACATCTGCAAAGCCCATTGGCTAGTCCAGGTAACATTTACATAATCGCCCTGATGAGGGCATGAACATTTTTGGAGACCTTGACTCTCTGTGCCACAGCCTCTATTACCAAGCTTTTTAGGTACTAGAATTTTTAATAAGTTTTGCTATCTGAAAAAGTTAATTTCTCCTTATGTTCTTTTTTCCAAGATGAATATGCTTTTTTCTTTTCTTAATTATTAAATATTTATTTTATTTTTTAATAAAAGTTGGCATACAACATTATATTAGCTTCAGGTGTACAACATAATGATTAGACATCTATACAACTTATGAAGTGATCACCCTGATAAATCTAGTACCCATCTGATACTGTGCAATGTATTATAATATATTACTGATTATATTCCTTATGCTATATTTTACATTCCCAGGACTTTTTCGTAACTACCATTTTGAATTTCTGTTGGAAAAGAAACAGTCATTAACTTTTGGGAATAACTGCAGTGGAGTAGAAGGAGAAAGAGACCGGAAACTAATTCCTGACTTTGATAATTTCTTTCAATTTACTAGCTGTGTGATCTTGAACAGTTATAAGGTGCTCTTCTCTAAATATTATCTATCTGACAATGATAAAAAAAAATCAACAACCAATATAGAGCAAAAATCAACATTCGATTTCCTTTCTTCTTTTTCTTGTGCAAAAACACTATATGATTTAAATGTCTCTTAATGAAGCATCAAACCAAAGAGCATTATAAATTTTAGTGTTGTAAAAGTTTTGTAAGTTCTATGAGTTCAACTATATTCTGTCATATATGACTTAAGACATATATGATAGTTAAGTAACTTAGCCAGGGTCACAAATAATGTAACCAGAAATAAAACATGTTTCTCTAAATTGACTATTTAATGTTTTTCCCAGTTGCACCTTCTTCAGAGGTCACACTATCTTTATAAAATTCCTGCATATAGCTTCCTACTTAAGCAGTAAGTCTATCAAATAAAACTGTCTTAGAAATAGTCTTGAATTTTTGTGTTTAGTCTTATCACAAGTTTACCCAGCAATCAAGTTCAGTCAAAACTATTTATGACCATCACTTTTGTAACATAAAAAAAAATTCTGGATATTATAAGGATTTAAAAGATTAGCACCCTTGAGCTATGCTTTGCATGCATACATAACATGGTAATGACTAAAAAAAAAATATGTAAAGAAAATAAATGACCTTCACGATTAAAGTTAAATGTCAATGAATTGAAAATAGAAAATTCTTTTAGATGAGAGAGCAAAAAGTAAAATAGGAAATATTATGCAGCCTACCTACAAACTTTTTCTTAAAATCCTAAAGGCACTGACAGCACCCTGACATAAGCTCTTGTTGCCTGAAATCTAGGTTTGAAATACTGCTCTAGAACTACTTATTAGAATATTAAATATTAAGTAGGAGGATAGAGAAGACAGTCTTTTTATTTTTCATCTCACTTAGAGATAAATTAAATTCTCTTCAAGCTGATTTATAGAGTCTACTAGATGAAAGTTTTCCCTAAATTTAAAAAAGAATCATAAAATGTTCTGTTAATTATAACACAGAGAAAATGTTCCACATTCCTTTGTATAAGACCACCTCACTTTTCCACATCATTTTTTCTTTGTGATTTTGTAAAAGTCTTTTAAATCTAACATTAATATGTTTTCATTATAATAAAATTATTTTAAAAAGTGATAATTATGAAATGCATCCTCTACTAATTATCAGGCATGTTTTTTACATTATCTAATTTTCATCCTTAAAATAGTCTTATGAGGCTTTTATCATTATTTATATTTTGTAAAAGAGAAGTCAAAAATGAATGATAAGTAAATTATTTACAGAAAATAGCAGAGTAAGGATGACACTTAGGTCTGCTGTTTTGATTATTTCATGTGCACGTTTTCAATTATAATTTAATTAACATGGACATATTAATTTAACAATCTATTAATTATAACATGTATTTTCCTTTTTATTCCAACTTTATTTAGATAACTGACATATAACATCATGTAAGTTTAAGATGTACAACCTGTTAATTTGATACACATATATTGCAATTTGATTGCCAATTTGTAGCTTTAGATAACACCTCCACAATTTACATATTCCATCTTTTTTTCTGGAGAACTTTAGTATCTACTTTCTTAGCAAGTTTCAAGTATTTAATATAGTATTGTTAACTATATTCACAATATAGTTAATCATAATAGATCCCCAGAACTTATTCATTTTCTAACTGAATATTTGTACCCTTTGGCCAATATCTTCTCATTTCCCCCTTGCCCTAGCCTCTGGTAATCACCATTTACTCTCTGTTTCTATGAGTTTGGCATAAAAATAAAATCATACAGTATTTGTATTTCTCTGTTTGACTTGTTTCACTTAGCATAATGCCCTCAAGGTCCATTCATGTTATTTCAAATGGCAGAATTGCCTTCTTCCTCATAGCTGAATAGTATTTGAGTGTGTGGGTGGGGGGGGGGGATTCGCCTGTGCGCGCGCGCGCGTGCATGCGCACATGTGTGTTTGATATTCTTTGTCCATTTCTCTATTGATGAACTTTTAGGTTTTTCCAAATCTCAACCATTTCAATAATGCTGCAATAAACATGAGATTGCAGATATCTCCTTGAGATCTTGTTTTCGTTTCCTTTGAATTCAGAGCCAGAAGCGGGACTGTTATATAATATGATAGTTCTTTTTTTAAGTTGTTGAGGAACCCCCATGATGTTCTTCATAGTGGCTGTACCAATTAACATTCCCACCAATGGTGCACAATGGTCCACATTCTCACCAGTACTTATTTCCTGAACAATAGACATTCTAACAGGTATGAGGTGATATCTCGTTCTGGTTTTGATTTGCATTTCCCTGGTTATTAGTGATATTGAACATTTTTTTTTTTTGTATATTTGTTGGCCATTTGTATGTCTTCTCTAAAAAAAAAAAACCTAATTTTTCTGTTTATTTTTATCAGATTATTTGTTATTGAATCATGTAAGTTCTTATATATCTGGGGTATTTTCCCCTTATCAGATATATGTTTTGCAAATATTTTCTAACATTTCATAGGTTACTTTTTTTTATTGTTGATTGTTTCTTTTGTTGTGCAGAATATTTTTAGTTTGATGTAATTCTACTTATTGACTTTTGCTTTTGTTGCTTATGCTTTTGTTGTTACATCCAGAAAAAAATGTTGTCAGGACTAATGTCAAGGAGATTTTCCCTGTGTTTTCAAAGTTTTATGGCTTTAGGTCTTATGTTTAAGTCTTTAATCCATTTTGAGTTAATTTTTGTGACTGATATAAAATAAGGATCTAATCTTATTTTTCTGCATGTGGTTATCTAGTTTTCCCAACACCATTTATTAAAGAGACTATCTCCATTGTATATTCTTGGCAACTTTGTCAAATATTAGTTGACTATAATGTGGGGGGTTCTTTCTGGACTCACAATTTTGTTCCATTGGTCCGTGTGTCTATTTTTACGCCAATTCCATATTGTTCTAATTACTATTGCTTTATGGTACAATTTGAAATCAGGAAGTTTGATAGCTCCAGCTTTGTTCTTCTTTCTCAGGATTGCTTTGGCTATTTGAGGTCTTCTGTGGTTCCATACAAATTTTAAGATTTTTAAATGTATTTTATTTTTTTGTAAACTTTATTATACTCAATGTAGATTCTATGTTTATATTTCTTTCTATTCTTATAAATAGGATGAGCTACACTACAGAAGAGAGTTTCTGTATTAACTATGTTCTCTAAAGGGAAGACAAGATATCTTTTTTTTTTTTTCTCCCTTGGATAAGTCACAGAATTTTTCTTTCACTCCCCAGAAAGAAGTCTCTTATCCCACTCCCAATATATGACTGGAAATGTAAAGACTGATACTGCTTGACAACTCAGCAAAGCATAAGTCAAAACCTCTCAGAAAGCATTAATAAATAAATGAACAGAAAATAAATTAATATAAATAAAATTAAAAATTAAACTGGTAAAATATAGTTTGTAGTTTAGTTAGTAGTATTGTTTTAATCTCCTGATTTTGATCATTGTATTGTGATCGTATAAGATGTTATCGGTGATGGATACAGGAAACTCTGTACCATTTTAACAAGTTTTATTTAGAGTTTAAAATTATCTCAAAATAAAAAAGTTTGTGTTTTCGATGTTGTTAGAATAACTTGGTTCACTTGTTAGGAAATTAAGTTAAAAATCACTGTAATATTCATGATTTTTCAATACATATGTCTCTCTGACACAGCTAAACTTTCCTATCAATTCTGTAATTAACTGAGTTGGCAGTAGGAGAGAAATGATATGCCTGGAAAACTACTTGCGATATCCCCAGTTGTGTTTAGCTCTAGGAAATAATCAGGTGTCCAGAATATCTCACTAAAAAAATTTAAGAATTGTAGCATAGTTGTGTTTCCTTAACTAGTCTCTAAAATCTTTGTTTTATTTTCTGCCTCTGAAATAAACTTAATTACATTAATCTAACTCCCATTGAGAAAGCATCGAAAGCATTCTTACAGTTCATTATTCTTCCTAAAATACTTTTATCACTGAATGCCAAGAACAAGAGTCCATTTTAAGGATCACATGAGATTATATGTGTGTGTGTGTGTGTGTGTACATATATATGTGTATATATATACACACTTATATATAAATTAAATATACATAATATATAATATATATATACTATACATAATATTCATAACATATAATATATATAATATACATACATAATATATAATATATATAATATGCATAAATATTTTACAAACTCTAAAGCAAAATACACATTACAGTGCTGTGATCATTTCTGTTTGAATCATTCTAGCATTATCTTCAGAATGATTCTAAATGTGTAAAAATAAGAAGTGCATCATCTCTTATAAAAGGTAGTCAAAACTTCGCAGTAGCTAGATGAAACTAGACAACCCTCAACATGCCTGCATCTCAGTTAACTATGAAAACAGAGATGAGGGATCTGGAGTGTGAACATTTTATTACATAATGATGTTAAATTACTTAGGACAATTGTTAATACACAAAGAGCTTGTTTATAATGAGTTTCATTCTATGCCCTCCTTATAAAAGGCAGAAATTAAATTATCCTGTGACAAATGACCGCAAAATTCCTTGAGATAATTGCAGTATAAAGCTACTATTTCTTGATTTATTTGGAGTTAATGTCTTGCTTTCTACATTGTCTACCTAAGGATTAACAGGAGCTCTAAAGCTCTAAAGATGAAATTAACAGAATATGAGTAACCCACAGAGCAGTTGCTGTTATTAAATCTACACAGTAATACATTATGTTGATTTGGAATTTACCAGTCTGAATCGTTTTAACATTGTATAGCTTTCATCGGATAACAGAACAAGATTGTATTGTCTTCTGATTATCTTAGCACTAAGCACAGTCCCTGACACATAATACTCAGGTGATTAATTTATACATACATAAGACTGATAATGGACATCTGTGCTAACAGTATTAAAAAGGAAACAGTTTGGTTCTTATAAGTGGCCTGAGGTGACCTCTGAACATTGTTCCATATTCACTTGATCCAGACACCCCACAAAATCATGCAAATCAAGAAGTTCAAATCTTCATGTTCATGTTAAGATCACTTGTGAAACTGTCCAGGCCTTTAAGGCTATGCATGTACAAAAAGCCACCAAGTACCTGAAGGATGCTACTTTACAGAAGCAGTGTGTGTCATTCTATTGTTACAATGGTAGAGTTAGTGCATGTGTCCAGGCCCAACAGTGGGGCTGGACGCAGGGCCAGTGGCCAGAAAAGAATGTCGAATTTTTGCTGCACATGCTTAAAAATGCAGAGTGATGCTGAACTTCAGGGTTTAGATGCAGACTCTCTGGTCTCTGAGCACACAAAGGGAAACAAGTCTTCCAGGATGCAGAACGTACAGAGCTCGTGGGCAGATGAACTCTACATGAGCACTACCCTGCTTCCTGCCACACTGAGATGATCTTCACTGAAACAGAGCAGACTCTTCCTCAGCCAGAAGAGGAGCTTGCACAGAAGAAAAAGATGTCCCAGGAGAAAATGAAGAAACAAAACTGATGGTCCAGGAGTAAATTCGGCATCAAATAAATGCTAATAAAAGTTAAAAAGAAAGAAAGAAAGAAAGAAAGAAAGAAAGAAAGAAAGAAAGAAAGAAAGAAAGAAAGAAAGAAAGAAAGTTTGTTCAAAGTTATCAATAAATCTTTTTTTAAAAAAGTGATAGAAAGATGGCTTTATGTAAGAATTTAGAATTTAACATCAAATGGTTGCTAAAGAAATACATTTTCCTTATCAATAACAAAAAGTTAAGATTCATCCATTCTTTCCGAAGATCTCTAACATCAAATTTGTCTATCTATTCACTTCTGGCTCTTCCAATGCCTGTGAAAACTCAGACTGGAACTTCAGGATTAGCCCACTTGTTGCTTGAGCGTATGTCAGCCTCTTCATCACAGGACAGAGTAGTTTCCAGCTGATCTATAATCACCAACTGACAAGGCTTCTACAATGAATCTTCCATGTCCTACAACCCTAACCTCAGTTACCAACAGAAATTTACACCACTGTGCCCTTCTAGTCAACCCCGAAACTCCATAGGCAATATTACCTCTATTTTTATAGTAGATTCGTAGCACTTGATATTGAACTTTATGTAAATGGACTCATGCAGCACATACTCTTTTGTGTTTTGTTTATTATTTATTTCATTTATCAGACAAAAGAGACTGAAATAATCTACTCTATTGTTTGTATCAGTAGCTTCTTCCTTTTAGGTTGAAAAATATTCTATGTTTTGAATATATTGCAATATATATATACATTTTCCTGTTAAAGATTTAGATTGTTTCCAGTGTTTGTCTATCATGAATAAAGATACTATTAATAGTCTCTAATAAGTCTTTTTCTGAACATATGTTTTTCACTTTTCTAACAAATGCCTGTTCCAATTTTTTTAACATTTATTAGTTAGTCTTTTCAATACAATATATAGCAGTTATTTTATCTTCCATTAGAAGTCTTCTGTCAGGTAACATGTACAAGCATATATTATACATATGTATATAGAATGATATATATGCTAACATATAGTAATATTAATATATATGTATTATGTATGTGTATATATATTTATTTCCCTTCCCTGTGTACAACTTGCCTCCTTATGTCCTTAATGTAATCTTTTCATGAGAAGATTTTAATTTTGGTCCAGTACAAACTTTTTTTTCTTTTCTTCTGTGGCTAATGTTTCATGATTCCTTACAAAGAAATATTTGCTTACTCCATGTTTCTGAAAGTCTTACCCTATGATTTCTTCTAGAATTTTTGTAGCTTTAACTAGTATGGTTAGAGCTATGAACTATCTGAAATTAATGTTAGTGTACTCTGTAAGGTATGAGTTTAAGTATATTTTGTTCCATCTGGAATGTCAGTTTGTACACCATTTGTTGAAAAAATTTATTTTTTTAATTTAATTTCTTTGGTTGAAAATCAATTAACCTCACGAGTATCAGTATATCTTAGAACTCTCCATTCTGGTCCAAGTATCTATATTTCTAGCTTTAGCTAGCCTATTTTGATTACCACGGTGTTAAAGTAAGACTTAAAATCAGGAAGTGTAACTACAAATTTGTTATTTTACATGATTGTTTTGGCTATTGCAGATCCTTTGTATTTTCACATTATGTGAAATTTTAGGATCAACCTGTCAATGGATACAACAAAGACTGATGGAATTTGAACCAGGATTTTAGTAAGTTTATACATTAATTTTGGGGGTAAGCGAAATCTAAACAGTATTGAGTCTTCAAATTCATATACATAGTATATCTCTCCGTTGATTGAGGTGTTTTTAAATTTGCCTTTGCAATATCTTATAGTTTTAAGTGTAGAGGTCTTACATATCATTCTTAAAATTTATTCTCAAACATTTTAAGTTTACTTGATGTTATCGTAAACAAATACTTATGTTTAAATTTTATTATTCAATTGTTTGCAATTAGTATGCAGAAATACAACTAACTTCTGTATATTTAACTTGTACGCAATGAGCTTTCTAAATTTTCTTATTGGTTCTGGTACTATTTTTATATATTTCTTAGGAGTTTCTTTGGCAGCAATTCTATCATATAAATAAAGACAGTTTTCATTGATTTATTTTGATCTTTATTTCTATTTGGTAATTTGTACCTTTTCTCCTTTTTTTGCAGGTAAACTTGTCAAATTTATTAACTTTTAAAACAAGCAAATTTTGGATTTAAATTTTTTTTTCTATTTTCTGTTTTCTATTTCCTTGTTTTCTACTCTATTTTTTAATATCTTTTACATCTATTGTGGGATTAATTTGCTTTTCTTTTCCTTACTCCTTAAACTAAAATTTTAGATCATTGCTTTAATATTTTCTCTGTACAATATAGGCGTTTAAAAGTACAGATTTAAAAAAAAAATCTTAGTCATATTCACTAAACTTTAATGTGTTATGTTTGCATTATTATTCAGTGAAAATATTTTCTTACTTTTGATGATTTTTTAAAAATCCATAATTAAGTAACACACTTACAAATTTGTTATTTTACATGATTGTTTTGGCTATTGCAAAAATCCATAATTAAGTAACACACACTTACAAGTGTGTTACTTAATTTCCACATATTTGCATTGAAAAATATTTTGTTATTGATTTCTAATTTAGTTCTATGGTATTTTTTAAAATCAGATTTTAGAAGAGTTTAATCTTTGCATTAAACTTATGGCTGAGCAGATGATTTATCTTCAGGAGTCTTTCACGAGCATGTGAAAGGTTTATGTTTTGCACATTTGTGGCAGTATTCTAATAATGCCAATTAGATTAAGATGTTTGATTTTTCTAAATTTTCTAAATCCTTGCTTATTTTTTCTCCTGAAACTTCCCTGATTTACAGATTCCTAGATCTAAACATCTGTTACACATGTCAACTTCAACATCTAAAAAATATTTAAGACTTAATAGGAAATTCTGCCTGAATGTGACCCCACGAAGCCTCTACCCTTCAGTAAATTCCACCCCCCATTCCTCCCTTTGCTCAGGTTAAACATTAAGAATAATCCTTTACTTCTTCTTTTTCTTTTTTAATCTTACACACTACTTTCATCCGATCAAGGGATCCTGTTCTACCTCCAAACATATTAAAACTGATAACTTGTCTCTGCTGATAAGGCTGCAGTCCACCCCGACACCTTTCACTGACTGCCCTCACAGCCCCACCCCCCCTTTTATGGCTTCACATCTTAGCTGTCAAAGAACAGCCAGAACGATAGTGTTAAATCTTCCATATGCTTCTTATTCCAATCAGAATAAGATATAACTCCATATCACGGACCACAGTGCCCTACATGAACTGGACCCTGCATTTTCCCCAACTTACCTCAAGCCACTATTTTCCACCTTCATCATTTTCCAGGCACAGTGTGTTTGTGTGTTTTTCAAACTCTCTTAATATATAAAGTTTGAGAATTTGACACTTCCTGTTTCTTCTACCTGAATCAGACTTCCTCTGAATTATCTGATTCTCTCATAGTCGGGTTCCTCCTCCTTATGGAAATCTCAACACAAACATCGTCTTCTCAGAGGAGCCTTCCTTGACTTCCCAAATTCATGTACTATCCACTGTCACTCCTCTATATTATGCCATTTTCACTTCCTCATGACCCCTTCTGTTGCCTGGGATATTTTATTTATTTGTTCATGTATTCAATAGCCCTCTCATCCCTAGAATATAATATTGTAAGGGAAAGAATTAAATAAATCATGTTTAGTGCTCTTGCTCTATATCCTGTCTCTGGTATAGTGCCTGATACATAGTACCCACTTAATAAATATTGATTGATTGATTGAATAACTTCATCTTTCTGAGTTTAGAAAGGGTACTTAAGAATTTGGTTTAATTATCAATGATAAATATATACAGATTTCACTAGATATGTGGCTATGAAGAAAAAGATTCCTATAAGTCATTTACATTTTTAATAGCCCTCACTTTTTTTGTTTAACCTAAATCCCTCCACTATATTTTAATTCAGTTTCTACTGTCTCTACCCAGTACTGTAAACAGCTGGATGCTTCGCTTTGTACCCTTTCTGTTTCTCAAAGGCCATCATGAGGCCTGTTTTCTTCTTTCCAGTCTAAGTTTCTGAACACTTCTTAAAGTTCTAAATGCCTACCTCTGAAATCCTTTGCAGAACTCTATTTGCAGCCTTAACTAATAGACCTATCATTCACATGGAAATTTTCTATATTTGTGCTGTCTAATACAGTAACCATTAGTTATATGTGCATAATGAACACTTGAAATGTGAGAAAGCAGGAATGGAAGTTTTAAATTGCATTTAATTTTAATTAATTGAAACTTAAATATCCAGTTGTGGTTAGTGGCTACCAAATTAACAGCTCCTTTGGAAGCTGTGGAATAGTCGATATACTCTTAGATATAAATACATTTTATTTACTAGTTAATGACCCATATTAAATATGAAAAAGGATATTATTTTTAAAGTTTGTGGGGAAAAGTTGTCAACAATATTTAAAGCAAATCTTGAATCTACGTTGTCTTGAACTTGACTTTAATTATAAAATGATGTTAGAGCATTAATTTGCTATATCAAAATCTTATTTATGGAAGAAACTGACACAAAGAATCTTGATTTACATATGGTATGGCAGATTTATTGTAACAATTTCTATAATTTTCCTCATATATGGCTATTTGATTTCCTTAACTTTTTAAGGTAAATGCCATTTAGGCTAGATTTTCCATTCAATGATACTATTTTTATACTTCTTAATGTTGATGACACCCCTTGATGCTACACTTACTTTCAGATTTCAAGGTGAGGGATAAGTATATTAAATAGAGACAGCTGGAGGCATCTGAAGGTTAGTTTCACATATCTGGGTCATGGTTATGTCATGATATCCAGCATGCTTTCTAATTAAAATAACCATGTTCATTAAACAAGTAAGCAAGATTTATGTTAAATTTAGCTATCAAATACATTTTTATTTTCCAAATTTCTGTGTTGTATTTCACATCTGATAATGAGAATTAATGAGTGTTCACCTTTATGTTGTTTTTTTTATATAAAAGAGAAATATCTTGATTTAAGAAATGAATTTCTATTTTTGCTAACTTATTTAATTGAGCTCTGCTGAATGTAGAGCCTTCAAAACTCATTTATATTGCATAAATTAGATATGAAATATATAACCACTATCTTTTATATTGAAAATTTAGTACTTCTTCTCATCAAAAAGCTTGCTTATACATTTTCATATCACTTCTTCCAATACTTCAACTTTATTTAAGATGGGGATTAGAAAAAAATTAAGGCCAGGAAAAGCCTTCCAGATGTCATCTGTACTATATCTTCTTAAACAGAAAAGAACATATGGTTTATGAAATCAAGGGAATAGTGGACCATTGTATTTTTAGGATACTTTGACTATAACATTCCCCAAACCTCTTTTGTTTTTCCTTTTCTCCTCTTTGTAGAATCTAGCTATTTCTGACTCAATGTGGCAAAAACATATTTTAAAAATAGCAGTAAAGGAGATAATGTTTCAATAACATTGAGATATCATTTTGAATTTATCACCCATACTCTGGAATGTAAATGAGCTAGGGGGTCACACATTTTATAGCCATCTCACTTTCAATCTCTCTCTCTCTCTCTCTCTCTCTCTCTCTCTCTCTCTCTCTCTCTTTCTCTCTCTCTCTCTTTCACACGCACACACACACAAAATGTGAATACAAGCTTTAACAAACATCAGTTTACTTACATCATGTCTAATATGTTCTTCATTTTTTGATGGTACAGAAAAATGTAATCAAACCTCAGTAAAATAAATATACATTATTTTTGTAGGGCAGGAGTCTTCATACAAGTATGATTTTTTTTTTTCCTCCAGCACAAGAGATTGTATTGTTCAAACACCACAGATTTCACTGGTGCAAGGACAATTGAAAATCATGACTTCCATGATCATAAAATTTGAGAAATTTTTCACCTTCCTTCTTTAATGGTGCATGTAAACACTAAATTTCATGTGTTGCAATGAATAGTAAGCATGCAAATGGCTGTATTCACCACTGTTAAAGGTGAAATTAAAAGATTTATTAGTTTTTCCCATGATATTTCCTAATTTAACTGAAAAAAAAATTAATTAGAAAGTTTGCCAAAGACATCACAGATGAAAGGAGAAACTAGTGATATATGTTGATATATATTGTGATATACACTGTAAATGTGGTAACTAAATAACTATATATATACACACACACATACACATATATACATATACATTTGTATATACACACATGCACATATATTTTTCAGGGTTTTCTTTTTTTTTATTCTGAGAATTGAGAATTCACAAATGCCAACATCCTTTGCATGTACTAATACATGGCATAACACAGTGTTTATTTTACCTTGCTACTCTACATACACACACATGAAGAACAATTTCTTCATCTAGGAAATCTTTTCTTAATGTAGTTCTTACATAGACTTTCCATATGAATCTTACTTTGTATACAAATCTGATGGTTTCACATCTTTCCTGAAGCTTAACCAGGGACTTCTCTTTAGGAACTTGAAAGACAAGGTTTTCAAGTGTTTCACTGTTTCTGGTACACTTAACAAAGGATTATTGATCTGAAATTCTGTGTCTCCTAAATAAATCACACTAATACATTTTCTTACAGACAGTCTTAAACTTAAGTCTTAGGAGCAGAAACTGAACGAAAATTTTTTTGCTTTTTACTTGGCAGATTTTATTATATAATGTTTAGCTACTATATTGTACTCTCAATTATATCTTTAAATTCAGAATTTAGAACCAATAGCATATTTACATTTTATTGAGCAGAAACAATTGTTAAATATTTCCTTCTTAAAGAATTGAAAGAAGATAGATATTAGCTAGTAAAGACCAGGACACTATTTCAATCACTCCCCAGAGGTTTATCTGTTTCTTAAATTTAGGATGGTTTTGTCTTTATCAGTCTTGTCAAAGGCTTGTTGGTCTTATTTTTCTTTTTAGCCAGGCAACTTTTGGCTTTGTTGAAACTCTGCATTGTATTTTTGCTTTCTAGTCTGTTGAATTTTGTTCAAAATCTTATTATGTTATTTCTTTTATTTTATGTTTATTATAATATTTTCTAACTTCTTAAAGTAAAAATCTTACTTCATTAATTCTCAGACTATTTTGCCTCCTTCCTCCTTTTTCTCCCTTTTCACAAATTGAAATGAGAAATATAATTAGTAAAATGGAAACAAATGCAGGAGTTAAAATAAATTTATGCATGAGTGTGAAAGGAAAGAAAAGAAATATAAACAAATACGAGTAACTGAAAACACAGACAAAAACAGTCCAATGATTAGACATGGACTTGTGCAAATGTAGATGGATTTCTAAACTTTCAATTAGGAAATAAGACATCTTCAAAATGGACAAAATTTAAAAGAATCTCAATTTTTTCTTCCAAAATAATAAATATCAAAAGACAGCACATAAATAATTTTTAAGCATTTGGGGATCTCTTTATTTTATAATCAGAAAAAAAGACTATTTTAAATGGACTGTAGTACCACAGAAAATGATAATGAACAGAATAAACAGTATGAAGACATAGCAAAGGTGTAGCCATACAAATAAACTGGTCAACTAATTTAGGTTGGAGATACTAAGACCTAAATTAAAAAGTAGTAGATATGGAAGGAAAAAGCAAGTTTGGGAGTTGCTGTATATCATAATACAGCACCATTTAGCATGAAAGAGTTAGCATAAATCCTAAATTGTAAATCACTTAACTCAAACTCATGTACACAATCTATTAAATGGGACAATTACATCAAGCTTACAGGATTATGATGAGGTAATACTGTGAAATATTTACTTATTCATATCTCTCCATTTAATGAGATAATGTATGGGAGGAAGCACTATAAACTTGCAAGTTACATTCCAATATCAGGAATTATCATTGCTGACTGCTGAACCAAATATAGAAGATTTGGCAACTTCTTTTATCTGGAAAGTGAAAAAGAAGAAACTCAAATATTATTGCAGAATTCCAGCTCTGAATGACTGAAACAATGACAAATATGTCAAAGAAAGACAGGCTTATCATTTGTTTCCCAAATAGGCTTCACTTATTCTTGAATTTAAATCTAAGTTTAAATATTACTAACAAAACTATGGATATATACAGAGGATGGACTGAGGAGAGAAAAATTTATTAAACTGTGGTTGTTTAAAAATAAGAACATTTTGTGCTTAGATATTTTAGCAGAGATAGAAATGCTCAAGTAAAGCAAATGACTATAAATTAAAATGTGAAATTTTAAAAACAAGTTGGATTTGCTATTGCATGTCATAAAAATTACTTAAAGATTTAATCTATCTCCTTACTTTACAAGTACAAAATTTAAGTAAAACAGCAGACTTAAAAATAAATGAAAAGGGTTTGAGGAATAAATCAACAAAGATGAATAAAATATAGTTTCTCATTAGCTTAACTGTTAAAGTTTGATGTTTTTTATTGTTGTTTGTTTTGTTTTTGAAAGACAGTGCAAAGTGCAAATAGAAAATTAAGACCTAATATTAAACAAACTTCATTGGATAGGTCAGTAAAATATCAGAAAATAAAATGAAGCAGTTGTGGAGGTTAGAGTAGCACCAACACATTTTAGAAGACAAAATGAGGCAGCAGAGTTGCAAGTGGTGCTCAATGAAGCCAAAACTAGGAGGAAAGTCAAGGAGAAATAGAATATTAATTTTTAAAAATTTAATTTTGGAACAAGGAAACTATTGGCAACATTTGAGAGAACAATTTCAGTAGAGCAATAGTGATGGAAGCCAGCTGGCAGATTAAGGCAATACTGGAATGGAGAGAAAACAAAGTCATCAATCCTTGGAGAAATGTGAATAATTTTTCAAGTTTGTGTTCTCACAGCCTATCACAGTCCCTGGCATTTAGTGGGAATACCAAAAGCATCTGTTAAAATGAATTAAATTTGAGTATGAGAGTTCAAGATCAAGAAGCTGGTTGAAAGTTAGGAATACAACCCAGAATAAAAAGAACAAGTCTGGAGGTATCAGTCTGCCTGACTTCAAATTATACTACAAAGTGACAGTAATCAAAACAGCAGAAAAAAGGCACACAGGCCAAGGGAATAGAATTGAGAGCCCAGAAATAAACACCCACATATATGGGCAAATAATTTTTGAAAGAGGAGCCAAAAAAGTACACAGGATAAAGGAAACCCTCTTTAATAAATTGTGCTGGGAAAACTAGAAAGCCACATGCAAAAGAATGAAACTAGACTGCTATCTGTCACCATACACCAAAATTGACTCAAAATGGATCAAGTACCTGAATATAAGACCTGGAAAAATAAATTGAGCAAAAGAAAACATAGGTACTAAACTCATGGACCTCAAATTTAGAGAGGAGTTTATAAATTTAATCTCAAAATCAAGGGAAATAAAAGCAAAAATAAATGAATTGGACTATACCAAACCAAAAAACTTTGGCAAAGACAAAGAGGGCAACAAACTGAATAGGAGAATACATTTGCAAACAACACCTCTGAGAAGGGCCTAATATCCAATACATACAAAAAATTCATACAACTCAACAATAACCAAAAAACACAAATAATCCAATTAAAAAATGGACAGAGGACCTGAACATACACTTCTCCCAAGAAGATGTACAAATGACCAAAAGACATATGAAAAGATGCTCAACTTCACTAGCTATTAGGGAAATGCAAATTAAAACCACAATGAGATACCATCTCACACCTCTTAGAATGGCTATCATCAACAGGACAAGTAATAACAAGTGTTAGAGAGATTGTAAGGGAAAAGGAACCCTCATACACTGCTGGTGGGAACATAAATTGGTATCGCAACTATGGAAAACATTATGCAGTTTCCTCAAAAAACTAAGAATTGAATTACTGTGAGACCCAGCAATCCCTCTTCTGGGTATCTACCCCCAAAATTTGAAAACATTTATCCACACAGATATATGCACCCCGATGTTCATTGCAGCATTATTCATGGTGGCCAGGACTAGAAGAAATCGAGGTGCCCTTTGATTGATTATTGGATGAAGAAAATGTGATACATATATACAACGCAATATCACTTAGCCATACGAAAAGATAAAATACTGCCGTTTGTGACAACATGGATAGACCTTGAGATTATCATGCTAAGTGAAATAAGTCAGACAGAAAAAGCTGAGAACCATATGATTTCACTCATATGTGGGATATAAAACTGAAAGCAACAAACGAACAAGACAAAGAGGGACTTATGGACACAGACAACAGCTTAGTGTTTACCAGAGGAAAAAGGAGGAGAGGGGTAATAGATAAAGGTAAAGGGGTCAAACATATGGTGACAGAATGAAATTTAACTTTGAGTGGTGAACATAGAATGCAGGATACAAATGACATGTTATTGAACTGTATGCTTGAAACCCACTTAATTTTATTAACCAATGTTGCCCCAGTGAATTTAATTTAAAAAAAGAAAAGAAAAGAAAGTAAGTTAGGAATGCAGGAAAAACACTAGGTATCAGAGTGGGCACGGGCCATTGTTGATACAGACCCAGAATCTTGTGCCAAGTGTTGATACATAGGAGTATTGTTGCACAAGGAGTCTCAGAGGTTGAGGTCAAAGATAATGTAAAGACAGAGTTTCCAACAGGCAGGAAATCCTCAAAAAGTGGTATTATGCTAGTCTCCATTTAGTAAATTTCTCATACCCTTCTCCTGTACTGGAGCCAATCCCAATGCAGGAATAGACAAGATTTAGAGACAAAGATAAGAACAGATGATGGCATACTTTTTGGGAAATTGAGTTCAAAGAGAAACAATTGTGCTAAGAAGGAGATCAATGATTGACACTCAGATCCACAGAAAATCAGGAAGAAATGAAATATAAAACACTGGCTCTAGATAGAACTTTCTTTCTAGAGCTAATGAGGAAAGATAGAGGATTGGTATGGAGAAAAATCTGTCAAGTTGTTGATGATAATAAGTTGAATTCATTTCTGAGAACTTAAATCTCCTTTAGAATATAACACACAACAACAGAGCAAAGTTGTTGTGGGAGATTCATTAAATAAACAGCAAAAGAAAAAATAAATGTTTTTCCTCCATTAAAATAATTAGCTAGAAATTATTTCATATTAAGTGTATGTAATGGGCTAGAGCTACAGTGTTTTGCATCTTTCTAGTTTATGACAAAGCAAGCAGTTAAAATGATCCAAGAACGAGGATTGTTTTGAAAGACATTATTATTTTGAGATCATATATAGATATATAGATTATAAAATTTTATATAGTCATAAATATAACTATTGTAAAGTACATATAGTTTTAGTGTAGTCATTTCCAACATACTTTGTCTTTATCGTGATAAAATTATCATTTAAAGAGCTTTAGGATATTGATCTTTGCTCTATCAATGGATACTATGTTTCACAGTGGTGCTATTGTACAAAGTGAGACTAAACAAGAAAGTAGCATACATTTTTACTGTTACTTTATAAGGATCTCTTTTTTACTAGAGCAACTAGTCACATTGTTACTAGCTTCTTTTCCCAAATCATAAAAAAAAAAAACTTCCATTTTTTTTTTTTATGTCAAGATATACTTCAAAATTATATTTGGTCTATTTATTTGATATAAAATTGTTTTCTTTCATTTTACTATCAAAAATGCTTTCTATTTACCATTACTTTAATGGCTTACTTTTAAATCTGGCTCCCCTCATTTTAGTAATTTACTAAATTTTAATGGAAATATATCTGGGTTCAACTATCTAGATCCTAAGAGCTTATACCATTAATATCAAAATATGTCTACACATTAGATTCTTGAAAGAGTTGAGATCAAAACCCTTTAAAAACACCAAATTAGCCTCATACATTAAATATAGGCCAAAATGTGGACCAACTTGAATCCATAAACATTTCCAACTGGAGCAAACAATAGTACAATAATTTTGGAATATTTTTTTCTGTTTTCTTATAAAATTAAGAATACACCTAGCCTTCTACCCAGATATTCCACTGCTAGATATTTAACCAAGTGAAATGAAAACATCGATATACACATTGACTTGAAATGAGCATTCATAACATCTATATTCATGACAGCCAGAATCACGAAGACATGATATCCATCAACAGAGAACACACAGTACTATATTAAAATAATGGAATATTTTTCAGCAGCATAAAGCGATAAACTACTGAAACATACAGCAACATAAATGAATTCTTTTTTAAAAAAATCAAGAAAAAGAAACCAAATGCAAAACAGCATATACTGTAAATTCTATTTATATATAAGTTCTATAACAGTCTGAACAATGGTTGCCTTGGAGGAGTAGGGTATTGACTGCAAAGGGCTCAGGAAAACTTTCTGGTATGTTGAAAATCTTCTAAAGCTTAATCAGGATGTTGACTGAACAGGTGAATCTACTATATTTTACATTTAAAATCTGTGCATTTTATTTTATTTACCTCATAAACATAGAGAAATAATTATTATATAATAATCTTATTAGGATCCCTTTGAAGGGCCAAGAGACTGTAGCTTAATCATTTTCACTGGAAATTTAACCTGACAAAAGTAGCACATTGTATTTGTGTTAGCCATGTCAAATTAAATCGTGATAACTAAATAATCTCTTGCTCACATCTGAATTGTTCTTAAATATCCAGTATTAAACTTTTTCATATTGGTGTTCATATGTACCATTGTTTATTAAGCTTTCCATATGTAGTTTATTTATGGATTACAGACTTTCAAATATGAAATTGTTGCTATCTGGTAGTTCTCAGCAAATCAGCTTTTCAAAAAGAATAGACCGATAAAATGTTCCTAGTCATCCAACTGACAAAGTGATAAGATATAATCTCAGAGCTTTGTTTCAAAAAAATCTTACCATAATTTTTTTACATAGAAGTTCAAAATCTATGAAACTTTGTCATAATTTAGTCAAAGGGGCTCTATTATTTTAAATTTATTTTTATTTTTAATGTTCGATTTTATTCATACATTTTTAATAAAACATTTTTTGGGTGACATTAACAAAATCAAATGAGTTTCAAGTGTATCATTCAACAGTAGGCCATATAAATTGCATTCTGTGTTCACCACCCAGAGTTAGATTTCCTTCTGTTACCAAATATTTTACCCTTTTTACTCCTATCTAAAGCACCCCCTTTCCCTCTGATAACCACTAATCCACTGCCTGTGTCCATTAGTCTGTGTTTGTCATGTTCGTTTGCTACTTTCAGTTTTATATCCCACATATGAGTGAAATCATGTGGTTCTCAGATTTTTCTGTCTGAATTATTTAACATAATATGATAATCTCAAGGTCCATCCATGTGGTCGCAAATGGCACCACTTCATCTTTTCATATGGTAAATGATATTCCATTGTATATATATGTACCACATCTTCTTTATCCAAACTTCAACAACAGCCTGAATCTTTTTTTAAATATAGTTTAATGTATTCGAATAACAAACTTATAGAAACAACGTAGAAGACAGACAACATTAAAAACATGTTCTTACATGTAGGACAATTCAGTTATAAAATTATAGCGAATGGACGGAATTACTGTATGATACAAATGCTACAAACACTAGTTTCCATCAATAAGAAATTCACTTGTTTTAAAAAAAATCCAAATGCTAATATTGTCCAGAAAAATTTTACAGGTTTATTTACAATTGTTATAAAGCCGAACTGCTGAAACATTGTTCACTGAAACATTTTGACTTGCATTGCTTTATGTCCTTGCATTTATATTAAAAATTCACACAGAGATGAAAATAAAACTGCCAATCTGATGTCTGTCTTCTACTTTTCCACTTGCAATCATATACTTACCTTTGACCCCAAGGGAAAAAATATCTAACAGTTCAGAACTACCAATAGGAGGAAGAAGATAAATTTTTTGTTCATAATGAATTGTTTCCCATCATAATGGATTCTTATTCACGTTCGCTATGTACGCAGGGTGTTAGCTGGATGTCTTTGGGCATAATTGTTACACGCTTGGCATAGATAGCACACAGGTTGGTGTCTTCAAAAAGGCCAACCAGATAGGCCTCACTTGCCTCCTGTAAAGCACCAATAGCTGCACTCCAGAAGCGCAGATCTGTTTTGAAGTCCTGAGCAATTTCTTGCACCAGACTCGAAAGGAAGTTTGCCTATCAGTTCAGTGGACTTCTGATAAGGTCTAATTTCAAGGTAGTGCCAAACAGCACTCCAGGCTTGAAACGATGAGGCTTCTTCACACCGCTCCAGTAGAGGGCGCACTCTATAGCTTCTGTAACCAGTTGCGTTCTCAGTGCTTTACCACCGGTAGATTTGCAGGATGTCTACTTTGCATGAACCATGGTATAGAGACCTCCTTACTTACCGTTTCTTTTCTGCTGGGAGCTAGAGGCAGCGCTGGTGTTTGAGAGTTAGGGCAGTACTGCTGCAAATAGCCTGAATATTAATCAAGATATTCTAATACAGGGTCTCAAGACATTGTCTCTTGTTCCTTTTATCATTACTATCCAGCTCCTCTTATTGTCATATATTTTTCAATGGGTTGGTTTAGCATCTGCTGCCTACATTCAGAAGGTGCCATGCACATTTTCACCCACAGACATTAATGCCAAATGCCACTCGAATGTAGATACGTAAATAAATGTAAATGTTTGGCAGAACAGGTCTGTGTGTTTCAAATCTACCTCATATTTTCTGCAACAACTTCTTTTATTGTATACTCTAATAAATTCCTGCACTTTAAAATAAATTATTTTAAAATATAAGCTCTCCAGTCATCCTATTCTTTTTTAATTGCTGACTTTATCTCTTTATCTTTTCAATTCTTAAGAATGTTGACCTTAGGAGATATTTGTTATCTTAGAGAGTCACTTAACTTCCCTGAATCTTGCTTCTATTTTGGAAGGATGTTGGTATAATTATATTAAATCATATATGTAAGGCACTTAGGATAATGTTCAACTGGTTTTTATATTTCAGTGCGGAGCTGTTAGGTAGCTAGTCAGACATGAGTGACAGGGGGAACAATGGAATAGGGTCCCAGCCCAGAGACCACTCAAAGAACACCCAGGTGGTACTTAGAGAATCCCTCCTGCAACCCCAGAGACAAAGGACAGGAGGGTCATTATCTTAGCCGACCTAATCTGGCTACAGCTACCTGCACAAAAAGTACTACCCTAATTTGCCTACAATTAAAGCTTCATTATAATACTATGTTTATGTCTGGAAGTTCATGAATCTATTTATAACAGACTAAATTCTGGGTAAGTACATGTGTACTAGGCAGAGAGTTATATAGCAGCTCAGTGTCAATCAAAAAGACCTTACTTGCCAATGACCTAAGAATGCCTTTGTAACCACCCATCATAGTCCCTAATATAACACAGACCTCTCCCTTCCCTGGCGTTACAGTTCTCCATCTTCCCAGGCTTTTAACCCGTGCCCCCGCCCCGTTTAGGGTTACGTAAACTTGTTTCCACGTGGTTTTCCAGTTTTAGCCTTGACCCATCTTCAACCTCATAATGTGCTCTTAATAAACAAATATTTCTTATTTTCACTGAGTTGAAATTAATTTCTTCGATAATGAAAAGGACCTAGAGGTGTGTGTTACCGGAATTCTGCTTGCTCCAACGGTAACAGAACTGCTTCTAGATTTCAAAATTCTGTAACTTTTTTCTTTGCTATTCCATATAACTGCCTAAAGCATTTCAAACTATTCTTCATGAAGTCCTTATTGTGTGTTCTGACTTGTCTTTTGTCCTTTACTTTCAAAATCCTTACCTTTTTATATCTGGGCTGTTGGCCTGAATAAATATTGTCACAACAAAATACCATCCTGAACCTGATTATTTTCTCCTTGGGCATACATTAGTGTTTCCTTAGCTTACTGACTTAGCACCTGGACTGATTATCTTGTTTGTTAGGCTAAGGGCTAAATGAGGTGAAGACCAGGAGTTCATTTCCTGCATAGACCAGTTGAGGTTGTACTGAAAACAGATTTCTTTCACATCACAGATGTGCCCCTAACCCTGACCATCTGCTTAGCAAAAGAGCAGAAGCAGCAGGGTAGGTAACGGTGGACTGTATTATATAACCCAGTGCGAACGCTAAACATTCTATCCCACTCATCACAGCATCACCATGTTTAAAAACTAGAAAACAGTTGAGCAGATGTCTTGGGTATGATCCAGGAACAATACCAATGAGGGGAAGAGTGAGAAGAATGAAAGGCTTAGATAAGGTGACATTCAACAGGGATGCTGAATATACTGATTTAGGTGTAGCTTTGATTACAATTACTTTAAAAGACTAAGATTTTTTATCTTAAATGATTCTTCAGTTATTCCTCTGTAAGAGGTTCAAGTAAACATTTATTTGAAATTTTATCCTCAAGCCAATTTTATACTGTAAAGTATTTTACATATATATTATATGTAAAATACAATGTATTTATATACACATATATATTACATATATTGACAGCCTAAGTTTAAAAACAGTGTACTCTTGGTTGCCATGTCATGATTTGTGCAATTTAGATTTTAAATAAGATTTTTCACTGAATTAAAGAATTTGAATTATGGCTAAAATTTTGGCAAGCACTTTAAGGGATTTCCGACTTACCTCCCATCATCATCCGAATTCTAAATAGGCAAATATAAATTGTGTTCTTTGTTATGGCAAGATGCTCAAAGACACAGCTGCGCTGTTAAAATCAAACGGCACAGACACTGGTGGAACTCTGAGACTTTCCAGTAAGAAAAACTTCATTAAGGAGCAGTGCTTCTCACAGAGTTCAGTTTTTACCTTCTGTCAGAGAAAATAAGAATCTCTGTTTTTTCAAAGGGAGAAAACAAAAGTAGGTGTTCACATGAATATCATTTACCTTTTGGGGACAGTTTGCTAAATTAATCATTTCTTTATTCTTATGAACAAAGACTGTTTTACTCTGTAAGGAAAAAAATCTCATTAGAATTGCAAAGATAATCAACTGGTATCTTGATCAAAGGATTTCCTCCATGTGCTTATCTTATTTATTTATTTATTTATTTATTTATTTATTTTATTGTGTATAGTACAAACTACTTTCAGCATTCAACAATTAATCAGCTGTCAGTGACCTTTTGGAAGTGACATGCCAAGTCTGTTCACTCTAATTTCAATTCAGATTTCATGAGTCAGCAATGTACTTACTGATTATATCTATTTATACAATGCAAATCTTAAGCAATAATGATTTAAAAGACTTGTTTATGAAGGGTTCCCCCCACCCCAATGAAATGAGAATAAAGACAGTCCATGTGATCTTTGATTTTGCTTTTCTTTGTGGAAGTTCCAGGAGTAAAATCACCTCTCGTGGGAGTCATTATGAGGCATCTTTCTTTGCTCTGTTATTCCTGGGACAGCTATAAGGGGCAGAGGTTTTCAAGAGGGAGCATAACACTGTTTGCTGGAAACAGAGATGGTTTAATTTCATCCTCACAACCTCTGTGCCTGGTCCATAGGCGGTATTCAATGATGGTTGCTCAATAAATAAAACTAGTTTGGAGGTATCCTCTTAAGATATGTTTGTTTGAAATATCATTGTATTGAATTTTATTATTTTCCTGTTGCATTGTGGGTCTGTTTACCTCTGCAGCAGCCTCTCCTCTTTGAGCGAGCCCATCAATCATGGTTTCATTTTACTAAACATCCTTAATCTAACCCAGTGTCTAAGCAAATGCTAAAGCTCAGGAATATGTCTTTAATTGGAATCATAGAATATTACCTTCTAGGCACTCACCCTGAAAATAAACCATAACTCTCAAATGTCCAGCAGGTGTTAAAAACCCAAATGTAAAAAGTGTATTCAGGAAAGATGAAGGTGGTAAATTTTATTTTTTTAATCAAGACAGATCCAAAAAGAATTTTTTCATTATTTTGGCCACGACATCCAGAAAACCTATTCTCTTTAAAGAGAGAGAGAGAGGGAGTGAGGGAGGGAGAGAGGGAGAAGAGAGATATTATTCAAATAGCTTAGAAAAGAGGGAAATTCTGTCATTTGAGACACATTGATGTTACTGGAACAAAAAGGCTCTAGCTGCCTGCTCATGTCCACGCCAAAGAAAAGATAGATGCAGGTTTTATAGCAAAGAAAGTAAGGATTTATTTTAGAGAATTGCAAGTCCCAGAGATAGAGATGAGATAACGCTCTCAAAAACCTGCCACCATCCCACTCCAGTCTCAGGAGTACAGATTACATAAGGGGAAAAAAATCAGTCGTTATGAAAACTAAAGGGGGGGAGTGTGGGTACTACTGATTGGATGATTGGATGAGTCTGTGGTAATCGATCATTGTGTTTGGTTCTAGAATCAGTCTGGTGCCATCCCATCTATTCCCATGGCAGATGGGGTTGTTGTTCTGCCTTGATGTTGAAATATATCTAAGGCTAAGATATTATCCTTATTGTAGCCTAGAGCTGAAATACATCTAAGGTTAAGATATTATCTTATTGTAGCCCAAACTTATTGTCCCCATGATTATAGACTTGAGGCTCGATAAATCTTATTTTCTAAAGCTTAATGTAAAAGAGTAGGCATACAAAAGTGGGAGACTAGGGGTGAGGAAGGTAAGTGAGTCACAATGCCATTATTTGGACAAGACCAGCCTTGAATCAGGAAAAAAAAAAAAAAAAAAAAACTGTGTTAAAGAAATGAAGTTTGTGTGTGGTTATAGTGTTGTTACATTGATGAATGTCAAGGACATAATAGAAGTGAAATAAGCCAGAAAAAGACAAGTACATGAATGATGTCACTTGTATGAGGAATCTAAAAAATAATAATAATAAAAAAATGTTGAACTCATAAAATAGAAAATAAAAAAGTGGTTGCCAGGGGCTGGGGAGTGAAGGAGATAGCAAGAGGAGAGGCAAGAAAAAGATGTTAGCTTGCAATCTCTGGATTTCCCCAGGGAAAAATCCGAAACTGACCCCCATGTATAGGGGACAAGAAGAGACTTAAGAAAGAGGCAGAACACTGCAGATTGGCAGATGTCGATTTTAATAAGCAAGAGAACTATATATAAGGTTTGTCTTGGGTGGCTACAAGATGAGTAGATCTCTGCACACGCCTGCCAGAATCTTAAAAGTTTATATAGAGGCTTTCTCTGGGTTTAGTCTCAAGGACATGTTGCTTTCTCCAGGCTGTATCCTGGAAAATGGCTCTCCCTGGAGAAACAGTGGGCAGAGGGTTCAAACTTTGTTACAAGATGAATAAGGTGAGGATCTAATAAATAACAGTGTCGCTAACACTGTTTTGTATAATTGAAAGTTTCTAAGAGAGTAGAACTTAAATATTCTCACCAAAAAGTAAAACAAAACTAAACAAAACAAAAGGTAAATACATGAGGTGATGGATTTGTTAGTTGGTTAACTCAATGAGGAGAAACATAATGTTTATGTATATCAGATGATCACATTGCACACTTAAATATCTTGCAATTTTATTTGTCAATTATGCCCCAATAAAGCTGAAAAAAAAACCCCGAGAATTCCAAGATCTACTTACTACACCTCAGAACTTTGTCACTCAGCAGCACAAACAAATCAATTACAAAGGAAAAGAAACAAAAGAATGTCCACTTGAGACTTTTCAACACTTATACAGTAACTAAGTTGTTTATAATATAAATTAAGAATATGGATCCATGGAGCTGTATTAGAATACATCATATTTTCAGAATCATTCACTTAAAAGTTCACTGTACTAAATGAACATCTAATTTTTAAACTGAAATGATCTTTCATTTCTAAGGGCTCTTTTAAACTAGACGCTACTTTTAAATTAGACGCTACTGAAGAGACCATCACAGGTTGGCGTTTCTTTTGAATCAGCCAGGTTTGCTCTAAATTAAGTAATCACAATCTCTGTCCCTATCTAGAAATGCAATTCCTGTCATTGAAGTTTTATAATAACATTAAAACTAAAAACAAAATAAAAATATAATTTAATAATAAATAATTATTACAAAAGATTCATTTTATTTAGTTAGCCAGTTAGCCCTTATAGCTATCATGGGAAATGTTCATATCTATTTTGCATATGAAGAAATTGAGACTTAAAGAGATTAAATAAAGCACCAGATGTTACAAAGTTAGTAAGCGTCAGAACCAGGATTTGAACCAAGTTTGTAAAATCCAAAATCCATGCAATTAAGCTTGTGCCAGTGTTTCTCCTACTTAAAAGTTTGCAGATATATTCTTATTGATTTGGGAATTCTATTTGAGTAAGCATTTATGGGTGCCATTAGTTCACCATTTTCTAATGAAAGAAGCAACAATTGACTGAACTCTATTGTTATAGTAAAGATGAATTATGTCGCATTCACTATTTCTCAAACATTCATTGATCAGAATATGCTGGTCACTCTGTTAGCAACAGATAATAAATAATAAATAAATAAAAATGCATAGAATATAAAATGGTGACAAGTGATAGTGAAAAAAATAAAGCAGGGCAAAGGATGAAATGAGGAGATATATGAGTTATGGGTTACTATTTAACAGAGGGTGGTCAGTGAAGACCTCATTATAAAGATGATATTTAATCCAAGAATTGATGGGATTATGAAGTAGAACAGAACAAGCTTTGAGATTATCTGGTGAAAGAGCCATCTAGGCAGGGGCAGTCTAAGTCGAGAGACGGAGCTGCAGGGTACTCTAGGAATAGCAAGGAAAATGAACAAAGTAAAAGTAATATGAGAGAGAAAGAATGGAATCAGTTTAGGTAGGGATCTGGAGGCCACCATGAGGATTTAGTTTATTCTAAGTATGATGGAAATCATTGATAGATTCTGAGAATTAAAGTGATGTGTAATATTTGGAAAAAGTCACTCTGGTTGCATTGTCAAAAATAGTAAAATCTAAGATAAGAATCAATGAGTCAGTTAGGTGGCTCTTGCAACAATCCCAGTAAGAGAGGCTGGTAGCCATATATGATGGCATGAACATGGAAGAAAATTCTGGTTACTGGGTATAGATAAGCAAGAATGTAAATAGAATTGAGCTCTAGAGCTCTAAATTTAGAGGTCAGGAAAATTAGAAGAAATCAACAAAGAAAAATGAAAAGGAGCAGCAAGAGAGGTGGAAGGAAGGACCAGGAAAGTATGGTATACTGAAAGCCGAGTAAGAAATGTTTGAAGAAAAATAGTAATCAACGGTGCCCAAAGCTGCCAGTTGCTAAATATGACAGAAACTAACAACTGATCATTGTATGTACAGTTTGGGAGTCACTAGAAAACTCGCCACGCAGCCTTAGTGAGTGGCGGCTTCCAAGCCTGATAGAAGGCATGTATATAGTGTGATGTATTCATTTCTTAATTTAGTTAATAAGATGAAAATGTGATCTGTGATCACAAAACATTTTATGTGTTGTATTTTTATTTGTTCCAAGAAAGAACTTTTCACTAAGTAATAACTTTAAAATTTTCCAGGGTTACATTTTGGGGCACACTATTAGATTGATGGACCTGTCAAAATAGCAATTATTCAATTTAAAAATTATCCATCAGACAAAAGGAACAATATAACTTTAATGCTTTTATATATTTGTTCATTTTTAATTTGAAAATATGCTTGGTATTATAGTTTTACTAGATCTGTAAACATAAAGAGTTCATACTTAGTATATTTGACCATATTTATATTATAATTAAAAACTAAGTCAATATGAATGAAGAGTATCTGGAATTTTTTTCCCCTGGGGAAAAAGCAGGACATTTCTTAATAATGACAAACTCTGCACCATACTATACCATCTTCCAGCAGACATGACTCAAGGTTGGAATAAAAGGAAACTATAATTAATGCAAACTGTAAACTTGCATAAGTCATTTTGAGTTATAAGTTAATATAAGTTTTTAGAGCATTGCCTGGCACATAACAAGTGTCATATATTTGCTATATTAATACTAGAAATTCTGATATATTTAGTATTTTGGAAAACTGTAAAAATCATTTTACATTGAATAATTATTAACATCATCCTAGCTCCATCCTAAACTATTACTTATTGTTTTTTATCCATCTTCACATATATTATCCGGTTGTGGGGTATAACAGATCTTAAACTCACTTCACAAAAATGACTTATGTGAATCCTAATCTTGGGACTCTTGATATCTTAATTTTGGTCTTAATTTTTATTTATTCATGTTAATGAATTTTCATGACTGTCTTCATTTTTTATGCCTCATATTTCATGTCATTATATGAAGAAATCATTTTTGTATGTCTTTAACTGAAATAAGTTGACATCTGTTAGTAATATATATATATATATATAACCAATTATATAACCTCTCTCTATATGTAACAAACATATATAGCACACATTTATATAAATTATATAATTTTATTTAATTATGTAATTTATGCACATATATGTACACTAAATAGATAACATATATATATATAAATAAGGAAACATTGTGTTGTGTAAGAGAACATGATTTGGTGTATGAATATATTGAAAATTTCTATATATTTATAACTCATATTTATGTATTTATTTATAAAGCATTTAGCTTTTAGTACAATACATAGTACGATATTTTAACATAATTTCTTTGTGCAAATAAATGGCAAACTTAAAATTATAATTTTTAAAAACAAATACATTATTTATGGTAACTTGAATACAGATTGCATTAATGATAACTGATTTTTGCCACAATAATTTGTTCAATATTTCCCTTAGAATATTAAGGTGGGTATTTTAAATCTCATGATCTAAAGTATGTTTGCCATCCTGAATCTAAGTATTAACACGGAATTCCATTTTTCTCCTTCAACAACCAGACTTTTCTTCAAAGTCTTGATATTTGCGTATTTAAGGAGACTGTAGGTTGAGGCCTTTGAAACAATTTCAGCTTGAATTCTCTGTCTCTACATCCTCTGTATTTCATGGGCTGCTTGAGGCCAATTCTGTGTGAAAGACTCCCAACTGTTATTACTTTGTTGGAAGAGGCAAGGGGAAAAAGAATGTCTTAAATTAATTTTTTAAACCATACTTAGTCCAGATTTTCTTTCTTTCATATCCTTTTCTGCTATTTGGTATTATTCAGGTTCTTTAAACAAGGCCTTGAGCTATTCATTGCTAGTGATTCACTACCAAAAGACTTTTTGTTAAAGGATTTTATTTTGGTTCAAGGAAACGGAAACTATGAAACTGGAAATTTTCATTTGAAATGTGGGATCACTAAAAAACTAACAAATGTATTTTAAACATTTAAAAAGTTTATGTAAGAAAACATAATTTGGACAAATAACTTCTTATTTGAAGAGTTTTCAGCCTTCAAGTTATCAAGCTTTTAGGTAAAAATGCATTTTATTTCCAATGCTTTCCTATTCAATCTTCAGATTGTTTTCTGTACAAATTTAGTTTCATAAAAAATTGAGTTATTTTAATCTACATGTCCTTCAAGTTAAATACATATTAAACAATTCTAAATTCCCATTTTATATATATATATATATATATACATATATATTTTTTTATTTCAAAATATATTCTTATTCAACACAATTGCATATAATTATTTTGGATATCTCATAGTTAAAAAGTCAAACTAACACATTATACTTTTATTTATAACCTGTTTTACATTCTGTTTCATTTGGTCTATGTTTTTGCACTGAGCTCTGGCAAAAAGCACCAACAGTTCTTGTCTCAAATGCTTTGTACGTGTGTACCGCTTTATTTTTGTAAATAGAGCAGAAATGTGCAATGTTTTAGCCCTTTGGGCACTCATCAGGCACTGGTTGTTCACAAAAGTGAACTGGGTAGCAAGAATTTAAACTGCCTTGAAATCATTAGGTTATTAGCTTTCCCTTAAGTCCATGTCACCCCTGAACAGGCTTTCTGAAGAGCCCATTATATTCTTCTTCCCCTGGTACTGATCAAGGAAAACAAAAATAGAAGCATCGATGAGTGCAATGTTGATTTTGAGAGGAGGCATTGTTTAAAAAGAGAATGCTAGGAAACTGCTATAAAGTACAAACATTTATCCAGGCATAATAGACAATGCCAATTGTTTTGCTTCAACATCCAGAGCTTTTAAAAAGCCTTTTTCAGTGAACAAAATCTCAAGAGATATTGCTGAGATTATTTCTCTAAATGATAAGGCCATGGATGTTAAGTAGTAAACTCATTTTTTCATGCAAAAATTTTTAAAGGCATTTCTATATAATGATAGGATTGGTTTCTAAAAGCAAATAAAACTCTATGTGAATAAAAGCTGATTTAAGATTTTTAACAGTAAGAGTCCATGATCAATACAAAAAAGACCAGTCAATGTAACTAGTCAAAACTAGAAATAGGATCAACACTCATTAAAAAAAAAAAAAAAAGTGAAGATATTATGGACATTTACCATTCACTGCAATATTCTCTGAATATATGCCATGCTAACTACTAGATATAAAATATAAAAAGAGATATTTTAAGTAAAAATGGGTAAAGTAAAGTATCTATTTTTCTTTCTGAATATACTCGAGGTGATTTTAATTCACAAAAAGCACAGATAACTGTAATTTTAGGCTTATATTTGGATTTGGGGGCTAGAATAATAATGCTTATATAACAATACCATTAAATGGGATTCCCCCCTCATTTGTAAAACGGGTGTTCAAACAAGAACATCAATGTTTTTTTTAAAGTAGTGCATTTAAAAGGAGTAGTATTCATACAGTGTCACTTTTAATATGACTTCTTCTCAGTGTTATTCTTCTAAGCAAGAAATATGTTCTTTAACTACTCCAATCTTAGGGGAAAAAAAAACAACCAGAAACAGATATGCATTTGTTGTCCAAGAAATGAGAATGTGCTGCTGTTATCTGTTTTTTAGGGTAGAGTAGTGAGGGTAGGTGGTTAAGAGAGAGCGTCATTTTCACAATGCTACAGATCACAGAGATCTCCCAGAAGAGGGCCTTTTACAGGCCCTATATGCCATTTCAATATCTGAAATTTCACAGTGCCATAAAAATCTTACTTCTAAAGGAAGTCCATGATCATTCTATATTAAGACTAATTCCACTGGCTCAGTCTTCAGTACAGAAAGAAAAAATTGGCCCAAGCAGAAAAGTAGTCCCATAGGTTTTAGTCAAAAACATGTTTTTGTTATGATTATGGTTGTGGTTGTGATTATCGTTGTTATTTTGTTAAGCACCAATTTGTGTGACAGCTCTAAAAACAATTTTACTTTGAGATGAAATTTAAATTATGACAATATTTAATTCAGTAATACTTTAGTACACCCTGCCCTTATCCTCGATCTCTTCCGCAAAGTAAAAACTAGCTCCAATTTCTTTTGTATTTTTTTAAAAATATACATAAAATGTCTACTAATTTCAGCCAAAGTTGGTAGTCTGCCCAGTTTGCTAATTACAGAATTAATTGAGAGGTCCCTGAAAGGGAACTTTTACTTAAATTAAGTACTTTGTTTATTTGTTTGTTTATTTGTTGCAAAGTAGAAAGATGAGCTTTTGTTTGTGGCTCCCATTATTCTATCAGATACTGGTAATTTACAAAGTACTATTTCTGAGGTCTGTTAGAATGAAATGCACAACTTAGAATAGCTAAGGATTGAGACAAATGTACATGTTACAGCTTCACTAGCTGCTTGCTTCCCGTTTTCAGTTGCTGCTTCTCAACCACTTCTCCCCAAAGAAACAAAACCATGTGTGTAAAATTAGGACACTGTGATAAATTTTAAACTATAAGATAAATTTTCTAAATAGGCTTTGAGAAATCCTGAAGATTCTTAAGAACCTCTTATTTCTGGCTTGGATAGAAAGAGCAGGAACCCAGAGACAGGTAGGCAGCCCCCATTTCACCCCTAGCAACTCCACTCCCCTGTTTTACAAATCAAGCCATGGCTGCTTCTAATATCGTTTGCCCGATTTTAAAATTAAATAGAAGAAAATAAAAGAAAGAAAGAGGGGGGAGGGGGAAAGAGGGAAAGGGAATGGGAAGGAGGGAGGGAGAGAGAAAGAAATGGAAGGAAGGAAGGAAAGAAAGAAGAAATTTTTTTTAAATGTTGACTCCATGGTAAGAACCAATTATCTAGGATATGCTTAAAAAAATAATTTTTGACTAATATTATTGGAGCTGTACATTAGTTGGCATTCTTTGATCTGAACTCTAGTTTGTAATCTTTTGTATATTTTTTCATCTTTTTTTGTCTGAGAACCACATCTTGCCATCTAAAAATAATTTTTAAAGAATCAATTTACAATAAATCCTTGGATAAAATTAAAGCCTTTTTCCTTCATTCTAAACCTCAGACAGTGGGAGATTTAGTCACTGTGTACTTTAGAGAGAAATTTAGTCCATTAGTACTTGTAAACTAACATTATTTTGAAAGTACATAAATGTCATTTTTTATTTTTAAAATAATTATACAGAAAAAAAGCTGAATTGGAGAAAACGCTTAAAACGTAATCCACCAAACAAATATGACTGGATAGATGGATATGTTATTAGATTCCCTAAAGGCAAAGCTAGAAGCCAAATACAATAACAAAAAGAGAACTGTTTTCTAGTCATACAATTTTTATTTTTAATATATGCATATATAGACATAATTTCTATTTATACCTAAAAGAATTTTCCTGTCTTGAACTTTAGAAAATTTATCTTTCTCAAAATCAGGAATTAGGAAGCAAGAGACACTCAGCAGCATATTTAGACTTACTAATTTTTCAAAACATTCCATAAGAAGCACCCAGAAAATTCCTGCTATACATTAGGTTCCAGTCTAGAAGAAGTCTTTACTACTTACTTACAGTAAATCTGGAAAATGTAAAAAGGCATAAAAAATAAAGAAAAGAAAAATTATAAATTCCAGCACTTGCCAATATTTTGGTTTATTTTCTTTTCCCAAGTCATTTTATTATGCATATATATTGAGACACATGTATAAACATAAATGTAACTTGATTCTTCAGTTAATCACTTACTGAAGACATGCTGAGCAAACTTATTAATTTGAAAATTCTTGCCAGTAATATTACTATTTTAAATTATTTTATATCTAATAAAATATTAAGGATTTATTCCCCAAAATACTTCTCAAAGCAGAAATACTTTAAGGAAGAAGAGGAACCATGCTTATATGTGAATGTGTCAATGCCTACATACTAGTGCCTTTATGAACAAGAAAGAGAGAGTTTAGGTGTAAGAGATTTGCAAAGTGACAGAATCTTGGTGCTTATTTTTTACTTCCTTCAAGTTCAGGTTCATGGGTGAAATTAGCTCATATCCTATAGAATTGTTGCCACTAATTTAATACCTCGATGGACTATTTTACTGAGTGAACATTAGAATGCTAGACCCAATTAAAAAGTGTATCGTATCTTGTGGGGAAATAGGGTAGTTATTCAAATTTTTAGGAAACATTTAAACATCACCTAGAAAGTTAGAAAGAAATACATGAATTCAATGAGTAAATCGCTTAAGTTTACAGAGCAAAGCTGAGTCTAGAACCTAAAATTCCAACCCCAAAATGTGTGCCCTTTTCACTTTTCTGTATACCTCTTTTATAGGAAAGACCATTGAGATGTCTCCCAAGAAAAGGCACAACTACTTGCACCCTACACCAAATAAAATTCATTTAGCATAAGCTCACTTTAAAGTGTATATTCTTTGGGCTTGTGTATTTCACCAGAAACAGGAAGCCAATATAATTTCCTATCTTTACAATAGACTTCAAATAATTTTAGAGTCATAAACATTTCAACTGATGTTATATGACTATAGAAAACAAAACAACTTATCCTTATTTTTTATTCAGTTTATATTACTAGCAGAGATGTTTTATAGTCAGAAGTGTCAGAGGAAATCTTTAATTTGTCTCCTGTGTACCTAACTTAAAATAATGCTTTTGCAAGACAGAACATTTGTCTCAAAAACTTGCTATGCACAGGTGGTTATTCTGCTTCATTTCTTATTTGCCTGATAAATCCTGTTTGACAGTTCTCTGTTCTCAGAGACTAAATTAGAAATGTTTTTACTCCCTCTATCCTTTATTTACATGGAGTACAATCTAACATTATTGTGCCTTTGTTCTTCTCTTCCAGGTATAAATTTCAACTGGAACTTAATTTTAAACTAAAGTAAGATTACATTTTTGGTATGATTGGAAAGACGACTAAAAATTATTGTTTGTCCCCCTTGATCGATATGATTTGGAAAGAAACTGTCTCAAAAAAAAGGCTTGTTTGAAAGTAAAAAAACGAGAAAAATAAAGAAAAACATGAACAGAAGTGGGGACCTAAGAAAAATCTCCTTTACTTCCTGCTCCATAGATCTGTAGAACTGTGCTGTGTCATATCCTTTCTGACACTAGGTTTCCCATCAATTAGATTTTGCATGGTACCATCTGCTCTTCCAATGAATCTTTCCTTTGTGCTGAAGTAAACCAGAGTTTTTCTTTTGCTCGTCAAAAAAGACACTAACAGAAACAGAGATTACATTATTTTATAAATAACATGTTTAAGATAAATTGTTAAATACTGTCACTACAAAAACTATTTTCTGAAAACTATATCTAGGGAGAATTTTACATAAAATCATATCTAGTACCATAAGATTAAATCGCACTTCCACTTGAAGAAGCAAATAATGTTTCCCACAAGAAATAATGTATTCCAAATACTTTATACTTAAATCTAACTGATTTTTGAGCTGAAAAATGAGAAGTCACGTTTCTTTCCTCCTTACTATGTCTCAAAAACAGAGTGAAGTGAAGAAGGTGGGGCTACTGCAATTAGCGTTCATGTTAGTTCGATCAAGATTAGAATTTAGTGTTCGCTGCTCTTTTCGTTAAAACAAAACAGAACAAAAAAGAAATAGTAAAATAGTGTATAGAGAAAAGACGTAAATACTTTAAGGAATTCTAGGCTGGAATGTAGTTGCAATTCCAATTTCTTCTAGTCTTCTGACTATGATTTCCCAGAGATGCTGAAAATCTACTTTTCATTGAAAGAGAAGAGTTATCAATTATCAGGACAAACTATTTCATAGTAGCAGCACTGACACATTTTTAAGTGATGTGAATAATAATAAAATAATTAAACTCCTGTTTTAGGTCAATGTTTTCTGGCAAAATCAGCACTCAATGTAACATGGATTGAGAATGAAAAGGATGCAAATTGCTTTTATCCTCATACTAGTTGGTAAGGGATGTTTTTCCTCCTATCTTTCTTCAGCTTCTGTGCCTTGCCACTTGATAACATCCTCCTCACTTCCCACCCCCACCTCCAGCAATTGCACAGAAAAATGAAAGGAAAAAAAAAAAAAAACTTAACTTGCAGCATATGGAAGCATTTTTCCCCCTGTGTTACCCTGAAGAGTGGGGAAAAGTAATGTGCAAAATCTGTCAAGTGAAATATGTATTTCCAAATGTGACTGATTAGAAAAAGCTTCATGAAGACTTACAAAGTTGGATCATTCATAGTTCTTTTTTCTAAAAGTCAGTGTTTTGATATCTGTTTGCCATTATGGAAGACAATTTATAAAAAAAAATAATAACAATTTTTTTTTGTTTTGCTAAAATATTGAAGTTTTGTAGATGTTCAGCTACTTAAAAAATGAGTTTATACTTAATATATGAATTATAGTATACCATTTAATATACTACCTCTGATAATGTGAGCATATTTTCTAGACTTCTAAATTAATTTAAAAAACATGTATACCAGTAAGAATGTAATAAGAATAGTTTATACCTCCAAAAATTTCCTTTTTGATCATTACCATTGTTTTCTCATACTAATTTTTAAAATTAGAGAAAGTTTATGTATATATACACACAGATGTTAAAGATTAAAATAATGGAAACTGAACTAAACCTGTCTAATTAATACATAATGTTGACAAAAGTTCTCAAAAAGAATATTAAAAGAAGAGGAGATTTCATCAAGTGAATAGTTTGCAAACTGGAAATGCAATCTTACTGGAAATGGAAAGTGCGCTCCCTTGAGACAAAGAAGATTAGCATGGCTGCTTTACAAGCAGAAGGTCCTGGGTTCACACCCCAGTGGAGCCACACAATCCATGGTCTATGGCCATGTCACCCTGAACAAGCTCGATGTCTGATCTCAGGTGGGGTCTGGTTAGTGCTTGGATGGGAGACCACCTAGAAGATCAGGTGCTGTAGGCATAAGTAATAATAATAAATAATAAAAGCAAAAAAAGTTCTTCGCGTGGTTCCCACTTGGGTCTATTTCTTGCACATGAGGTTTCCAGATCATACAGTGTTGACTGGGTGGCATAACCAGGCAGGGCAGTGCAGGAGATTAGAAACTCAATCTCTGGTTCTTCCCAGGGTGCAGATGTTTAGAGTATGTGAGAGGCTTCTGCCAGCAAACAGCTGCTAAACTCCAGTTTAATTTTAGGACCATTTAACCACAGAGAGTCCGTCTTGTTAGAGAAATGTCTTCTCGGGTTCACAGAGACAATTTACAAAACATTTTCACATGCATTTTACTTTCATCACTGCACTGTATTATGCACCATGCTAGACACTGAGTTTCCCCCAAAAATGATAGTGAAACCAAAGGGCAACCGATTAGAGGGCTTACGCGCCAGCTCCGCTGAGCCAATAGACCAACACAGGAATTGGGATATTTAGAAAAGTGTCTTGTCAGGGCATCGGTGATCTGAGAAGGCAGTGGGTTAACACCTTCAAAACCTGCCTTGCCTTCTCAGTCCGGCTTGTGGTGCCTAAGGGAAAATCTGGGCATTATTCCCGGAGCTACAGTGGCTGGTGTGTGTGTGTGTGTGTGTGTGTGTGTGTGTGTGTGTGTGTGTGTTTTGCGGGGGGGGGGGTGTCTGTTGTGCATCATGGAGCTGTTCCTCTGGCAATGTGGTCCTCCAGAGGCATTAGCAATGCAGGGACAAAGATGGGAGTAGTCTGGAAGGAATGCTAGACCAGAGGATTATGATAAATAAGCATAAGGGCATTAATCATAAGTTTCAGGGCAACTTCTATGGCAGGGGACGTTTTCAAGCTCTGGGTCAAGCTGCTGGGGACCATCTATTGTTAAGCTATAGAGAAAGGAAAAGTGAAGGTGAAGGCATATGAGGCCTCTACGATGAAAGACTCTTCTTTAATAGACCTTTTACATCTGAAGAAGTCACGGTCAGTGAGAGATGTATGTACTAACCCTATGATTCTTGTAATCCCAGCCCACTTCACAATACTACACAGCAATCCTTTAACAATACTCTAACCCTTGAATGGTTCATGGTTTTGTACAAAAAAAATTTAAATCTTTTCAGGCCTCTCACTTGAATATATAGATTTCCTCATATTTTTCAGAGAATCAGAGGCCATGGAAGGTAAGCTTCATATTTCTCTTCTCTTTCACTGAACACATTTTCATTAACTCTTATTCTTCTCAACTCACATGTTAATTGATGGGAGTCTCCTTTTATCTCCAGGATTTTACTTCATAAATATTGTATTTTCCATCTCTATCTTCTATCTTTTTACCTTCAGCTAAAATTGTCCAAAACACTCTTGGTTATAGATGCTTCACTCCCAGTGTTTTATTTGAGATTTCTGCTGCCCCTTACTCAGTCACCAGAAGGAAGAGTTCTGATGTGAACAAAACGAACAAGAGTTGTTAGTACACTCAGTCGGGCCATAGTGCTAGGATAACTTCTTAAAAGCGCAGGATTTAAAAGTTTGCTCATCCATGTGTGGGGGATGTGGAGGAGGAGAAATAATTTTGCTTCCAGCTTTCTAGTTCCTTGGCTGAGATCCCCCTATAATAAAAGACATATTAACAAGAGAAAAACAAGCAGATGTTTAATCACATGTATACCTCCTGTATGCATGGGAGACGCCCAGGAAAACTGAGTAACTCCTGGAAATGGCCCAAGACAACCCTTAAATATCTTCAGTTCAAGACAAAATAAGATGTTGGGGAAGGATGGAAAGGAAACCAATTATGGGAGGTTACCATGAAAAGCTAGTAAGTAAAGGTAAGTTTGTTATGCAGATTTAAGTTGTAGCCTCCTTCATTCACAGGGGTTTCCAGAGATTTAGAGTGAGTAGTCAACTTTTCCTGGTACAAAGAGGAAGACACCCTTACAAATGGAGATTTCCCTCATTAATGTAAATGTCTCTTATCAGAGTAACTTCAGCTTGGTTTTCAGAGCTTTTCCTGTGTCTGCTGTTTCTTAAAAATAATCAGCCTAAAATAGTCCTTATGCCAAAAAGACATATTTGGGGAGGGAAAATTCTACTCCCCTTCACATGAAGTAGATGTCTTTGGACAGAGGTGTGTCAGCGTTGTTGCTGTTTGTCCTCTCCCCCTTCTCCTCATTCCTTTTCCCCTCCTCCCCCTCTTCTCTCCCTTCTTCTTTCCCATTTCTCCTCCTCCTTCTCTTTCTTTACTTCTTTTCCTTCTCCCTCTTCTGTCCCTTCTCTATCTTATCAAAATTGGTTTTTTCTAGATCACCTTATGATCTGTATTATTTGTTTTCGACTGCCATGGTAAAGCATGTCTAAGGTGTCCTCTTAATCTAAATGTTATTCTTGCCTTTAACAAGTTGTGAGGTTTGACTCAGGGTGAGCATCTGAGAAAGAAGCTATGGGTTAGGTTGCTAAAAGTAGAGGAAAAAAGCTTCTACTCAACTGTCTTGTTGTTAAACCCCTTTTCCATCCATGTTTAGAGCCATGTGTGAGCTAACAAGTTTGATTTCAAAACCCTCATGCTTAACCACCGTATTCTACTCTATGGGCACTTGATTAAAAATATCCAACTGTACAAATCTTAACTTCTTAAAACATTTTCTCTCCTCGTCCTCCTTGATTCAAATAGACCTTGTGCTAACTTGCTTCTTTTTCTTTTCTTATTCTTCTGCATACTGCATGGCCACCCCCTCAATCATTAAGCCAATCATTAAGCCAATAAGTCAGTGTCAAACAGTCTTAGGAACAAAGAAAACCTCAGGTCTGTTGACCACAGGAACAGTTTCAATCAAACTAAAGATAAAGTCTTGCAGCTTTACACCTATGAAGGCAAAACGACCCTATGGGCAATCCCTTGAAACTGGGGAGAAGGATGCCTTGACTGACATCAGGGCCTATCCTAGTTCCAACCATTAAGAAGAGCCCACGACTCTAACTCCCTTACCTACCATGACTAATGAGCTTTCCCCTATATAAACTATCCTCTAGAGGTCATCAGGGAGCCAGGTCTTTGAGCGCTAGCTCACCTGTGTCCTCAGACTTGGTGTCATTTCCTTAAGGAATCCTCTACTTTTTTTTTGCTGCAAACTCCTGTCCATGTCTCCCTTGGCTTTGATGTGTGCAGGCAAAATGAACTCCTGAGTTTGGAAATTCGTAACATTTCTCTCTCTCTCTCTCTCTCTCTCTCTCTCTCTCTTTCTTTAATTGAGCATTAGTGCACATTTTCCATTTAAAATAAAAATATACCCAGGGAACTGGATTTGGGGCAGGCAGCAAATTCTTACAGAAACCTCAAACTAAAAGAACATTTGTACTTATTGAGGACAAGCACCTATGCTGAGAGCATGTTTTTATCATTGAGAGATCTTGATCTCCAGTGACATTCTGATATTAATATGGATAAAACCTGTTTTGGGAGTTAAAGAAGGCCTGATTGACAACTCCATGCACTAAAAGGCTTTCACTAATCCTGGAAAAGGTAATCCTCTCGTGTAGGAAGAAAGTAGCATTTGCATTGGCATAAAATCTTGACCAGGGATTGATTTAGAGCCAAATTCTTAGCAAATAAATACATATGTATTTACTTAAAATGTTCTCTATGTTTATATAGAAGAAAAAAATCTATAATAGTAATCTAGTAATAAAAAAATTAGCATAGTGTGTACTTATTTTGTGCCAGACACAGTACTTATAAGATAGAAATACACATTTTATTTGTAAATGAATTGAGGTACTGATGCGGGATTCTCTGCGAGACGGACACCGAGACTATAAGCAGGAAGCAGCGTTTATTGATGCCGGCACCGGCTCAGTGGATTCTTATTCAAAGGCTGAGCCCCAATTGTAACATAATAAGCAGTTTTATACAGTCTTCCTACACAGCTACAGATATAAGGAAGAACATCGATTGGTTGGCAAGCTATGAGAAAACAGATGTTAGCTGGAGAATCCTTGAGGTGGGGGAAGGGCTGTCAGGCAGGAACTCCTTCCAGCAGGAAATGGCCAGGCAAGGTCAGGCTGCCACAGTACCTACTAACCCATTAAGTGAGATTCAAACATAAGATGCCTAACTTCAAAATTCATACCCTTAACCATTATAATACAATGCTTCCCTCAACAATAGAAAACATGGATTCAAAATCTAGGCTTGATATCCTCTACTATCTGCAATATACCCCTTCCATAAAATAAAATCAATTTATAATTGTTAAATCAATCACAAAAAAATCCCTTTCCCTTTAATCCAATTCCTTTCAAGCTACTATCTTTTTATTGTATTATTTTACAAGAAACCTTCTGAAATATTGACACACATTTCTGTACTCTTTCTCAGTATTTATTTACTACTTCACCCATTAAAACTTGAATTGTGCTTCTATCACAATGCCAAAATATTATGTTAAGGTTAACAGTTCTTTTGATTTTTCTACTTTGGACATCTCTCATTTCTTCATTTATCAATTTCACTGGACCATGTAGCTCTGTCATCTGCACTCAGTTTTCCTCTCCTTTGTAATACTCCCTTTTCATTAATTCTAATGTGACTTTTCTTTTCTTTCTTTCTTTTTATTTTTTTGCAACGTTCTTTCTTAGAATTATTTGATGGTGTCTCATTTTTTTCTACCACCAACGTTTTCAGTCCAGTTCATCTTTTTGAATCATCTATCTTCTTATATGACTTGAACCAAGCTAATGGTTGCTGATATTTATTTTCAGTCTGGATCTTATTCTTGAGCATTAGAATTATATTTATAACTGCCATGTTGGCATCTAAACCTATATGTCCTATAAGTGCCTTGAAAATTAACATGTCCAAATTTCATTCATTATCTTCCCTGACATACCCAATCTACCTATATATGCCGTATCTTAGTGAATGGTACAGCTAATTACATAGATTTAAATGCCAGAATCTTTAACTACTCTTCCTCACTTCTCTCTACATCAGTCTCATCACACACCGCAGTGCACTTTAGAAGTATTTCTAAAGAACGTACATTCTTTCTCACTATTGCTGTTTACCATCACTACTCCCCGCTTGGACGATCTTATCTCTAAGTCAGTAAATTACTCTTAACTATTCTCCCTTTCTTTGTGAAATGCAGCCTCAGCTTCATTTCTATCTTTTGACTTCAATGTTACCAAAATAATCATTTGCAAAAACTAATTTAATTGTCATTTTTTTCCTGTAAATGTCCATATTGCCTACAAAATAAAATTCAAGATATTTATCAACTATTAATGTTCATATTACTTTTCCTGGTTAATATTTTTCATTATCTAGTGGAAATATTAATATTTGAGTCCAGAGATGCTGATAGTACAGAAAAAAAAAACCAAAACACAAAACTTGTTTTCTTATTTCATCTAAGCCTAGGATAACGAGCAGACTACAAATGATTTCCGTAGTCAATCAAAATTTGGACAACCTGAGGATCCTGTGGACTATTCCACGTACCTACATAGGAGAGGAAAGCTTCCTTTTATCCTCTTAGTTTCTATGACTGGCATAAGAATTAAACTGACATAAAACAGATTAATAGGGGAAACATACACATTTAATTTAATTTTTAATATGTTCACAGGAGTTTTCAATAGAAAAATGAAGACCCAGATAAATCATTAGGCTTAAATATTTGTATACCTTTTTACACAAAGAATGATAAGTTGCAGAGATGTGACAAGACAAAAGGGCTTAAGTGAGGGACAGTAAATTGTGGAACATTGACTGTGAACTAAATAGAAGTGAGGGACTAATGGACAGCAAGGATTATTTTAGTAAATTTGCATAGGTGCATTCCAGCATCAACTCCAGTCTCTGGGGATAAAGAATGTTCTTTTCTTCCGAATATAGGGAGGGTACCTTTCTCATGGGAAATTTTATGACCTTCTTTTAATAGAAAGGAGAATGTCAGAGAGCCAGCCTTTCTTGCATCTGCCATTTCTCAAATGTGTTCAGCTCGAAAAAATCAGCATACTGAAGTGGTACATTTTAGGTAGCATGGTCTAAATCTTTTCACCTCCATCATTCAGGAAGTTTTATACCTAAACCTTGTCTATCAATTCTTTTCAGATTGGATTAAAATTTTTGTAAGACTTTACCATTAGGCATGGAAAACCCTCTCTATACACAGCACATACATTTATCATTCCTTTAGCCCTGGAATGCATTTCCTGAAGCCCCCAGAGTGAGGCTGGCTATTAGTAAGTTTCTAAAAAGCATAAAATTTTGTGATCGAATTTATTATTCTGAACCATTCAAGGCCGGCTATTTGCCATCTCTTACTGGTTTCCCCAGCTGAGAGCCTTTGTAGAAAACTTGACTGAGATACATATCTTTTCTGCAAAACCTCAGTGAAAAGAATGGTCTAGCAGGCCTTCCACCCCTAGACTGAATCTTTACCTTCACCCCGTTCTCTTACCCTGAATCAATCTTCTAATTGCACCACTCTACCACAACTCACCCCTAGTTACCTTTGTCATAAAGCATTTCTCTTGGGCAGAGTTACTGGACTCTTCTGTTTCTTCAGCACTCTGTTATTATGTCTACTATGGCAATTATGACTTTCTGTTTTAATCAGCTACTCACATATCTGTGCCTCAGCCTAAATAGACTTTAAAAGCCTGAAAGATAAACTCTGTGCCCTGTACATCTCTTCATCTCCAGCATGTTGGACATTCCCTGGAACATAGAGATGCTTAGTATTTGTATAATAGAAAAAATATTAAATTATCACATGTATAAATAAATAAAAATGACCTTGTGCTGTATGTGTACTCTGATTCCATTTTGGAGCTGAGCACATCTTCTGTTTATAGATGTTTGCAGTGTTTAGAACTCTTTCAAAAGCACTTGATATTCATAACCTCACTTTTAAGCAGACAGAGCTGATATCATTTGTCTTATTTTAGAGATGAGGGCATTGATTTTCAGAGCAAAAGAGACTAACCTGAGATAATATAAAACTAGACCAGAACTCATATCTCCTTACTTCATGAATAGCAAAATATAAAGTGATCTTATAATTTATATTACTTATCACACGTGGACAAGGGGAAATTAAGACCTGTACTATAAAATAAGGTGAACTTGAATTCACAGTAGAGAAGAGAAATACAAAATAACATGGGATGCCTATCCCTTCAGATAAGACAATTTGTAAATATAAAAGTGAGCTGTCAAAAGAATAAGTTAAAAAAATTTTTGAACACTCTATTTTCTGGGCAACATACTTTCAGAAAATCTTTTAAAGCTGCCGTATGTGCTTCTCCTACATATAACCTGCTTAAAAAAAAAATCTTTCTAAACTGGAATAGTACATTAAATCTATGGAACATAATTACTAGTTATGTTTCTACCTCAGATTACAGTAAGGTTTATTTTGTTTGTCTTCTATGATCCTCCTTGAAACCACACGATTTAAATCCCTGCTCCCAAGTTTTGGAAGTCAGGATAAATATGTACCAAATAGAGCTGTGGGGGCATAGAACGGGCTGCAGAATTGGGAAGAGTTTCAAAAGTTTCAGAATAGGAAGAAGACAAACTATTGCTCTTGTTTTTTTTTTTTTTTTTTAATTTTGCCTCATAATTTTAATAGAATGGAATTTCCTAGATAAGCAAATTGTTTTGAAAGTTGTATTCCAAAGATAGTGTAAATGATTTTTAGGGTATCAGTGATCTGTATTATCTACTCTTCCAGCTCATCATAAGACAGTGGGGAATAATAAGTAAACTTTAATACCACAAAGGTCAGAGAGGGGTTATAAACTAATACATTTCTTTCTGTTGTTCTCCAACTTCCCCCTTAATTTATTGTCTAATCTGTGGTATGTGGTACTGCTGATTCTGAGGCAATCCATCAATTAAAACACTGATGTGTGTCCTCCAGAAATTCCTGGCTCTCACTGGTTGCCCAGAATATCCTGTCATCTTGCCTGAACAAAGTAAGCCTTCCTATAAATAATTCTACTTTTCCTGTCTACCTTTTTGAAACTAAGCTGTCTTATATCTTATTTCAAAGAACATCTTTCTCTTGTGACACTTATCTAAATAATGAACATATCACTGTCTCTGCCTTAACAGTGAACAATTCTTACCACTGGAGAGAATCAATATATGAAACTAATCAAAAATTATTTTAATTTATATTGCTGCTAGAGATAACAATTCTTAATTATGTAGATTTCATCATTATTTTTAGGTTTACTTATTTACTTACAAACAATAAATCTTCTTATTTAAATGCATAATTTTATTTTATAAGTTTTGGTAATTGTATGCAATCATGTAACCACTACCATAATCAACATACAGAACAGTTTTATCTCCCAACATTTCCTCTTCTTCTCTCACTGCCTTTCCTCAATTGCTTGCCTTGGGCACACTGATATGTTTTTTTACCATTTTAATTTTGTCTTTTCTAGTATTTCATATAAATGAATCAAACAGTATATATTCTCTTGTATTTAATTTACTTAGAAGAATGCTTTTGGAATTTATACATAATATTGAATGTATCATATGTGTTCCAGTTTTTGTTATATGAATGAGCCAAAGATGAACCCTGTATATTGGCTCCTAAATTTTTTTGTTTCTTCATACACACTGAAATCCATTAGCAAGCTGGCAGCAAAGTCAAATTTTTACACATCCAATTGTTTTTAAAATAGCCAAACAAGCAGGTTTTTAGCCATTTAAGATCTTCCTGTGTTGCATATCCTGCAAAAAATACATCTAGTATCTGATGGCCATTAATAAGACAGAGACTTATGTTTGGTTATAAGAACCTAAACTCTATTGTTATTCAGAGGTCACTGGTCACTAATCCAGAGACTCCTCCCTGTGTTGCTGAGAAAAAGACTAGACATGTAAGCCTCTCTCTGATCTCCAGTCCCCCGCCCTCCGCCTTTCTCTATGGTAGCCCCCTTTCTGTGTGCTTCAGGAAAGTTCTATGACGGGAAGGACTTTCCTCCTTTTGCAACTCTAGAGCCACCCAATAAAGCTTATTGTGGTAATATATTTTTTCCTTGATCAATCCCCAAACTTCTGAAACCCCCTACAGTTACAAAGTAGTATTCCATAGATAGATATTAACACATTTTATTTATTAATCAGTTGATAGACACTTAATTTGTTCCCTCTATTAACTTTTATATACAAGTCTTCATCTGGGTATATGTTTCATTTCTATTGGGAAAATAATGAGAATGTGCCTGAGTCACACGAAAGTATACGTTTAACTTAAAAAAATAAAAATAAAAATAAAAATAAACCACTGAACTCTTTCCCAAGTGGCTGTATGCTTTGTTTCACTAAGAATTCAAGAGTTTTAAGTGCTGTACATTATCTCCAGCACATGCCATTGTCTCTTGTTTTGGTTTTGTTTTAACTAGTGATTCTTGTGGGTGGGAAGTGAGATCTTATCATAGTTTAAATTTGTATTTCCCTGATAACTAGTGATGGGGGGTGCCTTTTCATAAGCTTTTGGCCATTTAGTTCTTTTTTTTTTTTGTAAGATTCCTTTTCAGATAATTTGCTCTTATTTAAATGAGTTATTGTATTATTGAGTTGTATGAGTTTTTCTTTATTTTAAAAAATATATATTCTGGATTCAAACCATCTGTCAAATATGTCTTTTCCATTACTTATTTTCTCATAATATCTGGCATACATTTTCATTTTCTTAACTGTATCTTTTGAAGAGCATAAGTTTTTAAACTGTGAAATCCAACTTATCAAATGTTTTCTTTTTACAATTTTGTGTGTGTGTGTGTGTGTGTGTGTGTGTGTGTGTGCCATTATATCCTGCTTAAGAAATTTGTGCTTCACTCAATAGCACAAATATTTTCTACCATATTCTCTTTAGGAAATTTAGTGGTTTTGGGTTTTATATTAGGTATATGGCATATTTCAAGTTAATTTTTATATATGTTGTTAAATAAGAGTCTAGGTTCATTTTTTCCCCCATAGAGACATCCAATTGTTCTAGCCCAATTTTTAAGAGACAATTCTTTCCTTAATAAATTACCTTGGCACATTTATCAAAAGTTAATTGACCACTTAAGTGTGGTCTATCATCATAATTTTAAAATACCTTTTCTTACTTGACCTTCGTAATCTGTTCTCCACATTGCTGTCATGTGCATCCAAATAAAATACCATATTATTGTGTGAAGGGGTTTCAGAACATGCCACTCCAAAATATAATTCTTTAGCATGTTGATTTTTTGAGCTAAAGGTACTTGAAAAGCAACAACTGCAGGAAAGCCTCTCTGACCTCTCTCATTCTACCTAAAAGAAGGTCATAAAATTTCTCATGAGAGAGGTGCTCTTGCTGTACTGAGAAGGGAGGATCACTCTTATCACTAGAGATTGGGAGCCAATGCCAGAACGAACCTATTACAACAAACTTATTAAAATAACTCTTATCATTTGTTATTACACCCCATTGTATTTCCTAGACACTGTTTCAGAATTTACTTTCCCTCACCCAAGCTCCTTTGTCTTATTACATCCCCACAATTTATTGTCTTTTTCAAAAGGGTATACAAGTTTTCGAGCCTAATAGCTTCTTTGAGTCTTCATTTTTCTCTTGAAGACTCCCATATCCCCATTAAAATATTAAATAAAATGTATATATTTTTTTCTTATTAATCTGTCTTACGGCAGTTTAATTCTTAGGTCAGCCAGAGAACGTCAGAAGGTAGAGGAAAGACTTTTCTCCCTACAGACGCCATTTCCTACTTAAATCCTTCAGTGATTCCCTTACTACCCACAAAACCCCTAGACACTTTCACCTTATCTATAATATTTTTCACAATTTTGACAGATAGAGATGGCCCTATCACAGAGAAAAGTATGTGATGTACAAAATGGCAGAAAATTTTTTTTAAAGTATGCTAATTAAAGAGATCTCCAAGCTTTTTATATTACCTTAATATATATAGGCCATGAGGTCTGATGTGTATTCATCCAATTAATAATTATTTTATCTTTATTTCTTGTAATTCATTTTCTCTTTTCCAGTGTTCTGATGAATAAACAGAACATAGAATTTTATCTTAGTGGACGGTCTGGTTCAGTCAAACCTAAAATGTCAATCTCTGACAGGTACCATTAGCATCGTTTGGTAGCCTGTTAGAAACACAAATCTCAGGCCCTGCTCCAGATCCACTGAATCAGAATCTTTGAGGTTGAGGCCCAGAATCAATGTTTTAACAAATTCCCTTGTTTATTCTCATGTGTGATCATTGTTTTGTAAGCCCTTCTTCTACTTCTGTAACATTTGTTCTATTATTTCTAAGATTTCTTACACCTTACACATGGTCAGCCATTTTCACACCTCTTAAAATAATTAAAGTATTAATTAGTTACTAATTTCTTGTCAGTACTCAGTACTAACTTTTCTAAATTAATAAGTATGATTATCACTCAGGTACTGGATGCTGGACTGTTAATTTACTGGAGTTGAAAGACTATACTGTGTTAATTCTTGAGATAACATAGAGGAGGAAAAAATGATAAAAAATAAAAATAAAATATCCAATTCTAATACATTCTTTCATTTCTGAAACTTTGACAGTTATCAAATTTTCTCCTTTAAAACATTAATATTGTGAAATGTTAAATGATTCCTAAATGAGTTCTTCATGACTACAATGAATTGCCATTTTTTCTATTATTTTATTGAGTTTTATAAATTTAATTTTGTCAAGTTTGGGATTAGTTAATATATTTATGTGATTTAAAGATGAAATTATTTTTAAAATATATACTGGGAGACTTCACTTCCAGTTCTGTCCCTCGACCTCATTCCACCATTTTTTATTAGTTTCTCATTTATTCTTTCAATTTCTCTGTAAATAAAAGAAAATGTACTTACACTTATCACTTTATTTTACAAATTGTGGCATAAAATATACAGGATTATGCACTTTTTTTCCTCTTTACAAAAATCTCAAAATCTCTCTATCTGTACTTTAATTTTTCTACTTGTCTTTTTTAGCTGATTTTCTCTTCAAAATAAAATATAATTTCTGTAACCAGATCCTTATTTCTGGACACTTAAATTGTTCCCAGTCATTTGTTATTCAGAAGAATGCCACACTTAATATCATTGTATGTACATTGAAAAGTTATTAGACTACATGAGGTAGAATTTCTGGGTCAAAGGATAAATGCATCTATAATTTTGGTAGATACTGCCAGATATTTATCTCTTTCAGAGGAGCTGTTCCATTGTTTGTGTGCTAGCCTCACAGGTAAAGTAATTTTCAAATTTTTGGATAATTTATCTATTAGATATGTGAAAAATAATATTTTAGAATAAGTGTGTTCCACTTAATATAAGTAAACTTTGATATATTTTCATACATTTGTCCAATGAACTATTTATACTCTTTGCCTACTTTTCAATGGGTTATTATTTTTTTTCCTCCAGAAATTTTTGGAGCTTTTCTTAAATTAAAATGGGGCTAGCCCAGGTCTTTAGCTTGAGCAACTCATTAGAGGATGTTTGAGGAAGATGAAGATTTGGGAAGGAGGGAGGTACAAATTAAGACTTTGATTTTTGACATGCTAAATTTGAGATATCTATGAGACATTCAAAATACATGTAAATTAGGCAGTTGGGCGTTCCAATTTGGAACTCAAGGGAGAGACGTGGGTTGCTGATATAAATTTGATAGTCATTAGCATACAGATGGTAATTAGGGTTCTGGGAATAGATGAGATCATCTAGGAAGAAAAGGTAAAAGTGAAGGGAAAGATGTCTAGGACTATTTCCTAAGATTTTCAAATATTTAGAGTAGCCAGAGCATAACTTAATTGATATCCTCAGGCACTGGATTTGCCAGACTGGGTCTGGACAGGGTGGATCCCTTAGGCTGGAGGCTTCTGAGAGAGGAAATCATGTTAGGGATCCCTCCAATGAGAGCAGAGCTGAATCAGGGTGGGGTCTAAGGTCCACTCTACAGTCTGTACCACTGGGGAACATGGTAAAATCTTATGGAACTTGCTGAATTCATAAAGGTTAAATGCAGTTAAGGACATGCTTTACTACCCAGATATCTCTTTTGGCAGCTTGCTACAGAGTGTAATACAGTTCCTCTGGGTAAGGTATTAGTAGAATTCCTGGAATAGTTCATGTTCTAAGTTCTCAAAGAACCAGACTTGTAAATCAAACTATAACAACTCACTTGACAACTTATTATTCTCTCTCTCTCATCCCCTCTCTCATTCTCATACTTTTTATATAACTAAGCAAATTCTTAACCGACTGACACAACCACAGATAACTGCTATAAACTCTGAAGAAAAATTCATGAAGCTCTCGAGAGAGTACATAAAACCAGGCAAATTCTAAAAGAGAGTTGAGACTTAGAAAAAGGAAACATAATGGACACAAGGTGTGTGTGTGTGTTCCCCCACCCCACTCTTTAATTTAGCCTTAGGGAAAGAAATCATGGTACCGCAGATGTGGTTCAAACTCTGATAAGCCAGTCTTTCTGGCTTGTGGATGAAAAAGATTTCAGGGCAATCACATTTGTTGGAAAGTGAGGGGAAGAAATCCAGAGAGAAGGTGCCCCAAATTCTGGTTATAAATTCTTTCCGTCATTTTGACTGAATCCTGAACCACATAAACTTGAGGAAGATTTAAAAACACTTAGGTATAGGCTGGGGGGAGAAAGAGTTGAACCGCAATTTGAGTTGCCACACAAGAATCAATGCTTATAGTTTGAATCCAATCAAATTAACTTTCTACTTAAAAAAAAAAAAGAAACATTCTTCAGAATAATATAACAATATTCAGAATCTCCTCAATATGACATTCAAAAAGTTTAGTGTTCAATGAAAAATTACTTGATATATGAACAGGCAGGAAAATGCAGCCCATTCTCAAAGTAGAAGGTAATAAAGACAACCTCAAGTTGATACAGATGTTGAAATGGTCAGATAAGGACTTTAAAGACTTTATCATAACTATATTCAATTAGATTAGAAACACACTCATAGTAAATGAAAGGAAATAGTCTCTGCTGAGAAATAGAAAGTATAATAAAAGTATCACATGGAAATTCTAGAATGAAAAATTACAATATCAAATTAAATTTATAATAAAAACATATTTTGATTTGCTTCATAGGAGATAAATTAACATGCAAATGACAACAACCACAAAACCAAGAAATAATCTGAAGTTACAATAACTATTTCAAGATTTGAACTTCGTACGTACACCAAAGCCTTTGCCTCTAGCATTTTAAAGAGTGTAATTTATTTAATAGAGCAATACAATAAAGATAATATTATAAATATTCAGGAAATGAACTTGAATCAAATTAAAGATATATGCCAAATTTTTAACAGCAATTTTCTTCGGTTGTTGAAATTGAATGTGATGTTCATTTTCTTTTTTTGGTTATTTGTATTTTGTTTTCTTTTTCTAGTTGAAGGAAACCAGAATGTGTCAACCCAAAATATGCCTCTTTGACATAAAAATTGTTTTGAGCTGAACACAATTAAAAACAGCAAACCCAGACAAAGTTTCCCCTTTTCTGCCTAAAGGCAGGATTGAAATTCTCCTTTAACTGGAGTCAATCTTAGCAGCCTAGAGATGGCACCCCAGAAATCTGCAAGCAAACCATACTCCATTAGTTTTCTTCCATATATTTACCTTTCCAATGTTTGCCACCCTTGGAAGCTTAAAACTGCTTTCTTCTGTCCTGTTATTTTCCTATAAATGTATTGCCCTTTGATAAAAACGTTATACAAACTGGAATTCTAAGATGGCACTGAATCGTTTCGTGTTTAGATTTTTCCCATGTGATGTGTAGTATGCGCATTAATAAATTGTTTTTCTCTTGTAAATTGTCTTTTTATGTAAGAGTCCCAGCTGAAAACCTAAAATGGGTAGAGGTTGAGTTTTGCCTTCTCTATGTAGTAATGAGCATATATTGCACATGTAAAGTTAATTTTATTTACTTAAGTTAGCTGAAAGAATTGAAACAATGTTTACTCTCCATAAATTTGCTTATTTTCCAAATTTAAAGAAATGTATAAACAGCTTCAAAGTAACTAAATTAGATTTAACGACTTAATTGACCTAACTGTGTCTCATCATTGGTATTGGAATCTTTAAAATACTTTTAGTTAAGATAAAATTCTTATTTTTAATTTGATTCAATAGGAAGAGCTTGCTGTTTTTCTTTTTCATTTATTGTCCATGACATTTGGATGCATTTGTCATTTAAATGCAATATGTGTGTGTGTATGTGTGTATACACACACACACACATACACATAAAAATAACACAGAATTACCTTAGTAAAGTGCAGTTTTAATTAATCCAATTGCGTTAGCCACGTCTTGACCAAATCACTTTACTTTATTGGCAGGGGTTATTACAGAAAACAGTTTTCCAAATCAAGAAGATCATAAAGTGACTTTCCGGGGGCAAAGCAAAGAGCATGCTGGAGCTGTGAGGGTGGGAAGAACCATTCCTAGTGGTTACATAAGATAATAGGAATCAAAATATACTATCTTATGCTGGCTGCAGTTCTTTCTTAAAAGTGAACTTTTCTAAGGCTTAGTCATCCCATTAAAATGCTTATATATGACTCTCCAATTGCCTGCCTTTTGATACGTCTCATTAAACCACTTCATTTACATATCTAACCATATCCCTGTAAATTATGTACATCTCGTCATGTTCTAGTCAAGGTTGACCTTCACACCTCTGCATCTTATTTGACTTTAAAATCTGTAGCTGCCGTTAATATTTTTTTTCCATCTGTGTCATTTCTTAAAAGAATCTATAAAATGAAGATTTATATAAAATAAATTATCATTTTACGGATTTGCCTTTTTGAATTTAAGAACAAAGAGCCTGTTTGTTTGCATCTGGGTATTTTGTTTATGATTTACATGTGCTGTTTCACCAGGTAGCATAGTAGTAAGTTTAGCTGAGTCCTATTATGAAACATTTAATAAAATTTATCGATTGTCCACTTAGCAAAGTAAACAGGAAAGATTCAGGTTGCCCTTAGACCACGAAATAATTAAGATATTAAAATGTGTGCCTTAACTACAAGATGTCTTACAGTTGTTGAAGAATGGTTAATATATACATTCTTAAATGGGTAATTACAGGGCAATGAAAATCATGCATTAATGGAGGCTTTTTATATATTATGCTATTCCATTTACACCTGCATACTATTTTTACAACCCAACTTCTTAAAATACCACATGTATCCCTTCTTTTGCTACAAAATTAGAACACACTAGACTTTAAATTTAATTGAAAGAGATAAATTATGAGATTTAAAAATGGATATAAAAGTATTTGTCCATGTTCTTTTTATTTCAATAATTTGCCCTTAAAGTTTAAAATATATTAGTTATATTGATAGGTAGTCACTTTATTTTTTATTAAATTTAATTATTAACATTGTATAAGCATTTCCTAAGGCTTCTTTTGAGAGATTGGATGGATGTGTTCTCCTTAAAAAAAAAAAAAAAAAAAAAGTATTTCCTTTTTTTAAAAGTTATGTATTAATCTTTTTCACTTATTAATTTTTTCAGGGGTGACATTGATGAACAAAATCCAATAAGTTTCAAGTAAGTGTACAATTCAACAGCAAGTTACATATATATATTGCATTGTGTGTTCACTGTCTATAGTTAGTCACCACATATTTGACTCCTTTTACCCCGTCTCTCTCCCCCCGCATCTTCCCTCTGATAATCACTAGTCCAATGTTCATGTCTACAAGTCTCTGTTTCTTTGTCTTGTTTGTTTGTTACTTTTAGATTTATATCTCACATATGCCTGGTATGATGTGGTTTTCAACTTTTTCTGTTTGGCTTATTTCGCTTAGCATGATTATCTCAAGTTCATCTATATTGTCACAAATGGCAGTATTTCATCTCTTCTTATAGCTGAGTAATGTTCCATTATATATATATTGGATTTCCAAACTCAGATAGGAGTAGTTAATGATTGTGTTCATATATAGTCTTGTGAGGCAAAGTTTCATTCAAATGTACTTAATAGACTTCTCATTAATCCTTGATCTGGATAGGTGCTATTGCTACAGCCCTATCTCCAGCTCAGCCCCAGGAAATATGTATGAGCGTGTATTGAAAGTAATGGGAGAAATTCCTGCTTAACCAAGGTATCAGCACATTTGGAAATCCCTGGGTATTCAAGACTATTCAGAGATTCTTGGGGTTTTATGAATGTTGTTAATCCCTCTCATGCTCCATTTCTCTATCATAAGCTCCTCAATCACTGTCTCAAAAAAGGTAAATAAAATTTCTGGCGCTTTGTCAATTCCTAGGTTTGCATCCTCCACAACCCTGCTCACATCTGCCCCAAAATGGCTTTTCCTGACCCTTGGTTTTAAACCATCAGAATAGGTTTTCCCAAACAGAGGGAAAGGCTATTTACCACTGTATTATCCAGGCGCTCACTTTCTAAACCCCTGTATCTGTTTTTGCAGGTGATTAGTTCTTGCTAAGGCAAATTAACCCATATGGTATTGAGTTCTATTGACAATCAAGAATAACTTTGAGACAACAGTGTCATATATATATATCTCAAAGGTAGATAACTTGTCCTACATCTAATCTGGGGATACACTCAAAAAAATTCTTCAAGCTGAGAACTTTATTATCATATAACCACATCTACAATTGACTATGATGATCCAAGACTGGCAGTTAGACAAGCCCTTGGTGCCACATTTTCATTGTTGCTAATATACTGTATTCCCACAAATTATATTATACTTTCCACTGATAGACCATTACTTCTAACTCATTAGCTACTATTCTCATGAATTACTCCCAAAAGGCATTTAAGGATTTTGAATTTGATAATAAATAAAGCTCACCATAATTCCAGATGAGAGCTTTTCCTGAGTATTATTATACTTCTAATAGATAATTTATTTTTCATATAATTTCTGTTCAAACTTATGTGGAGAAAAAACTACAATTTCAACTCAATACTCTGCTGATGACTTAAGTAGATATTTTATTTACAGCTTACATATACTTTATTGTTAATACTCATGCAAAAAAATAGGTATGTTCTCCCTTGACTTATACATTCTACTTGGTATACACATTACTAATTTGTGCATCTTTTTAATGTATCTCCATATTACCAGTAACCTTTAACACTAGAAAAAAGGAAGCAGTGGGCTTTAAAAAATATTTTACATAAGGCTAGAATAATTTAAAACATAAATCCATTTTTATTTTTTGTCATTTCAGACAAGTAAACTTTAGGACAAAACAATTTTTAACAAGTAGAAAAAATTGCTGTACAGCATTAGGAGAGAGATATTTTGTTTATCCTTTAATACATAAAGTGTTACTGTCATTAAATTTGACAGACATGAAGTAAGTAATATTTTTAAAGGGAACATTTTAATGCTTTCTAAACATAAAAAAGAGTTTTTGGAAGGAATTACTTGTTTTAAAAATAAAAGATATTCATATGTAAGATACAGAATAACTTACCAAAATATTCCAATTTATTCCTTTCTAGATAGAAATAGATACTTTTTCTAAGGTTCAGTGATGAGAAGTCATAAATTCTAGACAACACAATACATTTATTTGCTTAAATAAATGTGAGATAAAGTTTTACCATCACTCTCCTCTTGCCCTTGAAAGAATGCCTGGTGTCTTTAAAGTAATATTTCAAAACTAATTAGTCTCCTTTTTGATAAGACATATGTGCATTTATTCTGTATAAACGTTTAAAATGAGGTTTTTTAATGAGTTATTCAGCATTCTTCTTGTATTTTCCATACCTTGGCAGTCTTGATCACATACAAGAGAAAATCTGCAGCCATGGTTATAAGCAAGAACAGTGCTACTCTCAGTGCATGACCATGTATGATTCCATATTGTCTAAATCAAACTTCAGTAATTAAAATCAATCATTATTAACCTACGTTTTATGGATACTAGTATACATAGGTTGATAATCAATATAAAATAATAGTTTAAGTCATTCATAAGTTCCTGAAAATGCTTATTATTAAATACATGTTAATGAGTTTCAAAAAATTAAATGTTTTAATGGAATTTGGTAAATATGGTGCATTACCTTAAATCAGTGATTTAAAAATATATTTGTATAGGATCCTTTGATGCTAGTAGAAATTATTGGTGCTGATAATTCATTTGGTAAAAACAGACAACATTCCATCTCCCTTTGAGCATAAAGTTAACTTATAAACTGAGACACTTTTTATTCATAGACTATTTAAGTTAGAATTAAACATATAATTAGGCTGAAACAATTTAGCGATTAAGGTAGTTCTTTCACCATAAAGTCACTGACCTATTCTTTAAGAAGATGGACTATATGTATATTCCACATGTTTGCTATAATATATACCAAATATGTAGCAGATGAATAGAGAGACAGACAGACACAGAGACAGATGCAGAAAGAGAGACAGAGAAGAAAGATTCATTCAACTGAATAAAAGTAGCAATGCCCATTAGGTTTGGGTGATCAGAATTCAATAAGCCATTTTTATTTGTAGATATAATAAACAGGGGCCAAATGTTTTTTTATATTATTTCAAATTTATTGGTAGAATTGGAATAAGAAATATGGCAAGATCTCCCACCCTTATTTCTGAAAACAGACATTGGGCTTCCATGACTCTTACTGACCTAAACAATTACAAATGTAAAAACTATGGACAAAGTAAGGAGAGACTTGAATAGATTCACACAAACAAAACACATGTGTACGTTTTTTTCCTTTTTAAAATATATACTCAGGAATATAAATTTTTAATTCAAAATTTTCTACTTTAATTAATGTTAATTAACATTTAATATTGTACATAATGGTTCAAAAAGCACAACTAAATAAATACCATCCTCTATCATTCCTTCATAAAATGTAAAGCGCCCTAGTGATTGTATAGTATTCTGACTTTTTTGAGCTTGTTTTTCTATATATAGTGTTTCTGCTTGTTGACTTATTTGTTACCTCTTAGTTTGTTAATAATTTCAAATTTAAAGAAAATTTCAAAGCTAGTACAAAGATCAGATTCACCAATTGTTTGTGTTTTGCTTCAATTACATCTATTAATAACTCTATTATATATGTACATCTATCTATATAAGCAAATATATTAATATAATATATATATAAAATGAAAAATATACCATAACCAAGTGCAATTAATTCTGGAAATACAATATTACTTTTGTATTTGAAATTTACTTAATGTAATTCATCATATGTATACTAAAAACATGATTATATCAATTGATACAATGAAGGCATTTACAAAACCAAAAAACTTAGTACACTAGAAATAAAAAAGAAATTCCTCAACCTGATGAATGGAATCTAAAAATACCATTTAGAAAGACATAAATAAAACTTGATGGAATTATGCTAAGTGATATAAATCAGACAGAAAAAAGACAAAAAATGTATGATCTCAAATAATGTAAATTTTTTAAAAAAATGAACTAATAGAAACAGAGAGTAGATGTATGGCTGCCAGGGGCTGGGAGAATGGGTAAAATGAGGAGAGGTTGGTCAAAGGGCATAAAGTTCCAGGTATAAAGGAATAAGTTCTGGAGAGCTAATGTACTGCGTGGAGTAATGGAACAATTGTGTGCCCTTACTGCGGTAGTAGTTAAATAAAGATATTTCTGTGTTAAAACATAGAATTTAATGCCAAAGACAAAAAAAAGTGAATTTTAACGTATTAATTTTAAAAATATAACACATTTGGAGAAGACTGTAATATATCTTTCATGGTTATGTACTCTAACTCATTAATTTATTTTAAATAAATAAGTGAAATCACTCTATGATTTCTCTTCCTACTATTTAATTTCTAAATACCTTTAGCCAAAAATGCTAATAACTTTATTAATCATTATCTATTTTGTTTATGATATTTCCAATGTTCTCTTTTTATTTGTAGATATTTTGTTCCAAAAATTATGGAAGCTATGGCCAGCAAGGGGGATTGTGTGATGGTATTCCTCTAAAAGCAATCAATTCTGACAGTCATTTCCATCTTATTTCCAAGTACAAGAAGAGTACCAAGAAATTCTCTTCATAACACATATAATTTCCTGTCTTACAAATATGTAGTGAATATATGTCAAAGATTTGCATAATTCATTAATGAGGGAACCAGAAAATTGGTAAGGCAGGTCCAAAATGAATTGGAGAGAGCACCAGTATTTATTATGGCAGAAAAACAGGATGTTTCAATTAGATTGCTAATGTAGGTACGAAAGTGCTTAATTCCTATAGGATATTAAAACTGCAATTTTACCAATATCATTTGAATCTCTACCAAATAAAATTTACTTGTAAAACTATATGGCAAGAAGCATTTCATTTCTATTGGACAATAATTATTTGACGATTGGACCATCAGACAATAATTAAATAAAAATACCGGTTTTCTACAAATTAACACCTTTCCTTTAGTAAAATATATTAACAAATAGTAAATGAGAAGTCAAAGGTACACGCACCTAGAAGCACGAAGTCCCACTGTATGACCTTAAAAGAATAAACAGTGACCCTTTTGTTTATTTCCAAGTTTTACGTGTATTTTCTTAATAATTTGATATTTAAAGTTAAAGATTGAAGAAATTTATTGTGATTACAGATATATTTTTGACCCATTCCCCGTTTGCCTCAAGAATACTCACCAGAGATGCTTGAGGCTGCAGTTTTTACCCTGAGATAACTTGTGGATTACAGTCCTAACCTTATCCACAAAGTTTGCCACAAAATATCTTGCTTTTATTACTTTTTTTTCACATCGCTCTAGTATATTGATAGTCTTTGGAAACAAATGACACCATTCTATTTATAGCATTCTTTTTTTTTTTTTCAAAATACAGTCATTCTATATCACTGAAACTGTTGAATCCTAGAAAACAGCATTCCTACACGTGATGTTAAATTAACGTTAGCAGTGAACTGCACCTTTTATTTTTCTAAAAGGGAAAAGGGTTAAATTACACTGGTTATTATGAAAATGCAATATATCTGTAACAAGTATGAATATGCTGCATAGCTCCTGATGTAGAGAAATGCTATTTTCCTTAATTTTCTTAAATTAATTCTAGAAGAGTCTTTTCCTCCAGGTAGTTGGGAAATTTAGTTTTTATCATTTTTACCATCACTTATCCTTGTCATTGGTCTATCATGGCTATGTCTCATTGCTCCTTGTGCTTGGTCCTCATGCATGTGATCATCAGGATGCTAAGGAGCGGTGGTTGCCTCTGCATCTCAGTCACAACCACTTTCCAGTTACCTCCTGACTGAATCTGGCTTTCCCTGGCCGCTATCTTATTAGAGAGGGCTTGCTGTGCAGAGTCTGTTTCGGTTTCAGCATCGTGCCCCTTTGACCCTGGCTACATTGATCTGCCCTCTACTAAAACCTCAGGCTGTCACAGGTCACAGAGTACAAAGTAGAGAAGCAGCAGGACCTTGAAAACCTTCCTCCCGGCATAAGCTTTCTGCCGCGCCCCATCCTTTCAGCCTGTGGATGCTGTTGTGATTGCAGTTTGTACGTTAAAGTTTTTTTTCATATTTAAAACATTTAATTGTCCTAAAAATAAAATAAAAAACACTTTATCAAAAAAGAAAGGAAAGAAAGAAAGAGAAAGAAAGAAAGAAAAGAAAGAAAGAAAGAAAGAAAGAAAGAAAGAAAGAAAGAAAGAAAGAAAAGAAAGAAAAAGAAAGAAATAGAACCACGTGGTCCAGTCAAAGATCCTCTCTTCAATCTCTCTTGTACCATTGGCCATGGTGTCTAGCGTCGAACATCTAGCGCCACTCATATTTAGCCATCACCGCATGAGAGAGGTGTTACATTTGACTGAGATTTCCATTCTCGCGATTGGTGCAATGAGCAGCATTGTTTTTTCTGTTAGCCTTTGGAGAACACCTTCCCCCATAGCGCCATTCCTCATGGGGACATTATTGGCTCATTTCTCTCCTACTTAACAGGGAGCAATTCCAGTTCCATTTTTTGATAGTAGAAAACAAAAACAAACCAAGCCTTCTAAAGAAAGAACTTTGAGGATGTTTCTATAATACACTGGGTATATGTGAGTTTATGTGTATATTTGGGAAATACGGGAAAATTTGGCCATAGCATCAAAGGCAAGAAGTTTCATTTTCAGAACTCCATTTTCACAAAGGCCTCTTCCAAGCCCCTGGAAAGATCCTAGCAATTTGTTGACCTGGAAGTCATATGTTTCAGTAAAATTTACAAAGAGTACGGAGTTTTACTACAATTGGTTAAATGATTCTCCTCAGGTGTGGGGTGATAGGGGTGGGAGGTAGATAGGGAGGCTGGAGTAAGGCAGGCAGTTTCAGAGATCTGGTTAAGGGGAGTTAAGTTTTGCAGACTAAGATATATTTATGTGGTTTGCAGCATATCCATGCATAGTGGCATTATTGATAACATGTCTTCACAGGCTAGACAGTAGCAGAATTAAAAAGCTGAACTTTTCTAAATACTCAATAATAAAAAAAATAAAATTTGACCTATCTTCCAAAAGTAATGACTGATATACCTTTATTCTCTCTATAGATAAGGTCATTTTTATTTGAAAAAGATGATTGAAGAATGAACACCAAAAAACAGACAAAAGGTATATAGAAATGGATTAGGCAATAAATTATGAATTTTTCTGGGTTTGTGATGTTTTTCAGTTCTTTAAAATTTGTAATTTGTTGTAATTTCTTATTCTAAATAAATGTTAATTTTAACATTTCATTTTGAATTCATAAGTTTACTATTATTTTTTTCTTAAAAACAACGTTTGAAATTAAATTTGAAGACCCACAAAACTTATTCAGATATCTTGATTGCCTGAATCTTTAAAACCTGGGTGTCTTTAATGTTGAGTCTGGGGAGTATTTGTAATGTAGAAATTGCCTCTGTGTGTGTTTTGTTTTGTTCTGTTTTGTTTTGTTTGAGTCTCATAGCACTAAAGAAAAAGAAGTGACTATGCTATTTAAATGGATAATGATACCCCACATTATGTTTTTATATTATAATTAACCTACTTTGATGAGATACTCAGGCTGTTTAAAAAATAATATGGTACCTAAAGATTATTAGTCACACCAAATTTTCTAGATTTTCTTTCATTTCTAAAGAACAGTGAAAAAAAATCTACCTGTAGTTAGTATATGTAAGTTCAAAAGAATGTATGTACATATTTTCTTCCGTCTGTTCTTGAAAAAAAATCTACAGGCAACCAATGAAAATCAGGTTGTGAATTAAAACTATCAAGCAAATCTTCAGAATTTCATTCCCCATGCCTATTTATCCTCAAATGCAGAAAAAATGAGTGGCAAGGATGTATCTTACTCCATAATAGAAACAATAGTAACAAATCATATGTATCTAGTTGATGCTGATAGCTTATTTTAACAAAATGCTAAAAGTACAATTCCTAATTCCCAAACTTTATTTTTAATTCTTTTAAATTAGTTAATGCTTTCTACACAAATAATTAAAAAATTATTTTTGATACTATGTTTGCTATTAGACATCCTTCCTGTTTAGGATAGTTCATTATTTCCAAAATTCCATATAGTATATCTACCAAGACTTACAAAAGTATGACAACACACAATAGAACAAATAAAACTGAGTAACAGAGGAATTTTCACTACTTATAAGGCCTAAATGTTGAAAATGTGAATTACGTTGAGAGTTAAAGCTGAAAAAATTTACCATTTGAAAATAAACTGACCCATTGGCCTGAAAGGTGTTTTCTTATCCATGTCCTTCTTTCTGACTTAGAGATCCAGGGCCTGTATGATGAGAAAATCGAGCAGCTTTCTCTACATCATATTGATTTCAATTATGAAACAAGAGGAATGCATCTTTTAATCATTTATCCCCCCTCACACTATCAGACTTTTTTTACTTCCTTATTCTTGTATTCCAAAACCTCAACCCAAGAAATCAATACCTAGGAGGAATAACTAGGTCACACCGCATCTCGGGAAATGCTGCGTACATAAGCAAAATTAAAAGAGAGGGAAAGAATGAAAGTACCACATCTCGTAGAATGTATTCTCTATTGTATGCTATCATTTTAGAATGTCATAAAGAAGCAAATAGAATGAGTGAGGAATACACTGCAAACCATGGAGCCATAGGAGGTGAATGTCTGTGCAACACTGAAAATGGGGAGAGGAGCTTTGGGAGTACGGACGATAGAAGGTCTGATCCAGGTGATCTGTGTGATTTGTACTCCTAAACATTTTAATTATACTTTAATGGAGACACGTTTCCATCTCTGCAGTGTTGCCTCCACCAATTGGACAGCAACGTGTCAGGAGAAGTTAGCAAATTTTCCATGTACCTCTGTTCCAGGCATCAGACACAGGACTGATTCCTTATTAATCGTGAATGTCCAGTTTTATTTACTGTGGACAGTTTAGGGAAGAGAAAAGCTCAGAAGCAATACTAAATATTCTGAAATCATGCAAGTAGAAATTTTCATGCACTAAATTAAAAGAATAAATAAAACCATTAATTACTATATAATAACTTGTACATGTTATATTCAAATGTATTGCTATCATCGAAAAATAATAATACTACATTATAATGACATAAACCCCCTGTTACTAAGTAACATTTTAATTTTAAATAAAATACTGCATTAATATTTTTTAAAAACTTGAAATAAATATGTGTCTATTAAAATTCTTAGCATGTGGTAAATGCTTATTAAATAATTCTTGAATAAAGAAAAGAAAGGAAGAAAGAAATGAAGGAAGGAAGGGAGGGTGATGGTGAGAGGAAAAAAACCAATCGAATAGGTTGAAGTTTAGTTAAGAGGCAATCAGGCTGAAAATACAGAAATTAACTCTACGGTCAGGATCAGATTCCAGTCTGAGATCAGTTTGGAAATACAGATATCCTCACCTGTACTGTACTTTACCTGTTCCATTTCTACTTGCTATTTTCTCCCTTATTCCAGCTTTATTTTAGTATTTCTTACCTTGACATACTAACTCGATACTGGTTCTGGCTTTGTTGATTTATTTTAGTACTAAAGAAGGTGAGCTCATGGAACTTATTTTATCTATAACCCAAATCCTCATTAGCAGTTTTAGTGATAGTAATAAAACCTCTCTGAATGAAAAGTCAGAAACTGAACCCTGGTATCATATTTTTTAGTCAAAAACTAAATGTTCAGTTATTTTTATTTCTTTTTTTAGAATTTATGCTATAGGTAGAGATGTTCATGAAAATAATAGCTAATATTTTTATTTTAAGAACTGAGTTGCTAAAAAGATTAAAATAATTATTGTGATAATTGTTAAGCTAGTAAGATGATTCAAAAGGATGATTTGTTGGGAGAGAAAAGCAAATTTTATTTTAGGTTGTACAGAATTTAATATTGGCTATTAAATTTTACTTATTATTGTCTAATTTAAAAGTGTTTGGGGTCTCAAACTGTACAAGATATTTCTAATTTAGTAAATAGAATATCAATACTTATTTTATTTATTTTTAACAATATTTGTTTTTTAATATTTTTTTAATTTTTCAATTATGGGTGGCATACAATATTATACAGTGTTATATTAGTTTCATGTGTACAACATGATGATTGGACACTTATAGAACTTACCTGATAAATCTAGTACCCATCCGACACCATATTTATTATAATATAATTGACTATATTTTAACATAATATTTGATTAAATGCAAGAACAGATAACAATATATCTTGAACACAGAATAGTGCTTTGTAAGTTGACAATAATTATTCTAGGTTTTTCCTTGCTGTTGTTTTATTGTTAATGAGTCAAACTTTTTACATTACAGAATAAAAATAACTCTGAAAATATGGAGACTTATGTTAAAACTGTGGCATACACACCTGTATCCAGATAGATAGATAGCTAGAGATTGAGACAGAGATAAATATACTGTATTTAAATAGTGTTCCACATTAAAAAATAATATCAATTGGACATACAAATTGTGAATAACTTTCTATTATGACCATATAAAGTCTATGCTCAGTCTTCTAAATTGATCTGTTTGACTATTTTTATGTCATTGTCAGACTGTCTTGATTATGGTAGCCTCATAGTAAGTCTTGAAATTTGATGAATACTCTAGCTTCATTTACCTTTAAATACAATTATATTAGCTGTTTCAACTCTTTTATTTTCCATATACATATTTTTATTTATTAATATATGATTTTGCATTACTTGCCAGTTTCTAAGTTGCCTGAAATTTGATTGGACTTTTGTTGGTTTTAGCGGAAGACTTCAAACAGAGCCTCTATCCAAATAAATGCCCTTTGTGATGGAAACTAAAAGGAATGGAACTTTCTAACTAGAGAGCACAAGAAACTACTCAATTAGAGAAGTAGAAGCATGTTAGAATTATGTGGGCTTTTCATTAACCGTAACTGATAATAGAGCCAGTTTTTGTGTAAGGTTAAGGTTGAGTACAAACCTGACTAATTTATAATCAATCGAAGAAACTTTTATTAGAAAATACTAACTTTCAACACGGTAGCGTAGTTTGTAAGTTTATTACAGCAACACTGTTGAAAAGATGACCCTTTCCATCATGAAGTTGCTGCCTACCATGTTTTAATAGCCTCCAATACCATTACATGTATTGGCAAATGCTTAAAATGTTTTTAGAAAATGGAAGCTTTCCCAATTCTACAAGCAAAATTTACCACAAAATAGATATATTATTAACAGTTTGCTTAGTGTGACTATTGATTAAAACATTTTACAGTCTTTTTTTATCGTTTTTTTCTAGTAGTGACAATTCATGAAACAGAGAGTATCCCCACATCTACTTTTTGCAAAAATAAAAAAAAATTAATAATAGAATTATAAAAATGTTATTTATTTACCATAAGCTAAGAATTTGGGTTGTAATTATAAGTACTTTTAAAGCTATATTGTGCTTATATCTTCAATGTAATCACATATTCATTTTCTGCATTTATTCAAATGTCCAAGTAATTGTTCCAAAACAAGATAATTTAATAATAGAATAAAATGGCAAAATCAGAATTATATTGCGCTAGTGGTAAGGAATGGGTGATTATAATTAGCTTTACCAAGTGTTAAAAATCTACACCAAATACACTAGAGTAATGCTACATTATAAAATAAGTGGTTAAAACTTAGATACTAACAATTTTAGTGTTCAAAGCTTTTATCAATTGTTTATTGATGGACAAGGAGACAGTGCAATATATTTAAAATTTGTGTATTAGTATTATAAATTCTTCTTCCTGAGAAAATATATTGTGGGATAAAATACAAAACGGTTTGATATTTGTCTGTATTAAAGACATCACTAAGTTGCATATTCATTTAGTAGATGTTAACTAGACTCCGATACATTAAAAGCCTATCCAATCAACTCATAGCATATTACTTTTTCTGAAAGTTAATATTAGATACTGGATTTTGATTGATTTAATGATATGCAGTAGTCTCATCTTAAAACCTCTGATCATCCACTTATGAAAATTGAACAGACCTATAAAATACACAACGTTGTCCGGTTGTTTGAAAGACTGAACCTTATTCTGTTACTTAATCGATATTATTTTCTCTTCTTCTATAAGGAATTACATTACTGACTTATCAAAGTAAAATGAGCTTACATTAACAAGATGCAGCTGCTGTTAGAAAGCATTGTTAGTCTTGGTAGAGTGATACATTTACATTACTATCAGGACATGATATAGTAATGCAAAATTTTAAAAAGTCTAACTTTCATTTTATGATCTATATTACATAAAGATAAATTAATGTCAAGGAACATTGATTACATCTGTGCTGATATTAGAATTCTATATTATTCACTTTCTTGAATACTTAGACAGAGTGCACAATACTGGGTCATTTGAACTTATTGTCTTATGATGTGGAACAATAATGATTCCAGAGTTTCTGAGCTATGAAAGGTTGTTTTCTCCTATACTTAATGATTCCAGGCTGTTTTCCAGATAGTGGCAATTTGGGGTGTTGCTCGCTTGCTTGCTCGCTCGCTCGCTCGTTCACTCGCTCTCTCTCTCTCTCCCTCCCTCCCTCCCTCCCTCCTTCTCTCTCTCTTCTCTCTCTCTCTCTTCTCTCTCTCTCTCTCTCTCTCTCTTTCTTTCTTCTTTCTTTCTTTCTTTCTTTCTCTTCTCAGTATAATCATATTGATGAGCTTTCATCCTTTTTCTCATTGCTTCCATTCTATCAAGAACTTAAGGTTGACAGAAAATAATAAAACCACACTTTTAATGAACTTCAAATACTTGTCAGTTGTGAATGGCTGTATTCTTCACTCATGAAATAAACTGCATGAACTTTGAAAAAATGGCACTGTTTTAGATGTTGCGGAAGTATCATTTACTATGGTTCGTTACGTACTGTATTTACATGCGTGTTGTAGACGTTTGATACTGTCAGGATTCTGTCCACCAAAAAAATCACTCGCTATTTTGTTTCATCAATCTGTGCATTCATTCAGAAGGTAAAACTATAAGAAACTGAAATATATCACAGTAATTTAAATTATTTTAAAATATTTTCCTTTTGTGCTTAATATCCACTTTGTTTAGTGTTGCAGTTTGTTAATTTTAACCAATAACAGGGGTATACAAAAGTGGATTTCCAAGTCAAGACTTGAAAGACTCCACAAGATCATATATAATACAAGATAAGTGGATAACATTGTAACAGCCATGTGCATCAGTATGAAAATAACATTAGTTTCACATTTTCTAACCTTGCAGACTTTAATATAAAGTTAAATGATTTAAAAATACGAAAATATTTCCATGCATGTAAGTAACTTTATGGAAAACATCAATGTGCGCGCGCGCGCGCGCGCGCGCGCACACACACACACACAACACACACACACACACACACACAAGACAAAACATTATTGTAGGACCAGAGGAAAGAAATAATTTTATTTTATTATTTTTGGAAAGAATTTGTTCTTTAAGATACCCGTCTCCCCCCAACTGAGCTATATGAGATTTAGGCATTCCAAGTGTCTTATTCACAGTTTTATCTTCAGTGCCTAGAACAGTGACTTGTGGCACACAGTAGATGCTAAACAAACATATTTAAATGAATGAATGATGAACTAATAAAAGGCGATTGTATTTGTGGTAGCTCTAACATAACTATAGCTTCTCAGTCACAGGAAGCTGGATCAAGATCAACTTCTTAAATTGACCTTTAAATATCCACAGAATTCTTCTGTCTCTTACTAGGCATGTTTCTTTGGGCAAGTTAGGTGCTTCATTTTCTTCCTCTGTGTATCTGGAAAATTGTGTCACTAGAAATACCTACCTTATTCTGAAGAAAAAAAAAATTATATAGAATACAGCAAATAGTGCTTGGCTAAAATGAGTGCTTAATAAATAATATAAATTATCTATTACTTTATTGAATACATGAGCCAAACTTATTAAACTTAAGTAATCTATGAGGGAGTTCTAAATAAGGTTTTTATGTCCATGGGCATTAAAATAAAAGTTATTTCTACTATTTGTGTTTATTTACTCATTAATTAATGTCCTGACTATCTAAAAGTAATCATTACCCTTGATGACTAAATATAAACTGTAATATTATAATTTAGAATGGCTTTGAAATTTGTCAAGATTTGTTCAAGGTTAAAAAGTGGTTGTTCATGCCATCAATAAAATGTTTTTGAGCATTTAGGGATACCCCATAATGTTAGAGGTTATATCTCACATCACAGCATATTCTCTAGGGAGATTTGAGACAAAAATACACTGAGTGCTCTATTCACAGATATGTGTGTCTTGTTGTGGATTGTGACTCTCTGTAGGAAAGGGGAGTCTATGCCTAATTTATACAAAGGCACCACGTTGAGTAACAGCACCTGTGTGAATCCAAAACTAAATCTACATATATTTGACTATAAATTATATATTCATACTCTATATTAATATGAATGTGAAACATCAACATTTTTTTTATATTTTTATTTTGAATAATATGTCTGAATATGAGCAGAATCTCTTTTTTCCCCCTCTAGTGCCTCAATGATTTTCCTTAAACACATCATTTTAGAGACTACTGATTTAAAGTCTAATTCATCAAAAAGCCATTTATTAATGGTGGCACTGATGATGAAAGGTAAATAAAATCCAGTTTTTATCTTACCAGTATTACAGCATGATACTAGAAGAAGCATTTAAAGCCCCTTTTAAAATTGCTTGATAATCACTGCAGTAGAGTTAGCATAAGAAAAGAGGAAGTATTCAACTCAAACCAGGACAGATGTCACAACACTTGGCTTCACATATCCATGTTCTCATCATTGTGCAATTTATTGGTGACGCACTGATGAATTAAGCCACTGTGTCTTTCCCATACACTAATAGTCTATAGGGTTGACTATTAGGGGTGGTGTAGGGGAGATACACATATAGTCACAATATTAATTAGAGGGAAGAAGGATAGAAACAGATCCAGAATAAATATATTCATCTAAACCTGGGTTACAATACATTTCAGAAGCTTTTATGTAGAAGAGGTAGAACTTAATTCATAATCTGACTCCAAATTGACAATTTTAACTTCTATGTTTCCAGGCACCCATGTCAAAACAAAAAGCATTGATAAAACAATATGCAGTTATAGATTCACCCACAGTGAACCTATAGATGAGAACTACAATAAGCTAAGGACAGAAACTAAGGAACTCCAATTTCCATCACATATAAAAAAAGCAAAATCTTAGAAGAAATAAATAAAAGGACTATCCAGAAAGGTGTGAAGGAAGCTAAGACGATTGTAAAAAAAATAAATATAATAAGGGAGTAGAAAATATCCAAAAAGTGTAAGAGCCAAGAAGTGCAATAAGTCAAATATAAATTATATATTATTAATTATAAAAAATTATGTATTATTAATTTGGGTTTGGCAGTTGAGAGGTCATTAGAAAGAATTACATTTAGTTCACTGAATTTGGTTTTGACTTACTTGTTTGTTACTTAATTTATGCTTATAGTCTGAAGGGCAAGAGGAAGAGAGAGAATAAAGACATTAAAGAAAGAATTAAAAATTAACTTAGGACAACTTGTAAAGATAGATGAATGGAGTTCAAACACGAAGCATGTGTTGGCTGTGAACAAATAAGACACCACTTCATTTGAAGCTGGTCAAAGAGTTAAAGATTTATAAAGGGATTAGATACATTTATAAGTCACTAGGATGGTCAGCTGCAGCTATTAATCTGATGGACCCTATTTTGCAATGTAGAAGGACAAATCTTTTATTAAGAGAGTAAAAAAATTTCAAGTAAAGAGTTTGAAGATATAAGGACTATTTTGTCTTAGGAGCTGAAGAAGATATGCAGGCTCAAGGTCTTGCTAGGGAAGATTGTCCATCTGGAAACCAAGAGTCATTAATTGTGATATGCAGCATTACAATAACATTGAAGAAACATTGTTTCATCCATAATCTTATCAAAACTGTTTACATTTTAGACTAGAAAATGAAGAATGAGGCTGTGGAGGGGTTTGCAGATACAGTCTCACAAAATTAAATTTTGTCTCCATGAACCATAGTCTTATTTTTTCCTCTAAGTGTCCTAAAATTGAGGCTTATGGTCTTTATGTTCAATTTTGTTTAAAATTGACACATATTCTGCATAAACCATACAACACATTAGTTGAGTTGTATGATTTTATGCCTGAAAATAGAACTACTTTGGTGTTTAATGTCACATTTTTGTGATCTATAATCAGTTATAAGGAATGGTACAGATATAGTTTTCAGATCTGATCAAAAGATAAGTTAAGACCTTAATTCTTTATTTCTCTTCTTTGAAAACATTTCCTATAACATATGTGTGTGCTACATGTGGTTGAGTTGGCTCTGACTCCTGGCAACCCTATGAATGAATATTAACATATGATTGTGCCAAATTTAATTACATTATCCAAAAATTGTATAAAATTCTAAGATAAATCCAATTACATCTATTATTATTCATCAATTCACTATAGTTTGATGCATTAGAGGATCTAGGGGAGGATGATAACACCCAAGCAACTTGGTTTCCAATTCTCTTAAAGCATAAATTATACTATTTTATGTCATTAAATACTGACTGCAATTGGATCTCTAGTCCTCATACAACTGAAACAATGTTGAGGATGTCCCTTTATATAGTTGCTTTAGAATTTCTAATATTGGTAGCTGTTTTTTGTGGTTGTGGTTAAATTCTGTGGGTGTTATGAGGAATTATAAAAAAAAAATTGTGGTGTGCAGTGTATAAAGATGCAATGATCTAAGCAAGTAGACTAGAAGAAAAAAAAATTGTGTTATCCTGACCATAGTATAAGCTTTTTGTTTTTATCAGAAATAATGGATTTAGCCATTGCATTTATATTATCTGTTTTTTTTTTTATTTAACTATTTGATTTTTGGGTTTTACTGTTTTTAGCCATCAATTCTCTCAAACAAAGCCAAGTAATGCTTTTAATTGTCTTTCCGTTCTCTACAGCAAGTTTTTCTCATTTTAATTGTGTATATAACTACTGACATTTTGATGTAGGATTGCAGGAAACAAAAGAGTGAGCCATTATCACATTAATGAATTAGTTTTATTTAACCAAAAAATAGAAAGTCCTACATTATGTTATTCTTTATTTGATTCTTTGGCATTTTAGACATTCATCTTAATGAGAAAGTATCTATTTCCAAAATAATTTTATAACCTAATAGAGCTCTTTAATCCTAGTAAACATTATTTATAGTAGTTTTTTCTAAAACTTTATCAGGTTTTATTTTAATTTTAGCTTTGTTTTAGCTTTGCATCATTGGATTTTCCTGCAAAGCAGTATTTTTATCCACTGTTTTATCAACTTTTACTACATAGCTTCTGTTTTTTTCTTACCAATAATATTGAGGAAAGAAAATAAATCAGAAAAAGAAATATTTTTTGTTTTATGCCCTTCTTCATTATCTAGAAAGCTAAGATATTTACTAATATTAATTGTATTGATAAGCTAGTTCTAATTTTATTTTTATTTTTTCTATTTATTTTTAATTCTTTAATGTCACCACATATTTACCCCTTTAACCCAATCTACCTCCCTTCTAGTTCTAATTTTATAAACACTAGGTATTTTTCTCTATAGGTTATATTTCTAATGTGAAATAAGAGTTCAAAGAGAGTATTTTCCAGGAATTTTAGAGAATCTCAAAGTAAATGCTAATTACATTTGTATAATCTTTACAAATGTTAGAAAATTTAAGGATAAAATAAATCTAAGAAGAGAACAAATATGCTAAAACCATTCAAATCAGAGTATTAAACTAGAAAGAGTAAAATCCTATTAGCATAATCTTGTTAAAGTATCACCTAATTTTATTGATCATATATCCAAATTATATTTCACTCAGTGAAGACAAAAAAAATATGTTAATACCACTAATGTAGTAAGTAATAAAAAAACATTTTGAACATAGGCGTTCCTTTTTCTAAAATGAAATTGTTAGGAAGATTAAATTCTGTTAAAATTTCTTTTTTATGGAGATATCATTAATATCAAAGATGCACTCATTAATTAACAAATATTTGCTGAGTACCCCCTTTCATTTATTACTTTTTGGATAGATGAGATGCCTAGATGCAGCCTTGAGATGGCCCACAACGATTTCTGCCTTCTGGTGTTCATGCCCTTGTGTAATCCCTTTCTCTTGAATGTGGGTCGGACATAGTGACTTCTCACAAACAGAATAGTGCAGAAGCCATGGGATACCACTTCCAAGATTAAATTACAAAGACATTCTGATTTTTATCTTGGGCACCATCTTTTGATTATTTTTTTTAGAGCCCTCACTCTTGGGTTAGCCAGCTGCTATATTGTGGACTGCTGTATGGAAAGGCTCACTTGGCAAGGACCTGATGTCTATAGTCAATCAGATCAGTGAGGACCACCAACATGCTGTTAGGATGCAGATCCTTTGACAACTGAGGCTTCAATTGATAGTGACTGCAGCCCCAGAGAATACCTTGACTGCAGCTGATGAGAGACCCTGAGATCTGAGCTGAGCCTGAGGTCCCCGGCTAAACTAAATTCAGTTTCTTAACAGACAGATACAGTGAGATAATAAATGTTTGTTATTGAAAACACTAAATTTGAGGTGAATTTTTTATGCAACAATGGAAAACTAATACATAAGGCATAATCTTAATAATAAATATTTTAATTTGACATTACAGTCTAAAAACTGATGATATGAAATGGGCAGATTAATGCAGAGGAGACAGGATTATAGTCGAGTCTTAGCAACTAAATCTTTAATATAGTTTTCACCTTCATAGTTAGTAGATTACTTATTTGTTCCTAAAGTTGATAAAAGGATTTCATATATTATTTTAAACTTCATCTTGTGCATATTATTATGCCATTAATAATAATGACCACTTTCTATTAACCACTGGGATATGCTACTATTTACATAGAGTTCATGTTAGAACTCTTCAGAAGACCGATGTGTCTTTTGTGATTTACAGATTTGCCTTCTCCCTAGCTATGGTGATTAGTTCACCCAGTTTGGACCAATATGAACCATGTTAAAAAAACCCTCTTAATGATGAAGAGAATCAATTTCTTCCCTCTACCTCAATCTCTCTTTACCTCAATCTCTCTCTCTCTCTCTCTCTTCTCTCTCTCTCTCTCTCTTTCTCTTATTTTCTGTAGTCTTGAATCCAAAGTATGTAGGCTAGAGCTATTTGCAGCGTTCTTATCTACATGAGACTAGAATGAAGCTAACACAGGGAAGAGAGCAGAGCTGATAGAAGAAGAGAAATGAAATCCGTCCTTGGTGTTCTTGTAGTGTCAGAAGCCAGCTCAGATCCTAGAATTTTCAACCAAGTAAGCCAAGAGACTTCCACTCTGCTTCTATTTCTTTTTTTATTTAGTTGTTTACATTTCATTCACTCCAATCATCCAATCAGGCATTCATTTATTCAACAGAATTTGCGTGCAGTGCTTGTTCTTTGCAAGTATCCATACTCTTTGCAAGTATCTTAATTGTCATGGGAATTAAAATGTACAAAACTAAGCACCCATACTCAAACAACTTAAGATCTGATAGGGAAAGAAGATGTGCTGCAAGTATTTCTGATATCAGAAAGTATGCAATAAATAACATATATTTTCTTCTTTATTTCTAATGTTTTTAGTTTTAGCTATAACCCTTACTACTGCAAACTACCTGCCCCCCTCACTAAATTCCACTATAACCTCTCTTGCATCATGTCCTACCACTCTGCCCTTGGCTGGCTCCACTCCAGTCTTCCTGAAAGATGCCCATCATACCACAGGCTTGAGGTCTTTGCAACTGACCATCCCTCAGTCAGGAGTATGCCCCATCCCTGTCCCCCACATAGATCCACAGGAATCACACACTCAAATCCTTCAGGGTTTTTTTTTCCCCCTCAAATGTCACATTTAAATGAGTTTTTACTTGACCCCTTTCAAAACTGAATATCCTCTCATACACACTATCTACCCCTTGTCCTTGGCTTCTACTCCATTGCACCTACCGTCATTTAACTATATTTTTTAGTCTATATTCACTCTGTACTTTGATTCTGTCAGTTGTTGCTCATTAGAAAATAAGCTCCATGAGAGCAGAGATTAGTAGATGAGAAAAATCTAGGTTTAGAAACAGTAAAAACTCAACTCTAATTTATGCAACAAGTATGTAACACATAAAAAATGTTTATTCAAAATTCTCTGCTCTCATTTCTACTTCTCTATATTTTATTTTAATATAGGATGACCAGATGAGCAAAATGTCATCTTAGAAAGGGTAGCTTCGGGAATAAGAACCATTGAGTTCCATAGCTATCTGTGAATTGTTCTAGAATATAATCCACAACTCTATTCATACTGCAGTCCTACCGATGAAGTTTTGTTCAAGACTGGATGAGATCTTATGCTGTAATATCACACTGGAATCACCTCCAATTCTCATCCTGTCTGCACCCTTATATTCTTGCTGGTTTCCTCTTTGAATACATTGAGTAGCAGTAGAGAAATTTAAAATCGTATCTGTTATGAATTTAATTTCACAATGATTCACACTTTTTTCTTCTCTGACTCACTGCTTTTGTTTTTTAAGTCAGATTTACCAAGATAGAACTTACATACATTAAAATTTATTAAAATTCAGTTTTTTTGGTGTGTTCTCCAATTAGTTTTGATAAACGTTTATAATCTTCTAATCATCATTACAATGCAGATATAGAATATTTCTATCATCACCCCCGTCCCCCGCAAATCCTCTCCTTTGTTGTCAATCTTCTGCTTTTACCCTTAGCCCTGGGAAATAATGATCTAATTTTGTCACTATAGTTTTAATATTTCTATGTTACATAAGTGAAAAAGCCCTTTGAGTTTGATTTTTTTCAGTTAGCATAGTGCTTTGGAGATTCATTTTATTAAATATAGTAACAGTTTGTTCTTCTGTATTTTTGAGTAATATTCCATTATGTGTATATATAATGATTTGTTTAACTGTTCTTCAGCTGATGGACATGAGTTATTTCCAGTTTTAGGTATTATGAATAAAGGTGCAATTAACATTCATGCATAGGTGTTTGTGTAGAAATACGGTTTCTTTCTCTTTGACAAATAGTTGTGAGTTATATTGCAAGATTATTTAGTAAGTATATGTCTTACTTTATAAAAAGCTGCTGAACTATTTTCCAAAGTATCTGTACAATGTTGTATTTTCACCAGCAATGTATGAGAGTCTCAGTTATTCTTCACCTTCACTAGTACGTGTGTTGTCTACTTTTCTTTTTTTTTTAAATTTTAGTCATTCCAGTAGATTCGTAGTAGAATTTGGTTTTAATTTGCATTTCCCTAATGATTAGTGAGGTTGGGAATGAGCTTATATGACATCAGTATTTCATCTTCAGTGAAGTGACTTTTCAAATCTTTTGTCCCTTTTTTAAGTTGGAATTTATTTTTTCTGAGGGGTTTTTTATTCCAAGATTTTACTTTTTATGTATATTAAATACAAGTATTTTATCAAATATGTGTCATGCATACTATATCAGCATATGATGTAGCTTTTTTTTTTTTAAAAAATAGTATCTTTCAAAGAGAACTTTAAAATTTTTTGTTAAGTTAAATTCATCAATTTTTTGGCAGTTTATGATTTTTATGCTCTAAGAAAACTTTGCTTAACCCAATGTCACTAGAAATTTCTCTTATGTTTCTCCCAGAAGTTTTGTTGTATTAGGTTTTAGGTTCATAATATATTTCAAGTTAGCTTTTGGGGAGGGCACATACATATCCAATTTTCTCAGCATCATTTTTCCTAAAGACTATTCTCTCTCCATTATCTAGGTATCTTTACTGAAAATTAATTAATCATTTTGTGTTTAGGTTTATTTCTAAATGCTCTCTTTGGTCCCATTCATCTATATGTCTATCCTGTCACGTGTCTTGTGTCTTGATTACTATAGCCTTATAGTATATTTTAAAATAAAATAGTATGAGTCCTTTCATTTTTTGAATATTCTAGATTCTTTGCTTTTTCATATACATTTTAGGTACAGTATGCCAACTTTTACAAAAAGTTTCTTGGATTTTTATTTGGATTTGGAGATCAATTTGGGTGGAATTGGCATCTTAACAGTAATAATTCTTCTAATCCATGAACATGTTATATCTTTCAATTTAGTTGTATTTCTTAATTTTCTCTTCTAAATGTTTTGTACTTTTTAGTATAAATATTACAAAGATTTTGCTAATTTATCACAAATTAATTTTGAGTGCTATTATAAGAGACATTTAACTGCTCAGAGCTCCCATGCCTCTGGTCCATAGGAAATTTAACCTGAGCATTATAATAATTTATCTCTTTAGTTGAGAAAAATACTAGGAGTTTGTCCTCAGTCCAGACATTAGGAGGAAGAATTTGGTTACAGCTGATTTACTTAATCTTCTAACACACATGATCCACTGAAGTAGGTAGATCCACTGTGCTAATGTTAAGTATATACATTTCATTTTTCCAAAACTGGGAACTCTACATTCATAGTATAGTCCCTCTGGTTGCACCAATAAACCTAAAATATAGCCAGTTCTCCAAGAGTCTGCATGGAAAACTATGCAAATTTCCAGTAAGAATAGATCCCTTTCAATAGACTCAGGGCAAACTTTTCATAACTCTTGCCTTCCTGCCTGCTTATTTCTCTGCATCCTTCTCCTGTTCTTGTTCATTCCATCTCTTGAAAATAAAAAGTATGTGTGTGTGTCTGTGTTTGTGCCTGTGACACAAATATAAATGCATGGATGTCTTTTCTGAGTACTGAAATATTTTACGTGTGGGAGAACTAGAGTTTTTGGATTTTTTCTTATTTGCAATTAAAGTTTAAATTTTAAAAAATAATAATTCATTTGGATAGTTGATGGTGAGAAAGAGTAAGCAAAGAAATAAAATTCATTGCAAAAGACAGGAAAAGAAAAACAGAAGAAAGATAGAAAAATAAAAAAATACATCTTTTCATTCTGTTGACTCATACATCAGCTGTTCCCACCTGATTTGGGAATAGCAAGTGTCATGGTACTTAATCTGTATTGTTTTCTAATGAACACCCTTGGACAGTTATTTTATCTTAGTAACTTGAAATTAAAATGTGCATAGTTCATATGAAAATGTTGTCTTTTTTTTTTTTAATTTGAACTATGTAGAGTGTTCATACATTAACACTGTAAATCTATCAGACATCAGTGTTCTTCATTACTGCACGGGTTCCTCTTTACTTACTAGTACAACCTTTAAGGGCAATTCTATTCTGACATTGTGACTTAACAGTCAAGGTAAATTCAACAAGAATAGTGAGATTCTGACTACCTGAAAACAGTTTTGCTAATTGGAAAAAGAGAGACTTTACCTTCTCAAATAGAGGCTATCTTTCACATTGTAGGGACAGGTGGCTGGAGCAGAAAAGAGAAATCTCTCTTGTCTGTAGTTATTCCCCACTGGATACAAGCGAGAGTTCTTATTTTTAATGGCTTTAAGGGGAACTCTGATCATTAACCAGGTTTGAGAACTCTCTGCAGAAGCCCCATTATTCTTCTCATGTTAACAATCTTGTAATATATTCACTTGTGTATTTTTATTCAAAGAAAAAGAAAATTATATAAACAAACATGTGTTAATGCAACATTACGTGAAAATATGCTCATAGTTCTTTGGATTCTAAATACAGACAATCCAGAATGAATATTCATAATATAGTTAACTGGGTTGCATATTCTTATTTGCACTAAAAATTAACAATAAATAAAATAGCCTTGCATACAAATTCTTTTGACTATGTGCTTTCAATATCTTATTGCTTTCTAGACTTATTTAGCTCCATTTTATATTCCTTTTTGCATAGGAGTAAAAATCAGCCACAGTATTATAAATACCTGTTAGAGATATAATCCATTATTCCACATCATGAAGAAGAAGAAAACAGATCACAAACTAAAAAAAAAAATGCACCAGTGGACATGAATACATCAGGAAAAGGGAGTTTTCTTCTGACTGCAAAATGTATAAAATCAATGTTATTTTCTCAAAACTAAGATATTCAAAATGTTTTAATTTTGATGCATAATAAAAATGAAGGTCAAGATGACCAAAGACTAATCAAAAAAACTTCTTTGCTACTAAGTAGACTAAAAATTAAGAACTAGTTAGTCTTAATCTTTTATAATTAATACCAAAGTAGTTGAAACACAAATTTTCTTTTAATGATTTATTTTTATAATTCAAGGACTTCAACCTTAGGACTATCTTTTTGAGTCAGAGAAAAAAAATTTGATTAGATAACTTTTTAAATGATTTTCTTCTATTGTCTTATATTAAATTTGTTAAGATTATTCTAAACTTTTTATAAGAGGTGGTTTCAAATAGACTACATTTCACTTGGTATTTCATATTTATGCTTTGTGATTCTGTTTGTATATTTTTAATGGCCTTCTTGCAACTAAGACAAGTCCTACCCCAGCTGGTTTAATATGCACGATTGCAATTTAGAAATGTCATCCAGATTAACAAACTACAATCTATTACTGCCACCTATGGTAAGTATTAAATGAGCAAAGTTTTTTAAATGCCTTCAGGAATCACATAATTAACACTTTACTGGACAGAGTAACATGACTGAAAATAGGCTGTAATGATGTTATATATTTCAATAGTACAACACACATTGTTACTGAATTTTAGCATATCACATTTTCCTTTCAAAACAATTACTGTTTTTCTAAATGGATGTCAGATGATTTCAGGTTGAAATTCTATAAAAAAGTTAGAGATTTAAATAAATATACTGAACTTTAGAACTTATAATGATGGCTTTGCTCGGGTTTGACTAAAATAATTTTTTTTTTGGCCATGATCTTTGATTTTGGTGTTTAATTTAGATGTGTTCAATTTTTACTTAAACAATAGATTTTAAACTGCTTGATTTTTCTATCTTCTAGCTTAAAGACTACTAGCATTTTCAGCTTGGGAAAACGTTGATTTTTTTTTTTTCTGTTTTCACCATCTAAATTACTTTTATGGAAAATCTTAAAATGCAAAAGGAAAGCAAAACAGAAAAAAAACAAAGACTATTAGATGGCCAATATGGTAATTTAGACAAAGGTTTGATTCAGGTATAAACAGAAAAAAACAAGGCTATTAGATGGCCAATATGGTAATTTAGACAAAGGTTTGATTTGGATATAAAACCTTAAGGATGACAGATGATCTACAAATTATTTTTCCTTAGACATTTCATAATGTGGGACCATATTCAGACCTAACTATCCTGCCTAACTTTGATAAAATTAACACAAATTTTAACCATTAGAAAAAAAGTCAGCTAAAAATAAACAAATTTTCAAGAAATATATATATATATTTGCCAAAGATGTAGTTGTAGCCCCCTAAATTCCCAGATGAATAAATTATAGGACAAACTTTAGCAGTTCTACAGGACTACTGTCAGTAGTGATACGTTGAATAACTTCCATTACTAGCTTTTGGATCCCGGCCTACCAGGTCCTGGATGAAACTTGCTTTTTACTTTCCCAACATTCTGGAACATTCTTATCTGTACCCAGTACTCTCTATCTGCTCTCTTGTCATTTCAATGTTCCCAGGGCAAGATATCACCTAGAATGTTCCTGCACTACATAGTTCTCATTTCAAAATCATTCTTCCTTCTTTCTACTTCCCTTTAAAATTGAAATGCTAGTTTTTGAAAAAATCCATTCCCTCTTAGGTGGTAATACTATCCACCTAAAAGTGCATGTTCCATGTACTTTTCCCTTACCGTATCTCACTGATTCTAAAACGCACATTTTTTTTTCATTTAACAGTTTCTGAATTTATATCTTACATTTGATGTGTTAAATCGATGTGGTAATGTTTTGTTTCACTCCTCAAATGATGTTACTATATCAATTGTGCTTTTTCAATGGTGTTATAGAATAAAAGAAATACAGTAATTGTTCCCAGCTTTATGCCTCTTAGAGCATATTCCCTAAGTATTATCTGTGTAACATTGGTGGTATATGAGTGATTCTGGATGAGACATCAGTAAATGTGTTATTTTATGTTAATAGTTATGTGTATGTATTTTAATGTATGGTAGGAAAATAATATACAAACTTAAAATCTATGACTCGACATATATTTTGCTTAGGATTAAACTAAGTTAAATAAAATGAGGCAATTAAAATTCGATTCAAGAAAAACCCAAAGTAAATAATATTGCAGATACTACAGATGGAACAGAAAAATCATCTGTCTCATAAAGACAATGAATGTGTCTTATTCATCTTTGCATGCCCAGGGCTTTATAATTAACACATGCTTATTGCATTTCTTTGAATACTGAATATTTTGTCTCATCGAAGGTAGAATATGTGATTAAAAATTTACTCCACAGAGTGAAATGTTCATTCTATGAAAATAGTTTCAGAAACAGATATATTTTAAAAAGAGGAGTTTAACATTTTAAATGACTTTTATTTGTAGATAGAATAGATTCGTGATACATAAGTATACGGAGGGCATTAACTATTTTGACTACCACCAGCTTTGTGCATTTACCTTTCTGTATAATTGAAGACAGAAGTCATTCACGTTGCACTTCTGTAGAATGAAATGACTGCTCACCCTATGAAAAGGCCTGAGGAATAGACTAAAACAAAAGTTTCCAAATAATTATATTTCGTAAATGCCTTTTCAACTATATTATATGCAGAGTAGAATGTGGTTTAATACTTGGGTTGTTTGTTTGGGTGATGGGTTTGTACTTTCTTCTTAACTTTGGCATTTGCCCTTCCTCATTCTGTATACAGGTTTGAATGCTAAGCAGTTGAACACTAAGAGGATAATGTTATGGGTCAACATTTTTACCTATCCTTTTGGAAAACTTGACTAAAGATTATATTAATTATATTTCATCATTATATTATATTATACTATATTATATTATATTACATTATACTACATTTATTTCAGTTCTGGAAATGCACCATGAATCTTCAGGTTTTTTAGAGTATAGAGACCAAAATCTCAGAGCTGGGTGTAAGAAAGGGATTTATATTATACCACTATAGTGAGAAATTAATGTGAAGCAGTAAAATACACACTAGACTGGAAGTCAGTATCCTGTGCTTATTTATGCCATTATTGTTTTATTCTAATTTGTTCATCCTTTCTTTGTACTTCAGTTCTTCTCTGTTATAAAATAGGGGTTTGATGTAGATGATTTCCAAGTCTCCTTCCATTTTGAAGTTGAGTGTGAATGTGTGTATATGTGTGTGTTTTCATTACAAAGTTGTTACAATTAGCAGAAAGCAAAAATATGTGAAACATCTTCCCCTTTAGATAAATCCTTTAAAGTAAACTTTCAGGTAAAATTTGCAAATGAATCTAGATTACAGCCAACTGCCTCCACCCCATTCCCAGTGACAAATACAAGATAGCTGCTAAATTTAACATGCCTTTACTGGAACACCGGTGCCTCCTGCACAATAACAAGCAATGTGCTGCCAACCCGCAGGATGTACTCAATTTCTGAATTGCTGCTCAGCAGCCCTGCTGATCCTTAATCCTTGTGAATTCAGTATTGACATGTGGCCAAGACTTTCAGAGGATTCATTTTTAAAGGAAAAAAAGGAACAAGAGGAAAGAAAAAGCTCAAAGAAACATATTAAGATACATCCTGTGAGGCAAACATTTTGAGATGGGGAAAAAAATGACTCAATAAATAAATATAATGACAGTCAGTCCTTGACATACAGATGGTTTGTGTTTAAAAAGTTTATTTGCAGACCAATTGTTAAGAACACACTTCTCCATGGAAATGGTGTTTTACTTATCAGTTGTGTTCTCAGAGTAGGCTGTACAATCTATTTGTTCATGAATTTCTCTGATGTATATAATATACAAATAATATTGAATCCATCATTTACACCAATGTCTGCTGTCAGTCTGATTCATTCATTGATTCATTCACTCAGTCATTTACTGAGCACCTAATATGTTACTGGTGGGGATCAATTGGCTAACAAGATAGTCTTAGAGGGTTAAAAGACTAGGGCCCAAAACTCATTTTTGTCTATGTGTCTCAGATATCTTGAATTTGTGTGAAGCATAGTCATTTTTGGCTAGAATAAGACTAATTCTTTCTTTACATGCAACTTAATTTTTTTACCTATTTTCTGGTCTCACTTGTGATCATGTAGCAGGAGCCATCATCCCTAGAACCTATTTGCTTTTTATCAGAAGTTGCCAACATCCTGCAGCAGACAGAATTCGTTTCAAGGACTCCCATTAGATCTCCCTCTAAGTTTCTGTTGACAGGCTTTAAACCCAGTAAATAATCAAGTCATCTGTGCTTGACCTACTTTCTCTGCATATTTCTCAAACTTTCTTCTGGTGACTGAGACCCCTTCTATCTCCACTTCTCAACTCCCATCATGAAAGTGACCTTTTAAAGTATTTTTGCAACTCTTTTAAAATAGAATCACGTTCTGCACATACAAAAGCAATACAAGCAATATAAACAGACATTTGCTGAAGCACAGAGCTATTTGCTCAAAAGTCTCAAAAAAAAAAAAAATAGGAGTATGGCTGCATGGATGGCCTGGGCTTCTGCCAAGGTGACTCCCAATAAGTCCTGGCTCCTTATCATTGTCATTCATTCATCAAGAAGGACACAGGAAGGAGCCTGCAATATTTCTCGTTTCAATTTTTCTCTTTCTCTCTCCTAGTCTGGCTTGTTTCTGGTGCCGAGAATAATCTTGGATCTTTCCTCTTATTCTGTAATCCCAGAATTGCCCATTTTTCAATAGTCAGGGGGCTTTTCTGTCACAATAAAAGAGAAATAAATGGGAGGTTAAAGGTCGTTACTTGTTTTTTTCTCATTTTTTCTTACTTAAACTGTGTAGAGGAAGACAAAGGCACAGATTGGGAATAACAATGGCATTAGGGTTTACAAAGAAAAAAATAAGATGTAGTTTTTCATTTTAGATGAAATATAGACTCAAGGGACATGCCAAGGTAAGGCTCAGGGAATAATTGTGCTACAAAGACTCTTGTTTTAGCTTATTTGCAATGCTTGCATTCTCCATCAACTAAAATTAAAATCAATGTATATGTAATAAAATCAATCTCAATGATACCTCAGTGTTCAAGAGCTACTTCCACTTTTATTATGTTATTTTTATTCTTACTGTGCCTCTGATAAATGTTCAAGGTGTGTACTATCAGCCTTATTTAAAAGATGAAAAAATCAGAAGCTTATTGACATACTAAAGGTCACATAGCTACTGATAGAACTAAAATCAAACCTCAACTTTCTAATACCAAATCAGTGTAACTTTTATAACCTCATGCATAATATTATGTTATGTGACAGTTTTATATACTTTTCTTTTGTTAATATTGTAATGCTGACACCATATTTTAGCCCTTGGTTAGTAAAAAGATTTCAGTTATCTTTAATTAAGAGTTTAGCACTCATTTAAGTAAAGCTTTAGAAAGATATGAATTATGATTCATCTATATTGACATGGAAATGCTTTACTAAGTTTTCCAAACTCCCTTGAAGCTAAGGTGGCTATGAAACCCTGGCTAGTAAGATTAAGAAAACCCATCTTTGCTGGGTTTTCTTCATATACTTAGAGAAATCCAGCTGCCACTTATTTGAGCAAAAAGGAAGTGGTTAGATGCAGTATACATGATACAGGTGTCAAGTAAAATATGAATAGAATAGTACTCGTGAATCTGGCAACTCGAAAACTTGAAGTGTTAACAAAAGCAGTGTTGGTGATGTGGCGAAAAGGTCATCTATTGAACACTCGTGAACTGTAAATCATGAAGTGCTTTTTATTTTCTTTTGTAGAGCCATTTACTGATGTCTATCAAATGTAAAATGCATGTATCCTTTAGAGCCAGTAATTTTACTTCTAGGAATTTATTTTTTGGTAGCATTGAAATCATGAGAATTAGAAATGACAAATTTCTGTTAGTAATAAAAGTGTTCATCTATGCTACAGAATACAGCAGATCCTTGAATAATGCCATTTTGTTCAACATCATTTTGTTTTAATGCTGATGACATGCCATAGGACCTTAACTATTGTTTAGATTAAGTAGCCTATGGTAGAATTGGTTTCATTATATGTTATTTTACTTAAAGGCACAAAACCTATCGAGGTTGCTGAGTGAGGACTTATGACATCAGACAGTCAATAAAAACAATGTGATAGACTTAAATGAATTGACATGGGCAGTTGTCCAAGACATAGACTTAGTGAACAAATTTAAAAAAAAAAAGAAAAGGTGTAAAACAAAAAATACATTATATTTCGTTGTATTTAAAAATCTATCAAAATATATACATGTAAATATATATAAAAACTGGAAAGAAGCAAACCTTTAAGAAGGAAAGAAGGTATTGGAAAATAACTGTGCCTTCTGTATTGTCTGTCTTTTACAATGGTAATGCTCTTACATATTATTTACATTATTGAAAAAGGAAGAAAACAAAAGTGAAAAAGAGTGAATGGTAATGAAGAAGGTGAAATTGGTTTATGACTAAGGGAATTAAAGATTCTGATTTTTTTTTTAAGATGAAGGATGTTAATTTTTTTTACACATTCATAGGAATGCTTTACTAAATAGAAATACATTTATTTACTTCTAAGATCAGTTTATCACATTTTAATGATTTGAGATTGAAACATGTTTTATCATTAATTGAAATATAAAGAATTTGCATTAGCTTTTACGAGTCATCTTGAGGCTAAGCTCAACAGAATCCTCTTTCAATTAAATTTCCACTGGAGATCTTTGCATCTCACTGGCAGCTTGAAGTAGACTGGTAACCTGCTCAAGAACTGGCTTACGTTCAATTCTTGAGCTCATTTTGCTTTTGTGGTTTTTGTTTGTTTGTCTCTCTCTTTCTGTTTTGTGTTAAGGTTGACATTGGCTCGTTCCTTGATTGTCCCATTGTGCCCAGTGGGCTATTGTTTTCACGTATACTTGCATTGAGGATAAAGACCTTTGATGTCCCAGCATTCAGAGTTTCTAATTAGACTGACTGTCTAACACATCACATACCTTGGGCTATATTTTTCTTTTAAAAATGTAGGTAAAGATTATTATTAAAAAAGAACAAAATACTTAATTTAAAAAAAAAGAACAAAATAAGTGTTGGTGAAGATATGGAGAAATCGAAACTCTTGTGCATCGCTAGTGAATATGTAAAGTGGTGCAACTGCTGTGTAAAGCGGTACAGTGGTTCTTAAAATTAAACAGAATTATTGTATAATCCAGCAGTTCTGCATCTGGGTATATTCTCAAAAGAATTGAAAGCAGAAACTTGAATAGATATTTTTACACTCATATTCACAATAATCAAAGGTGGAATCCACCCAAGTGTTCATCAAAAGACGAATGGATAAACAAAATGTGGTACATATGTGCAATGGAATATTATTCAGTCTTAAAAGGGAAGGAAATTCTGACACTTGCTACAACACGGATGGACCCTGAAGACATTATATGAAGTAAAATAAGCCAGTCGCAAAAGAATATATGATGCATGATTTCACTTACATTGTGTTCTTATAATAGTCCAATTCATAGAGATGGAAAGTAGAATGGTGGTTACCAGGGTCAGAAGGGAGGAGAGAAAGATGAGTTATTGATTCAATTTGGAAAGATGAAAATAGTTTTAGAGGTGATGGTTGTAAAACAATGTGAATGTACTTAATGTCACGAAATGTACACTTAAAAATGGCTAAACTGGTAAATTTTGTTATATAAAATGTATATATTTCCACAATCAAGGAAAAAATGAAATAAATGTTTATGAAATAATGGTGCAGCTTACGACTTATGACATTTTAGGTTTGATAAAATGATTCCAAAGTGAGAAGAGAGTAAACTGTTCGAGAAACTAAGAAGGCCTGGGATTCAGCTCAAAAGTGCAGGGCCCAACCTTTGATAGAAAGCATAAAGTGTCCATCATTGTTAGGGCAGGTCAGAAGGCCTCAGGGGTAGGTATGTTCTTAGATTTATCTGTATGAGAATAAGAAAATTTCCTTTCTGGAAGGAGAGTTAAGTGTGTGGAGGGAGGTGTGGGAGATAAAATAAGATTGGAAAGTAAGCCTTGAAGAAAAACATAATAAGCTTGTTAGTAGTCATGAGTGACTACTTGAGAGTATGAATTAAAAGTAAAGGGAATTGAGGACCATTTGAAATAAATGAAAACAAAAAGTGATTTAAATTACTGACGGGGTTTCTTCACTTGAGAAATGGAAATAATAGTAGACCATATCTCAGAAGGTTGTGGTTAATTCAATATAAAGCATGTAAAACTCTTCCAACAGCCTGGCGCTCAGAAAGTATTCAATAAACAATAACTATTGTTATTATTCTATTAGCATGGCTATAAAGTCTCTACTAGACAAGGAAGTGAAGAAAGGTGGCAACTAATTAGAAATATTGATGAGAACAAAAAATGATTATACTGAAGACTCTGAGCAAACAATCCAGAGCTAAAACTTTGACTGAATGAAGGGTTTGATAAGAGATTTGTGGGTAAAGCAATGAGGCGAGGGGGTGGGTGACAAAATCTGATAGCACATGCTTCAGAGAAACTAGGTACTTGCAGAAGGTTATGTTCAAAACTGTCAATGTAGGACAAGGAGGCTTCCCACTTCCCCTCCTGGCCTTGTGGAACACCATATGAAAAAGGAAAGAAAAAGAGCCTTGATTCTATTTGAAGAGAAGCAGTCTCCTTGGGGGACAGTCAGTTTCAATAAAAGGACAGATGTGAATGGAACAATCAGAGAAGAGACTCAAAATGTAAAGAAGTTCACTGACTACAACTCAGAGTTCAAAAGGATGTCATGGGAGGGTTGTAGGAGGACGACTTTTCCTTTTCTTTTTGAGTTAGCTCAGATCAGGAGAGGTACATCAGAGTATGGAGTAAAATGGACTAAGATGGTGAGGAATGCTTATTTTGACATATGTGGGAAAGTGACAGAAGCACTTAGTTTTGATCTCTAGATGGGGTTAAACACTCAGACCTGATTGTAATACTCAGGAATCTGAGAACCGCTCTTTGGGGTCAGAGTAATTATCAAGTCAATCATGAACTACTTTGTACTAGGTATGTTTCGCCAATTACATTACTTTTTAAATTCTGAATGTATTTATGTCTGACCTTCTCCTTAAACAGATTTTTTTCCTATGGGAAAAAAAAATTCTTTTTTTTTTTCGAGTTTATCATATTATGTTAACCAAATTACAGTATTTTGTAAAGAGTAGTTACTCAATATTTTACATAATTTTTTTCCAATTACTCTTTTTTTTTAAATTTTAAATATTTTTTTAAATATATACTTAGCTGTGCATACACAAATATTATTTTTAGGACAGAAGCCTAATGTGCTGTTTTTAACCTTGGTATGATGATATTTTATGTTCAGGAAGGACTATAGGATAAGAAAAAAACCCAAGTCAGATTAGAGATTTAAGTTGAAATGACATATGAAATGTATAATGATATCGGTCATGTCTAGTCATCTTTTTGTCTTGCTCATTTAGAATATTTTACACTGTTCAAAGAAATTGGAGAGTTTGCGCAAAACCAAGATAACTTGGAGATTATTTTCTTTTTTATCAAATGGTGTGTAACAGACCTTTTAGAAACTAAGGTACAACAAGCAATTTTGTATAAATCTTTTGCCACTAAATTCTCCAGAATAAAACATACTTTTGGAGCCAAAAATAAATAAGAAAAAAGCAAAGCACGGCAAGACAGAAAAAAATATTTGTTTCATCACAGGAATTGAACTTTATATCCAGATCAGAAATAACTAATTTATGATAATTATTCTTTTCCTAATGTCCAAGTAACTTTCTGTTCCAGCTTTAGCCCCTGGATTATTTTTAATTCAAACCTTTGGAATTCTGTCCGCTTAAACTCCCCTGCACAAAAAAACATAAGCATTCAGTGAACAGAGCACAAAAATGAACAAATAAGTAATATTCTTAATGTAAATATTCTTAGAATGATTTAACTATTAAATTTCAGAGTGTCCTATTCCCTGAGATGTATCATTGAACAAGACAAATATTAATAAGGACCTTTTATGAACATATTTGATCATTTTACAAACCTTATGAGAAAATCTGGAGTATTTTTGACTTCTTTTTATTTTTTCTTTAATATTAAAATAATATATAGTAATGTCTTAAGATTAACATATTACTTTCATTTTTAAGAGCATTCTATTATTGAATGCTTATAAAAGTTTATTTAAATATGACATACATTCTAATCCTTAAAAGTAGATATAAAATTTATTATATGATAGGATGGTTGTGTTTCTATTTCTAGAGTAAAATAAAAAAATATTAATATCAACCACAAGACACATTATCTTGAAAAATAACAAAAATAATTTACAAATAGTTCAACTACTGTTTTTTAAAAAGTTATTTTAACCTACGACTGGCAAAATCATTGATATCTTCAGTCAAATCATAGTGAACTTTTCCCACAAACTCATTTCATAAATACAGTAGTCTAAAAAATATACTTTATAAGATCAACCTGTTAAGTCTTATAATATTGTTACACAAGTGGATTTTATTTTAAATTAGCAGTAAACCAAGTAGTTCATATCATATGTCTTATAAATAATCTAAATTCCCTGCTAGAAACAACAATGAAATAATACTTCCCCATGCTGTCAATTTTGCCACCCTTTAGAATCTGAAACCTATATTAAAACTTCAGTGCAAAAATGTTAAGCCAACTATGGGCTTGATTTGAAATTACCTTAATAAAATTCCACGAGCATTTGATTTGCTTAGTGAATGTTTAAATGGATTTTTAAGCTACTGAATAGTTCTGAAAGAACCAAGGTTCTTTATTTTTAAAAGCAAAATACTCTTACCGCACTTTAACAGACACTCATACGATTAAAAAGCAAGTGAAGCCATCAAGATCAGCATTCAGAAACAAAAGGGAAAATTATTACAAAATTATTGTTTATTAAAATAGGTAATTATATTTTAGATTGACTTTTTGAAAACACCACTAACATATTATATGCAAGACTGAAGGGTAAAGGACTTTGGAATATTGAAAAAGAAAATGTTTGTTATCTTTCTTTCAATCAAGACATAATGTGCAGAATAATTCACTTGACCCCCATCTCTGAGAGGGGTATTGTTGTTCCCACTTTACAACTGAGAAAACCATAGATAAAAGAGTTGCAGTAACTTTTCCAAAGCCACGCAGTTGGTAAGTGACAGAGTTAGATCAAGCGAAGTCCTTCTGACTCCTGATGTCCTCGTTTCTTTGTCTCTATACTGGGCCCCTCTCTGTATAACCTACAAATGAGACACACTGTAAGAACATGGAGCCCTATAATAAACGGAGAACCCAGTGAACCAAATTGTAAAGGTTAGTATTTTATTGCCTACGTGTTGAATACTGAGGCCGTTAACACTTTTTTTGTGTGTTACAATATGGTTCTTCTTCAGGCCTGTCAATAAAAATGTTATCTCAAGTCAGAAGTTCAAGCACTGTACAGAGCTAGTGAAAGAGAATCTGCACAATATAAACATGCCTGCTTCCTAGACTTTCTGTTTGACAGTGTTTATTTGAAAGTGACCTCTGTCAGAAATATAACAGGCCTCATTCAATAATATGAAACTCAACATTTCACATGGTTGTTTCACTCATCTCAAAGAAAATTAAAACAGTGACCCTGGTCCCACATAGACCACATCTCCTCAGCTATTCCTAATAAATCAAACCTCTCACTCATTAAATTTTCTTAATTGTTTATATATTTATTTATTTTTCTTATCATATCTATCTATATATGTGGCCTTAATTAAAAAAATGAATTGGACACAATTCTTATTCTTAATAGAATTCAAAATCTGTCTTTTATATATCATTACATAACACACTAGCCCAGACCTTAGTGGAAAACCACCACTACCACCATTTTATCATATCTCATTATTTTGAGCAGGAGTTTGATTAAGCTCGAACTAGGTAAGTTGATGCGTATGGCATTGATTGGTGATATATATCTAATTAATGTGTGTTCTGGTCTGCAAAGTACATGAAGGCTTTACTGAAATGCCTGGCGCCTTACTGGAGACGGGAGGGAGCTTGGGTTCAACTGCCTCCTTCTGTAGTTTTATATTGTCTCAAGAATGTTTCCATCTATGCCCTCCAGCCAGGAAGTTGCACTTGTTACAGGGATGTTAAAGGTTCCAAGGGGAAATATCCAAGACCCAGGTAGGAAACTAAAAGCCTTATCTATCTCTTTTGTAATAATTCTCACAATTGAATTGTAATTAAATTCTATTGATTCAGTGTTTATTGTCTGTTCTCCTTTTTATACTGTGAGGTCTATAGAATCAGGATCATGTTCGACTTGATTCTGTTATGTCTCAAGTATTTATCACAGTATCTGGCACATAGTAATAAATAGCTGATGGATGAATAAATTAAATAATTTAATATAAATGATTTAACAATAGTAGTAGAAAAGTATGGCACCAGGTACTGTTTGCTCTTTGAACAGGGTCATTTTTGAGATAGGATGAACCACTTGTTAAATTTTTTATTACAGAAATATTACTATTTATTAAGAACCTGTTATGTGCCAGGTTTTTTTTTTTTTATAAAGGTCGTCTATTATAAATATGAGTCCTGAGGACAGATACTATCACTTACATTTTATAATGTAGAAAACTGAATGAACTAATAATGAGCAATGAGATTGAATGAATAATGGAAAACTTCCCAACAAACAAAATTTTAGAACCAGATGCCTTTACTGCTGAATTCTACCCAACATTTTAAAAAAAGTTAATGCCAATCGTTCTCAAACTCTTCCAAAAGTCAAAGGGGAAGAAGCATTTCCAAATTCATTTTAAAATGTAAGAACTACACTAATACAAAAGCCAGATGAAGGACATTGCCAGAAAAGAAAATTATAGGCCAATACCCATGATAAACAAGAATGCAAAAATCCCAATCAAAATACTAAAAACCAAATTTAAGAGCATATTAAAAAGATCATGCATCATGATCATGAGAGATTTATTCTTGGGATACAAGAATGGTTTAACATATGCAAATCAATAAGCTAGATACACCAAGCTAATTGAATAAAAAAAATGAAAAAAACAAAACCATACCATCATCTCAGTAGATACAGAAAAAGCATTTAACAGTCCTGTTTTGGAATATTTATAAAAGAAGAAAATTCTTCATTTGTGGCATTGTGAACGAATTTTGAATATATTATGTTAAGTGAATAAGCCAGACACAAAAAGACAAATATTGCATAATATTATTTATATATGAAATCTAAAAAATTTTAACTTAGATAAATAGAGAGTTGATTCTAGCAGTTGCCAGGGTCCAGGAAGTAGGGAAACTGGGGAGATGTTGGTTAAAAGGCACAAACTCTCAGTTATAAGCTAAATAAGTTCAAGAACTTGAATGTACCTGTGTACAAATGTATAACTATAGTTAATAATAACGTGTTTTATACTTGGAATTTGCTAAGAAAATAGATCTTAGGTTTTCTCACTACAAAAGAATTGTAACTGTGAAGTGACAGACATGTTAATTAGTTTGCTTTTGGTAATTATTATGCAAGGTATATTTATATCAAAACACCAAGTTGTCCACCTTAAACATATACTTTTATTTGTGCATCATATTTCAATAAAGCTGTGGAAAAATAATTAAAATCTAAACCCTTCCAAAACCTTCAGGTCTCAGAAACATATAATCCTAGTGGTAGATTGGGGAGTAGAGAAGGACATTCTGATAGGCAATCATGAGATGGGAATGATCTTCACATCAATCATTTTATCATTTATACCCTAAAATAAATATCTATCATCCATTCCCACTGCTAACACAAACATACTTTTAAAGCCAGAACAAATGTGACATAAACAGGATCCTTGTCTTAGGAGGACTCTTAATTTTAAAACAAGCTAAATAAATTAAACTTTCATTAATGTATTTTTTTTCTTTCAAGAAATTGATGTGGCAAGCTTTTATTAAGTGCCTGTAATATACCAGACACTATTCTAGGTCCTGAAAATCCAAATGAAAGCAAAACTGTCAAAATCTTTGCCCCACATAGCTTAGAAACTAATTAGGGGAGGTGGATAATAAACCAACAGACAAATACTAATAAAATTTTTTAAAAAGTGTTATATATTATGAAGTATTAAGGAGAAAACACCAAGTAATGTCTTATTTATAAAAAAAAATGTGTCAGAAATGTATTGTGATATTAGGTGATTATCTACAGTAAACATTTATATAGTGCTTACTCTGTCCAGACATTGTTCTCAGCATTTAATATGCATGTTTGATCTGTGACATGAATTATGTAAAGGAACGAGTCAAGGTAAAATTGTAGCAAAAGATTCCAAACTTAGGGAACACCAACGGCAAAGAGTCAAGGGTAGGAAAAAGTTTACCATGTTTCAGGAACCGAAAGAGAGGGTGGAAAGTCTGGGCCATGTGAGAACTTATCGGGGTAGTGAAGAATTTGCTGTGCATTCTAAGTGCAATGGGAAACAACTGGAGAGTCTTAAACAAAAGAATGATGATTGAATTTACCTTTTAAAGATCAATTTGGGTGCTTGGAAAGAATGAATTAAAAGGGAATAGAAGTGAAATCTGAGTGATGGGTCAGGAGGCTGTTGCTTTATTTCAAACAGCGGATGGTGGTTACTTGGAACAGGATGGTTATAGAATTTCTGGCTGACTAGGATCTATTTCTCCTCCAAACTCCCATAAAACTGTGTTTATACCTCTGCCTTGCACTACAATAATTCTATATGCCAATTTTACACTTGCATGGACAAAATCTTACTCATCTCTAGTTTTTCCCCCTGGTTTCTGGACACTTTCTTTATAGCAAGTAGTCAAAGATTACTTTATTTAATCAAAGTAGACAAAATTATGATATTTTCCTTGTGCACCTGTACTTCTATATAAAAATATACATAATATATTTAGATAACAAAAATTCAGAGCAAAATACTTGTTATGTTTTAAGCCTTAAAGTGTATAAGATTGTTTTAAAATTTGGCTTGATTTTTCTTTCCTCTTATAATACTGGCAAGTGTGAAGTTTAAATCTACTTTTGAGTTAAACCAGGACAAATAAAGCTTGGAGCAATTTTTAAGAGGAGAAAAATACATTTTTTGCTGTCTCATAACTCAAAAATAACTGAGCCAATTTAATTTGCTCTTTCTAAAGTAGGGTGTTGGGGGAGGAATAGTAGAGACAGAATGTGGGACAAATAAAAAATAACATCTCTCATAAGATTAAGGCTGTAAAGTTTCAAATTCAAACAAATTTCTTGGGATGTTGTAGACAAGTAAAGATGGAAGTTAAAATGAAAATTTCTTTCACCTTAGAAGAAAAATTCCTGTAGTTTGACATCAAAGGTCCTAAACAGAGATAAGTCTTTTTGGTTTTTGAAAAGAACATTTCAGGAAAACATTGCTTGAGGAAAACTTATAAATAAGTGTAATACATCTCTTTAAGAAAAAAATTATAAGAACATATTGTAGAAAGAGAATTATAAAAAAAGCAGAGGTTGGATTTAATGATTTATATTACTGTTCACTTTTTTCTTCTACTGATTATAACTTCTCATCATATTTCTTATCCTCCTTCCAATAAACCTATCATATACAATAACGTTGTTTTGTCCTCTATGATTCTCAAAAAACATAAAAATTGAATCTTACAGTGCCTTCCAAGTAATGTAATCAAATTGAAGTTAATGACAGAAAAAATAGGAAAATCTCTAAATTCTTTTAAACTAAAGCACACATTTCTAAATAATAAGGAATCAAACAGAAAGTTTCAAGAGGGAAAAAAGCACGTGAATTTCAAAATGAATTATGAATTTAAATAGTATAAAACATAAAACTACAAAATTTTTATAAGAAAATCTTTATAATCTAGAACTAGGTAAAGAGTTATTTGACTTGCCACCAAAAGCATGATTAGTAACAGGAAAAGTAATAACAGGATTTCATCACAATTAAAAATTTTTGTTCTGTGAAACATATGTTAAAAGTATGAAAAGATGAGCTATATTTGGAGAAAATATTTGGAGACCATGTATATGACAAAGGACTAGTATCTAAAAAATATAAAGAACTTGAAATACTTAACAGCAAAGGTCAATTCAGTTAGAGATTAGGCAAAGATATGAAGAGATATTTCCCCAAATAATATATACAGATGGCAAAAGAGCACAATGAGATACTGTGTGGTAGCATTTCATTGTGGTTTGAATTTGCATTTCCCTGGCGGCTAATGGTGTTGAATGATGAGACAACAACAGAATGATGAAACAACAAAAAAGTTACAATACTAAATGCTGGTGAGTATGCCAGAAAACTGAATCACTTGTATATTGCTGGTAGGCATGTAACCATCACTCTGAAAAGTTTGGCAGTTTCTTAAAAAAAAAAAAAAAAGATAAAACAAGCAAGTACCATATGACCTAAACATTGCATTCTGGACACTTATCTTAGAGAAATAAAAACTTACATCCATACAAAAACCTGTATACAAATGTTTATAACAGCTCTATTTGTAGTAACACTGAGCTGGAAATAATGCAGAAAGCTTTCAGTAGACGATTGGTTAAATTGTAGTGTATTTGTACCATAGAACACTACTAAGCAATGAAAAGGAACAAATAATTGACAGTCAACTACTTAGATCAATCTCCAGAAAATTACACTGAGTTAAAAAAAAAATCCAAAAAGATTACATATTGAATGATTTTATTTACGTATTACTCTCAAAATGGCAAAATTATAGAAATGAAGTACAGATTAGTGATTAGCAGGGATTAAGAAAGGTGTGGATGTGAGAAAGAAATGAATGTGGCTGTAAAAGTATAACATGAAGGATTCTAATAAAAGTATTCTGCATCTTGATTGTATCAATATCAGTATCCTGGTTGTAATAGTGTACTATGCTTTGCAAGACGGTATCATTGGAGGACATTGAGTAAGAGCACCTGGGATCTCTCCATGTTATTTCTTATAACTATGTGTAAATCTACAATGATCTCAAAATAAAAAAGTTTAATTTAAAAAACTTTGAGATAAGTATAATTGTTATTTTTATTTTAAAAATAAGGCAATTGAGACAGAATGAGTTTAAGTAATCTGTTCATTGTGAGAGGATTATTATGTGACAGAGCTGGAATTTCAGCCACCTGGGTTTTGAGACCAGAATCCTCATTCTTAACCGTGAAGTTTTACTCCTATTACTTTTTTCTGGTTGCATGTGGCCCACAGTCTGTGAGATTTTTGTCTATGATAACTCAAATTACATTTTATAAAATAATCTTGTTAAATTCTAAGATAAGCAAAATTGAACAGCAAAACAATCATTCTTACCCAATATTTCACTCCAAATTATTTTACATAACACGTTAAAGGACAATGTTCAAATTCCTGTAAATAATGATTATAAGCATAACAAATATATGTACAAAATTATTTTTGTGAAGGGAAGTGGCTATTTTAATTCACATTGTGTGCAATGGCTTATAAGGGCTACTTGCTTATTTATAACAGCAATTAAATGGAAAATATGTTAGCAATCACATGTGGTTATTATGAGAATGAAATGAGATATTTTACATAAAACACCTAGGGAGTTCCTGGCTCAAGGCAAGTGCTCAGGCCATGGTAGAAGCCGTGAATATTGGAATCATGGGTATCACTGAATAAGAAGAGTTTTATTAATGGTAAGAGCAAAGCTGTTATCAGTAGGAAACCTTGTGAGTGGTGCTTTAAAAATTGTGACAAGTTCTCTACATTCAGTATGTCATTAACTCTAGACAAAAGCATAGACACATCTTAAGTTTATAGATAAGGCATAGGCATTTGCCCAATTTCATCAATATTTTCAACAAATTAAAACATGTATAAAGTATGGCCAAAAGCTTCTGACATAGTAACTGTTCAGTAAGTGTTAGCTCTTAAAACATCACTATTACTACTAAGTAGTGAAGAAAAGATTAGGACATGTTCTACGAGACACAAAAGCACATTATACATCATAAAGTCATTATAAATAAGCAGTGCTTGTGTATTCAGGTTATAAACTATCTACTAAGAATAGTAAATATCTATAAGCAAGTGGAAGCTCTTTAGTAAATGTGAGACCCTTTAAACTTCTTTAGTAAATAGGATGATGAAAGTAGACAAGGCGTGCCTGTCACTCAGCTGAAAGCAGCCGGGACCTATTATTGCCAGCATATGATGGACAAATGGCTTGCTCTTCATTAGAGAGGGTAGATTTCTAGGTGACTTGAAAACAGGCAGCATTATGGGAACTGGGGGGCGGGGAAGTAAATAAATTCTATAGCATTAATATAAAATTTGCCATCACTAAAAAATGTCCAATAAATTTTACTAAGTTAAAGGCCACACAATAAATGGTCATAGAGATTTATAGATTTATAGATATACTGTCTCCTTCCTCGAGAAGCTCATGGGTGCAGAAGAGAACCATCACCGAAACAAATAACCTTATGAAATGTGGCAATTATACTGAAGTAGGCATAAAGAATAATAGGATAATATATAATTGATCAATTCTTTCAGAAATCAAAGAAAAACTACATGAAAAAATATATATAGCAGAAAGTAATTCTTTACTTATTCATTTATTTGTTTTAATCATGCTTTTAACTCAGGCCATCAGATTGTCAAGTAATTATTACTTCACATTACCTAGGTGTTCAGTTAAAAATCAAACCAAGAAAATTTGGTATGACCCAGAAAGTAATCTGGGTCTTTTTATCTCAAGGTCATCTCTGGCATATTTATTACATTTAAGAATGATGAATATTATTTTCTAATATTAAAAACAGGTTTTAATTGCAAAGTTTATATTAAAAAAATTATCCATCATTTATCTCATCTCTATACAGTATTATTAATATGAATTAGCCCATGAAAGTGAAAATGCCATTGTTTATGTTTTTCAAAGTAGACTATATTACCTAGAATTAGTATAGTAATAAATGCATAGGGACATTTGCTACTGATTGTTTTAAGTAGACATTTTGCTTATGTTTAAATTTGTCCCTGTAAATTTTAAGCTCTGTTCTTGCCAAAAGAACTTAATTACAAGGCATTCTCATCCATTAGGTTAGCCCATGGAAATGACTCCAACCCTTACAATGAAAGGAACGTGACACCTTTCTCTAAGTACTGTGGCATTGAGCAGGTTTTTACATTTTTCCTGCTCAACTTCACACATAAAGTACCATTATAACAACTATGTTGTGAAATAATTTAAATAACTACAGGAGAAAATTATGGGGCTTGGATTGAAATTGTTTTTTTTGTGAAATAATTTATTCTTTGTGGGAGAAAAGATTCTAATTTGGATCTGACTCAGTGCATTAAACTATGAGCATGATGTTGTAAGAAATTGCAAAACAATAAACAAAACGTCCAGGAAAAAAAAATTAATGACAAACCAGTCAACACCATAAAAAGATAAAGATGCAAAGTAAACTCAAGCATTTGCTCACTGCTTCCCCACCATCACCACTTACTCAGTTAAGATGTCCTTTGGCCCTCTAGTGGTGATGCATTAGAGTTATACATTCTTACACTGAAAGGCTAAAAAAGCTATCTTCTTTCAGACTACTAAAGTGAAACATGTTCCTGTAAATGCTAAATTCTAGGAGTATATTTTTAAATCTTCGTGTGGGATGTAAGTAGAAAAATTTTCCTCAGCCAATGTAGGGTTTCTTCTTGTACCCCTCAATAAAAGATATGTCAAGTGAAGCTGACAAATCTGGATACCACATGGTACATCATAATAGTGCAGTACTTTTGCCACATTAAATTTTGCTAAAGGTTGCAGATGAGTCATAGCATAAAGTTCTGCAAGAGCCGCCACATATCTCTCTATTGTACCTTAATTCTTTCAGCAAGCCTCTTCTTACTGGAGCTCTGGCATTTTCTTCAAAACAGACTGCCAATTGTTTTAATGTTTTTAAAATGTACAGAAATGACTGAGGTTTCAGACCAAAAGGAAGTGCAGTCACCGCCTACATTGCCTTCCTCTTAGCAAAGCTTCCTGATTTTTCTGGACCTCCCAACATTAAATGTATTACAAAGACCACATTTTATATCATCTACAGCCATCTTGGCCATAACAAACAGTGATTCTTAAGAGAAAGGACGCCACAGCTCCCTTAGCACTAATGAGAGGCTCTATGAACTCATTTTCATAAGTTAATGCTCAAATGTCACAAAATGAATCATCAGCATTTAGTTTTAACCTCTCCCCCCATTTGTCTTAAAAATAAAACCAAACTAAACCAACAACTGTGCTAGAGCAGAAGTAATCTATGGTTATATAATAAGTGAAAGCAGTATTTAATCAATTAAGCTTCCAACTAGAAGATGATCCCAGAGCTCTAGAATCAGTGATATTGAGGTGGAGTGGGCAATTAGAGATCACATGTGCTTATTTACACCACAAAGTCCAGCTACAAAAACCATGTCAGAGACTGGGCGATGCTGGTTCACAATGACCAAGTTCGAATTATTGAAAGGAATGCAGGGAGGGAGATAGAAATAGAAGAAGGAGTCATTGTTCCTTGTCTACATGAAAACTTTGTAAAGTACAGTATTTCTTTATTAAAACAAGGAAGAAAAGCAGATCACTTTCCAGTAATCTACTCTGAGGTGTTAAGATCTAAACATTTTTAATCTTTTCTTTTTTAAGACTATCCAGATTGATAATTATGGTAAGGAGACCATGAGATATACCAAGTTAAATATAAAATATAAAATCCTTTACATTAATACTTTTACGTGCTTTAAGGAGTTATGATAATAATTCTGCTTCACTGTAAAATCAAAGAAATATCACTTGACATCTGAAGTTAGAATCAAGTTACGTTCACTTTAAATTCATGGCAATAGCACCTTTCTTTTTATTTTTTAGAACTGATTTTCCTCTGTCTAGGACTGTGCTCAAGAGTATTGGTTTTCTACTTTTTTCTTATTTTTATAATTTTAATGTTCTTTTGATTTCAGAAATGTTTCTTAAAGAAAATACATACACATATATGCAATAGATATGTTAATAATATATACATTATTTATATGCATGAAATATATGTAAGTACATATACATATTCAAATACGTATATGTATTATGTACACGCATATGTATTATGTACACACATAAATAAGAATCTTGACCATATCTGAGATAACTGAGTTTTTTCTCAGTATAAATTTTATTATGTATTTTATCAATATGATGAAATTTGAAAAGATTGAAAGAGAGAAAATGCACTGCATCCCAACTAATAAATCTTTCAAAGATGTTTCTTGCTGTCTATATAATCATACAGTGAGAAATTGTTTTAGTGGTTAAAAATATTTAACAAAAAATCATTAATATCATGGACAATTTTCTCTATAATTAACCATGACCATATTGATACACAAAAATGCTTTGGTTAGAACAAAACAAAACAAAATTATGTAGTCTTTTAGGTTGCAAAATTTTAAGTTGGGTATTTATTTAACTTTTTAAGTCCTGAGTCTCTGGGATGACTTATTGACCCCATGAAAGATGTAGCAAATGGACCTACCTCAGATGAATTCTAGCCTTGCTATTTAGTACCTTTGTGCCCTTAATTCAGATACTTCAGTCTTTGAAGCTATTTTCTTAATTGTAGAATGCTACCTAACTCAAGGGTTATTCAAAAAATTAGAAGAGACAAAATATGCAAAGTGCTTTTGCCCAGGTTTTATTACATTTTAAGAGTTTGATACATGGCAATGTATTATTATTATGCAAGAAGAATGAATAGAGCAATAGATAATTTGCTGCAAGGATGGGAGTAGGGAAAAGAAAGGTCAGGTGAAAAGAATTCAGGCTAATTACCTGCTTTGTGAATAAATAGTATACTAGGGGGAATGAATTTATCAAATAATTTCCCTCCACTTCACTTTGCATTTTTGATCACAGTCTCTGTGATTTTCGTTCTGTTCATGGACTAAGGCTCTCTCTAAAAGACTCTTTTCACTGAGAGAGAGGTATAAAGTAAAACAATTGATAGTATACTCAAAAATGGTTTGCAGTCTTATGCACTCAAACAAGAGAAATATGAAATCCAACTTGGAATGTAATGTTCTATATTCATTAATAAATTCAAGTTTTAAGTGTATGCATGTAGAATTAATTATAATTATCAGCTTTTAGAATGAAGTAAACATTTAGTTCTAGAATGATTCTACCAAGATGATACAGAAGCAAAAAAGCTGTTATCTTCTTGCTACTACATCCCTTTAGCAATACCAACCTGTTTTTAGGTACAAAAAGTAGAATTGATTTCTAAATGTCTTTAAATTTCTCCATGTCATAGTTCAGAGGCATTCAAAAATGAGCAGTACTGCAAGCTGATTTCACTAAACATAGGGAAGCAACTAAACAGAAACTTGAAATTTCACCTGCAACCCTGAGATTGTCCAAAATTTCCCCTCCTTGCTTCTTTATTATCATGACATCATCTGAATTTTAGAAATTAGATTAAAATAAAACTCTCCAGTGTAAACTGAGCAATAATGTATGCAATTAAAGTCATAGAATTGTTTTCAGGATAATAATGAAAACATTAGTGTTGCATATAAATTGAAGCAAAACTTTAGGGAGACTATCACATTTGGGGGAAATAAATGAATTTCAAGGCTTGAGTCAACAACATAAAGTTCAAAGTCACATGAAGTGGATGTTTACAACACATCTTTTCATTGAAGTAATTATGTAAAGATGAACCTGATAGTGATTTTCTAAAAACAAAATTATATTCAAATGTATTATTGCAGTATGTGTTAATTGATGGCTAATTGAAAGATTTTGCAGAAATTAGCTGTGTGACATGATGGAATTTTGCAAGTGATGTTTCCTGTAAGGGTTTAATAAGTTTTTCTTTTAATATTTGTTGAGTTCCCATGAAAATATTATTTTTAAGGCTATTTATAACTTTTTCTTCTCACTACAATTTACATTCCTCTAATCCTTTAGAGATTTTTTTTTTTTTTTGCACAGGTGAAATTAAACATTGTCAGAAAAAAACAAACACAAACCATTTTCATCTTTACACAGAAATTTTGCTATATTTGTTTTGTTATCTGCATGTGAGCAAACAAAAAATTAGAAAGTGAAAAATTGCATTAAATATTTTTCTAAATTTTAATTATTAAAATTGCTTCAGAATTTTCTTCTTCAAATATTATTGGCTACAAAAAAGAGTCACGGTGAGAAAGCATCAAGATCTAAGGTGGTAACTTTGTAAATTATATAAATGCCTAACCAGTATGCTGTATACCTGAAACTAATGTAAAATAATATTGAACGTTAACTCTAACTGAAAAATAAAAATTAAAAAAAAAAGATTTAAGCTGGTTTTGAGTCACAAAGAAAAAGAAAGGGAATAGGTTTAGAAGAAACAGAAGTAGATGGAGAAACAGATAAAATGGTATAACAGGATAAAAGTGGTAGGCACATACACAGTGATTATTATGTGACAGACACTATTCTGAACATTGAATCATCACAACAGCCTTGGGAAGTAGATGCAATGATGACCACCATTTTACAGACTAGAAATTGAGATACAGAGAGACTGGGTAAAGTGCCCCAAATCTCATAGTTGATTAGGAGTTAGAGCTGGGATTTGAGTCTACATTTATAATCGATGCACTTAATTACCACCTAGTTTGAGAACAGAAAAAGTCAGCAAATAAATTTTTGCAAGTTAAATTAAAGACTAAAAGAAGCTCATTGGTTTCAGCAACAAGGAAGTCATTAATAACCTTTGCCAGAACAGTTTCAGAGGGGAGATAAAGACAGGAAAGCAGACTTTGTGTTACCCACTGATCTTTCGTGGCAGCTCCTCTGACTTTGTATCCTCAATGCCTTTTACCCAGGCAGGAGTCTTTCAGAATCAGACACTGAGATCATATTTAGGATGTAAGATGTTTATCATGGGTTTACAAGGAAGAGGAAAGAAGCAGTGTAGGGGGTAAAAAGAAGTCAAACTGTGTGATGCAGATTTGAAGTTTAAGCCAATCCAGAAGGCAGCTCTGGAGGGATTACTGACTATTAAAGTTTCCTACACTGGGTTAAAATGGCTCAGCATTATAACCACTCTTAGCTCAGTCTCCAGATGAAGTTGCCCCAGAAATTGTATGACCATGCATGGGAGTAGGGGTGGAAGTCTCACAAATGAAATAGACCCTTAAAAAGCTGACAGCTAGACGCTCTTTGCTGATGGAACTATCTGATGAAATTCTTTGAAAGGTAACGTCTACTAGACCTCCCAATAATTTTTAAGCTTTTTTAAATATTAAATATGCATATTTGAACAATCAGAAGTGATCTATATCCCTCAGACTGTTACATAAAACTTAAGTAACATTAGCATTATATTTTAGTTATTTTATTTTATTTTATTTCATATTATTTTATTTTATTATTTTTTGGTATCTTATCTCTTTAATAATAGATTAGAAGCATCTTGATGTTAAGGACCTTACATTTTCATCTTGATTTTCGGCATCTAACAGAGCAATATGATTCATAATTAAATGTGTTGACAGTTGAATAGGGGAGGCATTTGAGATCAGTCTTTTAGGATGACTAAGAGTTTGCCAGTCAGAACACAAGACCAAAGGCTAAACAGCTTGTATGCTAATTATACTTGCAGTCACTATTCTATTTTCCTTTGTGTTTTTAAATACATAATTGAGTAGTTTACATTTATTCACTGCATTGTAAAAGCTTACTCATTTCCCCAAGCAGAAGTCTCTCCAAAAACAATTGAGTAAATAAAATGAACTTATTTATTTTCAGATAATTTATTTAAATGTAGCTGTTTCAGTGTATGAACAATTTTTCAGTGAATTTCTTGAAAAGTTTAAATTTAATTTGTAAATTTTATAAGTTTAAATTCAACATAAGATCGGAAAATAAAGATGACTGTTTCAAAATGTTCATTCTTTAAAAAATATAAAACTATTTTCCACTTATATAAGATATACATTCTCTTCTATTTCTGTAAGTTTTACTCTATACTAGGTGCTGTTTCAGTTCCTTTTCTATAAGTGGGATAATAATTAATAGATTTTTATGAGAATTAAATAACATTTAAAGTACCTAAGTACCTTGGATATAATAGATCCTAAAAGATTCCTTATTTTTTGTACTTTAATTATAGCATTATTTAGAGAAGACTGCCTTCATCTCCATATTTTCAGTACCTCGTACAGTGTTTGATCTAGAGTAGGTGCTAAATAAATGTTTTTTGAATCAAAAGAAAATTAATGAAAACAGGATCAAAATAAGAATTTTAGACAATTAGAAATCCAAGGGAAAAATAGTCTCAAGAAGATTTAAAATAAGCATTTAAGACTTTTGTTACATTGCTCTTTCTTCAAATATTAACTCACAAATAATGTTTTTCTATAAGCCAACCAGATTTTCATGCATAAAGTCTGAATGATGACTCAGAAGGGAAATCTGAGATTATCTACCTCTCTTTTTCCAATGAGAATATTGAAGTTGTACACTAATTTATGGTAGACTGAAGCTGGAAGTTCAATCTCCAAACGTGTAATTCACATATAATTTAATTATTCTTTTCAGTCAAAAATCTTGATTGTAAAGCCACTGATATTTCTATCATCTACTCTTCTAGAGTTATAAAAGACTAAAGTATAAATTAGGTTTCTTTGCCTCCTCAAATTATCTCCATGCTTTTAATCTAGCAAATATTTATTTGGTGTCTCTGAGATGTATTGAAGTTCTTTGTTAATATAATAAACCCTATAAATCAGTAAAACTACTTGAATAATAAATCCATTGATGTAATAAAATATTGGCAATTCCTAAAATTGTTTGTTTTACAGTTTAATCTGCTTGCCTAAAATACTCATTTCTCTGGGCATCCAAAGCCTGCCCATCCTTAACTGCAAAGTCATTTTGTTTAATATAATGTGCCTAGGATGTTGAAAATTATGATTCCATTTCCAGCTTCACTTCTAACTTAAGCCACATTATAATAAGCTTGAAGTCTCTTTGAATATAAAAAAAGGGTTTAACAGATAATTACTAAGTTCCTCTCCTGCTTTAAAAGTTGTAGCAAGCACTTTGCCTGACCTTAACCTTTCCTTTTTGATTTCCTATGGCATTCCAAACCCACTACCATGTAATCTGGTACTTAGATAATAATGTATATTGCTTTGTGTGACTTTCTCTTTGTTTATTGTTTGTATGTTTGTCTTGTTTTCTGAAAAAAATGCAAGTTCTTCAAAAAAAAAAAAAAAAAGCTCTACTTAATCTCCTTTAGTTTCTCTCTCACTTATTGACTAGTAATATCAATAATACACTTCATACTTGTTGGTTCATTTAATAAAGCCAGTGTTCAAAAATTTAAGCTTGGAAAAACAATTAGATGGTGATTACTAATATTATTGTATAAAAGGGATTCGTTGCTTTACCAAAGAACTAATATTTAAGAGATGGGCAGAATTGTAAAAACTTTCATTGCTTTCTTCTAGTAGAAAGACTGACCAAAGGGACTTTCTAAAAATGTCAGTCAACTTTTCTCTGCCTTCTCTCTTTAAGAATTACATTCACCTACACCTACCCTCAAAGAAATACAGAAGTGAAGTTTGAACCACCAAAGTCAACCCCTACCAGAAGAAGAAAGAAGAAACCAATTGGGGAAAATGATAGTTCAATGACAAATGGTGGGTCAGTATTCTCTTTTTTATTTCACCTCTCCTTCCTCCTACCAATTAATCTGAAATAATTCTAATTCTGAATATATCTTTGTCTTCTATCTCTTCCCTCATCTTCACACGAGGCTTGAGAAATAATTTTGATGTGTAGTCTGAATGGCACTTCAGAACTTTTAGTCTTATTGGATCCTTGCAAGAACACTGTAAAGTACAGAATTTAGAATCTGAATGATGTGGAGTGAAGAAATTAAACATTGGAGTGAATAAAAGTGATAGAGCTTAGGTCAGAATCCAGACCTCAAAAAATTCCTTTAAGTAACTATAAAAACAGAAGCTTAAAAAGAATTATATATTCTCCTTTCTCACTTGTATCTTATTTTTTAATTTTTTGTTCTTAAATGTCTTTAATATTACACTGATATTGTTTAATTTAAGATAATAAATAAGAGACACTAAACACTCTGAAGATAAAAACTGAGACACAGAGCAGTCTTTTAAAAAAAGGCATCATGTTTTGTCAGATTATAATGTACACCTGAAAATTATATAATTGTGTTAATCAATGTTACCCCAATAAAGTTAATTAAAAAAAAAATGTCACATCCTCTATCATGGGCACTAAATAAACAAAAACAAACAAACAAACAAATAAATAAAATGTATGCTGTAATGTAAACAATACTTTTAAAAAAGATATTTGTGAATTTCATTAATACGAACATTTCTAAGACTGGCAAAATTCAGAGGCAGGGAGCTTAATTTTGAAATGTTGAGGCCAATGTTCTCTTTTTTCTCATTTTGGTAGGTTTTCAGGGGGATTATCCTAGGACCGGTACAAGAAGATGGTGAACTCACACCTATTTCCCATTCCTGACTAGCTTCTTAGCATTTCAGATTTTCTTTTTAAACACTGTGTAATTAATCAAATATAATCAATTTAACCTTAAAGAATATATGTCAGATATTTCCCATGATTTGTGATGTTCTCCTTATCCCAAGGTGAGCCGTGATCTGCAAACTGACTAACATTGTCCTTTTCTTCTTCTTGTGAAAGCCTGTGGGTAGGTACCGATTCATTTCAATTAATACATAATAATAATGATAACTAAAGACAGAATCCCAGCTATCAGCTTCTATCTGTGATTATGCATAAAATATCTGCTTCTGGCAAGTGACACTATATGCAAATTTAAAAATTTCAGTGCTGCAGGAATTACATAATGTATTCACATACGCCTAAAATAGAGATTTCCCCACTTTTCACTTTTCTTTGTTCAATGCTCAGAGACCCTAAAAATATAGTTAGAAATACATTTTTATCATTATTTCCTTTTGTGAGTATTCTTGTTTTACAATTTTCTCTTGTAATAGTTGACAATACCAATGAATACATAACATTTTGGCTCTCAGGTTTTAAAAGTATTTTATAAAATATATTCAATTTAACAAGTATTAATTAAAGAAATTGGCATTGCTTTTGGTATCATAACATTCTCAAGGCTGGTGCCCATATGTAATTATTACTATGTTCTCCTAAGACCTTATATTTAGCATATACTTGCTGCCTTAAAGCCTCTCTGTATTTGCTGCCAGCAAAACTATCCATCCATCTGATTCACTCTACTCAGATTTAAAAATGAATACAAGTAATATATTCTGTGTGCAGCTGTACAGATTTTCAACTACTGTTATTTCAGAAGAAAAATTGTCTACTGCCTCTCTTTCTCTTTTTAGAGAAAGCTTCTAGTTTATTTTAAGAGGCTTTCCTTTTGATGACCATATATTTATAAATTAGCCTAGTGTTAATTTTGAAGAGCATCATCCTTAGGGAATCCTGTCCTTAAAAATAAATTTTGAAATTAGTAAATTAATTTAATATCAAATGGATAAGTCTTGATGGTATCCAAGGGCTCAAAAGGAATGTTAGTGACTTGGAAAGTCTCAATGATAAAAATTCTTAGAGCCAACGTGCTCTTTGTGAATTATTACAATGTGCACTATGTGTCTGACATCAAGAAACTAGGCATTTGTGGTTTAACAATACAGTTCTGTTGTCCACTGGTAAGAATGTCATCTTACTTGGTTTAGAACTGGGTAAACTCTAGAAATTAAAGAAAAGAAAGGTGATAAAAAGTGAGATCTTTTTTTAGACGTATAAGAACACATTATATAACTTCTACAGTACTCTATTTTTTTAAGTCAAGTGGGAGATAGAAAGGTAAATTTTCATTATCTTTCAAAGAGACAAAACAACATAGTTTTATTTTCATCATCTTGTGAAAAAGTATATGTGTTCCTCACATTTTATGAACTCCTGAAGTATACACTTAACTTGTAAACCACTCAGGCTAATTCTATTCTCACTTGAAGGATTCAATTACAAAACATGGCCTCAAGTGAGAAAAGTAATTCTAAAGGTGTATTTGCATAGGTGCTGTGCTGTGTCTGTGTGGCTTTTATTTTATTTTTCAGTATTCACTGAGTTTAGCTAAGCTCTCTAGATCTCTAAGGTATTAAAATAATGCTATTTCATGATCAGTAAATGATCCAGGAGTAGAAAATGTGAGTTTTGAGAAGCATGGGAAAGCTGGGATGTTTATCCTTTGGGATAAAGCGTATTATGAGAAATCATAACACTGGGTGATTTTTTTAGTCTCTGTGAACTCTGAGAGGAACAATTCTCATTCCCAGATAGATATTTGAAAGTAGCAATTCAGTGAATGTGGAGAGGGTAAACCTGGATATGACTAATCAAGAATGAATAAATGTAATGTTACAGGAATTAAATAAAAAAGATATTGGACAAAATAATATATCAGAGAAATGGTTCAGGCAATAGACCTATTATTAACTTTTAAAAGTAGAAATCAGCCAACATTTTGACCTAGACAGAAATACTACTTTATTGATGAACAGAAATTCAAATTTAATGTCTTATTAAGCAGTATAGCAAATGCTTTTTGGAAATACTGCCTAGTCAGAATGATCATTTCTTTATTTTGGCGCCTCTATACTGATCAACTTTGCCAGCCATTGACATCAGTGCGTACCTTTTGCTTACAGCCTTGGTTGATTAAACCAGAGCCCTCTCTTAGTCTCTGAATGGGAATGTGCACATGGAAAAGATTGTTATTTGGGGTAGCTGTGTCAGTAAAGCACAAGTTCAAGAAGCATAGAATAACCATCTTTTATCAGACACATAAACCAGAAACCCGAGGAAAAAATAAAGAGTATGCACAGAAAAGAAGAGATATGTGAAAACAAAAGTCAAGATGTCATGGCAGTCCCTTATTTCAGCATATATCTGGGTCCTGCTTGAGTTCCTCTATTTGTTTTTTTTTTTGTGAAATAGACCTAATCCAAACCACCTCTATCGTTTTTTACCCCTTAAGCTACTTTATGTGGGTCACTACTAGATACATTCTAAAGCTTGACTCAAATATTTCTTCTCTTAGGCAGTGAGTTGCTCACATTTTTATACTTCTTAATGAATTATATTGACTTCTATTAATAAGTAGAGTCAGCAGAGGTGGAAAATATCACCTAATTACATCAAAATGAGAAATCTATTACTTTAGCAAGAGATGAAATACAGAAAAATGTCATCGTGATTGTTGCTATGACTTTCCTTTTATTACTGATTAGTATCAAAATTAAAGTTAATATAAGCTATATTTAATTTTAATACTTAGTATTAAATATTAAAATATAAAAATGTAAAATTATGACCCTTGTAATACAGATTTTTGAATCTTATAAATGAAAAGTGTTTATTATTAAATTCAGAAATTATTTATTCAATTTGGTTAACCCATCATATCACTTTGATGTGTACAAAAAGTTCCTGAGAAGCTTGCTAAGAAAATGTGGGTACAAGTTAATAATTCTGATACTGCTATACAGTCATGTGCCCCTTAACAATGGAGATACCATCTGAGAAATGCCTTGTTAGGCCATTTTTTCATTATAGATTGGATTTACACAAACTGAGATGGTATAGCCTATTATACACCTAGGTTATATGGTACAGACTATTGCTTCTAGGCTACAAGCCTGTACAGCATGTTACTGTACAAAACAACACAAAATAAAATCAAGCACAAGGGAAAATGTTGCAATCAAGAGATGCAGTAAACATAAGATGTATGTGGCTGTTGGAGCCATAACATGGTATATTGTTTTACAGAATTTTTTTAGAAGTAGAAAGAATGCACTCTAAAATAATGATTAAATGTATAGTATAGTAAATACATAAACCAGTAACATAGTCATTTATTATCATTATCAAGTATCATGTACTGTACGTAATTGTATGTGCTATACTTTTATGTAACTAGCAGCACAATAGGTTTGTTTTACACCAGCATTACCACAAATTTGTGAATAATCTGTTGCACTACGATTTTTCAATATTACTAGATGATAAGAAATTTTCAGCTCCATCATAACCTTCGCTTACCTATAAGGTGGTAATCTTTGCTTACCACCATTGTATATGGAATAATTGATTGAAACATCCTTAGGCAGGGCATAACTGTCCATGTATACCAAAGTTGAACAATTAAATAAATGGATGATGGATGACAGGAGCCAGATTTCTCACTATTGGAGTGGGAACATATAGGTAAGCAAAGAGAACCGGCTAGAATGACTCCTGTGGTGATGGAATAACATTGGAAATATCAGTAAGAACTCATGTTCACCTTAATATATTTAGCTTAATAGTTTAAATACAGATGGTTACATACCAAAATACTTATGTGTATTTATACATGTTAGTATAAACACATGCATGTTCTTCTTCGTCAGCTCAAAGTACATAAAAGAAATTACACTGTGTACAATAAGAACACCTAGCACAGAGATCTTGGTATCTAATGCCATTCTCCAATTAAAGGAAATATGACTCCTCACACAAGTGACTGATTCTACCTCAGGGACAAAAAAGAGGAGCCCAGAGCATCTCACAGTGTCAGAAAGTAAGAAAGTGTCAAAAACAAACAAATAAACAAAGCACTTTCTTGGAAAATATTGAAGGAAGATAACTGAAAGATGTCTCAATGGCTAAACTGGAATTATTTGAGCAAATAGAATAATATTTTCGCATTAGATTTTAGCTCAAAGTATACAATAAATATCCATTAGTCCATACTAAAATAATAAATGATTAAATAAAGTATTAAAATAGGAGAGAACAAATGCCCCATGCATAAGAATGCAAAATAATTTATGTAGATGATGTGCCCTAAAGGAGGTATGAACTTATGTGTGATGTGAGCATAGTAACTTTCTTCCAAAGAGTACAGTATGGAAAGGGGGAAAAAAGAGTCACTTTACAGTGAAAAAACCTGATAAATACTACCCTCAGACGATCAAGGTCAACATCAACAGTCATGAATCATGTTGATAGTATGTACCCTTGATCTGCAATGCAAGTGGAAATTTATTTCTTCCATTTTCTTCCCCAAAATCTATAATCTTATTCTACCTATGGGAACAACATGAGATAAATTTCAAATGTGCCAATGTTGTATTGTACCTAATTCTTTACCAGTACTCCTCAAAATTGTAAAAGTCATCAAAAAACAAAGTCTGAGAAGCATTGACAGCCAAGAGGAGAGTGAGGAAATGTAACAACTAAATGTAATGCTGTATCCTGGAAGGGATAAAGGACATGAGTCAAAAACTAAAGAAATCTGAATAAAGTATCAACTTTAGTTAAAAATATTACGTTAATATTAGTAGTAAGCATAACATACTAACATAAGATGTTAACAATGGGGAGAATGTGTGAGAGATATATGGGGATTCTCTGAACTATCTTCACAATTGTTCTGTGTACCTGAAATAGTTGTTTAAAATACAAATGCTATTTTTAGGTTTGGGAGGAGTAGATTCTGGGACCTTATTTAATATTCTATGTAAGAGGACCAAAGTGAACTGTTGATGACTGGTCCTCTGAACCATACCACATCTGGAGGATCAATGCCCCAGTTTGTGAATTTTTTGAGGGTAGAAGCTGTCTTGTTCATTGTTGTAGTTTTAGGCATCTGGTGTATGTATGTAGTAGGAAACTAGTAAATGTAATGCCTGCTGACTATTGATTTAGCTTGTCATTAGTAAATATATTTCATTTATATCTCTAGTTAAGACACGGATACCTACTTTCCTGTGATCATCGCTGATTTATAAGCTTCTCTTTATAGTTTTATTTTTTTCTATGTGGTTTTATTACTCTCATGAATATTAAATTTTAATTTCTTCCTATAAACATTCATGGAACTTGATACTATATATATTTAGGTATGAATAAGATTAGTAGAATATAAATATAAAATTCTCTCTTCAGAGAATCTATAATCCCCATCTACTTCCTTCTTTCTTATGAAGATACATGTGGCCCACCCAGATAATCCAAGATACCTTTTCCATTTTGAGATCCTTAAGTTCATTATGTCTGCAAAGCTATGCCATATAAGGTAATAGTTGCAGGTTCCAGAGATTAGGTCAAAGATATCTTTTGGAGTGTTATTTTTCAGCTGCAATCAGTTATAAATCTGGAATTCCCTTCTTAGTCTCTTTTTTGATATTGTGACACTATATTCTCTTAACTTCAAGAATTATTACTTGGTTGAAAGCATTAACATTTTTATATATTCAGCTTTCTTCTCTTCCAAATATTGTTTTCTCTTCTCCAACAGCCTACTATTCATTTCTGCAAGACTGATTTCATCTTGTAAAATTCAATATAATTGAAATCAAAGTCATTAATAATCTTTCACACGTCCCTCCTGCATAATTCAATGTTTTTCTTAGTTTTATTATAATGACAATCAACTTACACTTCAAAGCACTTGCATCTTTGGAATTCCAATGTATAAAATAAGGCATTCCTGAAAAGTTTATCATTGATCTTATGAAAAGTATATCATTTTCATAGACCTTATAATGTTCAATTTACACTACACTCAGTCTCCTACCTAGTCTTAAAAACATTATCTACACGCTAATGACTACAAAATGTACACTTTTATCTCTCATCCTTATCCTGACCTCTAAACTAGTAATTTAAATGCTTAGTAATATCATCACTTAAATGTCCAGTAAATACCTCAAAACTAACTTTGATGAGAAAACACCTATTTTGAGTCAATGCAAAGCATTTTACTGTATGATAACTCTGCTCACACCCAGAATGTGGACATTTATATGAAAACCTGAGCTTGGGATTCTCATCACAAGTTTCTGCTTTGCTTTTTCTGTGGCATTTTTTATAACAACGACTTAGAGTTGAGCCCATGAAAAGTTCGTGACCTCTGCCCCGACCACCTTATAAGAAATAGGTGCTTGCTACCCTGCTTTCTATCCCTTGCTCTCGCTTGACCTGAAATAAAGGACTGCTCATTGTGTCTTTTCCAACCCATTTTTGGAATCTGTAAGTAATGAATCTGGTAATTTTACTTCCTTTGTATGAGTATGTTGAAATTATGCCATCAATCAAAATGACTCTGGGGTTTTCACTTCCCTAAAGTGGGAGCTCAAATGTTGAGGGAGCTACCTGCTGTCCCCCTGGGGGTGGCTTGTGCCTCCTAATTCAGGTCATAATCTTCATATTCTTAGTTTAACATACGGTGGTTCCCCTAACACACCCATATACTCCAAAAGAGTAAATATCTCACCATATTTTCATAAAGGCCCTTCATCAGGCCAAAGAAGTTCAGGTTGAGAAATTTTCCTTCCATTCATAATTTATTGAGTATTTTTAATATGGATTTTTTTTTCAAATGCTCTTTTTAGATCTATTGAGAGAATCATGAGGTTTTTGTCCTTTATTACATTAATATTGTAACATTGATTGTTAAACCAACCATGTATTCCTCTGATAAATCCCACTTGGTCGTGGCATATAAACTGTTATGTTAGTGGATTTCATTTGCTAGTAATTTGTTGTAGATATTTATAGCTCCAGTAATAAGAAATGTTGGTTTATAATTTTCTTTTCTTGTGATGTATTTTTTGGCTTTAGTATCAGATTACTGCTGGCCTCATGGCATAAGCTTGGTTGTGTTCCCTTCTCTTTCATGCTTTAAAAGTGTTTGGGAAAGATCAATATTAATTTCTCTTAGGTTTTGTTTGTTTGTTTGTTTGTTTGTTTGTTTTCCTTTTAGTAAAATTCACTGGGAAAACTATCAGGTCCTAAGCTTTTCTTTATGGGAAGATTTTTAAATTATTAATTCAGTGTTTTTATTTATTATTGTTATATTCAGAGATTCTATGTATTCTTGAATTAGTTATAGTCATTTGTATCCTAGAAATTTGCTCATTTCGTCTGTGTTACCTAATTTCTCAGTTGTTCATAGTAGTCCCTTATAAACCTGGTATTTCTGTAAGATCAGTAGTGTTGCCTCCTCTTTCCTTCTTGTTTTAAGTTATTTGAGTCTTCTTTGTCTTTTTATTGGTCAGTATTGCTTATAATTTGCCATTTTCATTGATTTTTTTTCAAAGAAATAAATTTGGCTTGATTGATTTTATTTTCTACATTTTCCTTATCTCTGATCTTTCATATTTTCTTCTATCTTCTTCCTTTGGGTTTAGTTTGTGCGTTATAATGGAGTTTTACATTTTAAACACAGTAACATTTGACACTATGTAACATTTCATCCTTTATAATATGTTCTCTTTCTTAGTATCTCCTACTCAACCTATCATTTATCTTTCTAATTATCTGTCCTCTCTTTTTCTTCTAATTCTATTTTTTTTAATCTTATTTTTACTTTCTGGACTTTTAAAAGGTCTTAATATCTTTTTCTTTGACTTGTGGTGGATATTGTCACTTGCTTCTCAAATCTAACATAGAAGGACTCAATCTCCCAGATGCTGGAAATGTTGGTAGAGCTTCCCAATTTGTTGGAAGAGCTTTCATTCAATGGCTGGTCAATGCAGTAATGGTTGGTAAAAGCCTGAAATCCTTCCTTAATTTAAACAACTCTAAAATTCTCTTCTGGTTTCAGCTTCCCTGTGGTGTCATCCGAGCCCTTTTATCCTAGTCTAGCTTCTCCCACTGCCTAATCCTGACCATCTTATATTTTTTATTCTAAAAACACTCTCCATTAAACTGCCTATATGTTAATTCCCACCTCAGAATCTGTTTCCCAGGACACTCCAGGAGGAACCTAATTGTATGCTATCTCCATAGGTGATTTCATCTACATAAATGGTTTCCTTTTCCCTCTATATGCTGAAAATCATTAATTTCTATCTCTGCTCAGGGTCTACTCCAAATACCAGACAATGTATCTCACAGATGTCTCAAAATAGTCACTTGGATACATCACAACCAGTGAAAAATAAATAAACTTTGTCTTTCTTCAGCCCTGTTTAGTGTAGCTGGAATACATTCTAAGAAAATACCTTTAATTTAGACTTTTTAGAGATATTAATATCATGTCCAAGGCTCTTAATATGGTCACCACAACAGTGAATCAATAGGTAGAGGTCAGAAACTGTAATGTATATCATTTTCTTAAGCACTTTACATGTAATAGCTCATTTACCTCTTATGGCAACTCTATGAAGTAAGTTTTATTACATTTAAACAATTTTTTTTTATAGAAAACTGCCATACAAAAAAGTATATAAATTGTCCAAGGTCCTAGCATCAAAACAAGGACTTATACATTAATAATATGTGTCCTAAAATCTACATACTAATGATTTTCCTATTATTTTTTTTCCTCACTGATACAACTGTTGGTGTGAACTTTGAATGCATTTGGATAAGGTGAATGAGTAAAAGAAACATCTAGTCATATATGTTGTGGTTGGTAAGAATCACAATGGGCAGGAACATGTTATTTGACCATACTGTGATTTTTGTATCTCCTGGAAATTGCTGAAAAGAATGTCAGCTTCCCATGACCAGAAAAGATTTCTGATCTTAGGGTGTCCAAAAGCTGCCTAAACAAGTTCATACTATGTTCCTTTCTGTTAGCATGTCTGGAGGAACACTACCCAAATTATTAAACCTATATACCTATCTACCATGTACTTATATATCTTCATATGTATATATTAGAAATAAAGCCCTTATCCATTCATTCATGAGCTGAATAAACTAGAAACCCAAACTTGAGTATTATTGTTGAAATCTCTCTCTTTCACACTCCTCTAATATAATCAGTTTTTAACTCATATTATACTATAAATGCTTTCAAAGTGATTCACTTCTTTGCATCCAAAGCATGACTCTTCCCAGTACACTTATAACTGCCCTTAAGATTACCCTCACATCCACCATTGATGCCAGCTTTTTGTGTATGTATCTTGCAAAGACTTCCGATCTGGTCTCCCTCTATCAGCTCCTGCCTTTCCAATCAATCTTCTTCCTGTAGCTTAGAATAGTATTTTTTACAATATGAATCTAGTCATGTCAATTTCCTACTTAAAACCTTTCATTGACTCCCTTTGCTTTTAAGAGAAAGACCGAAATCTATATAATATAGCTTCCAAAGCTGCATATGCTTGTTTTCTTGCCTATCTTTCCATCATCAACACTCAGTTATTATTCCTCTGTCCAACTTTCAATTAACATGTACTATGCCCCTTTTCACCTCAGGACGATGGACACGCTGCTTTTCCTCCACAGAAAGCTCCAAAACCCATATCTAAATTGACTCATATTTCAGATTTTCATTCAATCAATACTTCTTTGAGAAAGTTTGTATAACTCACAAAAGTAGCTCAGTGTTTCCTAGTGGAAACCCTCATATCACTATGCCTTTTTACTTCATATCTAAGTTGTCCAGTAGTTGACTATTAAATAGTTTTAAAATTATGGCCTAACCACATACAAAACAACATGAGAAGCCATCCTTAAATATATCTCAGATATTTTGATATATTATAGTCACAAATACCAAAAGCCTTTTAAAACTTTTGTTAGATTTAATGACCTCCAGAGATTAAAACATTTTATTTCAACTACTGCATTTGACTGGAGGCAAGAAGAAAAGCTGGGCATCTCAACTATTTTACAGAGATATATCTTTATCCAAACTTTCCCTCCATAAAGCAAGCCTTGTTAAAAATAAAGCATAAAGCATATAAGGCAAATATTTTAGGTTTTAAAAATATAAGAAGAAAATCAACATGAGCATTGCCAAGATTCCATTTGCTGATTGAACTGTAGGACATTTGATTTGTAAAGTATTTCATTTTATAACCATACACCTTTACTGCCTTTGAAGAGGGGTGTGGACTGAGGCAAATGGAGAGAGCAATAACAAAAACTGAGAGACGAAAGTAAGGAAATCAGTAGATACATGAGCAGAAAAAAAGCCATCGAGTTTGATATCTTAGAAAGGAGCATAATTTAAAAGCCAAGGGGCTCTAAAAGTAAGTGGGATAGGAGTTTAAAAAAAAATGGTGAGACTGACTTTTAAAAATGCTTAAGTCTGGACATTCATCCTAAAATGTGCTATCCGGTATTTCCTACTGGGTGATACACAAACACAAGGTCATAATTTTAATGCATGGGAGTAGGTTATATTTAAAGTGTCAGTCGTATCATCCCTACCTGCTGCATTCCACATTACAGTTTCATGGCATAGCATGAGCAAAATGTGAAGAACTTAAAGTGTACTTAAATTATATTCTTTACTTCTGAACCTTTTGTCTTTTCTGGAGAATAAAACATTCCTCGAATCCAAAAAAGAAAAAAAAAATTTTTCATTGAGCACCTAGAGTGTGCTGGGACAATATTGTCACATTTAATCTTTACAGCAATCCTGATACTGTAGATAATATTCTCCATTTCATAGAGTGGGAAATTGAAGGTACAAAAGAATCAACATTTCTACACTATAAAATTTCAGAGTTGAGTCCATATCTCATTCTAATGTCCATTTTCTCCCTGTTATGCTACATTAGTCACCTATTGCCTTCCAGGTCTCTTTATTATTTCCTTCTATCAAAACATGAGCTTATTTTTTCTTTATTTCATACAATCTAATTAATAATTTTCCTGAAATGACTACAACAATCGGTTGCCTAAAATAAGACATATCGATTTCATGCAATGTCTATCTCCTTGTGATCCAAAAAACTTAAAGAATTTTATTTTGCTGAAGGAATGTCAGACTTCAAGTAAGCTGTGAGGGATTGGAAAGACATCTTAAAGGTCAGTTGGTTGGTTTCGCAGGTAAAGCTCATAAAACCTTGTTTGATTTTTTGTTTGTTTGGTTGGTTTTTGTTTGTTTGTTTTTTTGAGAGTGACTACAACCTGAAAAAGGTTCCTGCTTCCCATCAGGCTGAGCTTCTTCTCAGTAGAGAATGACCTGAGAGCAGGAGATGCTGAAACTGCTCTGCCTATTTCAGGAAAGTGCTGGCTATTGGCTAGCTAGGGTTTTTTATTTTTTATTTTTTATTGGATTTTCCTAAAGGACTTTAGAGTAATGTTTCTATAGTCACAGAACAGATAAAAATAACTTTGTAAAAAAATCCTCCCCAGAATTATGGTCCAGATATCTGTCTTTTTATCAAGTTCCTAAGATGATTTTGTTAATGGCAACCCCAGAATCATACTTTAAGAAACACTAGCTTGGAGGTAGCCCTTTCTGAATATATGCCTGCTGTTAAGTATAAGTGTTCTCGCAAATTTCCCTGAATTTCTTACTTTTTGTCAAACTTCCCACAACTTTCTTTTTCCTTCTTTTGACAAAACATTGACATTACTTTTATTAGTAATGTATTATTTATTTGTTATTATTTATTTGCCTTTTCTTTCTATAGGTTATATACTATTTTTTTAAGACTCTGATGATACAGCTCTTGACAACAAGTAGATAGGAGAGTAGATTTTCTTTATTAGAAGTTATTACTCTATTGGCAAAGCATGGCCCCATGCTATTGATACTGAAAGAGTTTTTAAAGTTAGTATCAGCTGTCATATGAGTATGGCAAATCAATATTTGCAGTCTACAAGAAACAAAAAGCAAGTGAGTTGGCAAAGAGAACAGAAAAAAAAAATTGGGGGACCATTTTTAACCTATGGCAAGGTGATAAATTAAAATGACCCAAAATGTTGATAGAATGCTTTTTTCTGAGACGACAAGATATCATAGTTACTGAAGTAATTACAGCTCAGAAACAAAGCCGGTTGAAATAAAGCAGATTTATTTTCCTAATAAAGAAGAAAAGGGAGGCAGGTCGTTATATATATTTTATCTTACATGAATGGGTTTTGGCAGAATGGTTGAATAAGACTTAAATTATAGTTTCCTTCTTTTGTTAGCCAAATTCCCAATTAACATTACTGTATATGGCATTTTAAGGACTATCTCTGAACAGAGTCTCAAAGCCTTTGGCTATAAATTCTCTCAGGAACATTGTTTTAAAACTCATAATCATAAAAAGGACTCTCAAATCTATACTATAGTTCTTATTCTTTGCTAGGATATAGTCCTGAATACCCAACACAAATTCAATATGCCTCACAAACATTTAATCACCTTATCCTCACAATAGCTCCCTGTCTGGACTTAATTTTACTTTTGAAAATGCTACTAGAATTTTCTGAGTAGCTAATGCTTAAAATCTGAAAGAATCCCTTAACTTGTCCCACATATTTAACCACTCCTGACCAATTTTTGGTCAAATTCTTTAAATCTTTGCTTTAAAATATTTTTGAAATTTCTCGCATCATGACTCTAGACCAAGTCTTGACTTCACACATATCTCCTAACTAGTTTTTGTCTTCAGTTTCTTCTCAATTCAGCAAATTCTGGACTCTGCCACTAAATTAATCTTTCTAAATCATAGCTTTCATCTTGTCACTCACATTTTCAATAATAATAAATTATTAACCTGTGCCCAGGTATCGAATGCCACTTTTTAAATTTTTTTTAAACTCTATTCTAAACCTCTCCTTTAAGTACTTTTAAATTTCTCTAGATAGGTGTATTAACTTGAGGCATGGTCCCCTTAAAGATATGTCTATTTGAAACATGGAAATGTGACCCTAATTGATAAAGGAGTCCTTGCAGATGTAATTTAGTTAAGACTCTCAAGATAAGGGAATCCTTGAGTAGGGTGGGTTCTAAATCTAATGACATCTATCCTTACAAGAGTAGAGAAGGAAAGAAGATACAGAACAGAAGGTCATGTGATGATGAAGGCAGAGATTGGAGTTATCCAAGCCAAGAAACATCAGGAGCCACTAGAGGCTGAAAGAAGTAGGGAAGAATTCTCTCCAAAGTCTTCTGAGGGACTGTGTCCTGGCTGACACCTTGATTTCAGACTTATGGCCTCCAGAGCTGTGAGAGAATAAATGTCTCTTGTTTTAAGCCATCCAGTTTCTGTTGATGAGTTTTGGCAGCCCTAGGAAACTAACACAATTGGTCAACTGAGTCCTTCTGAAGATATTTGCTTCTGCGATTTCCCTTGCTTGGGATGCTCACTATATCTCCTCACCCACCAAAATGATAGTTAACATTTTTAAGCTCATACAACATGAGAGACTGTTCTAAGACTTCCCATATATTAAATTCTTTAAATCTATCATCAGCCCTATAAAATAGCTATTGTTACATCTACAGACAAATAAGTATTCATTCCAGGTAGGCTGAAGTTTAAACAGAACAGTTTTACTCAAGAATCCATGCTCTTAATCCCTTCAAAAACATCAAGGTCAAAATTTAAAACATATTCCCTCTGTAAAATCTTTCCTGATGACTTGCCTTAAAGAGATATTTATGGTTTTCTATGGTTTTGTAAAAACCATTCATGAAGCAGAATTGACTGCATCACATTATTTATTCACTCAGATTGTAAAATGGTGAAAGAAGTAATTGGTATCTTTTACACACACAAACACACACATTTGATTTTCTTCTATAGAAGCTGGAAGTGTCTTTCTAAGTTTAAAATAAGTCATTGGATGAATATATCTGGTAGAAGACAAATCAAATGACCATGTTTCACACAAGTTAAACAGAGGATGAAACCATTTGTCTGAGGTTATTCTAAAAAAACCCAGAAAGTCTGACCTTCAGATTTCTGACTCACCAATGCATATTCTCACATCATTGGGTTTTCGCTTACTTTAACAAACTTAGAATACAAAAATGTGTTCAAAATATTTGTTTTTAGTAAACTTTATTAATAATATATTCATACAGAAGAAATACAAAATAATTAAATACAATTAAAATGGGAAATTTTTCATTCTTTTAAATAATGTAACAAATAAAGTGAATATCTGTTAAAATAATTTATTTGGTTTGTTTTCAAATGTAAATATTTAAAAAAATCTAAGAAAGTCAATGCTTTGCAAAAATCAAATCAAGATGCTAAATTTAGTGACTTATTTATTCTGTGTAAGGATGGAAAGAATGACTCACCTCCCTTTCCTTTCTAGACACAGTCATTTTTCTTGAACACAATTTGTGTGAAAGCAGAAATATCCCAAGAAAAGTGAGAAACCCAATCTAAAGCATTATTTCATAAATTCTAGAGGAAGGTTTTTCCCAGCTCCAATTTTATAATCTACAAATTTTGAAGATGATAAAATTACACATTTCACTTCAAAGTTGCACTTGTTAAAATATTTTCTTAATGTTCCTTATTTTACAACAAAAAATAAGAATCATGTTTATTTCAGATTTTTTATAGTTTTTATAGTTTTATACTTTTTTATAGTAGCATTGATTAACTCTTAGAAGGGCAATGAGTTGTGAGACTATAGCAGAAAGAGGGATTGTAACTCAGCAGGAAGGTGTCAGGGAGGCATGACAGGGACAGAAACTTCTCAACTGGACCATATAAGAGGAAGAGTTAAGATAGAATAATTTTACATATGTAGAAGCAAGGGACTGAGGGCATACCTGAGCAAAAGCACAGATGAACGGTTGGACATCTAGAGTTTTGATGTCTCTGAAAATGAGATATATGGAAGGGCTAGAATTGGTATGTGCATCAGCCAGATTGCTCTTGGCTGTGAAGAAGAAAATCATGACTGAAATTATATTCTTAAGAACACTGACATAATCAGTTTGCATTTACTCCTTCTCACAATTGTATGCCCCTAGTAGGGAAGGCTCAGATTGATAGCTCAGTGATATCAAAGACCCAGTTATTTCCATCTCCCCATATTATTCAATCTTTGCATATATTTCCTCCTCCAGCCAAATCGAAGATGACTTCTGCAGTTCCATTTTCAACATAAACATGTCCAAAGGAAGAAGAGAGAGACTTCCTGTGGGTCTATCTCAGCAATGATAATCCTTTCTCAAAAGACACTTAACATCCACTCACATGTCATAAACCATAGTTGGATCGCCTGCCCATTTCTGACTAACTTATTTATTTAACAAATACTTAGTGAACCCATCTAATGTTGCCAAATGTTTTTCTAGGCATTTTGAAATAGGACAGTATTAAACTAAATAAAACTCTTGCCCTCATGGAGTTTATATTCTGGTCAGGAAAATTGAAAATACACAAAGTATCAAAACATATATTATCATATTATGACTAGTTCTATGAATAAATGGAATAAGAAAGGAAGAAGAACAGGTATATTGCAGAGGAGGAATTCAGATTGTGTGGTCAGAGAAAGAGTCTGTGTTGTGATTCTCCCATAGGGACGTGCCACACTCGCCCCAGTATCTTTTCCCATCACTAATGTCTCTAATACTATAATGTATCTTGGGTCAAGCGGCAGCTCAAAATGGGCAGCCTGACAGGCATTGTGCTTCCAATTCTTTGTGGTGGAAAGTCAATATGTGAAAATCACACATCATAAATTCTCTCTTATCAAACTTTCTCTTCCAGCTCCCTTGATCAAACACTCAAAAAATTCAGTCTTACATGTGTGCTATAGTTCCTGCAAGGTCTTAAAACTTCTTTAGAATATAGTTTCTTCCTGCTTTATCAGGTCCAACAGGTCCCTTGCTGGGTTATTCTGTTGTGTAACACTAGTAATAGGCTCGGTGGCTAAGAGGGAGGTGGGGGTACAACTAGGGAGGGGTGTGTAAAAGTCTTTTATGGAAGAGATTCTGCATTGTTTTCAAGGAAGGAAGGAGATCTACCTTTTGTTGAAGTGGCAGGTCATTTCTGTAAGCTCAGAGTTATTAGGGGAATCTAGTTTTAATATTTAGTCAGGGTATCGACCCAAATATCCCCAACCCACATGTTATAATTCCATTCTTCTGCAACGAGGGTCCTGATCTTTATAATAGACCTGCCCCATTTAGGAATTTAAACTTTCTTCTGGCTTAGTTATTCTATTGATTAAGTCTTTAGTCTGGTCCTTGGTATTCTCTGCCCTCCTTCTACAGGAATTGAGAACTTCTTTGTAGCTACCAAAAAGGCCCTCTGATTTTTATTAGCTTTCGATCGATGACTAATCACTCTGAACTTGTTCTTATCATTTTCCAGACTGTCAATTAAGTTTAGCAAGAGACACTCAATTCCATTGACCTTATAAGGAACTATTTTCTCAAACTAGTGATACAATGCTAGTGCATTCTCTTTCACCACTACACTAGTACATCACTAGAAATCACACAGGTGGAAGTCTTAACACGTAGACTACAACTTTGTGTCAGAGGCTATCATACTCCCCAAATCCCAGTATTGGGTTTTCATTGCTAGCTGAGTGGTGAATGATCCAGTTTCCAAACTCCTAAGTATCTCCTGCTTCCCTGGATCACTCCCATTACCAATTGTTATAGGCTGAGTTCCCCAAGTAAGGAGATTCTGAGATGGAGTGTTTCATACAGATCTCTAGGCAGTGCCTCGACAGCAACACCTGGGGAAGGGACTGAGTTAAAAAAAAAAAAAAAAAAAAAAAAGCCGAGAAGCACTGCATGCCCAACAATGATGGCCTTGGACAATCCTACAGGAAGCTCTAAAGCTAATGGGCCTTTAGAGTTGTCCCCAGTTGAAACAAGATGGCCAGGCCTCTATGCCCTTTTGTTGAGTATTCATTAAATGAGGGAAATTGGCCAAAGTGGTTTTCCACTGCTGAGTTAACCCTGAAAGAGCTGACAGCTGAACACCGTCTTCCTCTCTTTCTCCAACACATGCCCTTCAATGAAGCATGTAATATGCTAAATATAAAGCTCTGTCTACAGGGGACATGAAGAATGATAAGAAACTTCAGTTCTTTGGGAGATAGATACACACATCATTTTCCTACATCATAGTGATGACTAAAGAAAACACACAGAGTGGGTTCATCTTGGTCTGAGAAATAAGAAAAAAATTATCCACAAAGAAAGGAAAGAATACCCCAAACAAAAGGTCATTATGAAAACACATGGAAAAACTTCTGCGTGAGGGGACCCTCAGGCAGCTCAGGTTGTGGATACCTTTGCATGAGCTTTAACTTCCCTACTCACAGGAAATGGCTAAAGTCTAAAGTGTTAGCTCAAGCTCGTAGTATATGGTGAAGTTGGTGAGGTTGCATTTTAAATACACCTGCTGGGCAGAGTCTAGAGGGTTGGATTAATCAAAATGCTTACAATGACCTTGTATGCATGTGATAACCTTGCTTGACAAAGGGAAACCATTGCAGGTTTCTGAAGAGGAAGCTGACTTGATTGCCTCTGTGTTTTGGTGGGGAACAGAATAGATTGGTGGGAAATAGATCATGGGATAAGAAAGTGGATTCAGGAAAATCAGTTAGAAAGCTATTAAAATAGTACAGCATTCTTATCAAATAATCTGTTGCTAAATAAGGAAATCTTGTACTGCAAATGTGCAAATGGTCTAAGAAAATCTGCTTCTCTAAATTCAAATTTATTTATTTCAAAATACTGGTCTCCTTTCCATTTACCCCTTCACCGAGGTTTTGATTATCAAGTAAACTATTCTTAACACCTCATGTTATTCTTCATATTTTTACAATGGCACACTCTTCATCTCAAACCACTGATATAGCAGGGTAAATCGGGGAAAATAATGGAAAGAACCAAATACACAGACTATGACTCAATCTTAGTGTTCAGTGGATAGGACCCTATACATCAGAGATAATACAATCATGGGTCAAGAAACAGACCTGAGTGGTGAATTGCAATAATATTTTAGTTTAGGACCTCTATTGGATGACGAAGATTGAATTCCATGCATCCGACCTTTGTAGGACAAAGGGTATGGAGAAATCATGACATATGACTGGGTACTATCTATAATTTCTCCCTAGAGGAAAACAAAGTGGTTTGAAGGGCACAATTGACAGGTAAAGAGAATTCCTAAGGGACTGTTCATCTTGAATTTAGCTAGTATTCAAATTTAAGGAAGTAGTGGTGTGGTTTTAATCTTAAACCTACATCTACAGGTGAGTCAATCTCTGGTCCTATGAAAATAAGTGGGGCGAAATGAGTCTTTAACTCTTGGCCAGCTCATGAAAGGTCTGAGAAGATAGAGTTAGATTGCTGATGAGCTTCTCAGAGCAAGCCAATTTTAAGAGAAGACCATTCCAGGATCCAGAAGCAAAGATGAAAAGAAACTAAGAGATTCCCAGTGCGGGAATCACCAGTTAAGAGGATCATCTTAAGATAGGTCAATCAAATCCTTTATCTCAGTGGTAAAAAACATCTTCAGACTTCAAGTAAGAGGTCACTTGACAAGGGCCATTAGCAAGTGCTAGAAAAGTAGTTTTATTGACAGCAGTGACATATAAGTCTTCAAAAGGTTTTAGCTCTAATTATTGAAGGAAGGCCTTTGGCACGATCAGAACACGGCTAAGTTTTCAAGTACTGTTAGGAACAAGAAGAATCTGGTAGAGAATGATCCAAAAAGAGTCAAATGATATATTTGAAATATATCAAAATAATTGAGTTTTTACAAATTAAAACTGATTGAGAGTACATATCCTGTTGCATAAAGACATGCATGTACTAAAGTTGAAAGCCATAAAAAAACTTGTTATGGAGATCACCTATTTTCTCCTCTCTCAGATGATATCTGCTTCTCTATACCACATTAGCTTTTTTCATTATTTTATGCTCTCTCATAGCTTTGATTTACATATGGCTTCTTTGGGCCTTTTCACCATATCATAACTTTTCACCTTAAAATCCTATTGCTAACTAGAAAGTATTTTACATGTCTCTTATTCCAAATTTAAGTTTATAGAAGCAAGAATTAGGCAGACCTGAGTCATGTTTTCAAGTCAGGCCACAGGGGTCATTGTTGCTTGGCCAACCTATAGTCAAGGGACCACTTGTTACGTACATGACAGGCAACTGGTGCTGTAACAGAGGTATTTTTTTTTTTTTTTAAGTCAATGTAGTCAGAGAAGGTGCTTCAGCTAATGCAGTGCACTGGCTGAAATTTTCATATAGAGTAGTCTCCCCTTACCCACGGTTTGCTTTCTGCAGTTTCAGTTACCTACAGTCAACACATCATCACAAGAAGGGTGAGTACAGTACAGAGAGATATTTCGAGGGAGAGAAAGAAACCACATTCACATAACTTTGATTAGAGCATATTATTATAACTGGTCTATTTTATTATTTAGTTATTATTATTAATCTCTTAATGTACCTAATTTACAATTTAAACTTTATTATAGGTATGTATGTATATGTAGGAAGAAACATACTATATATAAGGTTAGGTACTATCTGTGGTTTCAGGAATCCACTGAGGGCCTTGAAACATATCCCCTGCACACCAGGGGGTGCTACTGTAATCAGAACCCTTTAATAGTACACTCAAGCCATTGATAGCATCCATTGTTCATACACTGGGCATTGCAGTTAGAAAAGCCCATTGTCTTGATTTTAGAAAAAAGTATTTCTCCAAACAGAGGGTGAGTTTATATTGCATCTGTTTCCTACTCCAAAATATCTTCCTCACCTTTTCTGGAACCCTTTCTAGGGTTGAAGCCACCTGATAGCCCTGTGACTATCTACAGGATATCAAGCAATTGTCTTTTGGAAGACTGAACTTTCACTGCCCTCCAGTGGGAGTGAAGGAGGCGGTTTTACTGCTGATAACACTGAGGTTCAAGTTAGAATGAATAAGCAGCATTCATCTTACTGTCCAAAAAGAGCCACTGTGAAAGAAAGGGAGATAAGACGGTTTTTGTATGCGGGAGTAAAAAGGGAGTGTATATAAATTGCCACAGTTGTCTGGGAAGAAAGACCGAGGAGGAAAACTTGAATACCAGGAGCCCCAAGCTTGAAAAGTGAAGGTGAGGCCCAGACGGTACAAGGAATGAAGAACTGTCTGAATTCCAAGAGCTATGTGGGAGCAAAGTTCTCATTAGAGAACTGCCTGATGGGAATGGCATATGCAGCGTCATTCCTTTCTAGTATTTTCAGACTTTCAAACCACTTTCACTCAAGTATGTCTCCGGTAAAATGCCAAACCCATGCCCTTTCTGAGATCTCTCATAGAATGCTTCCCCATAACATCCCTTCAGTTCTAAGAGCAATGCCTGAAACATAATTAAGTGCTCAAAAGCTGGTTTCACAAACTGTAACATCACATCTAGACCCTAAGTAGATGGTTGACAGGAACTTCTGCACAAGCATTTGAAGAATGCAATAAAAATACTAGGGCATCCAAGCTAAGACATTGGAAAATAGATTCTACGTATACTTAAGACAACTATTTTTCTTTAATTGACTCAACTGAGTATTATTTGTAGCCAAAATAGCTAGATATAAGTAGATCTCGTTATATAGACCTAATGAAATATCAGATATGTGCTTGTCATTTATAGCAGAAAAGTATATAATGTTAAAAAGTTTACCTAAAAATTGTCAAGCTATTAACTTACTTAAGTGAATAAGCATGAATTCACTCTTAAAACCAGGGAGCAAATGTGTGGTGATGCATCACTGCAATTGTTACAACCAAGCTAACCCTACCTATATCAAGAAGGCCTGTTTGTCTACCACAAGGTTTTGTGATATTGTGATTCTAAGCAGAGTATACTATGAAAATGAAAGAGTATAAGCTAGTTATTATTGGTGGTGATCCAACTGGTTGGTACAAAATCATGATACTTATATCATCTACTAGGCTATTTCTAGTCTGTGAGAGTCAAACGTTTATAAATAATATACTAGAGACATATTGCCAGAGAATGATAAATAGTGCTTTCATTGGGCATTTCTGAAAATAGCCCAGAGTAGTCACTAAAAACAACTCTTAATAACCTGTTCTACTGTTTTAATGTTTATGTTTTACATGTATAGTGCAAGGAGAGACTCTGGGAGCTTCACCCAATAAGAAATCAAACTGTTAAAAACAAACCAACAAAACAAAACAAAACAAAACAAACAAAAACACACTGAATTTATGGATCAGCCACTGAAGCAGACTCAAGGGGACAAACTCTTTATACTATAAGCAAAATGCAAGGAAATAGTACTGATGTCAAATTACAGTACCATTGGCAAGCACAAAATATCTAAATCAAGAAACATTTCTCCAACTCTGTGCTGAAGAGCTGGGATACTGTTTGTGTCTGGAAAAAGAATCATATGGGATTGATTATGTTAAATCTCTGATGTAAATTTCTATCTAGATATTAATTAGTAAAGAACGCAATTCCTATCTCCTAGACCAGGGAAGGAGGCTCAGTAAAAGAAAGTGAGGAAGTCCCTGTGCTTGTGGTTCTTAATGTCAGCCTGTATCAGCGTCGCCTGAAGGGCTCCTTAACAGTCAGACATCTGGTATCCTGTCCTCGGAGTTTCTGATTCAGTGAGTCAGTCTGGGATGTGGCCCTCGAATCTCTATTTCTAAGTGCCCAGGTGTTCTGATAATGCTAATTTGAGCATCCACATTTTGCAAACCACTGCCCTTGCATCATCTTGGACCTACTATTTTTGAAAACTTTGGGAACAAGGATGTGGTGGTGACACTCAAGTTAAAAAAAAAAAAAAAGAGTGCTGATGATTGATTTTCTTTACCCATCTATAATCTTACTAGAATGGAAAAGGACCTATACTGGTTTCTCTTATGCTCTAGGTTCTTTACATACATTATCTCATTTAATTGGCACAGTATTCTTGAGTGAACATAATTTGGTAACCTATATAATATGTAAATAATAGAATGTATAAAGCCCTCAAACATTAGTTTTATATCTAAAATAATTGAGGGCAAAATAAATCTCTATATCAAATTGTTTGTAAAAACCAGAAGATGAAAAACACTCATAAGGCATACCAAAAAGGCTTTTGCTTCTATCTCTTTTCTTTTCAGTATTTTTTAGAGGCATATATAACATACTAAGATTCGTCTTTGAGGCCATGAAAGATATGGAGCCATGAGAACTCCTGGAACCAGGTCAAAAGGGCTGTATCGGTTCAATTAACTAAAAACCTGAAAAACATGATTGGGTTTCTCTGGCTCTCAAAATATTGATTTAAATTATATTCACAAGAAATACAGTGAATTGTTATACCATACATATTTATAGAACTATATTTCACTTTCATAAAAATAGCTAATTCATGTGTATGTATTGATGTTATAAGTTGGGAAAGTATAAATCAATGAGAAAAAATATTATTCAAGTACATGCTATATCTTAAGAATAATTAATTTTTTATAAAATAGGGAGTTTAACTAAATTATCTTTTGTATAGCTTTTAATTCTAATAATTCTGTAAAATCGTAGCTCTTTAAAACGTATCTTTAGAGTTATAGAACTTTGCTACAAGAACACATTTAAGAATCATTAGCACAACTTTTTTATATTAAAGATAGAGGTTCAAATGACAGTATGATTTCTTCAAGATTGATCTAACAATGGCAGGTATTTGTTTAAAAAGCTGCCGGAAAAGAGGAAGGAGAGTTAAAATGGAAGCACGGCCAAGTTACAAAGGTGATTTATTTAATTTTTAGAAGGACAGAGTGTGGAAGAAATTGAAGGCAGAAGGTCAGGAACCCATATGAGACTTCCAGAAAGAGTACTGTTAAGAACAGTGTTCTAGAAGGAAGTAGAAAGAGGTGTGGTTTAACTTTAATGGTGAAATGGTTACCTTTATTTTTCTTAGCAAAATATTGTGGGTTTTGCAAATCAAGATTAGTCAAGTACTGGTCGTTGGGGCCTCAGTTGCTAGAGACACAGGAATATCTTATATTTCGATCCTGTTTTGCTATTAATTACCTTCCAACAAACCTCTTTAGGTTTGTGTGGTTTCAATATTCTAATCCAAGTGAAGAGTGTGAAGTATTAAAAAAAATCAAACAAATAAAGAGAGGAACTCATACGAAACCAGATATTCTCAGAATAAAAATTATTTAATGAATCAAAATCGAGACCATCACTCCCTCATCCCAAGCCAATAAAATGATGATATCATAATAAGTTACCATTGTCTTTCTCTTTGTAATATGACCCTTAAAATACCATACACAGGGATAACTGAAATTGTGTCTGTGCTGGGGTAAAGCATAGCTCTTAAGTAGAGAAAGTTAAAATATTTTAAGAGATTCTTTATGGACTCTTTAATACCAAATACCCTGTCTGCAAAAAAACAAAACTAAACAAAACAAAAAAACTAACTAAATAGTTATTTTCAGAAGAATTTCCTCTTGTGAATCTGGAAAAAAAAAAGTTTTAAAAAGACAGAGCTCTATGTTAATTCAAACTTGGCGAAAGGGGAGGGGGAAGAATCTGAGCCAAGATGCTGTTTGGCCCTATTCTCTTCACTTCCTCATTTTTATCATCTAACCTTTTTGTCCTCATCTTGGGATTTGTTCTACTCTTTTTGTGGTTCTACTTTACCCTCTGTCTCATGGGACTGGTTTAGCTCTAAGGTCCTGCCCTCAAGAGACATTATTTGACTTCTGAGCTCTATATCTATTGCTCAGGCTGTGCTCAATAATGCACTTGCTTTCTTTGGAGATGAGTCCTGAAGTTTATTTTTCTTGGTCCATGTTCCAAGTTCCCTGCCCTGTGTTCCAGATCATGTGCTTCTTAGATTCTCACCAAGTCTCTCAAGGTGGATCTGTTTAATTGTCCTAAACCTCTGTCCTTGTCCTGACAGCCTAGAGTACTTCTCTTACTCCTTGAGTGAAAAGTTCTCACACTCTTTGCTTTTAAGGACTGCAGTCGTTATGATCCACTCTGATCATGTTATTATCTTCTGATAGAAATTGTTTTCCAATTCCAGCCTCCTTTAATTTTATATAGCAGTATCTCAAGTTTTACTGTTGATTACTTCTGATTAAATAGTCTCACCTTTATAAAATAAATCTAAATATTAATTATAAACAGAGAAGATATTTTCTTCCCTTAAAATGCCTCTATGCCTCATGTTTTCCTGATTTTGAATATGTTCTTTCCAAGGTCAGTTTGAATATCATCTCCCTTATGAAGATTTTTTATGACATTCTTATCCTCATTACCAAGTATAGTCTTGATCATCATTAAAACTCAATAGCACTTTAATCCCTTCTCTTGGTGCCTTTTTAAAAATTTATAGTAAATAATTGTCTTAGCCTTAAAATGTTACTAGATTTTAAACTTTTTGTGAGCAGAAGCTGTGGTGTCCATAATTGATCTTTGCTCACCATTCCTTAACTTGCATTTTATACTAATGATAAGAAGCTGCTTATAGTCCCCATATATATTGATTATAAGCCTCTAAACTTTTGATTGTATAGTTCCCTCTGCCTGGAATACTATAGTTCTATCTTCCTCATTACTCAATTCTCATTCAATCATTACAGCTCAAATTAGCATCATCTCTACCAGGAAGTCTATCAAGTGACCTTTTACTGAATGTATGCATTCTTCTATCTTGACACTTAGAATTTTCTGTCACTTCTATATTGAGAACTTCTGAATAAGGCCCATATTTATCCATTATGTAGCATTAATATCTAGCACAATATATGGCACATAATGGGTTGAATATAGTAGGAAGGATATAGGAAGAATTGCTCATTAAAAAAAAAGGCATTATGAGCATTTAATTTGAATATGTAGAAAAACAACTTTAAAAAGTGGGACTGGTTTTAATAAGTTTAAATGAAAGATTGTACAAAGAGTAACAAAAAACAAATTTAACTGATTTAAAAAAGACTTTGTGTGCTCAAGTACTGAGGGGGAAATGCCTTAAAATTCATCATACAACACAAATCGAATGATTCAGCAGCATAAAGTGATTACTTAAGAAGCTAACATTATGCTGAAATATATTAATAGGACTATAATAAGCTTATCATAAGAAGTAATCTTTTCCCCATATTTGGCAATAATCAAGCCTTTCCAGAAGTATTTATAAGAATTTTAGAGAAAGTGGAGCTCACTCAAAAAAGGTCAATAAAAATGAAAATAAAACTATTAAAAAAAGATGAAAGGGACTTGGAGACTCCAAGGAGGTCAGATAACAGTAAGGAGGACCATGAATTAGAATTGTCACCAAGCCCAGTCCAATACTTGGCATAAAGCTTGATAAATAACTCGATTAATTAAAGTACTGAAGTTGAGGCTCAAAGAACAGAGATCAGTTGTCCTGCTTAGTATAGTAGCCAAAACTGGATGAAATAGATTAAAATTCTACAAATAGATTAAAGTTATTTGAAGGAAAATCTAATGATACCAAGTGATTAAACAGTGGAACAAACTTCAGTAAGAAATCTTGAAGTATTTCTTCATACTTATCTATTAGATTCATTTGGATGACAAACTACTTTGAACTTAAGTCCAGCCTAACAACAGAAGTTGGACTAATTGCCCTTTTAACCACTCTAATAGCATTATAATACTTATTGACATATTACGTTTTTTTTTTTCTGATCTAGAAGTCTAACTATAACTTGTGTCCAACACACGACTATTTTTATATTTCTCACTTTCACTCTCAAATTTATTTTCCTAGGGATGATGGAGAAAAGAATCCCCATTCATTTTCTTCTTATTCTGACCTGGTAATAGATTTGACCAAACTACAGAAAGAAAGAACTTTTGATTTAGGAAGTTAACTACATCTCTTGAAAAAAATAGTAACTGTAATAATTATTTTTATAGCATCTATTAAGAACTTACATATTTCAGGCACTAGGATGGGAGTTTGATATGCTTTATCTAATTTACTACTAACCAATATTCTCTGAGAAAGGTACTATTATAATCTCTTTCATGAATGAGGAAATTTATTTGTTAAGTAAATAATTCTGAGTCATAAGAATTGAGACAGAGTGGTGATTCAAATACAAATCTTCCTGACTTTAGTACACAAATTCTAAACATTATCCTATTCTAGTTTATCCTATTCTGTTCTGTTCTCTTCTGTTCTTTCATTCATTCATCTATTTATTCAAAATATATTTATTGAATTATTTCTTGTATACCAAGATTTTGGCTGGTGCTGGGGCATAGACTAGGCTATCAGGGAAAGAAAGCCCGAGATGAAGATTTGCTTGCAGGTAGTTTATTGCATATGCTCCCAAGAACTTCATTTTGAGAGAAGTGAAAGAAGCAGAATTGGGCAGAGGGAGATGATGAATTGTAACATGGTTGCAAAAGAACAAAAATCTCAGCCTGACTCCTGGAAACTCTTGAGCTGGTGGCCCTTCAGAATTGTCTCAAATTGTGACAAGGAGTCTGAAAATTCATACTCTCATCCACCAGTCACAGAAGGGGGATTCTCCCTGGGAAGATACTTACCTTGGTGAGGCAGATTCCCTTTGTCCAAGGACAATTATAGGAGAAGGACTCTGAGCCACTCCCAAGTGGGATACACAGTGTAAAAAAACTTTAAGAGTACCTACCCTCAAGATGCTTATATACTAGTAGAGAAATGAGAAACTATCAAAATAATATTTATCCACGGTAGATGGCGACATATTGTAAGAGAAAAACAAATGAACAAATAAATAAATACATAAAGGAGTAGAGAGGGAGTTCCAAGGTAAGGGTCAGGTATGAGGCAATTTAGGTAAAGCTTCATTAAGAAAGTAACATTTGAGCAAAGGTTTGAAAAAGATGAAGAAGGGATAATACAAGGACAGCTAGGGAAAGATAATTGTTGTTATAGAGAACAATCCCATGCAAAAGTTTTCAAGAAGGAGCAAGACTACAATGTTTGAGCAACTGCAAGGGCGGGGGACGGGGAGATGGTGAGTAGGTGCAGCTGGCCAGTGTGGCTGGATACAGCCCACAAGTACTAAAATGATAAGAGATCAAAGCCGAATAACTAGGAGATAAAAGCCCAGATAATGCAAGAATGACAAGAATTGGTGGTAGCTTACACTAGGGAAATAATAGTGGAGGTGCTGGGAAGTAGTCGAATTCTTGATACATTTGAAAGGTAAAATCAAAAAGATTTGCTAACCAAGACTCCACAACTTACCCTTTGTTCTTAAGCAAACTGCTTAATTTCTTGGAGCCTTAGTATCCTTTTCTTAAAATATGGCACGATCTGTCTACTCTGAGTGAATCGTGAGGATTAAACTCAAAATGTGTGTGTGTGTGTGTGTGTGTGTGTGTGTGTGTGTGTGTGTGATGTGCTTGGTACACAACACAATAGGATGCCCAATAAATACTACTTTCTCTTCTCTTTACCCCCACCTCATTAGCATGCTTTTACTTTTATCACTTCATTTGGTCTTAAACAATGTACTCCAACAGGGCAACAGGGCAAAATGATATTAACTTTGCTATATAAATAAAGATATATAATGCCATTATTTAAATGACATATGAAATTACATCAAATATTAACAAAAACATGTCTGGACTTAACTCCTATTATAATGTACCTTCAAGTGTAGAGTGAGGATTCTTACATGTTGATGTTTTAATCCTTCCAGATATTTCATAAGTCTCATAAGAAGCAAAATGCACCCTATTTTGTGGTGAATTTTAAAAGCGTGCTCTCCAAATTTTAAAGGTTCCTTTTAAAGAAACATATGCTATCCCAGCTGTCTACATTGAATAAAGCAGTTACTGACATAAGAAAAAAAAAAAAAAAAATGTAATATAACATTTCAGAAGTTCTTTAGATACACTGGGACTTTTGAATACTATGAATGCAATTAATCAGTTTAGCATGCAAGTATAAGAATTGTGGAAGAGTGAAATTCTCTATAATGCATGCAGAATCCCAGATGTCAATAGTAATACTGTTTAAAACATATAGATTATTAATAAGCCAAAAATATAGGTTATTAAACAAAAACAAATTGCTGGCTGTTTCTGTTATTGATATATTTTAAATCATTGTTCACTGATACAATTTTTTACATAAGATTTTATCATAACAAGTTTCATAATGTTGTTCTAACTCATGATCACTATGTAAACAATATCCAGAAAGTCAGTGCATGTCTTCACATGTTTTTTCTCATGCTCAGAACTAGAATTGTTGAAATGGGTTATAATACTGTTCAGAATTTTTATTAAAAGTCACAATGGTTAAAATCAGCAAAAAAATAAATAAATAAGCCAGTAAATAAAGCATTAGACTTGTCAATAGTTAATCCTGTGCTTTTAAGTTGAGTCAATAACTTAAACTGACAGATCTGATATTAGGTGTTAGTCATTGTATGATTTATTTTTCTAGTCAATTTTATTTTAGACACAGATCATTATAATCTCACTTTGTTCACGAGAGCAATAGTAATAGAACTATGAGGGCTCCAAACGTGGATGCCTTTCCCATCTAGATAATCCAGAAAAGACTGTTATAGGAGCCTCAAGAGAGCCTCGCAGTTAGAATCATCTTGGGAGCTTTGTAAACATGAAGATTCTTATACCTCTTGTAAACTCAAGTCAGAATCCATGGATATTTTCATATATTAACATTTAAGAACCACAGATTCTAACTTCAAAAATAATATGAACAAGTTAGTCAAATTTGCTGATCCTTGGTTTCCTTATTTGTAAATCGGGGATAATTATATTCATCTCATAAAATCATTGTGAAGATTACATTAGATAAAACCAAGATGACACATGTGAAGCAAGCAATAATTCGTACTATTCTGAATTATTGTCATTGACCCAGAGTTCAGGGTTTTCTGGGCTAGTTCAATGGAAAAATAAAAGATTTCAGGATAGTTTCAAAAAGTAAGTCAAATAATCATGACATTTAGACATATTACTGATTAAAATGAAACCAGAAAGAATTTGGCAGAGTGAAAGAAAAATGAGTTTGGAGGGTCTGAGAGTCTCAGTGAAGTTGAAGAAAAATGTGTATGAGCCTACACAGAGAGTTGGCAGGATGGAGAGTGGAGAAGAAAGTGTACTCCCCTTCCTCAAATTTCTAGAATGGAAATGTACATGTGTGTGTGCGTGTGTGTGTGCGTGTGCGTGTATGTGCATGTGAGTGTATAAAATAGTTCAAAATGTGATAGCACTACCAAAAGTACACATCAACTATAAAAGTTGTAAAACATCAAACAAGGCACAATTTGATATGGGGCAATTTAAAACTCTCAAGACAAAATCAAAACTTTATTTCTACCGCATCCAAAGAATCTGTTCCTCTCTCCTAAAAAGTTATGTCACTCTTTATGAGAGTAAGAGATTAGAGAACAGAATGAGAGAAGTTGCCAAATATTGGGGAGTTAAAATTTGAGCTTTTATTGGTCTAGTAGCCCCAGGTTGTGAGAACACCAAGGGTATGGTGATGAAATATAGTGACTAAGGTGAAGTTGAAGACCAATGTGGCCGAGGTCAAGGGCCTATGAAATAGCAATGCATCATTTGGATTTTCAACATAGTTGGATGGATGGCAGGGTTTGGGGATAGAGAGGAAGATTGTCCTCTAGAGGCAATAAAATGATCAGTGGAAGGTGGATAGTGTACAGAATAGATGAAACAGAGAAGTGTAGCAAGGCTATGGTCATGGTCATGATGTGCACCTCATTTACATTAGGTTGAAAGAATAATGGTATATAAGTGGGTAGTTTTACCAAACTAGAGTTGTGCCTCCTGCCCTAACCCCAGTTCCCATGAACATGAGGGAATAAGTAGCGTATTCTCAGGCAGTTTCAAAGAAAGCCAAGTTCCTTGGAGGAGCACCAGATTTCCAGAAACCAGAAGGCTCTGTCTGGGAAGAGTTTGAGAATGCCAGGAAAGCTATTTCCCATGGCAGGGCCCAGCTCCCTGAGTGTGCTCCTCGAGCTCTCAAACAGAACCTCACTCTCAAAAGGGGACGCTGACCTTGTGGACATCACCTTGAAATTCCTGTTAATTTTGTCTCAGAATTTGTATTTTGTAAGTGAAATCTGTTGGGACGATGGAGAATGTGCGGGCAGCTGAGAGCCTCACCTGTCGTCTTGCCCCTCTGCCTTCCTGGACATGACCTCAGCTACCTTCTGCGCCTGACCCCTGCCACACTCCCCCACTGCTCAGCAACTACTGCTGCCCCCAGGGTGGGGTGACTAGGGCCCCACATTGAAGGTTGTGGAGCAGACCAGGCTCCTGTGATGGATTGGACTTGCCCTCTCTTGAGGGAGCATGACATTAAATGATTTTTTATAAACCACTGTGACTGGTTTAGAAAGAGACCACAGAAGAAAGAAAAAAGCTTTTTTCCTCTGCTTTGTGCACAAGGAGAAATTTTACATTTTGCATTGGCCCTGCAATTTGCGTGGGTGGCCCTGACTGAAGGTTTCTAAGGGTAACAGAAAAGATTACAGAAGGAGGGCAGTGGTGAGAAGAGTGATTAGAGAGAGGGGACACCACACTGAACTTAGGGGAGGATGGATTGATAAATTGAGATAACAGGGGATGATGGACTTTGCATTTTGAGCAGTGACCAAGGATGAGATTGTGAGAGACATGAAAATTACCCTGTCAAAGATCCAAATGGAGTCTGGCAAAAGTTTTAGTGCGAGTGCACAGAAGAACTCCAATGCTTAACTTTATTGCTGATGGTCTCAGCTCAGGGTAACGAACAGGGAGTTGAGAGGTTCTTATCAGTTGATTCAATAAATCCTTTTCTGGGGCTACTCAGAGGATCTTCACTTCAAATTTGAAACAGCTCCTCTTGTTGAATACAGCAGTACTTTGCATGGTATATGTGGGCAGGTGTAAGTCAAGGGAAGGCAGTGGGTATAGAATTTGGGTCTTTTTGTAAAGAGCTGGATGCAGCCAAACCTATAGAGCTTACAAAGGAAAAAGAAAAGACTTTGAGTCCTGGCTTTTCAGTTACCAATTTGTCCTGTATTAAATACCTTAATTTCTTTGAGATTTATCTGTAAAATGAAGATAATGATAATTCCTGCTTTCTGGCTGCCCAGGGTTTTTGTGCCAGTGTATATCATAAATGTGAAATTCCCTTGCAAATAGCTACATAAATATTAATTACTTTAATTCTATATATATATTTTGAAGGATTATATAGCAAATGATTCTGCTATAGCATTAGGAGAGAGATGCTGGAGTCCTGCTTTATCACTGCTGGCCCCACATGTCTTGAGGGTGAAACCTTAGGGTGGAGCAGCAAAAAATTTAAAAACAAAACAGAAGGAAAAGGTGAAGTTCCAAAGAAGAGAAAAGCTAAGTTTATATATGCAAATGCCCTGTGTAAATGATTGACTGTCTTACAGGTAGATATTAGGGTCATAAGAATGTGGGCAGAGAAAGAAAAGGTCACATCTTTCTGAATTTTAGAATATTTTTCACTCCATATCATTTACCTATATCTAAGTAGTCTGAATATTTTTCTTTGTTTTTTCTCTTTTTCAATATATTATGGAAGTATCTAAAATGTAAGTGGGCTTCATCTTACTTACCCACCTTCTTTCCTTCATTTACCAGTGGAATATCCGCAAAGAGCAACTGTGGACAGTGTGAAAAAAACGAACAAGCCCAAAACAAAAAACAATTACCAATCCAAAGAGAACAATGAAACATTTTATTAAATAATAATGTCATGGTTTTAGAAAAGGAGTTATGAGTAGTCCAGAAACTGAAATTTGAGTAAAATGTTTTAGTCCCTTCCATATTAATTCAAACCAGCTTAATTCAAACCAATGTTTTTGAAATATCTTTTCTCAAACACGTATTTATATTTTTAAAGTAGATAACATCCATATTTCCAATTTTGTGAGATTTTGGAGACAGAATTTAAAATCGTATTGTGTGACAAAATTGTCATTCCCCACCATGGAGATGAAAATAGTAGCTAGAATAGGGTATAAATATTCAGTGTCCATACTAGCTCAATTCTCCTAGGTGGCGGTGATGGCTTCTCTTCTTTGAAAAGATTGCCACCTAGGGGAAATTACAAATCAAAGCAACATCTGCAATGCACCACAGAAGCTGCATGATACCTAATGATACCTTTAAGAAGAAAAGCATGTAAAATGCTCTCATATTTCATTCAGCAAATTAGGTGGGCCACCTAGGAAACACACACTAACTAGTGGGATAGAATGTGTGTTTGTTTATAATTATATATTTTTTCTAAGTATCATTAGAACTGCATAGCTTTTGTTTATACCATAGAGCTTGATTTTTATTTTTTTCCTCCATATCTAGAAATATATTTAGAAAATACACATCATGAAATTTTATTACAGGGATAAAAATTACATTTTGAGCAAATGGTTCAATTCAGACATTATAAATAACTTTAATTAGTACCCTGGAAGTGTTTAACAGCCTAACATGTAAAGAATTTCCACGTAAGTCTTAGAAATAAGGAGAAAAACTTTTCTCTATGGATTTATCTCTGAGGACTTATGACTAAATTCTCAAATAAGAGCAAGTGGAGTGGGAGAACATTTAGTTGATTAATTCAGGTAAAAGGGGCTTTTATTTTTTTGCTTCAATTTCTGATTTATTTGATAAACGTCTTAGAGAATCACTGCATTTTCTAAAAACATATTTAACATGAAATATGATCCATGTAGTAACCTTACCTTTACGTGCTATGTTAAAAAAAAAAAAAGGAAACTTGAAAGCAACAAATCTTTAAAGTTGGTTTAAATGGATGATTGAGCGGTTGTGAGTAATTTACGCCCCATTTTTTTAAAAGAAGGTTACTAACTTTAAAATTTAACTCTTTTAAAAAGTCCCTAAAAACAAATTAAATCACATGTTCTAAAGAGAATAATTTTTGGTCGATCAGATGCCTCCCGATTATGAGTTTTTAATGTATCAAGAATTAAGAAGTAGAACAGAGTATAAGTAGAAAAAACCCAACTGTATAGATTATTTTAAGAACTTTTATTGTCCTGTGTTTACCCTTATTAAATCAATCTTCATTCTCTTTAGTGACAACTTATTAACTCATCACTCTTCCTCACTAACTGGTAAACACCATGGGGGCATAGATTACGCTTTATATACGGTCATTTCTAGGATATGTATGGTCAGTGTCTGTTCTGATTAACTGGTGCCCACAGCACACATGGTTAAATACTTTGAATATAATTCTTAGATGTATCTAAAGCACTTAAAATAATGCCTGACATTCAGCAGGAATGTAAAACACAATGAGAGAATGAATGAATGAATGGCCTCACAAATGGGATCTGTCCCCTGCTTTTAAGTGTATGTTTATGAAATGTACCACTCCCCTATAGAAAAAGAGCAAAACATAATTAAGAAATCAACCTACCATAGAAGGCATAATTAATAGTTGTAAGGTAAATGTGAATATAAATTATTCTCATTGCTTTTTAGATGATTATTAACCTAAACTTCTTCATAGGTAATCAATAGGTGGTGTGCACACCAAAGGGAACTACTTTGTCATATGAATTTTATGAAAAAAAGGTTCTAAGATGCATTAATATAAATTATGAATGTATCTATCTGGATAAGTAAACTTGACATTTGATCACTGCCTGGTAAAATTATTTAAATTACTTGGCAGTTCACAGGTAACACCCCTAAGTTTTGTTAAATTCAATAAGCACTGATTATCTTGTTTGCAAAGTAGCTGTTATAAATCCAAACTTTAGTGTCCTATAGTTTTCATATAAAAATGGCTAATAATAACATGTGAAAATGCCTAATAATAATAAACACCGTTAATTCTAAAAAAAAAAAAAATCCTTGTAGATCTGCCTTGTAATCTGGACCAATCACCCTCCTGTCTCTAGCCTCCTTCAACAATACATCATATTAAATCCTCATCAAATCTCATCCTGTTCTATTCCTCATGAGCCCTTTTTTTAGTCCAAGTCAATGACTTTGTTAAATTGGATAAACAAATACATACTAACATATTCATGGGGAAGTATTAATTGCCAAGTCTCTCCTGATATATGCAGAGCAGAATTTAACAGTTGATTTATAAGAGAAAAACATTGTCTTAAAGTAGTGGTGAAGATGTTTTAGAGAGGACACAATATGCCAATGACCAGTAGAAACTATTTTGAAAAAAGTAGAGTTTTAAAGTACACCAAAATTTAAACTCCCTGTCTCTTATTCATACTGTGGCTGGGTCTGATGGAACCTTAGTGACACAGGAGTTACATTATGTGGTATTATTCCTACCTAGTTCTTATTTTCTATTGTTTCATCCACATTTTCTATTTAGAGTCTTACTCCAATTCCTGATACTTTTTTTTTTTTTTGAAGCTGAACTTTTCTTAGCTTTTACATTTGGACTCTTCATTATATCCACATGACCTCCTGACACTGGCTATTGCTTTTATTTTTTACACTGTATTTAATTTTTTTCTAACTGTGACTGCCATGTGGCAGCCCTCGGGCTCTTTTCCTGCCAATAGCGAGCCATTTTCCATTTCTACTCACTTCCATTAGGGACAGCTGATTCCTAATTAGAGAATTAAGAATTCTGTAATCAGAATGAGCTTTATACTTTCACCTTGGAAGAAAAGGGAAAGGGGCCAGGAAACTGCTCTAATGATATGAATAGTCTAGCAGTTTTGCACTCTGCTTCTTTTATCTCTTTAAAATTTCTCATCCCATAAATAATTTATCACAGAACCTTTGAACACCAATTACTGACACTCAGCATTTTTCCTGTACGTATTACAATATGCAACATGAGTGCAAAACTTTGACTTTGCATATAGACTGAGTTATGCCCTTGAATAATCTAAACTGAATTTAAAATTTCATTATACTCCCCTCCATTTCACAGAGTAGAGTTAATGATATAAGAAGCAGACTGTGTGGCTTCCAACCTGTCACCTATTAGCTGTGCAACCATGAATAAGTTGTTCAAGAGCTGTCTCCATCAGCTTTCTCATTGATAAACTAAGCACATGGTGCTTAGTACAGGCCCTGGCACAGGTCTCAGCAAATGCTAGTTTAAACATGGAATAAGATAAATGTTGGCTGTCTTAAATTTCCAAACCAGGCACTTTAAATTGTAGAATTACAACAAACTTAAAATATATTTTCAGGTATACTTTAAGAGGAGAATTGGTGCCATGTGGATTAACCAGGAGGTTCATATATTCATGATTCTGTGGCCCAGCAAGTTGGAGCTAAGAGCTTCCTTGTTACATTAAAAGATTTTGTGCCCAGTTCCTATGAGGATCTGTCTAACAGAGTTCAGTGCAAGAGAATTGGTTGGGTACCTGCTCTCTAACAGTTCCTTCCTTGCTCACCCTTCTCTAGGCTTTTTTACTGAAAGTGGTTTTAGTACACACATCACGAATCAGTCACCATGCTTCCCTGTTAGAATTATCTGATAATAATAGTTCATTACATAGATTTATCCATTTCATAGTTCTATGTTATTCATTTCTTTAAATAACATTAAGAATATTTCATGAGAGAGAGCTTCTTATGCGCGACAGACTCTGCACTGGAAATACGAAATTAGTTCCTTGCCCTGTTGGATTTTCTGGGCTGAGAGAACCACACATAACTTACTATAATTTCAAAAGGATGATGGAATTATGACTGAAGTGAGTGTGAGGGAAGTGCAGAGCAGAAGTACCTACCCTTTCCAGAGGTGCTCACGAGCAACTGGAGAACGCATTACCAAGGAACTTGTGAGTGTGGAAAGTGACTCTCAGGCTAAGGCAGAGGTAATCCTTAGCATCAATTTATGTACGCAAAAACAGTAGTTAAGCAGATGGAAGGAGCTGGAAATAGGGCAGTAATAAAAGTATTAATTATTCTCTGCATGCTAGAGTCGTGCTCTAATTAGTGGCTCTGGTCATTAATAAATTTAATGATGCTCAGATCCCAGGAGGTAAATGACTATCGCAAGTCCTAAATTTAAAACTAGTCGAATGAACACATATTTTCATTTTTGTTTCTTAGGATTAAAGTATAAAGCATAAATTTAGTTTAGCATTGAGGATTTAAAATTTAAGCACATAAATTCCAAATGTTCTTCTCTGCTGTTGACTTTGAATGGAAAATTCCAAATGTGTTGTCTTTTCTGCTGTTGACTTTGAATGGAAATAAATACATGGTCTGAGTAGATTGCTAACGTTAGTGGTGTTAATGTTTTTAATAATGAATTCAAAATAGATTTATAATAGTAAATGCCTTTAGATAAACTATTATTAACAGTATAAAATTATTATAACTGTATAAAAATAATAATTTGTGGAAATCCAAAGACTCTTGTGGGTCTGTTTCCCTCTTTCTTTTATAAATTTTGATAGTTCATGACTTAGTCTCATAGGTCAAAAAGATATTAAAAAGTAAGGCATATGACAACACATTCAAATAAACTATAAATATTTTAATATGGTGATTGTGTCAACACCTTTACAATACTTCTTTAATATATATTAATGTATTATGTGTCATAAAAAATGAATCTGTAAATACAACAGAACCCCATGATGTCACTTTTACATGTTTTACCCTTGCCACTAGGTGGCACCTATGCATTAGACGCAGAGCATGTTCTGTGTAAAACAAAGTAAATGAGAGAAAAGTCAGTTTTGTTAACTTTGTTTTGTATATAAATATTTATGTTAGTATATACCTTGAGGTCATCGATTTATTGCAGGAAATAGTGTGGAATTCACAAAGCTTTTAAGAAAAATAAAAGCATTAAATATACCTTTGTTAAAGGAAAAAACAAAAGATGAATGTTGACTTTGGAAAACCCACTAGAGGAAAATGTAGAGCCACTTAGTCTTGACCTGGTCATTTCTCAGCTCACGGAAATGTTACAATCAATAACAAGTTAACAAACAGATACAGTTATGTACTGTACCATTATAATTTTGCTTCTGGCAATGCTGTTTAATGATAAATATCATATGAAATGTCTAATCTAATAGTGACTTTGTGAGAACTGATAAATTAAATTAACACCAGTTAAAAGTCTTAATTTACTGAAACTAAAAGTGGCATGCTAAAAATCTAAATGTATTCTTAGCAGAGAATACTCAAATATTTCCTAACAGAAATATCACTATGAAAAGTTCAAATGCATTATGAAGACATGAGAAGATGCCAATAATAATAGCTTATCTTTATGTATAGCATAAGACATACCCTTCAATAATATGGTAGTATTATGAATGCTATCATCCAGTTATCTTACACACCTATAAAATTAACCTACAAATTCTAATGAGTATCTTTCTAAAGTAAAATTTTGATTTTACTTTAATTATAGATGAGAACGAACAAAATACATCTTAGACTAATTTATTGCACTCAGGTATTTTTTTCCACCAAATACGTGTATATTGGTACACATATACATAAAAATATTTAAAAAAACAATTTGTTAGATTCTCATCATGTGACTTATATAAACTACAAAACTACTACTACTACGAATTATAATTGGGACAGAAATGCCAATATCTCTTCATTAGATGCTACAATTAGCAACCCCGCATTGAAGAGGCTATACTCTTTTCTACCCTTCTTGGAACTCAGGTCAAGCTTATAAAGGAAATTTCATTCTAGACAGGTTGTTTTAAATAAGGCAGCAAGAGAGATAAGTTCCAATAATATGTGTACCAACAACTTTGAACTCAAAATAGTGTATTTGGGTCTCAAAACAATTTACGTCTTTGCATTTCAGTTCCCTCATCTGTAAAAGGAAAGTAAAGCATTAGTTTACAGGGTGATTATGCTTAAACGTGATAATATATGTTAAGAATCTTGTATATGCTCAAATGATTTTTTTTAAATTTAGCTTAAGTGTTCTCCATAGTTGACTTATAGTAGACATTTAATATTTATTGAAATTTTCAATATATTTAGGTATAGCATAAGACAGAACCTTCATCTTTAAGCATTACAATGCATGTATTTTGATTTTTGAAAAGATGCATTCTAATATTCATTGCTTGTATGGGAAAAAATGACCCTGACCTGAATGGGTAATTTTTAGTATTAGACATATTAAGGTATTAATGTTAGCCATAAAAGGAAAGGAAACATCATTTACTTGCAGTGGGAGAAGGAGATAAAGGCCAGAAAGCATATTTTTTGAATGAATCCAGCTCTAGACATCTAACTGGTTCTCATAGTCTGCATCATGGTACGTGCAGCTCAAAGTGGTCTATCTGATTGTAGTTACCCAAGGGAAAACAAGACAGAGTTAATGAATCACTTTATAAAATTTTACATATATGGTTGTTCTAATCATTAACAAGTGACTTTTAGATAGCACATAATGTGTCAATGGTCTCATCTGTGCATTGTTAAATACTTGTTAAAACTAGGTAAACATTGATTATCATTGCTTTGAGTTCTGGGTAAGTATTGGACAATTTAATCTTCATAATATTATGTGGCAGATATTACAGATAAAGAAAATGAGGGACGTGGTTCCATAGTGTAGTGGTTAGCACATGTGTTTTATATGCAGAAGGTCCTGGGATCATGCCCCAGTAGCGCTACAGTCCATGGTCTATGGCCATGCCACCCTAAACAAGCCCAATGTCTGATCTCGGAAGCTAAGCAGGGTCAGGCCTGGTTAGAACTTGGATGGGAGACCACCTAGAAAGACCAAGTGCTATAGGTATAAATAATAATAAGTAATTTTTAAAAAATGAGAAGCCAAAACATCAATTACATGCCTGAGATCACTCAAATAGTAAATAATGGAAGTAATAATTAATGGAAGTAGTAAGCCACAATCTAAAACATTAAATTAATATGAGGGCTCTGCAATGGATCTAACCCCTAAACCACAGAGCTTCTAGATCTTTAATGTGCATGTATACTACTTAGAGGTCTTGCTACAAAATAGACTCTAACTCAGTAAGTCTGGCCGGAGTCAGGGCATCTGCATTTCTAACAAGCTTTCACTCGGTTTCAATAGTGCTAATCCATGAACCACTCTTTCAATATCAAGGTGTCAGACCACTGCATTTGCACACCATTTTACCAGAAGCAAAAATTAACTTTTAAGACAAGAGATTTATTCTTAGTTCAGTGGCAACAACTAAAATACTTAGATATCTCAGTCCAAAAGAATCGCAATGAGATGAGATTTCCTGAGCCTTCCTTGTTAATGAATCTAGATTGATGTCAAGTTCAGAAATTGAGATGATAATTTTGATTTTATAATGTAATTTAGTGTATGATGAGTAACAATGATTTACAGTCTATAATGTAATTCTTCTTCAATATTTGGTTATTTGGGCTTCACAGTAGGTCTGAGAAGTAATGCAGTATGACAATTATGTTTAAGGAAACAGAGACGCAAGGCTACCCCCCCCCTCCCCAGGGCTCTTAGGCAGCAGTGACAATTCCCTAACTCTTCTCTTCTATCAGATGAACTTGATAATAGGCTGCGTTCCATTAACTGGCTAAAAGTAAATTGATACAGAACAATCTACTACTGAAATAGTTAAGATAGAGCCACATTCTGATTTTGTTTTAAATGTACAAATATTCAAGGCCAAAGTGATTTGGAACCATAAAGAGTAATTCTCAATTGTGATCACATTAATTTGAACCTGTATAAATACAAACATGTATCATTTTATTATGCTGCTAAAATTTAAATTAAAGAAGCTATTATCTTACTCCCTTGGCCCAAGACCACCAATGGGGTGATATTTCTATCATTTTCTTCTTGAGCTCTGTAGGTTTGGTATAGCTGGCAGAAGACTGGTTATTTCACCTCATGTATTTATTTTAATGAAACTAAATATGTTGGAATTATTGTCTTTTTCATATGCAGATGTTGTAAAATTTTATGAAACCATAATCAGAATTCAGTTGATCTCTAAATGTCAAACATATTTACCATCCTTAGAGGGCTAATATTTTCACAGAAAATAAAACCTCTTGAGGTTACTGTGCAGACAAAGTAATGAAGATAAATCAAGAAATGCTGTCAGTCACTAGGAAAGGAAAATATCAGAATCTCTACATGTAAAAACAGAGAATAGACAGTAAAGATTCTTATCAAGCCTAGGCATTCTAAACAGATTAATGTTTATGTTATTTTTCTAAAAAATGACTAAAAAAGCAAAAAAAAAATGGCTACTGAAAAAAATGGCTAAATGGCACTTCATTATTATAGCTCATTTACAAGTTTCAAATGACTTTAAGAATAATGAGCTTATTTTAGAAAATTGTGTTTTCTCTAAGCATACACTTACCTCTAAAACTAAAGACTGGGTGTATTCTGAGCCAGACTAACACTGATCCATTGAATCATCATCAAATTGCACTGAGCAAGCTTTGCACAGATTCTCCATGGGAGTTTATAACTGTGGTGCTCCAGTCATGCTGAGCAACAATTCCTGAGGGCTCGGCCATTATATGATAGTGTGGAGAGGTTTCTGAAAAGGGTAATAAGTCTACTGGGAAGACAAACCTCCCATTGCCCAACATGATTTAATCATTTGATACCATTCTTCAGGATTAGTCAAGGGACCACTGCAATGTGTGGCCAATATCTGTCTATTCAGAAGATAGCACAGGTATGAAGAGGTAATGTGGCTTCTGTCTGCCTCTTTCAGTTCTCCCTGTCCACTCCTTCAGGACACTAGGGTCCCCAAAGGCATCGAGATCCTCCTAGCTCTCTGCCTTCAGACTCACAGCTTCCTCCACCCACAGTAAACATCCCCAGCTTCACTCTTGGGTTCCCTTGTGATATAGACTCTCATAGTGGTACATTTCCTTTAGAACAGTTGCAGTAACTAATTTGTCCAATTCTTTCATTTAATGTTTGTCTTTTCTACTAAACTATACGAAACAGGAGAGTAGGAATTTTGCTTATTCACCTTTGTGCCCTTAACACTCTTTACAGTGGTTGGCTCCTAGTAGTTCAGTTAAATATTTCTTGGCTAATGGTCTGTGAAATAAACTGAGGTACTGTTCATGTTTACATCCCCTCCAATGAGTGAATAACAATTTGTGCATATGGAGACAATGTGCTGCATTTTAAAATGTAAAGTAGGATCTTATAAGAATAAATTGAGAATTGTCTGGATGTGATTATGAAGAAATTCAGTCCTAAAAGATAGGATTTTTTTTTTCTTTTTTTTTCTTTCTTTTTTTTTAATGAGAATATACTTAAGACTTAGTGATTGAGTATATTGGGAAAAGTATTTGGGGGCTATGGCTTGTAAAGATTTATTGACCAGAATCAGGATTAACCAAAAGCAGGATTCTTGGTTCCTCCCTGCATATATACATTAGAAATGCAAATGGGTGGCCAATTTTAAACTACTTTATAAGTAACTCAGAAATTGCCTGTTGCAGGATATGATTTCTTAGAGTATAATTAAATGGTTATTCATTGCTATAGTTTGGAGCGTTTGGTATTATTTAAAATTTTCTACAATGTTTGTGTAAGTTTTGCTTCTTCTTTTCATCCTGTTGGCTACTGAAGTCTTGCTGAATAGGTATTTGATATTTAAATAAAAGTGAGAAGAGGGTACTTTCATTTAACACTTTATTTTTTTTTAATTTTATTTTTTAATAGCTTAAGCTCTTCACTCTGAAAGTTTCAATACATTGGGATATATAAGTAAAAATCAATATTCAGGTAAGGTGTCATCATACCAGTCTTCTCTTCACCAAATAAATACTAAATTGTAGTTCGAACTATACTTAGAAGTACAGTTTGTCGAAAAGTAATTTTTGAGGAGGCAGGCTCAAATTCTTCATCTAAGGATTCAACATATTCTGGAAATATGCTATGGATAAAAACTTTTAGTAAGTTATGAAAATTAAGCATCCAGGAAGAAATGTTATTACTTCCTAAAAAGATCTAAATAAAAAAGCTATATTTTCCATAGATAGTTGTTTAGACATTGGAAATTAGCTCACACAAGCGTGCACTTACATATCTTTGTTTTACTCTCCTTTATAAGGCAGAAAAATGGAAAGAAATAAGCTATTCCATCCCCCAGAAGGTCAATAATCTTAAAAAATCCATTCTGCAAAAACAATTTTTATGATTCCTGTGAACTTATGACAAGGAGTACACCAGGAAAAAGGCTTCAAAATCTAAGCCGTGTTCCATTGTTTGCAGTTACCTTGGATTTTAACTAGATGTGCAAAGTTGACTTCTGACCATGGGGAATCCTCTCCATGCATGGATTTATGGATTGTTGAGGCCATGGCAGATAACCAGTTCCACAGAAGCAACTTCATGTTCTTCTGAGGAAGGTCCATAGCACTGTGGAACAAGGAATATAAATGAGCAATGCCACAAGAGACTGAAAATGGGGTTACCAAAATACAACCCTCAAAAAAGAACTCTGAAGGTAGAAAAATCTACCAGGATTTTTTTTTAATAGATGTTTTAAGATGATTTGAGTTACCATATTAAGAGCACTGAATGGCACTTGCTTCTTACATATGTAAGTCAAAATAGCTGTTGGTTCTAAGCTCATCAAGTCGATAAACTGTATAAATTTGTTATAAAAAGAAAGTTTTAAGCACTGCCAGAATCTTTAAAAACTCAGGTGTGCAGAGGGGAAATATCAAATGAAAATGTTCAAACTGTAGTAATAAAATATTTGGCCTTTAATCATTTCCAATTAAATTATATTGGAGAGCTTCCCCTCCCCCACCCATAGTCATACACAAACACACCAATTTTTAAACATTTTATAATGGCCAAAGAAGGCGTTTACATAGATGTTTATTAATGGAACTCACTTTTTAATTAGGTTTTTTTTTTTTAATAAGTCGCTAATCCAATTTAGCTTCTCATCAGTTCCATCCCATTCCTCAATTCCTTTCCTGATGTCTAACAGTTAATGTCCTGTAACAGGAGGAGAGCTTCCTGCGGCACTTTGGGAATGATTTGTTTGGGGCTTAAATAAGGACAGTTTATAAAGTTCTCTCTCTCTTCTTCAGCCCCTACCAGGAATGACAAAGGCATTTCCAAGGGCAAATGATCCTCTTCCTCTCTCTGCTCATCCTCCTCCAGCCCCTCCTCTTCCTCTTCCTCTTCCTCTTCCACTTCCGTCTCCCCCTCCTCTCCTTCCTCCACCTCATCTTCGTCCTGGGCCTCTGCCTCTTCATCCTCCCCTCGCTCTCTCCTCGCTCTCTTCCTCCTTCCCATCACATTCCTCCTCGTCACTCTCCTCGTCATTTTTCTCCTCTTCCTCAGCCAGTGGTGGAGCGGGTGACTGGTTTTCCTCCACTGGGTCAGGACTGAAGACGAGGGAGGGATTCTGCACACAGCTATACAGCGACTCCGGCAGCTCCGCGTCTTCCTCGCCGCCGCTGGGGGGCGCGTCGTTTCCAGAGGAGCCCTCTGGGAGGCCAGGCCTCCCGCCTGGGCCTGCTGCGCCCGCAGCGCCTCCTGCTGGCGCTCCAGCTTCTCTTGCTGCCGCATGTCCTCGTAGATCTGGTTCATGATGAACTGGGTGGTGTTACGTGGCGCCCGCATGCCGGGTGCCCGCCACCCGTACAGGTTGACCGGCCGCAGCAGCGTGCTCAGATCCACGGGTGGGCTCCTCGGGAAGGAACGGCGAGGGTGGCGGCGCAGGCCGCGGCCCCTCCGACCCCAGCGCTTCTTCCTGCCAGGGGGCCTCGCCCAGCAGGGATTCCAGGGCCCGCGCCAGCAGGAGCAGCAGCAAAGGCAGAGAGGGTGCAAGCCATACACTCGGATCACTTGTACCCGGCCTGGAGGCTTCCAGAATCCCGCCGGAGGTGGGCACCAGGGCCCTCCCCAGCGCCCCCAGTTAGAATACATAGCCCAATTGGAACTTCGCGGTGGTTGGAACCACGGGCCCTGGCCGTGCTGTTGCTTCGGTTGTTTCCTGGGGGGCTCATACTCGGCCTTCGGGCCATAGCGGTGCCGCCGCTTGTACATCGGGGCGTTCCTGCGCCTTCGGTTGCAGGAAGACCAGGTGCGAAACGGGGCGGATGATGCACAGCCTCCGCCAAGGTTAAGAGGGTCTTCCCTTTTGTCGAGGGTCTGGGTCATGTTTCAGGGAGCTTCAAGAGGTCTGAATGAGAAGCGTCCTAGAAGCTGACTTCAAATGTGGCCCGATCTGACGTCTGAAGAGCCTCGCCGTCACCCTGTGTCTCTCCTCGCAACACCACGTGCCTGCCGCTGAGATCCCGCCTTTCTTCTACAGGAGGACCCCTCTTCTCCGCTCGCTAGCTCACTCGCTGGTCTGTGTGATCGCTTGTCCTTTGCACCCGGGTTGTCTTGTCCAGGTAGGTTGGGTGGGGCTGGGGCTGGATAAAGGTGGTAGGGGAGGAAAATATTGATGGGCGACAGGCAGCGAGAGCCGCTCCCGGGTCCCACACACACCCACCTCAGTGGAGGCTTGGGCTGGGGACGGGAGAGGCAGGGATTTCACGTTACCTTGCTGCTCTCCTCTCAACCCAGGTGCTTCACCGTCGCCGTCCTGGCGGGACTGTGGTGCGGGGCAGCGGGCAGCCTTTAAATACCGGCTGGAGCCCTCCGCGTGCGCGCCGCGTCCTTGGTTGCCCTGGGCGACAGCCAATTGGGGTTGAGGTCGTTCTTGCTCTGCGTGGAGGTGGGTTCTGGCCAGAACGAGGTGCGCCGTGAACGTTCGCAGGGGGCTTGTGACGCAGTTTTTGAGAGGCCAAGAGGGGTTTGTGCTGCTCCACTCAGGAACCGATTGAGGCCGTTTATTTGAACCCTTCGTATCTCTTCCAGGAGTGGGGATACAGAAGATGGTCCTTTGGCTGAACTTATTGAATGCTGGCTGGGGCGGGGGATCGGAGATGGGAGAACTGTGTATTGAAAAACACATATCCTATACCTTTGAGAAGCCGAGGAGATAAAGAGAAAGATCGTTCAGTTAGAAAACTGGGCCCCACTCCTTACCTTATGGTTAGTGTCTGCTCTTCTAAATCCTGGACTTGCTGTTCATGCTGCGTGAAAAAGACCGCGAATGTTTATTGCGTTACATTGCACTTGTGGGCCCATGGCACGTAGTCCTCACGTCTACCCTATGAGGTAGTCATTGTTACCACATCTCACAGGTTAGGGCTTGTGAGGTTAAAGTGCCCAAGGTTGTGGGGCTAATGAACTTCAGGGCTAATATTTAAGCCCAAGCATGCTTGACTGCAGAAGCCTAAATCCTTAAAAGACGTTGCTACGCAATACTACACACCCACCTAAATAGGTCTCCTGTAAGGAACAAATGAAATCAGTATGAGAAAGCACTTTGCTAATTGTAATATAACACGCAAATGTCCTGTTAAGTAAACATTACCAGGTCTTATACCGCTGGTTCTTGAGAATACAAATATGCCAGTGTGTCCTTTTTGTCCCTTTATTGGCCAGACAGCACATACATTGGGAGCCTTTACAGTATTATGTTTAAGACTGTGGGCTTTGATTTAAATAGACATGAACCTATTCTGATACTACATGGTGGATACATGTCATTATACATTTAGCTAAATCCATAGAATGTACTACATTAACTGTGAACCCTAAGGTAAACTGTGGGCTTTCAGTAATAAAGATGTGCCAATGTAGGTCATCAACTGTAAGGAATACACGACTCTGATGGAGGAGGTTTATAATGGGGGAAGCTTACATGAATCAGGGGAGGGAGTATATAGAAATCTACATACCTTGTGCTCAATTTTGGTGTGAACCTAAAACTAAAAAAATAAGGGCTATTGAAAAAGTAGACCTGCTTTAATTTTAGATCATCAATTACAATCCTCTGTAAGCCTCCAGTACCTTACTCACACTGTTAGTATAGTTTACAGTGCTTCATTTCATAGTGTTGTGTTAAGGTTTAAACAAGGTACTTCATTAAAGCACTCACTGCAGATGCCCAGTAAGCACTCAGTGACTGTTAAATATCATTATTATCTTGTTTAAATACTTTAGGACTTTTAAATAAATTGATATAGTATATGGAAAGATAACTGACCCTGTGCCTGATGAAAAACTAGGTACCCACCCTTGTGTCCTTTCTTGTCCCACTTTTTAGAAACGTCAAGCCTGTACTACCAGGCTTGATCCTAGAGAAAGCTGTTACATGGTATATCCCCATATTACCTTTCTATGATGAATGGAATTGTGCAAAACAAAACTGCCCACTGGGAATCTAAACTATACATGCCCTCATTAAATGAGAAGCAAAATGTGGGAAAGCCCTGAAGCTTGCGAAGGTTATTTATGCATTCTTGGTTGAAAACTGAGAACAGTTATGGGCAGAGGAGGGAGTGGGTGGGAGGAATGGTGGAGGGTAAGGTCCTGGATCAAGACTCCAACCTTTGCCCAGATTTTATTTTATTTCAGATTTTATTTATTTCAGTTTTATTTGCTCTGTGGTTGGCTGAAGATGAGCCTGCTTGACTCAAAGTGCAGAAAACTGGCGCTTTTAGCCTCCACTGTCCCTTTCTGTATATAGACTCATATATTTGGCAGTTACACTCGCCCTGCTTTGTTTATCTCAAAATGGAATGGTGATATTCCAGATTTATTTTTCTAAGAATAGTATACAACATTGGGTTTTAATTGAGAGCTTTAGAAATTGACCATGTTACTATAGTGGAATTCCCATAGTTTCTTTCTTGTTTTAAAATAGAAGATTAACTCACAGATAATTAAAGACATCATTTTTTAAAATCATTTGTTGTGAACTTTATACAAATAATACTGGTTTTGTACACTTTTTTCATGGTGAGTTTTATATCTTTCATATTCATTTTCCCTATTAAAAATATTAATACAATATTGCCTTACCCCACTCTTCCTTTTATTAAGAAAAATGGCTAATTACAATTCATGATTTTTAGTTTTTTTCAACACATTGGCATTATAATATGAATTGTTCATTTATTGGTAAATCACCCAAGAAAATTAGCCCCAGAACATTAAACATATCTGTCAGAAATACAATTAAGAAATTTTTTAAAGACATTTTAATTCATCCATATTCTTTACTGCAAAATGAAATGTTTTGCTTTGATATTAAAATACAACACAATTACCATATTATTATATATTGTGTTAGTTTTATATTGCTGCACAAAAATTTTCTACAAACTTAGTTACTTAAAACAGCATACATTTGTTATCTCAGATTTTCTAAGTGTTGGGGATTCAGGAACAGCTTACTTGTATCTTCTGTCCGGGTCTCACCAAGGCTGTGATCAAGTTAAGAATATGAGGCATTTGTAATGGCCATTTAAGTAGGATATATTTAGAAGGAATACTAAAATGTTATCACATTTCAGGGCTATAGTAAGTGCTTTGTCCTTCTAGAGTTCCTGGCGATTACACATCTGGCAGTTTGGGTTCTAATCCTGGGACTCAATTTGGAAAAATTTGCTCCAGTATTATTCACATTTTGCAGAATTTGTTTTCTCGTGGCTGAGTGACTGAGAGCCCTGGCTTGTAGCGTCTGTTGGCTGAAGGATTTAGGTTTAGAGGCCACCCACAGGTCTTAGGGGACAACAGCAGTTCCTAGATGCTACATATTGATCCCTGCTATGGACACCCTCAGTGTGACTGCTCATTGCATTAAATCAGAAAAAAAGAATCTCTTTAGTGCTTCCTAGTATGATAAAAACACATATAATAAATACACTCAGTGTATCACAATTATGGGCTTGACATCCATTTGTGACATCCATTACCCTTGCCATATTCTGTTGGTTAGAAGCGAGGTCCAGGTCCTACTTGCCCTCAAGGAGAGAGGATTAAACAAAGAGATGCACACTAAGAGGTGGAAAATCATGGGCGTCATGTTAGAGTCTGTTTGCCACATATATCAAGTAAACAGCAAAACATGTTCATATTAACTAGTTACAACTTTGGGAGATTTCAATGAAATTGTCGCGTTTTGAAATTCTGATAAGTGCCATAGGATGGCACAGTTTGGGTAAGCTTTGTTTTATGTAGAGCATATGTCATTAAGTTGAAAACACCGTACAATGTTGATGTTGGTTCTGTGCATTTTCGTGACTTAAATGAATCCTAACACTCAATGACAGTTATAACTCATTCAAAATCAGTCAGTGGGAGGACCTATGTGAGAAATAATGAGAAATTAGACACTTTATATTTTATCACAAATACCAAGCTCAGACTATTCCAGGCTGCCCATATTAATTGTTCTTTATTATGGTGCAGTGGAATTGGGTATACTTACTAGATTTTTAACTGTTTCAATTGGCTTTTAAAAGGTAAATCAGCTAATTAAACTTGTAAATAAAATTATTTAGAGAGAAGTTGGATACACCTGATATATTTGGTCAGAGAAATGAAGTTCAACATATATTTTTAGATTTATCTTTGGAACCAATGCATTGCTATGAGGTACAAAAAATAGTATAAATATTATGTATTTTATGCACTCTCAAACAGTTGCCTTCTTCCTTCCTGATTTTGTTCACCTGTAGTTATTGAAACCAAAAAGGGAGGCGTGATCTAGTGGTCACAGAGATGAAGCACAAGGTATTAAGCCTTTCAGGCTTTTCAAAAGTAACATGAAGGGAATCAAAATTACTCACTGTTTTCTCTTGATAGTTTGGGAAGTTGTGGGGTTAGTGAGGCGTGTTGTGCATCTGGAAATGCCATTTTGGTAGTTTTTCATTTATGAATCATATTATTTAAGTAAATTATGAAAGAAATTTAACTTTTACAATGAGGTATTTACAAAGACAGTGTTTCTACACATTTCAAGAGGTCAGGATGTGACTTTTACACTCATAATAATGGTACTATCTATAGATATTATTTGCTATTATTCTTTGAAAATATTAATCCTATAACAATTCAGAATTTTCATAGGATTAACACAACATATTGTAGTCATGTCATCAAAAAACATGTACTCAGTAATGATTACTTAAGAACTTTAACTGAGAATGTTTGCTTATTAATACTTTTAAAGTATGCTGTATTATCGAGCAACAAAGCGCAGCGTCCTTCCTTATGGAAAATAACCTGTAATATTTGAGAAAAATAAATGTTTTTAGCATATGAATAGTGGGAAAAAGTTATGTTATTAAAAACATGGCATTTAATAGGGGGTCAGTTTTAGAATTAGGGATTTCAGTTAAGAATATGAGGCATTTGTAATGGCCATTTAAGTAGGATATATTTAGAAGGAATACTAAAATGTTATCACATTTTCAGGGCTATAGTAAGCACTTTGTCCTTCTAGAGTTCCTGGTGAATTTTACATCTGCAAAGTAGCCTTGTTAGTAGGCAGTGGTAATGCCTGTGAGAAAGTCAACTGGCCCTATAAAGTTTGCATAATAACACCCTTTTTATCCCAGCAGCAGCAGCATTATTATTATTATTATTATTATTATTATTATTATATCATCATTATTTTATTTTGCTACAATTTCCTGCCTCCTCACCCATGATTTTATATATTAATGGTGTCCTGAGAAGGCTGAGAGAACAGAGAGGTGTTTTATGCTATTTATTGGGGGGGATCTGAGATCATCAATAATATTCCCGTGGGCAGGGCATTATGGCTTCATGGGCCCTTTCCTCCATTATATATAGTTGCTATATAGATTAATATATTCTAGGCAAGATTCTCTATTGCATGTTCTATCATCATCATCATCATCATCATCATCATCATCATCATCATCATCATGTTTTCTTTTTATTGAAAAAATAAAAACATTTGCATAGGTCCCTGAAATTATCATGAGCCCCAGGCACTGTGCCTATTGTGCTTAATGAGGAAGTCAGCCCCACCTGCTGGGATCCTCCTTTTGCCCTCATGGCCCTAAGCATCTCATTCCATCCTTTTGCTGATCTTCCAGAGGCCTGGTATCTGGAGCACTACTCTCCACCCCACAAATGTTTCCTCAAACAAACTCAAAGGCCCTTGGCCATTTGGAAGTCACTGTGACATACTAAGCTTGACATCTATATTAGTTTGTTGGAGCTGCCATAACAAAATACCATAGACTAGTGGCTTAAACAATAGGAATTTTATTTCTCACATTTCTGAAGGTTTGGAAGTTCAAGATCAAGGTCTCAGCTGATTTGACTCCTGGTGGGAGCTTTCTTCCTGGCTTGCAGTCGGCTGACTTCTCATTATGTCCTCAGATGGCCTTTCTTTAGTGTGTGCATATGTGTGTGCACTCATGCACACACATATGCACATACACACACACCCATACACACAGATCTATTTTTCTTCTTCTTCTTAAAAGGTCACTAATTCCATCAGGAGAACCCCATCCTCATCACCTCATCTAACCTTAAGTAAACTCCCAAAGGCCCATCTCCAAATATCATCATATTGGGGATTAGGGATTCAATATGTGAACTTTGGAGAGACAAGACATTCAGTCCATAACAGCTTCTCTGTCCAGTCCCTACACCATTTCCTTGTGTTACAAACAGGGAAAAGCCATATCTGTGCTATTTGAGGCAAAACAATGGTGTGGAATAAGACCAGACTTTGATGTCAGCCCTTAACCCAGGGAACGTTACGCATGCTCTCTCTTCTATCTGTGATTTGAAATAGTCATTCTTATCCCCAACTCCTAGGATGTTGTGAGTTAATACTTGCGAGTCAATAACCCTTGGGAGATGCCTGGTACATAGTTTGTGTCCAAGAATTGGTTGATTTATATATATAGATATCAATGTGTGCATATTTATGGACTAACTTTAAAACAACTGTATGCTTCAAATTTGGACTCTAGGCCACAAATGCTCATAAAAGTAATACTAGAAGATAGTTTTGCCTAAAACTATATATCTGTTAAAAATAACTTAACAATGTTTTAGCCATAAGAATTTTACTAAAATTTTGAATTTTACTGAAGATTGATGCAATTCTTTTACTTAAACTATAACAACAACAAAAAAATCATCTGTTTGTCTGCCTCATTGGTATACAGAACTGGAAAAGTTAGGGCCACTCAGTCTGTTTCTTTGTACACATAGAGAATAACTACTTTATTTTAGAAATATAATTGTAAAATGGCTTTATTAAATATTACTAATATGTTATCATTATTAATGCCACCAGTAATATTTTCTATATATTTCTAGGAAGATTTAAGGATAGAGGAAGAAGGTCATAGTCTATGGGAAGTCACCATTTGCTTAATCCTTCTAAAATTTGGAGTTAGTTGTAGGCAGAACTTTAGAAATTGCTCTCCAAGATCTCTGTGCTCTGGTTATTCAAACACTAACCTAGATATTTGTATTCATTTTTTTTTTTGCAGTTGTAATTAAAGTCTCAAATCAGTTGACCTTAAAATATGGATATTATCCAGGTGGGCATGACCCTATCAAGTGAACATTTTCATTTGTTTGTTTGTTTGTTTGTTTGTTTGTTTTTAAGCCAAGAAACTTGTTTTATTTGGGTGGAGAGTCAAGAGGTTTAGACTGTTTAGCAATAGAAGTAAACTGTGAATTAATCCTAAAGCAGAAATGCTATCTGTGTGTGTTACATCACCTCAGAGACAACTTTAAAACAAGAATTACATTTTATTTGAGAATAAAATGTGCGATGTAGCTTTCTCTTTATCACAACCTTTTTCTGATATTTCCGTTATTGTATCATAGGTAGTTCAGATCTCTTTAATTGTTGCACTACAGAAATTCTAGATTTAGCTATATTGTCTACAACTAATGGCATATGATGAATGGTATGAAGCAATGAGAAAAGTTCAGATAATTTAGATGAAGAAATAATTTGCCTAAAAGGGATAGTTGAAATAAAAATATATGTTGTGTTTTTAAATGTAGGAGATGTAATACCAAATAATTTTTTCTTTTTATTTAATATATCAATTCAGAAATAGATTTTACAATGATGGAAAAGTTTGATATTAAGCCATCTTGAGGCTGTAGAAAATCATGCACTCTCTCACTTGTTGGTAAAAGTGTAAGTGAGTATATTTTCTTTGAAGGACAATTTAATAACATTTATTAAAATTTAAAATATATACTCTCTTATCTAGAATTCTACTTCCATAAATTTATTCATAGATGTACTCTTATATGTACCAAAGATATTCACATTCACACAAGAATATTCTTTGCAATTTTAGTGTAAATACAAAAACAATGTACATCTATGTAATTGGCTGATATATGTGATTTTTAGAATCAGTTGAGCTGTATGTGCTGATATGGAAAAAATCACCAAAAACAATTTTTAAGTGAAACAAAGAAGGTTAAGAACAATGATTATTTTTTGTACTTAAAAAATCCATGTTTATGTGGATAGATACATAATGGTGACATGTATATACATGTAGTACATGTGCATATATATTTGTGTCAAAAAGGGAAAATTATTCAGGTGCAAGTTTTGTTCTCATGGAAAACTTCCATGAGAACTTCCAAGAAGGAACCATTGACTAGTTTTTCTAGGAAGTGGAACTTTGAGTTTATGACTAGAAGAAAACTCACCTTTCCTTATATATTCTTTTGTTATCTTTCAAATTTTAACCATATGCCTATATTACGATCATACATTTTAAAAAGATAAACTTTTTAAAAAAAAATTTCTGAACTTTTCCCACAGAGTTTTTATCATTATCACCATCTATATTTTCCACTTCGTGTATTTTATTTTTTTACGAGCACAGAAATATACCAACTAACTATTCAGTTTAACAAAAGTATAAAATGAGATGACAGATCTTTAAGATGATAAAATATTATTATTGAAAAACTGAAGCTGTGTATAATTGTTATGATTATTTGCACGTTGTTATTACAATGAATATTTTCTCACAAGACCATTGTCATTTTCAAATACTTTTATTATTTTCTTCATTACTTTAATTAATTCAAAAATGGAAACATGCTTCAGTGAAAAAAAAGAAATATAAAAGTTTAATTAAAAACATCTAAAACTTGGTAATAAACCTAAAGTGTTCATTTTTCATTTTTATATGCTTAATTTGAAATTATACAGGATATGAAGTCCTAAAACCTTCAAATTACATGTGATTTATAAGAATATCTGTAAAATATTTCCTATAATTTAGTTTTGCTCTTTCTGTACGTCTTTTGATTTGTTCCTGACTCATCTGGTATTTTCTAAGCTTACTTAACTGCCATAGTATCTTAAAACTTTGAGTTATATTTTACATAATGATATCATCTTTCAAAACACGATGTGAAAATATCACGTTGAGCTTTGTTTGTGAAAAGAGCAGTAAGAATTGTTTTGTTATACTAGGTATCACAAATGCTACTTATTATCTTATTTAGATAAGACTCCCAATAGGCAAACGAGGTAGGCACATATACGCTTGAGGAGTTTTGCTGAGATTGATAGGGTTTCCATCCAATCGAATATCTTCTAGTGCCTTACGAATATAAGTCACATTTTTAACATTGCAGAAGGTATCTTCATGCATCTCCAGAATGTTGTTATTCTAAAAAAGATGAAAAAAAAATAAGGCAAGATATAATATATTTTTAGTATTGATTAATAACATGGTCCATTTTGCTTCTCCCTTTTTTTTTTTATCCTTTTGTTCCTTCCCTCATCCAAAAATGCGTTTTATGTAATTTTTATACATCAAGAAATTTCTAGGCGATGAGTATAAATCAATGAAGAAAATAGACATATACTACTTGCCCTTATAGAGCTTATACTTCAGTAACGAGAATATAAGATAAGGAAGTGAAAAACAAATTTACAGAAAAGTAATTATTTTCAAAAATGATAAGAACTCTGAAGAAAGGACAATGACTGTAAGAAGTTATCTTAAGGGATAGCAATGGAACTGAGACTGGAATGACAAGAAGAGATGGGTGTTGAAAGAGCAAAGGTAAGAATATTCCAAGTGGAGAGAACACCAAGTTCGAATTCTGAGCAATTTCCATGGAATGTTCAATAATAGGCAAAAAAATCAATGTGGCTTAAGTGAATTGAGGGAGAGAATGAGCAAATATCAGGAAGATAGCAGAGAGGAGTACTAGATGTTTTTTTAAAAACAGCTTTATTGAATATATTTTACAAATATAAAATCACCTGATTTAAGTGTGTATTCCAGTTGTTTTAATATATTTATAGACTTGTATAAACATCTCCACAATTTGATTTCAGGACACTTTTAAACATCTCCCAAAGAAACTCCATAGTGTTAACGATAACTCCCCATTTCCTCCTACCTCTGGACCTGGCAACTTCTAAATTACTTTCTGTGTATATGGATTTTTCTAATCTGGATATTTCACATAAATGGAATCATACTATATATCTTCTACGTGACTGGGTTCTTCCACTATGAATTGTATTTTCAAGGTTTATGCATGTTGTAGCATGTATCAGTACTTTTCCTTCTTTTTGATTGCCTAGTAGTATCTCATTGTACGGATATACCGTCTCTTTGTTTATCCTTTCATCAGTTATTGGGAATTTGGATTGTTCCCACTTTTTGGCTCTTCAGTGAACATTTGTGTACAAATTTTATGTGGACGTGTTGTAAATTCTCTTGCATATATACCTAGGAATTGAATTACTAGTCATATAGTAACTCAATGTTTAACATTTTGAGGATCTGTCACACTGTTTTCCAAAGTAGCTGCACTGTTTTACACTTCTATCAACAATATATGAGTTCCAATTTTCTCTGCATCCTAACTAATAATAAAATAACAACTCTTATTTTAGTCAAACAACTGGGTATGACGTGATGTCCCATTGTGGTTTAGTTATTGCTAGTGTGTAGATATACAATTGATGTTTATATTGATTTTGTAAACTGCTACATTGCTGAACCCACTTATTAATTCAAATAGTTTAGTGGATTACTTATGACTTTCTATATATAAGATTTATAGATCTATTTGAGGAGTATTTTCGTGTTAACATTAAGTCTTCCAAACCATGAATATGAGACTATCTTTCCTTTATTTAGATCTCTTATTCCCAGCTTTACTGAGGTATAATTGACAAATAAAACAAAATTATATACATTTAGGTGTATAGCATAAAGTTTTTATATATTTATACATTGTGAAATGACTACCACAATCAAGCAAATTAATATTTGAATCACCTCACATAATTACTGTGGTGTTGTGTGTGTGTGTGTGTGTGTGTGTGTGTGTGTGTAGTGAGAACACGAGATCTACTCTCAACAAATTTCAACTATACAGTATAGTATTATTAACTGTAGTCACCTTGCTGTACATTATATTTCCAGAACTTATTCATCTTAAATAACAAATTTTATATCCTTTGGCCAACATCTCACCATGTTCTCCCCTTCCCTCCTCCCAGGCTCTGGCAACCATTATTCTACTCTCTGCTTCTATGAGTTCCACACTGTTAGATTCCACATATAAGTGAGATCATACAATATATGTCTTTCTCCGTCTAGCTTATTTCACTTAGAATAATGTTCTCCAGGTTCATTCATGTCATTCCCAATTGCAAGATATCTTTACTTTTAAGGCTTTTTAAATTATATTTTTATTATATCCCATTTTAAATATGTACCACAATTTCTGTATTCATTCATTCATTGACAGGCATGGGTTGTTTCCATATTTTGGCTACTATGAATAACGCTGCTCTAAACATGAGAATGCAGACACTTCTTCTAGATACTGATTTCATTTCCCTAGATATATACCCAGAAGTGGGATTGTTGGACCATATGGTAGTTCTGTTTTCAATTTTTTGAAGAACTTTCATGTTGTTTTCATAATTACTGTAGCACTTTACATTCCCACCAACAGTGTACAAGGGTTCTCTTCTCTCCACACACTTGCCAGCAATTATTATCTTTGGTCTTTTTGATAATAACCATTCTAAAAGGTGTGATATGATATCTCACTGTGGTTTTGGTTTGCATTTCCCTGATGATTAGTGATGTTGAGCACCTTTACATACACCTGTTGGTAATTTGTATGTCATCTTTTGAGAAATGTTTATTCAGGTCCTAAGGCAATATTTTAATTGGGTTATTTTTTGCCTATTGAGTATTTGAGGTCTGTATATATTTTGAATATTAACTCCTTATCAAATGTATGGTTTACAGATATTTTCTCCCATTCTGTAGTTTATCTTTTCTGTTGATTGTTTCTTTTGCTGTGAGGAAGTCTTTTAATAGTCTGTTATGTCTTTCAGTATACAAATCTGTACTCCTTTTGTTTAAATTGCTCAGGTAATTTGTTATTTTTGTGATGATTAAAAATCACATTGTTTTCTTAATTTCATTTTAGATCCTTCATTTCTAATGCATATATATACAATTAATATTTGTATATTGATTTTGTAACCTGCCACATCACCAAACTCATTAGTTAGATTTCCTCTTTGACCTATTGCTTATTAAGAAAAGATTTGTTAAATATCCACATATTAGTGAAGTTTTTCAATTTTTCTTTGTTGGTGACTTCTATTTTGATTTCATTATAATCATAAAAATACTTTGTATGACTTTAATTATTTTCAATTTTTTGAGGCCTGTTTTGTGGCTTAGTCTATCCTGGGAGCTATTCCTTGTACGATTGAACGGTAGGCATATTTTGCTGTTTTGGGGTGGGATGTTCTGTAGATGACTGTTAGGCTTAGGTGGTTTATGTGTTGTTCAAATCTTCTGTTTTCCAGTTGATCTTACGGCTAGTTCCATCCATTATTAAAAGTGAAGTATTGAATATCCAACTATCATTGTTGAATTGTCTATTTCTGCCTTCAATTCTAAAAGCTTATTCTTCATAAGTTTTGAGGCTCTGTTGTTAGGTGCACATATGTTTATGTCTTCCTGACTGATTGACTCTCTCATCAGTGCAAAGTATTCATAAGAAATGATACAGATTTAGTGCCTAGGCACAGCATAGTTCTCTTTGATAGGTAATAGAAACATGCTATTTAATAATAACTACGCCTCACATTTAAGGACTTATCATGTTCCAGTAACAGTACTACCGACTTTATAAATTAAAACTGAAATGCAGGGAGGTTCAGATCATTTTTCTAATAGTGTTGGAAGGAAAATTTCAGCCCAGGGAATCTGCTTTTGCCAAAGCCATCATTCTTGATTACTATACTATACGCTGGCAAACATTTTTCAAAGGAATCAAAGGGGATTTTCATTTTAGCATTAAAAATAAATATAAATTAAAGACAATGTAAATGAGAAGCAGCTTTATGCTAGCTATTGGTGAGGTGGTTGTGAAAGAGAAATTTTTTTAAAAGGTGCACTTAATGCCTTTTTAAACCATAAAATAGGAAGCATAAAGCCAATTATTTTTAATCTCATACTGTATATACAGGTGAATTGTGTTTACATAATATCAGAGAACTGGTTACTTTGTAGAGTTGATGTCATCACAGACAAGAGTAATAATAAAATTTAATTCACAATTGAAAAATACATTCCAAACTTTTCTTGAGCATTCCTTTAGAAATCCTCCTCCTAATCACAGACAAGGCAAAAAATACTCATATACATAAAAAGAGAGACTAAAAGGGCTAGCCAAAAACAGGATGAGGACTATAAAGGACATATATATTAAAGAAATAAACATGGCTAGAAAAACTCTCAAAAGAGATAGGTATCCAAGACTCAGAGACAGATATACATAAAAGGACACCAAAAAAAGGTATGGAAGGATATATATTAATAGTAATAAGAGAAAAGACATAGAGGTAAATATTACAGAATCCATAGAGAAAAAACATAAGAATCAAAAACCTGCCCTGACATAGCAAAATCACTTCTCGTGATAGTTTACATTTTCTTCTGTAAAAGATTTTAATATTACACTATGGTACTGTTTCTTTGAGCACATAATGAATTTATTCTTTATAGATTTATTCCATAGAACAAATGAAATTATTATGGAAAGTTGATTACAGCTGTAGACCAAAAGTTACTCTATACAAAATAAAAATAATCTATCTTTCTTTAACAAAAAGTGTTTATTTTCATTAAGCATATTTTTAACATATTTAAATAAAATATATTTAGAAAATATTAGATCATAACATTTTTGAAAATGTGTTTTCACTTGTAACTTCAAAGATAAAATGTAGCTTAATAAGATTTAAAATCATGTAAAATTTAAAATATGTTGGTTTAGGAAAAACTGCATTTTCTTAATCCAGAGAGATGAAAGTCTGTCATCTCTCAGCAGATAGGAATACCCTAGGGTTGAATTTAATTCATTACACAGAATCTAAAGCTAAAATTAAAAAGCTAAAATTGACATTTTCCCCCTAAAAGCTGGAAATCAAATTAGATTTTTGTTTTTCTTTTTCTCTTCTATTTCTAATCCCTACACACTTCACAAGCAGACAGTATTTTTAATTGTTTTTCAAAGTAAGTTCATTTGCCCTCAAATGCATTATGCTTTGAAAAGAATGAAAATAAAAACTAAAGTTATCATAAATAAATCAGCATAGGGTCATGAATGTACAAATACCTTGTACTCAGACTGACAGTGAAAATGAAAGTGAAAAAAGATAAATAAAAGAAAATGCAGTGTGTCTACATGCCATTATAAATAGCTTCTTATATCCTGACTTCCTCCTGTTTGCTTTTGTTTTCCATGGAGCTGTTGGATATACCTTAGTAGTAGAAGCCTACCTGGAGATGAAGGGCCCGTAGGTTTTCTGGGAGTGGCAGAGGGATGTGGTCCAAGTTGTTATCAGTGAGGTAGAGATGATGGAGATCATACATATCCTGTAAGCATTCCAAATGTAGGGACTTAGGTAGAAATTAGTGGTGTCTGTATTTTCTATTTCTTGTCCATACAACTAATTATAAAACAACACATGCCTGACCAGATCTTGTTTTGTAAAGCTGAGGCAGATTAGTTTTCTAAATTACCAGACAATTCAAATGTGTTTAGAAAAATGGAGGGCAAGCAGGCATCTCTTGATGAAAATGAAACATGTTTCTCAATCTCTAGAAAGAAATTTGCTTTGTACACTTTAACTTTCTCAATTTAAGCAAGGCTGTGACTTCCGTTCTCTGTTCTGCAATAGGATTTGAGGATTTTGACAAGGCATAGCATTGCTCATGTTATAGAGATTGAGAAATGAGATTCCCTACCCAACAAAAGCCTGCTCTTTCTAGCCTGAGTTCCAGGGATGGGACAGCCTAGCAAGACAGAAAAAAAATTAGACAAGAACAGATCCACTCTAGCCAAATATCACAGGACAAATTGTGACTCACCACCACCTACAACAACAAAAGATGAGTGAAGAGACCAGTGACTAGACTTCTACTCTTGCCTGGCTCTAATGAGGTACCCTAACTCTCTTACTCAACAGAGTGCTGTCACAGGAGGGTTAGTGGAGAGACAGGACTTTCACCATTGCCCAGTGCTAATGGGTCTACGTGACCTCCTGTTGCCATCATGGAAGTAATGTGATGTCCCGTCACAATATTTTTAATGTATTTGTTCAATGTATACTTAGAGGAACAGCTTGAACAGAGTAAGAATGTAAGAAAATCAGTTGGTCACTGTTTTCAGACTCAATGTTATTATTTCAAACAAGTTACTCTAGCCCCAAACTTGCTTCCTTCACTGAGAAAACAAAATTCGTAAGATTAACTAAATCCATCTTCCTTATAAAGTAATTTAGAAGCCTCTATCCTCAAGGCACCAATCATACCCTGTACAGGTAGTTATCCTTTAATCACATTAAAAACTCTCCTTGAGTGGAGTTCTTGGTAAATACAAATTATCTGGCATACGCCATTTCCAGGTACAATTTATAGACTGGTGCTGCATGTAGCTACCCACTTCTTATTTTAACTTTGATTTTTGTTCTTGGCTTAACTAGCCTCAAAATATACCAGAACATAGTATTTCCCAAAAGTGTGATAAACAGTATTGTAAAGATTGTTTTAGTAGTTAAAAGTCTCATCAAAATGAATTCCTTTCTAGAATAAAAAAGGCTAGTCATTGACCAAGATGAAAGTCTTTCACATTCAACCTTAAAACTCACTTTAAATGCTTCTTGCTTTATTCCTTTCCTTCCAAGTCTGTTGTTGCTAATATCAATGAATGCCAAAGTACTTGGCAACTCGGGAGTTGCCTTATTTTGTTGTCACGCAGAACAAGCTCTCGGAGTTGAGGCAGCTTTTTGAATGCATCTTCGTCAATCTCAGATATTAAATTTGATGTTAGATCAATCCTTCTTAAATCATCTAGAAGACAAAATGAAGGAAGTAGTTAAATATTCTTGAAAATTTTTTGTTCACTTAAAAATATGAACATAAATTTCCCACATATGAGCAAATATAAACTAATTAAATTAGCAATGAACAGTTAATGCAATAATTATTTCTAAATATTTTGTAAAAATTTAATTGTTTCCTCCAAATACTATTTATATTTATGCATTTTATGTAATTTTAGCAAAGAAACTGGAACATTATATTTAAAATAACTAGATTTTTCTCTATATTCTAAATAAACTTAATTTGAATTTAACTATTTAAAATGTTTCACTAAGTGATGACGGATTGTTGTATTTATTTTCTAGTGGTCAAAGGTACATTATTATTAAAATATACAGGCATTAAAAATAAACTTTTAGTGATTAAAACACTTTATGAAGACAAGTACAAAAATTCTAAGGTAGCAACAATTATAAACTCAGAATTCAGGCTTGCATTCATCAACCATAAAGTATCGTGCTTTAATAGAAGTCTCTGTAAACAAGCCAGATTCTAGTAAATATATGATCATGACATTTTGCTCTAATATCATAACATGGTAATGAGTTCTAGCCTATAAAATATGATTATTTATAATTTACATATAGTTAAAAATAGTTTATTTAAAAAATCAACAACTATATAGTTTCACAATGACTTTTAATTATTCATTATTTTTTAATCATTATTAAAACAAATCTTCAAATGGTTAACTAAGAAAAATGATTTATGAGCCATATTTTCTATTCAGCTATAATTTCCAGTAACAGCAATTTATGGTGCAACAATTTTAGGGAAGTCTGTAAAGAAGAGGACATTAGTGCTGTCATCCATACTTAGGCCTGCAAGGTCATTTTTGTTGATCTTTTTAATTTTGTTAAACCGGGAGTAGAAATAAGCAGTGTTCTTGGGCAGCGGAGGAATAGCATCAAGTTCATGGTCATCGCAGTATACAGTGGTACTTATACAAGTACACAGAAGGCAGGTTGGAAAATCTAAAAGATAGAGGTAAATAATTAGAAGTAAGTAATAAAAAGCAATTTCTATGTGATTGTCAATGTTTGTTAAACAAGCTTAGAGTCTCATACAGACCATCCTAGTATATTTCATATTTTCTCATGTATTTTTCTGTAAATGGAATAGTAGTCAAATATACCAATTAAAGCTGCTCCAATAATTAGTATATTTTTGTAATGTTTTAAAATTTTATTTTAAATTACTGAGTCAATATTTCACAGTTGTTGCTTTTACACTTATTAAAATTCTATCTTCAAATGTGAATATTAAGATTGTGGTTTTCATAAATTTAAAACAACCCATATAATGTTTTTATTATGTTTTGGGTTCAATATTTAAATACCCCACTGAAACAAAATCTCTTCAAGAAATATACGATGTAATAATCATTAATATTAATTAACTCAATATGTATTTATTGAACCTTTTTCATGTAAATGGCACTATATGAGCTGCACACAGAAAGAGTTCTGTTTTATAATCTGTTATGTATGATGATTATTAATCACACAAGTAAATTAAATGATGACCATGGCAAATGTCATGAAATATCATATAAGCATAAAATAGGGAAATTTGACCCAATCTGAAGAGTCTTGGTTTTTCGAGGAGGTGATAATTGAGTTGAGATCTGCAAGAAGAGAAAGAGTTGACTATGCTGGTGGAGGGAAGCATGTTCAGGCAGAGGAGTAGCATGTGCCAAATTCCTTTACTTTGGAAGGACTGAAAGATAGTTTGTGTAGCTAGAATGCAGAGAACATCAGACTGTGTAGGACATAACACATATGGCCTTATAGGCTATGTTACAGGTTTTGTTTCTTATCCTCAGGATGTGCATGCTAAGATATTAATCTGCTTCATGTTATGGTGGAAGGCTGAGGGAGGGCCAGTGAGTGGGAAGAGTGAAGATGAGTTTATATAGAAGATGACGATTGCTAAGGTAATAGAAAAGGCAACAGATCAAAAAGATATTTGTTAGGGTGGATTATATCTCAACATATTAATCTATTTTTCTCAATATGTTACACAGATACACACACGCACACACACACACCTTCTTCACTCCCTGTTTAGTAGTTATATAGAGAACAGTGAGCTTCTAAGGAAGACAGAGAAGCAACAATGAGAAGGGAAGAAGGAAAATAGGATGTGGCAATATTATAGAGGCCAAGTGAATAAAGAGTTTAAAAGAAAAGGAAATAGAAAACAGTCTAAGACTGTCACAATGTCATCTAAAGTTAAGGACTGAAAAATGTCTCTTGAATTAGTTATTGTGGTGGTTATGAGAGACTTCAATAAGAGCTTTGAGTAATGAGGCTGGAAGCCAGATTATAGTCAATTAAGGAGAAAGTAGGTGAAGAAATAGGTACAGCAAACATAGACAATGCTATTGAGATATTTGACTGTGAAGGAGGAAAGAGAGGTGGCAGTAACTTTAAGAAGATGTTATTTGTGGGGTATCGACTTAAGTGAGAGAAGTTTGCAGAAAAGGATCCAAAGAAGGAGAAGTTGAAGATAAAAAGTATCCTGAGAGGGCAGTGAGGGTGAAACTCAACGCCCAGTGGGAAGAATACACATCCCACATGTGGGAGGACAGATGATTCCTCTGTTGCAATAGGAGGAGAGAAAGATAAGATGTATGGATACAGTGTAGGTAAATTTTATGTTTGAAAATAGAAAGACCAAAGAGCTGATGACCAGAAGGTTGTTTGCATTTTCTTTGTGAAGGAGGATGTTAAGCTTTCTGAAGAGCTTGAAGAATAAAGGGAAGGAGATGTAGGATTGTGAGAGGTAAGATGAATAGAGAATGAGAAATAAGCTATGAGAATTATAGAAGAAGAAAGTGATGGAAGAACTTTTGGGGATTGCTTAGTGATCAGTTCATCCTAACTGAGCTGAGACTTTCCTGGTTTTGGCATCGAAAGTCCCCTGTTTTGGGAATCCCTCACTCCAGGCAAACCAAGATACTTGGTTGTCTTAGTTGAAAGATCCATTTGCAGTTTGTGATCAGGAACTAGTAATGTACTTACCAAAGTCTTATTGCTATCATTAAATGGGAAAATCATTTACAGTAACAATTTCAGAAATGAAAACTATTTCAGAAATGGAAATCTGAAGAAAAACTTTAAGAGAAAGCTGTAAAATATTTAATATTTACCAATTTCTCCAGTCATTATAAATTTGTCATTTATCATACATTTTTTAAAAGTAAGGCATTTGATTCTTCTATATATTCTTGGCTTTGTTAATTTAGCAATAATTGCTTAAGGTAATTATATACATTCACAGCAGTTATAATTTAATTCTAGTTTTTCCACTCATAATTCAAGCCTACTTTATATGGCTTTAAGATATTATTTTTAGAAATTTGCATTATAGTAAAAATATATATATTTTGCTTTCTAATGTTCTAAATATTTTCAAACTATTTAACTTTGATGAATTTATAAGATTTAAATTTAGTTGTACTTTCTGACTTCTGGTGATATTTTTTCTCTAGAAATTACAATGTGACTTAAAATTTTAGTTTTGTTACACTCAGACTACTTCTGAGACAACATTGTTTTTAAAAGTAATATATTTTTAAATATTACTTCAAAACTTACATTATTGAGCCATAATTTTGTCTAGAGTTTTAAAAAAGATTGGGCATTATGTTTTTCTATTGTTTCTGGCTCAGGTGAAAGACTCAAGTTCTGGTAATGATTCCAGATCAGTCGACTTTTGAAAGATCTGAAATAACTTAAAAATGGTATAATGGCATAGAGACATTTAATTTACCTATTGTGAAGGCCTTCTGTTGGGTATTTACATTTTATTGTCATTATATTCATTTCCTTGGTTCTGTTTGTAGAATATTCTGCTACTTTATAGAAAGTTAACTATGTGGAAAAAATATGATGTGTTCATTAAAGACTGAGGATTTAATGATCTCTGTTTGTAATCTCACACCATTACATACAACCTCCATGATCTTGGACAACTTTTACAGTTGTTGACATTTTAGTTCTCCTACTCATAAGTGAGAGATAACAATACGTAGTTCATAGTGTTGTTGTTTATGACTCTGCAAAGACTTAATGTACATAAAACACTTTAATGGTTGTGACATATAGGCAACATTTCAAAAAAGACAACTTTTTATGTAAATTATTGGTTAATAGTTAAAATCTCATAGAATCAGAGAGTAGATTAGTGGTGACCAGGGACTGGGGAGAGGGGGAAAATCAATAGCTGTTGTTCAACAGGTGTAAATTTTCAGTTGTGCAAAATGAGTAAGTTCCACAGATCTGCTGTACAATAGTGTCTGTAGTTAATGATACTGTTTTGTGTCCTGAAAAGTTTATTGAGATTGACAAAAATGATAAACTTCTATCAAAAATAGAATAATGAGAATAGCTAATATTTATTATATTTACTATGGGCCAGGCACCAAATTCATTCATTTAATCCTTACAAAAACTCTATGAGGTAAGTTCTGTTATTTATTATCCCATTTTTTTAGAGGACACTAAGGCAAGAAAAATATTGAATGCCTGGCTCAAGACTGTACATCTATCAGGTGGCAAAGCTGGATATGAATGCTCTCTTCTCTATTTCTTTCTCTCAGTATGTTCTGTACAAACTTTTTCTCATATTACCTGTAACACATAATAGCCTCTAAATTTACATGTTTGTCTCTCTGTACTAGACAGAAATATCTGTAAGAACAATAGTCATTCTAAGAAGTTTTGTACATCCAAAATTTAGAGTACAGCGATACTTGACACTAACTAAACCTTTGCAGTGAGAACCTACTCATTTTTTCTAAATCCCTTCACTACGTGCCATTCTCCGTGTGTGTGTGTGTGTGTGTGTGTGTGTGTGTGTGTAAATATTTAGTGTGAGTCCAGTTGAATATCCCCAAGGTTGACACTGATAAATTTTAACAAAAAATATAGATAAATCATAAAATTATGTTTAGCACTGGGAATTCCTTTTCATTAACTAAAGTGCTCCGGTTTAGATCACCTTCAGGCCATGCAGGGTGGAGTCCAATGTAATGGAACACTTTCCTCTTTTCCTCTCTCTGCTGTTTCCTAGCACTGAATGGGAAGAAGCATACTTTCCCATACATATACAGACAAGAATCAGAAGACTCACTTCAAACCCAGTGGGTGAAACTAATAGCTACATGATCTCTGGCAACTTCCTACCCTTTCGAACTAGTCAGTAATAGTGAAAAGATTATATTGATTAACACCTTCACAGGGAGGTTGTGATAGTCAAATGAGATAATATAAAGTATTGAGCATTACGGCCCACCGATATTATGTGCCCAATCAATGTAAAATCGTATTAGTATTACCGCCATCACCACCGTCATCATCATTCAGCATTATCCAGCATCAGTCACCTTATCACCTTGAATTGCTGTGTCCTGATCTCTGACATAGATTCTGGTCTTGCTAGTAGTGTATCCTTTGTTCTAAAAATGCATTCACCACAAAGGTTTTGAGTAATAATGCCAGACAAATATTTTTATCCCAAATCATTGGTTATTTGAAAATTTCATCATGCCCGAGATGAATTATTAAAACTACTTTATAAATGTTGACACAAAATACATGTGTATCTCCTGCTTCAATCCTAGCCCATTGCAAAATTTTCTCTTTGGGTCGTGTGGGTTTCCTGTGGCCTTGGAGCTTGGCAGTTTTGAGGGATGACCAAATGGACTTAATTACAATTCAGCTTTGATGGACCTGACCTTCATTGGTGTGGGGACCCAGAACCCCAGTGAATTCAGGCTCCTGTGGAGAAGAGCCATCGATCAGCCTGGGGGTGGACTCTTCCTCCTCCTCTTCAGCCTCCTCTGGCTGTGGGGGTGGAGTGAGGAGCTCTCTATTCCCTGAAGGCATCATTGTCACTATTTCAATCTGAAAAAGAAGCAGAATTTTATCTGGCAACCTCCTTCATCCTGTGTGGTAGTGACATGCATTAAAAATGTATCCATCTTTGCCACAAGAGGTCACTCGTGTTCTAAAGTTTAACAGTGTGATTGGCCTGCTTGCCTGGGAGAGGACACATGTGCTTCCAGTTACTGCTATGGTTTTTAATTAGTTTTGATTCTCAAATCTTAGTAATAGTTTCCAATGCCTTCTTTTTTCTTTTGTTCTTCTTGCCCTTTTAAACATCTTTATATATTTGTTCATTCCATAGGGTTTAAAAAAAAAACTCACTTATTGTTTTCTAAATACATAGCATTGTATTCGAATGCATTATTGTTGTGAAAGATACAAATTAACCCAGAAGTATGCAGAGTAAAATCCAAAAGTCCCCTTCACCCTGCTGCCTTAATTCTATTCCCTTTGACGAAAATAACCAATAAGTAATTGATATGCATGTTTTAGTCCTTTTAATCCTTGGTTTCCTGGATTCAAATATTCTATTTATTTTTTTACAACAACATATACTTCCTCCAATTGTATGTTGCTGAAAAGTAAATTAAAATATATGGAGATTTGAAAACTATACAATTCAATTATAATATGACATTTCTTATATAATTTCAGTATTATTTTGAATAACAAGTATTCCTACCGGCATTTGGATATGTTAAAATTGACCTCGTTGAGAGCTTTGACAATAGGAGGCATCACAAAATTGCAAAAAATACTCAAATAATTTTACAGGGATTATATTTTAAGTTATACTTTCTTTTCTCTTCTTACTTGCATATTTTAAGTAATGAGTTATTGCTTCTAAGACCACTGTTTGTATTTAAAATGACCCTTTATTCTCAATTCTTTTTCCTTGTCTCAATGTCTCTTCTTTTGTATTACTTGATAAATGTTTACATCTCTGATGACTTTGTGACTTTGGGCAGGAAATCTGTTCAAGACTATTGGTTGGTAGCATACATGTGGGACCCACTGATTAGGGCCTAGTTTCCTCACAGCATCCCCAGAAATCCCAGATTTTCCCTGTACCACCCTAAAATGTCCTCTTAATCCTTTCCACCCTTCTTTATTTGCTTTCTTTGAGCAAGCAAGCAAGCAAAAAAAAACCCCCAAAAACCCCACAAATTACTTTCTCACTTATTTACTATAAAAATGAAATGCAAACTATTATTTTCATGTGTAAAATATGTAATAATTAGGTTATATATTTCCTGGATTATTTTAGATAAATGTTTTAGATAATAATAACATTTTAAAGATAAACTTATGATCTAATGTCACTTTCAATACATTTAAATTCATTGCTTCACCTTAAAAACAAACCCTAAACTTCCTTTCGTCAGTTTCCACTCCTGAGTTATGTCTCCTTCTGTACTTCTGCAGTCTTTCCCTTTCAGCCCTTCCTACATTGTATTGTATTAGTTCTATCCTTTTTCTGCCTCTGCAAGCATATTAGATGGTACACTCTCAATCATGGCATATATCTTTGTACCTCAAGGCTGTAGCATAATAGATGATCAACAAGTACTTATTGAATGTAATACAAAAACTTTGCTTGTCCAAATATCTAAGTCACGGTTTTATACTTAATTTTAGAGATTTTGCTGAGAAAAATCAGTGAATGTGTTAACACTGACTTTAATGCATTTAAAGCATGAAATCAAACCGAAAGTAAATCATACTGTATTTGATGCATTAGGATGCTACACGTGAAGATATTATGGCTAGAAAGCTCCACTTGAGAAGATTGTGCACACTTCCTTAAACATACATATGGATTCCATCTGCAGGGTCAGAATGAGGCAGATTCAGAAGGAATGGATTTGCAGAGAGACCAAAAGGAGGCTCCAGGAAGAGCGGAAATTAAGACAGATGTTTCATGGAATGGAGGCAGTTTAAAGGGAGAAACACATTCCAGACACATTGCCTTGAATCTAGCTTTATAGGAAAAATGTTTGCACATATTTTTTACAGATAATTGTTTTTCCACTGATCTGCCGTGAAGCTGTAAGATCTCACTTGTCATCTAACATAATGAGGCAAAACAGCTTTTGTGTTTATCAGAAACTGTTTTGTTCATGCTTACTTGCTATTAAAATGAGAATGTTAAACAACTTTTAAGAACAAAGAAAGAGAATGCCTTTTCAGTTCAGTAAAATTGCAGAACTGTAACCTCATAGTACTGTGCTGGAGAGCCTTTTGCATTGCAAACACATTTATTCTCACTACTGAATAAAGTGATTTAGGCTTCTTTTCCTCTCTCTTAGCAGTTTTTGTACTGTGATATGAACTTGTGAGGCAATACATGCAAAGAAGTGAAGCCAGGGAAACATGACCACCTGGCTCTCTGTTAAGCCGACCTTTATGCTTATGCTTCAGAGACCTAAATTTTGGAATAAACACTAATGGCCAGAAAACATTTCTGCTCTTTTTCTCAAACTACAATTGGTAAACTCAAATGCAAATATATAACCAAGTCTCTGATATAAATATTAATCTTTTTTACTTTTTCTCCATTCTCTTTTTACCTCTTATTTAACTCGTACTTACTTCCTAATGAATTAACTTTTTATTTTGTTCATTATCCCAAAGTTTAAAATCACAATATAAAGGTTCATGCTTACATATGACCTTGAGCTCAGTCATTACTGTACTTGCTCATCTTTTTGACCTAGTACCATCAGGGTACATGTATGAGTTGATTGGCTTGGAATAAGTTGTCTATTTCTGTTATCATGTTTACCTGGTTTTAGAACTGTGATAATTTATGATAGATTGTGCTTAGGTGTACATTTTATATCCATGAAAGAGTCTATCTATACCAGAGATGACAAATTCTTAGCCCACAGAGAGTGACCTGGGTAGAATGAGGTCTCACCCCTCACTGAGGTCCATGTAAGCCTGGAGAGATAATGGGGCCAAGAAGAGTCCTCTGGCCTGCTTCAGTCTCTACACTGTGTATAGATTTGATTCCATGTAAGAGAGCCAGCAACTCAATATGATCTAAGGCTAATATAATGAACTTCTCATCAAACATGCCAATCATTCCTGTTTATGATGGTTGCAAATCATTTGCTCCTGTTAAGCATTGCATTTGAACTAATAAAACAATGTGTTTTTTTTTAATATTTTGATATTTTTAAAATCTCAGCACTAAATCTTTAGCCAAGTTTCCAATGAAAATGTAATAAATTTCTGATGGAAAGAATGCTGTGAGAAAATTCAAGTTACTCAGGTTTGAGTTCTACCTTGATGAATGAATGAAAAGGTCACTGAATAAGTGAATTTGTAAATGATGGAAGGTTTGCCACAATTTATAATTATTTAACAACCAAGTCTATGCCAAGCATTACATTTAAGTTATGATCAGCTGTTTGTTTTACCTATCAATATTTTTAAACATCTATCAATATCATTATTTTTTTTCTCTCTGTCTACTATCATTGCCATAATCAAAGTTACTATCCTCTGGAATACAGCAATAATCTACTTACAGTAAGTTAAGATCTACTCTAGTGTACATTTATCCTACAGTGAGAATAAACTATTAAAAAGGCAAAATTCATCATGTCAAACCCTGTTTAAAATCTCTTAATGCTTTTGTATTGTTCTCAACAACCATAAGAACAATGGCCTTGCAGAAGCACTGTTACATACAGTTAAGAGGAAGGATTCAGACCAGACGATTCCACTCTAACCTAACTGTGAGGTCTTAAACAAGCTACTTTACCTCCCTGAACCTCACTTTCTCTATTTGTAAAACCTTGATATAAATAACATAACTTTGTTAGGATGAATATATTAAAACACATGAAACACTTGGAATATGTGACATACATAATAAACGCAATGGAAATGCTTGCTATTATTTTTAGAATAAATTCAAAACTTGTTTCTTTATAGGATTTCATGGTTCGGCCCTTCTAGTGACCCCTTCCTCATACCAACTGTGCTCTTTTACTGCACTGGTCATCTTTAGTTTTAGTTCCTTAGGTTCTTCATGCCACTTCTTGAATAGGACATTTTCATGTGCTAGTCGTTCTTCTTGAAGCTTCCCCCCAGTCCCCGTCTTCTGAAAAATGTTTATATTATTTTGTTTTTTAACAACTTTAATGAAAGTTTAATTGATATGCAATTTAATGTGTACAAATGATTAACTGGAACATATGCAAATATCTGTGATAAGCCACAACCACAATCAAGGTAATAGACTTAGCCAATATCTCCCAAAGTTTCTTTGTAATTAACTTTTTATTTAACCCTCATATTCAGTTCAGGTCTTACTTCCTCATGATTGAGCTGATGTAGACAGACATGCCTGTTGGGTTTCAGAGCCTTGTGTACTTCTTGTTGGCATATCGACCATTATCTTTGTGGTAGATTATTTTTTTAATTGTTGCAATTATTCCTTCCTTAGATCCATACCCCTTTGCAATATAATTTTCAACTCCTACAATCAAGAAGTAGAGGTAAGTTTCTCATCTCTTGACTTTTGATATTAGACTGACTTTATGATTTGTATTAGTGAGCAAATGTGTTGACATTGTGTTGCTTTTGAGGGTTCTCCAGAAACATTGCTTTTTTTCACTTGCTCTCTAGGAACCCTGTCCAGTCATTATATAAACAAGTTGAGGCCAGCTGTTAGAAGATGAGAGAGCATATGGAGTAGAGGAAAGCCATATATGCTGAGTCTAACCTAGTCCACCCAGCAAGGTCTGAACCAACTCGGCAGCTGGTTGCAGACACATGAGTGAGCCCAGTGCAAACCAGAAGTATAGCATAGCACAAATTGCTGAACTACAGAATTGTAAGCTAAGTAAATGGTGTCTTAAGCCACCCAAGTTTGGGATTATTTGTTATACAGTAAAAGATTAATACAGATTTTTACATTGCATATGTTAATATTTGATTAATATATATTTACCCATGAGGGCAAATATATATCTCATTTTTGTTCACCATTATATTTTCAACTCTTACCCCAGTTTGTCTAACAATTAGTAGGCTGATAAGTATTGTTGAATAAATACAGGTAAACAATGGTCATTTTGAATATTTTAAGGGGCATTTTGGGTATCAGAGTAACAAAATATTTTCACATACTAGAAGTCCATGAGCAGGTGTAAAAAAAAGTTTAGTTGTGGCTCAGACATCTTCACATCTGCTAAATGGACCTTCACTCTAGATGCAAACATATTATAAAAGGAAACTAAAAGAGGTGTTCTCTGATGTTATTAGATGCTACTGGTTTTGAATCTAGTGGTGATCCAAGGATTTTGGTAGGTATTTTCTATATATGAGGAAAAGGTGGAATTATATGCTCAAAGTCAGAGCGCCGCACAATTCTGAGAGGCACTATTCATCTGACATTCTATATTAATGAGGATTCTTATATTTATAGAATGTAATGACCCCACTGAATATGAGTTAACTCTAAGAGATCAGTTCACTATCCTGACACCAAGGTTTGCCTTACCTTTTTTCCTATCCTCTTTATCTCAGCTACACTTTCTACAATTTTGACTTAACACTCCAACTTAGGCAGAGGTGGGAAATTTCTTTATTAATCTTTGCTTGTATATACGATTTGGAAATAAGGATAATATAATAAATCCCTAAGGAAAGAGAAATTGAACACCTGTATACACTGAGATCCTAATTGACTTATTCAAATTAATTGAAGAATAAAGATATAATTGTTCTTATTAGAATATGTAAAATACAGATTTTACTATATAAAATAGAATCAGGGATAGAATCACAGTGAGGTTCTCACCCCAAGAAATAAAAGCTACTTAGATTGTTCTGATGCAAAACTGATCTTAAAAATGCACAATGAGCAGAGATCATTCCTCCCAAGCCCTTGGGAGCAGCTTTTTGACTCTTGACTCATTGTCGATGATAATACAGATAAGAAGTAAAAAGTAAACTGAAGAACGTGGCAACCTATGACAATTGAGTTTAGAGAAGAAGAGTTTGTTGTTGTGACCAACATTGTTTGTGGGAGAGTAATATTGAATTTGTAGAATGTAAATAATACCGTCATTATAGCGATCATCTCTGACATGGAGAAAAGAGATTTCACTTGATCTTTTGATGACTTAGCTGAAAATAATTGGCATGGACTGCATACTAATGTATGGGAAAAACTGTTATGCTCTTTTCATTGATCCTCAGTCATTCTCAGAACAACCTATGTAGAAGGTGCAAAAATTATACATATTTGATAGATTTGTAAATGGAAAATGAGTGGTGGGGGACTAAATAAATTGCTGTGTGAGGTCACACAGCTTCTAAGTAGTTAAGGCTAAGATTTGAATTTAACCAATCCTGCTACAGGCCTGCTCAACTTCCTAGATTTCTATTCTGTAGTCAGCCAAATTAAATTCTGCTGAATAATCTATCTTCTTTGTTACCTTCATTCTGAGAAAGAGGGGCTTTGGGTGGGAAAAGTGAGCATCACCACTGGAAAATGACTATTTAAAATAAAACTCATAAATAAACTTTCTTGTTCACATTTTAATGCTCATATTATTTTTGCTGGCATCATTTGTCAACCTACGGTCTGATCTGATCATGACTGATTATGTGTGAACCTGAAAGTTGAACATTCAGTTGCTGAACCTGAAGGCCGAAGACCATACCAAGGCCATGTAGCCCTGTGGGAGCACTCAGAAGTCAATCGGACTTCAAAATTAACAAATATGAAAAAGATCACATAACATTAACGTAAGTAGATTGTAAAATTTAAGCAGCATTTATTATAGTTTTCTCTCACTTTTGTGAGAAATAAGTATGTCAGATTGAAATTTTAGCCTAGTTAAACCTGATGGCTGACACTATTCAGTGTATTCACCAAACTGTTTCATTTTCCTTCTGGGTATTCAGCTAACATATATTTTCTCACTTTTTTTGAATCTAGATTGGATCATGTGGCTAGTTCTGGCTTGTTGAATGGGAGACAAAGTAATATGTTACATCTGGTCCAAATCAGTGAAGAGCAAGTATACTTTCTCCACATTCTTTCCCTTTCCTCAATCTGTCAATAGAATATACCACTGTGACTTTGAGGTCCCAAAGTAAAGATATTGAAGTTCTAGCATGAAAGGAGTTTGAATTCCTGAAAAACTACTTAGAAAACAATAAACCTGTTGCCTGAACTGGACAGTCCTTTCAGCAAGATATAAAGTTTTATTGGGAATTGGAGTTGTTTGTTAGAGCTGCCAATGTAATTTGCCCTAAAACAGACTTCTTCAACTCTTGTTTTCTTATTTATTTCCTAATTACACTGAGGAAACAATTTTTAATATTTCTTGGGTTGATTTACTTAGCACATATCATTAACATAAGAAAAAAATAAATTTACATTTTTTTTGTCTTTTATTCTCTCTGATTTCTCTTTCACAAACAATTTTCTTTGGTCTTGATTCTTTGGTATAGTACTTCCTGAAATATTATATCACCAAATTTGAGTAAATTCATCATATTTCAACTTAATTATTTTTACATCTTGGTATTTTATTAACTCGATAAGTCAAAAGTAATAAATCTATATAATTAATAAATGTCTTTAGGTCAAATATCAAAGTTAGTGTCTCATTTATATCAAAATAGTAGAAAATCATAACATTTGATATTGTCTTGCTAGAATATTGTATCCATATTTATGAAAATGTTATGTATATGATTTTTTTAGTTTTTAAAATATCTATCTGGATGTATGGCTATTTTTTAATAAATTAATATCTCTAAATGAATAAATATTTTATTGTTCTTTGTATTTAATGCAATATTCAATTTACAAAGTTGATATGAAAGAAACAAGAGATGATGATTTGAAGGTTTTATTTAATTATAGCCTAACAGTCTGTCTCTCTTCTGGGATCTCAGCATTTTTGTTGTTGTTGTTGTTGTTGTTGTTGTTGTTGTTGTTATTGTTCACATGTTTATTTTATATTTCTTTTCTGTTGCTAAAAAATGGTCAAATTCCATTTTTAATTGTCAGGAATATTTCCTACTTCGGTTTTATCACAGTTTATTTAGGACTCCATTCACTATCATCCCCTTAGACTCCAGAAACTTAATAGGTTTCCAATATCTAGTTTTTACAAATGTCTCATCTAGTTCTAATTGAACTTCCCAGAATAACATTGGTAGGGAACTTTGGCAAGGCTTTAGTAACATTATCTCATAGCAAAGTCAGTTCATGTTTCTTTTCCCTTTACTGCCCTCGTTCCCCAAGTAAAGATGCCAGAAGGACAATTTAGTGTAGGCTGAAATCAGTAATCTCATGAGAGTGGATATGGGGGAGGGAGTCAATCACCATAATTGAAAACAAAGAAGTTGGACTGAAAACCAAGAAACTTAAAACTTCCAAACTCTAGTTCTTTGTTTTATGACAGAGTAATTTAGTATTATTATTATTTTAGGTTTTAGTCTTTCTCATTCTAACACAAAGCAAATTGTTCCTTCTAACACAACCTTTATTAAGTCACAAAGTATGATAAACTGTGCCTTTTCATATGTAAAACTTCTCCGAATAAAACTGCCATTCACTCATGATGATGATGATGATAATGATGACAATGATGATGATGTATATATCATTATAGGGTATTTTGAATAGAAAAACATGTGCATTTATAGAGGATGTTGCAGGACAGTTCCGCTGATAGCCAATTGCTTTTGAAAAAGATAATTATTAAATTAAAATTTTTTCTACTGTTTAGTATCAATGGTAAAATCTTGCAAAATTTTATAAATTTAGAAGCCTGACTTTATCTCTTGGAGACAGAATTACTTTAAACAAATTCAAAAGACTATACTAAATTGAAATGCTAAGCTACACCTTCTTATTACCGCCGATGTATTTTTGGTAGCTTCTGCAGTCTCCCTTTGGAAGCTAATTGTAATCAAAGGATTATTGGACCAGAGTAAAATGCTCTACACACGTCAACTCTATAATAACATAAAGCAAAGAAAGTGCTTACAAAAATATTCGATACAGTCTCAAAATCTTTTAGGTATATTTTCTGTGTTCTTCTCCTATGTGTTAAGAAATGTAGTAAATAATAGGTATTTGCATGAATAACATTTACTTCTTTAAAGGCTACATTAAATGTGAGCAGAAAGAATGGTGTGATGTCACTGTGGTTATCTTTGAGGGCTCACCTATCAGTATCTTATATAGGGTGCATAGACATCACAAGCTAATAATTGTACAACCTGATATGGATGACAACATAATAAGTCTTGAGTTATTTCAAGCCTGCATGTGGACCTTAATAAATATAGTGTAAGCTTTTCTGGCATGTCAAAGAGGGCTAGGAAGTACAATGAGAGGTCAAGTCCAATCCTGGGTTAGAAACTAGTATGATAGAACATGTCCTGGGTAGGATTATCCAACTCAAAAATATGAAGATTGCTAAAATTTTCTTGAACAATGTTACTTTGGGCAGATTTCTAATTTATCAATTTTTATCTGTCCATAAGAAAGATACCATGAAACAAAATCTAGAGGACTTTGTTAGAAAAGCAAAAAGTCTGGACCAGAAAGAAAAGAGAAATCACTTATTTAACACACAGTACTAGGGAAGTAAAGGGACTAAATTAAAATGTGCTTTAAACTGGTTAAACAAAAATAGTAACTGACTCAAACTGAAAGAATAGCTGGGAGGAGTCAAATCTGGATCCTACCCCCAGAGATTCTGATATCAATAGTCTGGCATGTGGCCTAGGCATTAGGATTTTTAAAAACTCTAAAAGTGATTCAAATATATGGCTAAGGTTGAGAACTACCACACTAGAGGGGAGAGTTATTCTGCAGATAGGATGTAGGAGAAGACAGAAATCATAATTTAGTCCTGAAAGTTTGAAATGTTGAGTAATATCTTGATGGGAATATGATGGATTGTCTTTCACTAGGCCCCACGGGTCCACAGGTTTAGCAATATCAGCATCATCAGTTCAGGAATCTGCTGAGGTTGATTTTCCAGCAGGGGCAGGGGGGAGGGGGAAACCATGTGGAAGAGCAAAAACTCTCTGGGAGGTAAATTTTGTGTATTTCATAACAGAAAACAAGGGTAGAAGCCACTGAGGCACATAGCTTCTAAGCAAAGAACTCTCCTGGCTGGAAATTTTTGTTCGCAAGTCTGTCACCTGACAGACACAAACTCAATGCAGCATCAGGTGCCAGAAAACCAGGCCTACAGAAAAATGGGAATTCAAAGGTTTTGAGGATGCAGAAAAAAAGAGGAAGACATTTCAAGTAAACCTGGTGACTGGACCTGACACCACTTTATGTTTAAAACTGTGCTAGAAAACAGGAATATTTCAAATGTTACTCTGACAGAAAAACTATTACATTAGGGGTTATTTCTTAGTTCAGTGCTGCTCATATCTTAAGTGCATCAGAATGACCTGGAGGGTTTATTAAATCTCCTGATCACTGTTTGCAGGCTGGAGACAATGAACATAAGCTGAACAACATCTGGATGAGGTTATATCAAGATTTCTTCCATCTTCTGACTTCTCAGTTGCCACTGAGTCTCTTCTCTGGTCTCTGGCAAACCTATGCACTGGTTTGGGGAATATATTTTTGCCTAGAACAACTATTTCAGGTACTCAGACTTAACATGGTCTTTAAATTTGATGGGGGTTAGGGTAAGTATTCTGATAATAATGTGAATGCAATTAATGCTTTATTCTCTTTAAATATCAAGGTCATAGAAAGCTTGATAGTGAACTAATAATTTATGTGCCTCTGAAAGGATTACATCTGTATCTGTATCTGGAAGAGTCCACTCAGGTTGTAGTTATTGAAAGAATCCAGCTTGATACAGGCACTAAGAATCCTTCTAGCTGAGGTGAAGTAAAAGGAATTAGGGATGAGACCTTTTGGACTAATTATTATTTGGACTTTTAAATCACAAGGCAAGCAATTTTGATTTTGTACTACAATATCTTTAGATTTAAATAAGTTGATTCTTTAATATTCAAGAGACGTTTATCTGTAGATTTTTATTTTTCCTCAAAAACTTCATAGAAGTAGGGGAGCTACATATAAATTTGTGTAATCTTTATGTTCCTGGAATTAAATTATTGGAAACTATTCACTTAGTATTTAATTTAATTTAATTGTAGAACCTCTCATAAACTCTGTTATTAGATAATGTGGCTTGATATAATCTGAGTTAGAATATAAAGTTGATAGCGAAATTTCAACCTCAGGTACAGAGAGGACTTTGAAATAAATTCATTGATGCTCTTGGATCTATATCAGATCTTTCTGGGGTCAAAATCTGCAGAATCTGCAGGCTGCCAGAGGACACCTAAGAGTGATGATTGGCATGGGAGTAAGTCTCAGGAAAGTAGAAGCATTACTGTCGTAAAAATGGGTTGAGATTTCTCTCTTGAAGGAGAGCGCTATCTTGAACTTAATGCTTAAGGCTAATGGCTAAAGAAGCCAGCTACTGGGGAGCAGTTGCATCCTCTGCTGGCCCTTTTACTCACTCTTCCTCAGTGAGTAATTGGTAGGGTAATTGGTGAAAAGAAGGAACTAAGTCCGGGCCATTCATCCTCCCTTTGGGAGAGAATTGCCTGCCTGTCAAGAGCATCCATTCTAGTTTGCCCCTCCATGCATGCACTAAGATTTGTTGAATCAGGCACTGTTCTGAGGCCTGTAGTTGACCAACCTTGACTGGGACTGATGACTTAGTCTATTAAGAAGTCCATAGTTACTTCAGACCTAAGTCATAAATTTCAACCTAGATTTTTATAGTAATCAGAGGGATATTTTGAACTCATTTGTCTGAGTCTCATTTCTGTCTCTCAATTAATTCTGAAGTTAGTAGGGCATAAGAGAAGCATGTTTGGGTCCCTTAAAACCTAACACTTACTGCTTAGGAAAACTTCAATATATATTGTTCTATATGTGTTATACAAAATAGTATACGTTTTCATATATGTATCTGACTCTTGGTTTCATATTATGTTCTCAAATGTTACTTTTTCTTTGCCTCACTTTCTTAATTTATATTCTTTATACCATAATGTAGTATAACAAATAATTATTCATAAATAAAATAAGATATAATATTATGAAGACTATAATACAACATATTCTATATTATATACTTTATAAATTATTTTGAGATTACATATTATAGATATTTTATCTATATATTTTATCTGTTTGTATTTATTTTATATGTTTATATATCACTTTTGTACACATTACAATATTTATTCATGTAAGTAGCCTCAAATACTTTTCAGAAAAGGTAGTCGATAAATACACGAGGAAGATAATTTATATCTCAGTTTTGCTATCATGTCTGTGACTGACGATAAATTTGGGCACATAATCTGTCAGCGTATGTATGCATTTTGTGATTGAACTCAAAGAACCCTTATGTCCCAATAGATAACTATAGATCTTGTTTATATTTATTATTTTTTTTACTTCCTCTATTGTGTTGAAATTGTGTGTTTATAAGAGGTCTAGACTAGGAGTTCCTGAGGGACAAAGGGGAGCTTGGTCTAATTTATCTGTCCCTATTCTTGACTCTCAGAAAAGATGGGTAAGTGAATCTAAATTGTCAGAGGAGTCAACTTTCATTACAGCTCAAATCCTATCACTTCCACAAAGATGCTCCTGATCACCAGTGGGTTAGCTTCAGTGGTTGTTGATTGAATAAGTGATTTGATAGTAAAGCTAACATTTACTAAAATTTACTATGTGCCAGGCTGTAAGTTAAACAGTTAACAATTTTTTAATTTAATCTACACTAGGTATCTTATAAATAGGAAGCTAAGGCTCAGAGGAGGTGTATGACTGTCCCAGGCCACACAGTTAGTGTGACAGAACTGAGACTAACACAAAGGGAGTCTACCTCCAGAGCCCATGTCACTCAACATTGTGAAAACTGCCTTCCAAGGATAAAACAGGTATAGACTTGAGCGACACCAAAGCCAGTGGTTCCTCCCACCATTCTTTATAATGTGTGTGTTAATAGTTTAAGTGCCCAGGCAATTGACAGATTGGGATGCACATGTCCTCATCTATTTATTCACTTAGGATCTCCACTGAACCACTAAGTTTCTAACCAGTAAATCCAGTTCTTTAGCAGATAGTACTTAAATTATAGGTCTGTCTCCCATTTTTTAAAAAGTATTTGAAATCTTGAATGTTATTTGGATTTTTACTCCAGCACAGACTAAGTTTTTTGTTAAACAAAACAGACTTTTAAATTGATCTTTCTTCCAAATTGTCCCAACACTTGATAAATCTTGAAGCTATTCAGTGTTGCTATCATTATGTCAACAGTTCATTTCTAAACATGTTAAAAAGCTCTAAGCTGTTCCGCCTGAGTGACTCAAAAATATTCTTACGGGTTTCAAATACTAACATGTAGGTATGTTAAGCACAATGGAATTCTGTTCTAAACACGTCTAAGTGCTCAAATTGATTTAAGTGACCATATTAATTATCTAAAAGAAGGCAACCATGAACACTGGCAATGAGAGCTGTATCTTATTTTCTATTTTATCTTGAAAATAAATGAGAAAGAAATGTGTTTGGCAAAGATTGCTCAATCCTCATATTCCTGACAAAGAAGCTTTCTGTTCAGAAGGATCATCTTACCTCTTTCTCCCTTAAATACTTTGATGGCTAAGAGAGTTGCTTAGATATTGTGTTCATTATAAATAGGAAGCTTGTTTTTCTGATCTCTAATAATAAAATTACTTCATTTCAAAGAAAAGAAACCTCAGTATTGTACACAGCTAACAAGTAAAGATTAAAGAGCAAAAGCAGAAAAACAATGGAGGCTTTTAGTGTCATAGTCTCTCTGGTTTGGCATTAAAAGAACTTGGTTTAAATTTTACTCTGAAACTTACTAGTTGAACACCCTTGGACAAAATTCTGATCATCAGTTGTTAATCATCATCATTGTCATCATCATCATCATCATCATCATCATCATCACCATCATCTCTTATTTCAAAGGATAGTTATGAGAATTAACTTAGGTTCATGGTCTCATAAATAATGTATAATGCAAATTCAAACACAAACAAGTCACAGGCAAATACTATCGGTGTTCTTTTTATTTCCTGATGAGCTTATATGATTGTATACTTTTGTTGCTCTTTTTTTTTTTTTTTGAGATTTTCAAAAACTTAAACTAAGGATCAAATGGTTTAACAGTTTTTAAAGGAAACATATGGAAATTCAGAAAACCCTACTACAACTCATCAGTAAAGTTCTTCCCTCTCACTCTCCAGAGCATCTTTGGTGGAGAAGGAAGGTAAAGAGAAATATTAGCTCTTTTTTCCCCACCATATCCTGAAAATTGAAAAAAAAAAAAAAACTTAATTCAGGTTGACTGAAACTTTAACAAGTAACTTTAATAAGTACTTCTTTCAATAAAAGGTTCTGTATATATGCAAACAATATTTTTTAAACTTCAAAACATATTGTATAAATTGTCCAAACTGAGACATAATTCCAAATGTAAAAATAAAAGTATTGCATATTTTTTGTCAACAGAGGAAATAAATAGTAGAAATATTACTGATTTAGTTACTTTTTGTTCAGAAAATACAGATAATTTTTGAGGTAAGCTAGCCATTAGCATTGACAAAGTTCTACACTAATTTATCATGTCATTAGGTTATTAGATAACCTGATTTTAAAATACTTCTTATATATCATTATCTGAAGTAGGCATTGATTTCCATAAGCAGTGCAAAATTAGTTTAATTCCACTTAATTTCTGATGTTACAGGGTAAAACAGATATTCTAAAATTATTTTGCATAATGCCATTTCATCATAATGATAAAAGAAAAGAAATCATTGCTTAATTGTTAAATGATTCCACTTCTTTGAGTTGTCTCCCATTCTTACAACTCCATTAAATGTAATTTTCACTCCTTTGGTGAAGCTTATAGCTTTTCCACCTATAAATGCTATTTTTGAAGCTAAATTTATTTATTTCAATAGCAGTTTTCTTTATAAAAATTAATTTAAACAATTTAACTACTTGATCCCTCTTCAGAAGAGAAAAATTGGCATTAATTTTCAAATCAATATGAATTATAGAAAAGTATTTTTCATTCAAGACATTTTTTATTGGTCAATTAATACTAATATTTTGTATTAGTTTTATTTATTTACTTATGAATGCATATCTTATCTCATTACAGAAAGTATATGAGGCACTTTTAACAGTACATATGATAATACTACATATATGCTATTATATATGTAAAAATAATAAAATTATATATATATATGATTGCCCATAACCTAGATATATGTTGGAGAATGCCTATCCACAATTATTCTTTTAAGTAGTTAGTTTTAAACCATTCTTTCTTACAGTAATTAGATAACAGTCAGTTGTCTATAAAAGTTACTTTTAGATTTTCTTTCTCTTTTAGGAGTGTTGGAGCACTTGAAATTCAGTTGAACTAAAATTCGTATTAAGTTAAAAGAACAATTTGGAAAATGGTTGAAAATGGAGAGAGGAGAATATAATCATTTATTGACCTGCTACAGATTATTTTTTGATGTGAGAAGGTCATCAGTATGGTTATATAATATTAGTAATTGTGTGATTTTATTACTTATATAATATTAGTAATTGTGTTACTTACCTGTTCTTTGTCTCAATATCCTCATCTATTCTTTGGAAATAACAATAGCACTTCATAGTTGTATCATGAGAAATAAATGAGATAATACATATGATATCCCCAAAATAGTACCTGGCACATAATAAGTGCTTGATTAGGGTTATCTATTATTCATCAGGAAGCAAAAAGTCTGTATTTTGGTCTTATGGTTTATAACCAATTCTTACTTATACTTTTAAAGTATAATAAAAGCTCAGTAAAAATTGCAATGATTTTATTATCAACAAATGTATTCACTGGGTAATACAGAGCATTACAATAGAATTTCTGGGCCTAAAATCCGCTCCTAACAGAATCCAGTGGTCCTGGATAGTCTAGATCATCAGAAATAACCTGAGTCATCAGTCTGGAATACTATTATTGCATATAATTTTCAAAACCAGAAATACTTTCATGACCCTTTTCCAACCACTAGGGAGGTAATGAATATAGCACCACCAGTAGAAATCAAGAAAGCTCTATTGAGATTCTAAATCTGAGGATCAGGATTTCACTTATTGACCAGATAAATCCCTGGATTTGATTTTCAGAATAAAATGTTTAATTACTACATATTTTATTAGTTTTCTATTGCTATGCATTAAATTCCAGTAACTGAGCAGCTTAAAATGATACCTATTTTTTAGCTCGCAGTTTCTGTGGTCAGAAGTCCAGGGCTAGCCTGACTGGATTCTCTCTTCAGGGTCTCACAAGGCCAAAATTAAGGTGATGATTAGGGCTGTGATTTTGTGTGGAATTTGGGCTTTATTGTATCTATAGGACTGAGGTTCCTATAAACCTGCCGGTTGTCAGATTCCCTCAGCTTCTAGAGACTTCTGCATTCCTTGCCTTGTGGACCCATTTATCCTTAAAGCCAGAAACAATTTCCCATGCACTGAATTTCTCTCATGCTTCACATTTTGTCCCTAACCTCAAGACACCGATTTAAAAGGCTCATGAGTTTAGGTCAAGCTAACCAAAATGATCTTTTTAAAATTTTAACTGTGCCGTATAACGTAGCCTAATTATAGGAGTGGTATCCCAGTAAATTCATGGTGTTAAGAATTATAGAGAATGTGGATACAGCAGAAGATGGGCCGCTTAGGGAACATCTTAGAATTCTGTCTTACACGTATGTCAAATTCTTAAGGATTAATCATTCAAAATCTAAACCAAAGAGTCTGCCTTATTGGCTTAAGATGCCAAGTCTTAGATTTTATAAGGAAAAAAAAAAAAAAAGAACCCTGGCATTTAGAAACATTGTTCAATTAACCTATAAATTTATAATTTTAGACTATAAATTGCCTTTTCTATAGATAAATTCTAAGCTAACACAGGCAGAACCATACTCTTATCACTGAGGACAAGAAGTAAAGAATCCTATTTCACCATTCCCCATGTATTTCATTTATCATCATTTTTTTCATCAATTGTACCGTATATGGGTATATTACCAGTGTTTATTCAAAAAGTGTCACATAGGCTTGAGAACATGTAGCATAACTGCCCTTAATTTACAAAGTGGGTCTCCTGGGCAGCAAAAGGCATCCTGACAGCAAGGAATGGCTTAAAAAAGATCTGCAGATAAACTCATTGACTTCACAATTTTGCCTAAGGCAGCCTTGTTCTCAAACAGTATTCCCTCTATTGTGCATTTGGTCTTCTGAAGGGATTAGAAGAGGCAGTCCTTTGAATTCACTCCCTAGCATTACTCAAAATAGAGGGTTCCCTTAAGGTACTCACCATACCTTTTGATCCTATAAAATATTTTTGAGAGAAATGACAAATACGTTTACACTAAAATATTTAATTTGATAGACACCTGAAGATATGCACTGAGGTTTTTTAAAAGATATTTATGCAAGATGGAAAAAGTAGCAGGGTTAGATGAGTTAAGCACTAGAAAGTTTTCTTCTTATATTCTATGTTGATGAATTAAGTTGGAAATATAGAGCGCACATAAAGCAAAACTGGTATTAATGACCAGAAATTTTTAACAGACTATCTTCTTAACATAACAAAGCCATACAGGGAAATGAATCAAAGGGTGAATATTAATACCTAGAAAACAGAATCACAACCAATGTGAAGAGAAAAAGTAATCTGCATTCAAGCCTGAAACTTTACTAAAAAGTGGGAAAGAGAGGGAGGGTGGGGACAGTGAGAAAAAATAAAGGCAAAGAGAGAAAGACAGGGAAAGAAAATAGGGTAAGGAGAGATTTGTGAAAATTATCATATAGTGGTAATCTGATTTTAGTATTTCATAAGGCAATGTAAGTAATAATGAGAATGTTTAACATCTTAATAAATATATATCTATATTCCCTACAGTTTATAGACATGCTTTCATCTAAATATTTGATTTTCCTAGTTATCGGAAATAGTTATTTTAAGAAGATTTATGCTTGAACTACTACCCAAAATGTGTTATGATTTTGTAAAGGTGACGTAACTTTCCTTTTGGTTTATTTTTCCTTAATTAGTTTTTGTCAAAGTTATACATTAATTACATTCCAGCTTTTCAAGGTCTGTTTGTTTTCTGATTTATAAAAAATTAATCTGTTTCCTTTAGTTATGTTAAAAGCCTAGCATTTAATTAGAAACATGTCATATCTGATTTTTGAGATGGGCTGTAACCTTGCAAATGCCTACATTACTTGTAAGAGATTATTAGTCATTTGGGGAAACACATTCGCTCTTGTAATACAGCAAAGTCCCAAACCACTGTCCTTTCTCTGCATTTTAAAAATTTTCTTCTAATTCATTTTAATCTCACATATTTTCCTTTTACCTCAAACTTCCCAAAGTTCCTCATCATTGCATATGTATTACTTTAACTTTTACTCACTGACTGCCTTTTTCTTTATTTTTTTCTGCTCTAATTTAATAGAAAGTTTTTTTCAATTTTCTGAGGCGATAAAAAGAAAATAAACTCTAAGAAGTAAAATAGTACCCCAATGTTAATTTCTAACAGATTAAATGTGTTCTAGAGAAAAGGTTCATATGAAATTATTAAGATATCTACTTATGAATAAACAAAAATCTATCAGAAGAGAACAACTCCAAAATAATTTTTTATACAATGCTTTTAAAAGTTACCTCTGCTTGACCAACAATAGGTATGTTTTCATAGTTGTATAAATTATCCAGGTCTTCTAAGGTGGTATCATAATTTTCTGAATCATAGTTGATGGGCTCTAAAGTTGGAGCAGTCACAGCAGCATCAAAGATGACAAGTCCCAGAATGAGTCTTGCTAATGCATTCATTTTTCAAACTTTCCTAATCGTAAAATATTAAAATGTATAAATATTTAATTGATAATAACTGTGAATAGTTTGCATTAAATAAGAATGATAGATAAATCAATGTCAACACTGAGGAACTCAAGCTGGTAACTTTCTTAACATGGATAATTTATAAATATAACACAAGAAATCATACAGCTTGCAAGGACTATTGATACCAGATGTTCAAATTAATGCACAAACCTATTCATGCTTTTATAGTAGGTATTGTAATTATAATGAAATTGATTACATATATATGGAAACATGGGGAAATGGGATACAGAAAGATTGCGTGATACACTTATTCACAAAAGCCTTTACATTAGGAGTTTTATCATTTACTAATCATTGAAATTCTTTCATCAGCTCTAGGAGATAGGAATGATGATGACGATGATGATGATGATAATCATCTTAATTGTCACACTGTTTTACAGATGAGGGAACCAAGGCTGAATTGGCAAGTGATACAACTAGGATTCATAACTGTTTCTTATTTATTCATGCCTAGTGCTTTTTCAGACAAAATAATACATTTTTTTCTTTTATTTCTTTGTTGCCTCTGGTATTATTAATATAGAGATAATTTAATATGTGTATGTATTGGTATTTATGCAATATTTTTAAAAACTTGTTATTATTCCCTTAGCCTTTAGTATTTTATTTCGATTCTTAATAGCTATCTAAAGTTTAAACTCAAAATTAATAGGAATACATGTCTAAAAGATACTATTTGGCAAGATTACTTTAGAGGAGGATTTGCACATATGTGGGATTAAAGAAATCTTTTGTTGTAATTCTTTAATAAGCACAGTTCTTGTTTTCCATGATAATGTTATGTTTTTTTAAGATTTAATTAAGATCTTATCATTTTAATTATTTTAGTTCTATATGTACTCCTTCGAATACATTTTCTTTTAGGAAAAAAACTCCCATGATTAATTTAAACATCTAAGTTAGGCCTATCAAAAATGTTACCTAGAGACTATTTTTGATGAAGCAAAGTATTTGTAAAACTTTTGTCAACATGTCTAATTTTAAAGGTTTTGTATATTGGATACACTTCTTGAGTTTATTTTAAAAGCAGTATGTATGGTGTTTGTACCTATGCACACATATAAAAGGTGATCCATGGTAAACATTCCTTATAAACTTGAATGCACTGGCAGACAAATTGACCTTCACTGACTTAAAGAAAGTCTTTATGAAGCAGGTTTAGGCAGAGGGATATGAAATTCCTCTGAGAATAAGAAGGAGTACAAAGAGCTCTTTTTTATCCCTTCCTATGCTTTCTTCAAATAAATTTTTTACTGAGACTGGATAAACTAAACCTCTGTTTTACTTTCCTTTACAGAGGCCTTTGCAGTATTGCAGATTTGGAACTGTTCTTTGCAATTATCAACAAAGTCCTTAATAAAACGGTGTGATTTGCAAATCTTAATAAAATGGTGTGATTTACAAATCTTCCAGGAACCATTCTTCCATATTCAAGTGAGAAGCATTAACAGTGGCTACCACTAACCTACAAAATATGTATGTTTTCCTTATACATTTTTGGCAACTTTTATTGTTCAAAGAAAATCATGCATTTGTTGATTTTTTTTTCACTTCATACTCTTTTTTTATTGTAAATATCTACACATTAGAGTTTATCTGCATTTGGCATATCCCCTACCAGCAATAAGGCAGTCTGTATGAATCTTGGAAATACGAAGAACATATATCCACTTTTAGTTTAAAAAAGTATGTTTCTTCTTTTGAGTAATTATTTAATGTAGTGTTTTTGTTGAGCCTGAAATTATTGTCCACTCAACACCATTTTTTAATATTTTAAAAATATATGTTTATATAAAATTTTAAAATAAACGACTTGAAAAGACATTCTAATTGTATGATTTTAGTATGATCAACATATTTTTAAATACCTGAATCTTATCATTTTCTTCCTTTGCATAATATTTCAATCAATGATAATCAATAATGCCTGTCTATACTGGCAAAGAATACGGTCTGTGTCAGGGCACTCCACTTAAGGAATACATTGGAAACTGCTCTAATTTTATTGGCATCTGTCATGACTATTAAGATCAACTATTTTGTATGTTATTATTCCTGAGCTAATTCAGAATTTTGTATTTTCCAAGAATAACATAAATATAAATATATAAAAATTAAACCCAATCCTTTGACTCAAAGTTCACCAGAAGATATTAAAGCAAGTTGAATTATTTTTTTAAAGGTTGTTATTGTAGGGGGAAAAAAAGGTCTCTAACTCAAGAAGAAAGCAAGTGTAAAAACTTACCTTTGGCTTCTACTTGAAGAAATGGCATGAAGTGACTGAGGACACAGAGCCAGTGGTATTTGCCCCCGACCAATGGTTGTGAATTCTGGTCTGTGGGAGGTGAAATTTGTAACACTCAATTTTCTGTTTGCAAAAGCTAACCTTGAGAAATACCTCTCAGTCTTTAAAAACCCCAAACTGCTTTATAGTCACTCAAATTAAATAGTAGTATCCAAATTACATAATATATAAATATGTTAATGTGTCACCTTAAAAATTTTAAATGGAAAAAGTTGGTTTAAATATATCTCATCTATAAGTAATTCACCAAATAAGAAAAGAAGTTATGTATGCAGTGATAATATAGGTATATATTTCAGAAATATTCTAACAAATTATTTTCCTAAACTTGCATGTCTTGAATTATTTTCTTCACTTTTCATTAATGTTAACTGAAATTCAGTAAATATTACAAAGCCTTACCTGTTTAATGATGTGTAAGTAAAAAGTATATATTCAAATTATTTTGATTGCTTGGAATGCTTTGAAAGCAATGAAACAATGAAACTTTGCATGGACATTTATAAAAATTATGTCCAGAAATAATCATAAATATGATCTGAGTGTTTCAGAGAACAAAAAACAACTCCTTTTTTCCATCTTTTATCTATCAGAGCCAAACTAATCAAATTTCATTTAAAAAACTTTCTTTCAGAATACAAGATTTGTTTTAGGTTCTTGGAAACTAACATGGTTTGTGAAACTGAGTTTTATTACAAGTTGGAGAAAAAAATATCTTTGTATTAAATTTCCATTTTTCACTTCCATTCACACTGCAAAAGTTCTAGAGAAAGATGAAACTTACATATTGTATTCTAGTATGCTTTACATAAACCTAGGTGTCTAGTTCTCACCTGTGCATCAAGAATCTCCTCCATGACCAGAAGTGAATACTGTTTTGAATTTTAAAAACTAGTTTGGACCTGGGCAAGCTGATAGTGACAACTCTCACTCACCTTTCTTGCTTCCTTCCATCTTTCTCCCCACCCCCTCCAAATTTCTCTGCCTGTCTATTCAGGGTACTCTCAGTCATTATCACCATCATTCATACCTGCTTCCAAATGACTTGTTTTCAGTGTGTTAATTTTCTCAGGACCAGTTTTATTAGTAACAGAAGCAGTGATACTAGGTAAAGTATGAGGTCTACCAAGAATTCTCCAGCAGGAGAGAGGGGACCTTGGAGGGAAGGACTTCTTCCCGGCATCTTTGTAGTTTCATCAAATCATATAGAGGCTATTTTCAGAAACATTTTTAAAAAGGGGCCTGAATCTGAGTTCCTCTTCTGGCTCTGTTTAGCGGCAATGTCCCACATTATGTGTTAGATGATTTTATATAGTGTTAATACTCTCAATACATTTTTAGTCAGAGTGATTATCACTATTCGCAGATGGGTAAAATAACACTCAGCTGTAAAATTATCCAGTGTCACATGTGGCACAAAGAGAAAACCAAATTGGGTCATGTCTTCAGATGTCACTAACTCCTTCTGAGGGATATTGATGAAGGTAAAAGGGCAATGATATTTCTCAGTTCCTTATATTTTAAGACTATTTACCTGGCAGTTTTTTAGGCTCTTTCAGAGGATTTATTATAAAAATAGATGACTAGAATGCCCATGAAGATACATTACATTTCTTCCCCTTTTACATTATTTAATCTAGTGCTCTGTACACATTGTCAGTTGACTTAGAGGTGGATCTACCTAGTCTCTTGTTTTCTGGAGGGCTCTGGATGAATCTGTAAGACTCTATATCCAGAAATAATATTTTCACACTATGTTTTGAACTATTGGTGTTTAAGTGATGTCTTCCTTAGGCTTCAGGAACTCTCTACTAATGTAATTGTTTGTGATAATTTAATAACCAAATTATGTGTCTAAAGATAGAATTGAAAGTAGAAATTATCATTCCTGAGTCTTCTTCCAAATAAATAACCTTTTTCATTTTTCTTTACAACAATGGACATTAAAAAAAATCATTTATTTTGATTTTATTTGGACTTTTTTCAATATTTTAAAATCTATTTTTAACTGTGGAAGCTTACATTTGTAGCAATCTCATGAGGACCTAATTTCCATTGAACGGTAAGGACGGATTAGTTACCAGATCCAGGGGTTCTTATACCTGGTAAATATCTTCTAGTTTCATGATAATTTTCTTAATAGAGCCTGAATTTCGTTATTGGACACCCTCGGGGGATCAATTATTATGACCAGTTGTATTATTCAGTAACTGAGTCTTTGTGGCTGTATCCTTTTAAGCCCCAAACATTTCACAAATCCTTTGGCTACAACTCTTTACAAATTAATTAAATACCATTCTGCTTGCTGAAACAGAATTAACTTTAAACAAAATGCTCTTCTCTTGATGATAGCCTCCTATCTGTTCTGTAGAAGTGGTGAGCAGAGAGGAGCAGTCACTCTGAAAGTCCAAGGGCCTCCTGCCCTTATCTGTAGCCCCCAAAGACCCCATCCATAAGAGATGCAGGAGGGCAGAGATACCCTACCCTACTGATTATAAGGAATGAAACTATTGCCTAAAATGACTAGCTAACTTCATATGAAAAATTCCCATGTTGCCTCAGAGATCTACTTAGAAGTCCAAAACACTAAGTCTTCCAGCATCACTATAAAGCCATATACACTGTATAGTCTGTCATCTTTAATTTTATCCAATCTCTTCCTCAAGAATCTTTTATACCTACTCTGAAATGGGCCCAATCTCTATTGTTTTTAGTTTCTTTTAAAAAAAATTCCCCATGCTGTCTTTACTTTAAAAGAATCTGACTTTCTCCTGACAAAGATTTTCTACTGCAGTCCTCTAAAGTGGTGGCTGCTTTATCTGCTTCATTCACACAACTCAAAGAGAGAGGGGGTTTTCTTGCTTTACATTTTCTTTCCAAATGATTTTTTTCTCTTTACTCTTTCAAAATCTTCATTTATTCTGAAACTCAACATTATGCTTAGTTATCTACAACTCCTTTCCTTTCATCAACTGCTTGACCTCCTAGTCAAGCCTCTTGTGTTTGTGACTTTTGCTCTGGCTCAATCACACACTCTACTCATTGCCTCCATTTATATGATCCATCGATTATGATAACCTGGTAGTTGCTTTGTCTTCTAATGTATAGTAAAGTTACCACCTTCTTACACACCACCGGCATTGTCATACCCTTTAGCTCTCATTATCAAGTATAACATAACCCTACTAGTTGAGGCACTGTTGCAATTTTTCTGTTTGCCTCACGAAAACTTCATTTTACAGACTCAATCACTTTTTAAATATTCATTAAATCTCATAACTTCAAATTCCTCCTTAATTTTAGATTCAATAGACCATTATCATAATTATTTCCTTTCAAGCACTTTCTGTTTGCCTTCTTTTCCCTTCCATCATACCTGGAAAACCTCAACTTTTGTTGAACTCACCTGCCAACTCTCTTTTCTCCTGCATCTGAGTAGCTATACAATACTAGTGAATCACACAAAATGAGGGTGGTGTTACTTTAAATTCTTAAGGATAAGTTTCAACCCTAACAGACAGATCTATCAGATTTCTGAGGTTGATTCCTTTTCCAACACTCTAAGATGACTATTTTATAATGTGTCCTGTCTTCAAACCTCCTGTATTCATTTTTCTCCTCTCTGAAAGTTTTCGAGTGATGGTAAAAATCATCAGGGAAATATACAATTAACTTTCCATTATCAAATCTACCTGTGCTCATATGCATCTTTTTGTTTTCCCTTCTGTGACAGTAAAAGAAGTTTAAATTCCCAAGTGATGCCCAGGATCTTACTACTTTTTCTTCTTTTCAAGGTCTACAGTTCTTCATTATCTCCTCCCTTTCACTATCTCCCTATTAGGTTAATTTTATGTGTAGACACATATGCTCTGAACAAGGGTCACACTGGCATTCTATATGACAGAAGTGAACTGAATGAAAGTCAGTAAAAAATGATAGTTTCATAGTATCTGTGAGAGGACAAATGCATCTGAAGACAATTCATTCTACAAATCTTTCAATTTTAACTTCTGGTATTATATCTCATCTTCCAAAAATAATAGCCCTTGGATTCCATATTTTCAGCCTCTTACTATCTCAAACAAATGGCATCCTTTGGCTGTTTCCTTTTATTCTGTACCTATTCATCCTCATTCCACTGCAGTTTAGCTATGTATAGATAATCTTTTGGCTTTGTCTTAATTGTTATCTTGTTATTCAAATAGGGTGATTTTGATTTTAATGTGTTTTTTTCCTCCTACCTTATTGACTATTCCTTCCCATTTTTTTGGTCAGTCTCTTCTTTCTCTACCCAACTTCTAAATAAATTTTGAGTTTTAATCCAATGCTTCATCTTTTCTCCTTTTTTTTTTTACAAAAAATTATTTATCTTTTCTACTTAGGTGATCTCATCTGTTTCCACTAAAATGACAACAAAACCAAGAATAATTTTAATAATAACTAACTTTTTGAATGTTCACTATGTACTTGACATTGTTTATTATCCTTTCTTTTGGGAAAGGAAACTAAGGTCCAGGGAGGTTAAGTGACTTCAGCTCCTAAGATGCAGAGCCAATATTAGAGCCAAAACCATCTGGTAGTGGAGCCCAAGTTCTTAACCACAACACTGAACCACCACCTTATGTTTAAATCTTCCAGCATTATACCTCAAGTTGGCTCAGTTCACAATTAGCCACTGATTCTTATATGCCATTGACTTCTTAGAACTTGACATCTTCGCTTTGATGTCTAATTGGAAAAATCACAATATGCCTGAAATAAAATAGCCTTTGGTTTCATCCTAAACATTGTTCTTCTACTCTGCATTTTCTTAAGCGGCATCACACTTCTCTAGTTGACTCCAGCCCAAGGACTTACAATTACTATTTTTTTCCACTTTCTTTATGATCTTTCCCTGCCCCATTTATGAAAAAAAGTCAGTTCTACTTTAAATATATCTCATTCCACCATCCTCTCTCACCTGAACTACCAAGAAAGGATACTATTGGGTCTCCTTGCTTCCTCTTTTGTGTTTTATCATTCACTCTCCAAACATCAGAGATCATTTAAAATATAAATACTAAAACTTCATGTTTTTTTTATTAAAAACATTCAATAGCTTCATATCTCTCTTTGAACAAAATTGAAACTCCTAAGCCATATCCTAAAAAGCTCCCTTTCATCTAGAATCTGCCTACTTCTCAAACCATAGATCAAGTACCTCTTCCTCAGTCACTCTACTATAGCCATATGAATGAACTTTTGGTTTTGAATCATACCAAGTCATTGTTTCCTCAAACTGTTGCACTTAAGATTGTCACCCCTCATTTTAGAATGGCTGGTTTATTTTTTAAACTTTTAAGTTTCTGCATAAATATCACCTCAAAGATGCTATCCCTGGTAACCTATCAAAGTAGACTCTCTTCCTTCCCATTACACTCTGTCTTACTACATTTGTTTTTTCATAGCATTTGCCACAATCTGTTATTTTATTTCTCTTCTTATTAAGTCTCTCCCAGGTGAATATAATCTCCATGATGCATAAACTTTACTGGTCATATTTACAATTGTATCCTTAGTGTCTAAAATAGTCCTTGGCCCAAATTTGTGCAATATGTTTTTAATAAATAAATCAATTAATGATTGACTGCATGAGTTAATGTACAGTAATTCAAAGTAATAAATAAGTACTTAATGAATTATTATAGTTTGCTTGGGCTATCCTGAATTCATAGGACTACTTTTGCTTATAATAACTACTTTTTGGTTAACATGCTAAATTAATTCTTTTTTAATTTATTATTTTTTTCTTTTTATTACTTTTGTCTCCTCTAGCTAACTGCGATCCTATGTAGCAACACTTTTCAAGCCATTGCCAATGGGCCTCTTAAAATGGTTTTAAGTTTATTTGCTGCTAAGACTTTCTGTGTCATGGACAAAGATATTTGATATGACTTTTGATGAGAATCTGAGAGAGTTCCCCTACCATTTGGGACTCCTTCCAGATAAAAGTATAGAAAAACAAAAATCAAAATGACTTAGGAAAAAGGAATTAATTGGCTCAAACCAAAAAGTACATGTTTCTCTTTTCAGAGAACTTTCTTTTGGGAGATAGTGTTCTCAAGGGCTTCCACACATAAAAGGTGGCTGCAGTTGCTCCATATCTTAAATCTGTTCAGTGAGGTAGAAGGGAATTCTTCTTCTAGAACTTCAAAAAAGATTTTCCTTTGTACTATTGATTCTCATTAAATCACATGCTCATCACCAAAAATGAAAAATGAGGTTGGGAGAATTCAGTCATTTTTGGTTAAATCCTCATCTCCTTTTCAAGGCTCTGCTTGTTACCTCTTCAGTTACGTTTTCCCTGATTACTCCGTCTAAAAGAGGACAACTTCTTTATAACACTTATAACTATCTGACATTGTTGCATACATTTTTAGTCTATTTATTTCCTCCACTAGAATGTTATCTTATGAAAACTTGGTTTATCTGTTTGATTTATGGATGCATTTCTTCAGTCCATAGCACATAGTAGGCACCCAATAAATATTTATCAAATATGTTGACAAACTGAATTAGACCTTAGGCCAAATGCTTTATTCCTAAGTCCACTGAAAAAAAAAATGAAAAAAATGTAGAGAGTGGTTTCAACAGGCTAGTAAAATAAGAATAATCATGAGTAGCAAGTCTTTGACTTTAGTGCAAGGACATTCTGAAATCTATTTTAGCTGAGCTGAAGCTTCTTTGCTGAATTTCTGATTCTTAACTATCTTCTAAATAAATCAAATGCAAGATACCAATAAATAATCTCTAAAAAGTATATATATTATAGTAGTATAAATTTCTGCTTTAGATATAGCTTATGGTAAACTATGTTTTCCATATCATTTCACATTACTCATGCTTATAATTAAAATAACAATTATAGACATTATTAATGTTTATTTTATCATAATTTGAACTGAATTGTTACTTTTTACATAACCTTTTTATGTTGCATTTTTATAAAAGCTTATTATTTTGACATAAATTATAGTTTTTCACTTTTGTAAAAGTTCAAAGACAATTAAGTTTTGAGGAAATGTAAAAATAATCACCAAATGTTATCACCAAAATGTTATTATCTCTGCATATTTATTTATATAAAAAAGAGATTAAAGAGACAGATGTAAATAATATTATAAAATATAATAATATATTTTATTTAAAATATTTAACTCTACTTATATTTAATATGAGACAAATTACTGAACTTTAGTTGAAGAAATTGGTGTAAGTCAGACAGATATTTCATCCCAAAAATATTAGTTCAAAATTATCTATTTAAAGATTAACAATGTAAAACATATTAAATTATTTTAAAACGTTTCAAATTTATTCATGCTTATTTACATTTGCATTTCTCTCCACTTTCTAATTTTGCTATGTTTTTACTTTGCAGGGATTAACAATGTTTTGTTTTGTTTTGTTTTTTATCAGAATGTATACTGCTTACTTTAGGTAATGTATTTTGAGAGGTTTTATTGTCTCTGCACTTTCATTTAATCTTCACAACAATATTAATTCAGTAATTACTATTATGAATTTGACCAAGATTATACACCTAAAAAGTGTCAGGACTAAATTATAATATATGAATTTAGATCAAGACCATTCTCTTTGTTCTATTATACAATACGGTGTTACTGATATTTGTTTGACCTCAGGTATACACACGATGGTATTCAATACTAATAAGCTATTCATTTTCCTACATCTGCCTGATTTTTGAATATACAATTTTGATATAACTTCTTTTTTTAGCCATTTTTGTTTTCAATTTACCTCCCCCCCACCAAAAAAAAGTCATATATGCAATATTTCCTGAGTCTTTGCATGCTTGAAAATGTCTGTGAAGTTTTTACTCTAAGGACAAATAGTTGGTAGGATATTCTTGGGTCACTTTAAAAAAAAAAACAAACATCGAGACATGCTTCATTGTCTTCTGGCGCTAATGGTTGCAGTGGAAAAGTTTGAAGACAGCCTAATTATTTTTCACTGTTTATGTCACTTGCTTTTCCTCTCTAGAGGGTCATGAAATGTTTTCTAGACCTTGAATCTTGGTAACATCACTAATTAATGACTTGGCTTTTATGGTTTTGTATCAGTCTTTCTTGGAGAAGAAGGTTAATTTTTCTTGCAGATTAATTATTATTATTCAGCACTAATCTCTTCTAGCATACCTATGAATTTTTATTTTTGTTTAATTTATTGTAATTATTTTTTCAGATTTAGTAATTGTCATGTTGAAACTTACTTTGCTTTTCTCCATCATTTTTCACTCTAATTTTATTATTTGCTTAATCTTGCCATTCCATTTTTAATAAATATTTTAAAACATACACATAGGAAAATTAATAAAGGTTTGCTGTCTAGGGGAAGCTCCTGTATAAGGGCTTGATCTGATCTGATCTGACCTGAAGGAAAGCCAATCAGCCAGTTCTAGACACCCCCCACCCGCGCCTTTTTACCTCACAAAATAGAGATTTTAAAAAGGGCTAAGGAATGCTTCTGACAATCACATTCAGAAATTTAAGTCTACTGAAAATATGAGATTTAATCATAAGAATATAGAGTGCTTACCCTCCCCAACATCTTACCACCTCATCAATGGGACTTTGATATAAAAACAACAGATTACAACTGAGAGAGCTTCAAGACACAAATTCTACTTAAGAAGGAGTTCTTAAGGAAATCCAAAGACTACATGAAGAAAAAAATTGAACTAGAAAACTAGAGAAAGTGAAGCTTCTCACCTATAGCTTTAGCAAACATTAAACACAACTGAACTCCTAAGCAGATTAACATAAAACCTCACACTAAAAACTCAATTATATTAGTGTTTGTTATACAATACATTATGCCTTCAACAAAAAATTACAAGGCATACTAAAAGGCAAGAAAAACACAGTCGGAGAAAAACAAAGCACACATTAGAACATAACTTGGGTATGACACATTTTGGAATTATCAGACAGAGAATTTAAAACAATCATGACTAATAATATGTTAAGAACACTAATGGAAAAAGCAAACAACTTGCAAAAACAGGTGGGTAATGTAAGCAGAGAGATAGAAACTATAAGAATCAAAATGATGTTCTAGAAAGTAAAGATTATAATAGAAATGAAGAATGCTTGTGATGGGCTTATTGGTAGACTGAACATAGCTAAGAAAAAAATCACCAACCTGAAAATATGTCAATAAAATTTCCAAAAGTAAAATGCAAACACTTTTTTAAAAAGGTGTTTAGGGAAACAGGAAATTTAAGAACCATGGGAGAATTACAGAAGGTGCATTATACATGTAATGAAAACACTAGAAGGAAAAAGGAGATAGTAAGGAACAGAATAAATATTTGAAGAAATAGTAACAGAATTTTCCAAAATTGATGACAGACCAAACCACACATTCAAGAAAACTTGAGAACACCAAGTAAGATAGATACAAAAATTTACCTTTAGACATATCATATGCAAACTGTAGAAAACCAAAGACAAAGAGAAATCTTGAAAGGATTTTACATAATGGAGCAAACTTCCCTTTAGAGGAACAAAAATGATATTTCTTGTTAGAAACCAAGTAAGCAAGAAGAAAGTGAAGTGAAATATTTAAAGTATTGGGGGAGGGGGTAATTCTAGACTAATATATCCATTGAAGATATCTTTCAAAAATAAAAAAGAAATAAAGACTTTTTTAGGCAAACATAAACTAGGAAAATTTGTCACCAGTATATCTGCCTTATAAATATGTTAAAAGAAATTGTTCAGAGAGAAGGAGAATTATATAGATCAGAAACTTGGAACTACATAAAGAAAAGAAGAGCACAAGAGAAAGAATAAATGGAAATGAATATATTCTTTATTTCTCTTATTCTTAATTTATATAATAGATAATAATGAGTTTGTTCAAAATAATAATAGAAACAATTTATTAGGTGACTAGCACATGGAGAAGTATAATGAATGACAACAGTGTTATAAGGGACAAGAGTAAAGAGTTGAGAATACTTATGTTACTTTTATTTATAATTATTAAAACCTGGAAGCAATCAAGATATCCTTCAAAGGTGAATGAATAAACATACAGTGGTATATTCATACAATGGAACATTAGTCATAAATCTAAAAACAGCTATCAAGCGATAAAAAGATTTGGAGAATACATATTCTTAAGTAGAAGAAGCCAATTTTAAAAGTCTACATCTTGTATAATCCCATTCATATGATATTCTGGAAAAAACAAACTATAGAGAGAGCAAAAGATCGGTGGTTGCTGGGGGTTAAAAAGGAATGAGTAAGAGTGAATGGGTGAAGCACAGGGATTTTCAGGGCAGGGAAATTATGTATGATACTGTAATGGTAGCTGCATATCATTATGCATTTGTCAAAACCCATAGAATAAACAACACAAATAGTGAAACAATATAAACTATGGACTTTAGTTAAAAATAATGTATTCGTATCAGTTAATTAATTATAATAATTTTTACATTAAGGCAAATTGTTGAGAAAGAAAATATCTCCTGGGGAGGGCAGAGAGTAATATGGAAATCTCTGTACTATTGCTCATTTTTCCTGTAAATCCCAAACTGTTCAAAAAATTAATATTCAGTCTTTTCATTTCACAACACTAAAAAGGCTAATATATTCATTTACTCACCAATTTGCCTATTTTTTATATACCTACTATATCCTAAGCACTGTATTTGGGTCATATGCCTTTGTGGAATTCTGATATAGTAAGAACCTACACTAAATATGTAATATCATACTAGATTAATACTAGACTATGTTTTAAAACAGTAAATATTATTATGGGTACTACCACTCCTACTGTTATTACTTCTAGTTATGGAGGGGTTCCTGAATTCATCTGCTGAGATAACCCACACATTGTGTAAAGTATATACATATTCAAGAAATTTGGTCTCCCTTAGCAAACAGTTTCTGCTACAGAAAACCATTTGAAGTCAAAAGAAGCTTTTATCAGAGCAAGGAACCATATCACACAGAATATTTTCTGACTTTTAACTTTATGGTCTATTCATGCATATAAATGTCAGCAGTATTAATGCTTTGCTTGCAAGTTTTCTAACTCTGATGTTTGTTGGTTCTGTTACAATTAATATCTAGTCTTCTCTTGGCTGAAGTTACTTTACATTGTCTAACTTGGTTAAATCACTTGTTCTGAGTTGAATGAGTTAATTCATGTACTTGTTACAAGATGACATGTTTTTCATCTTGGCTTTCACAGCTGGTGTAGGTGAACAGGCTTTTTACTCTAAGCTTGATTCCGATCCCAAAATATCATCCAACTTTCACTGTTTCTATGCCTCAACTGTTAATTTACTCTAGAGTTTGCCACTTGAGACAGCATTCAATACAGCTTTTAGAAATTGCTGCTAAGTTTTTTTCTACTTGTCACATAAGTGACCAGAGTTCTAGTCATTTTTTTATATATACTTGCCAAAATCATTAATGAATAGTTAGATAATATAATGGAAACAAATATACCTAAGAAATAGAATTAAAATTGAGTTTAGTAACTTTATTAATAATTGATGAACTATTTATAAAAATAACTATATAGTGTATTGAGTATTGTGGATACCAAACCTAGAGATTTAACTCTATTTAGTCTTTTTTATTACAAATTAAAATTAACAAGTAAATATCTTAGAAAATCAGAAATGTTCCTCTCAATATAAGAGAAAACACTGAAGATATGTTTAGGACAGTCAGAAACTTTTCCATTTAAAGGACTATAGAAATTTATATTTCTACTTAATGTATTGACTAAGTTTCTTCTGTCTACAGTGCATCATTTTATGCCATTGCTATTTTAAAAATCCTCTGATAATATTGTTGATATCTGCAATAGAGCAAAGACACTTTCTTGTACTTAGAATTAAGTAAAACATCATTAATGTAGCCAAAATATGTTTTCTGATGTGGCCTAGTGCCTTTCCAATCTCATCTTAACTTGTCATGTACCTCGCACACTGAAGATTCAGTCACATTCGTCTTTCACTGCCTTCAATAAACCAAATTCTTTCCCACTTTATCTTCACATCTGCTGTTTCTTTTTGTCTCATGTGTGCTTTCTTGGTCACACAAAATACCACCATCCATCATTTATGTCTCAGAGAGGTCTTCATGACTTCTCAAACTAAAATTCCTACTATTTTTTTAGCATACTTCTTAACAGCCTGCTTTATGTTTACAAATTTTTCGTTGACTATTTTGTTGATTTATTATTTAATTTCCACAACAATGGAATTGCATGGGGACAAAAATCATGTTTTATTTTTCCACCTTTAGATAACCACTGTCTAGCTCTGGAACAAGAGGGCTCCAATCAATGTTTGTTGTATAAAGAAAATATCGTTTCAAAATTTGTGTTGTATGGTTTTTCAGGCCATTCAGTTTCATTGAGTCAAAGTAGTATAGAAATACATAAGATTTAATTAAAATTCAGGAAGACCACCTGGATCACTTTTCCTTATACAGTCAAAGTATTTCTTGGTAGAAACTGTTAGTCTTTTCAGTGTGGTAGTCATTATTCAGTACTTCTTGTGTTAGCCCTTGAGGTTTACCATTTACTGAACTCCTGGTGTGTGAAGTATTGCTCTAGACACTCAGTGGGTGATTATTGTTGAGTTTTTCTAACTTTTATCTTACTCAATATTTTGTAAAAGCCCACCTTTCATTCAAGAAGTCTTTATTCAATCTTGATATGCCAGTTACTCATTGGTACTAGGAAATAAAAATTAATAAACATGATAAGCTTCACAGCTGGAAAAGTTGAATGAAGACAGCAGAGAGACTATGATAACAATTCTTTACTTTGTGTGAGTGTATCTATATCCCATTCTGCATAAATGTATCTACATACAGACACGTGCACACACACATACATAGACAAGACTGGGGAGAAATACACTAAGATATAAATAATGTTTATTTATATTTAAATTAAAATTACAGATGATACCATTCTTCTTTATGTTGTATACTATTTCCATTTTTCAAAATTATTATTTCTTAAGTTAAAAAAAGTGTTATCTGTCATCAACCCCTACCAACTCTGGGTAAATTATATGTTGAACTATGCTTCCTGGAAAAGCCAAAATTCTTTCAATCAATTTTTATAATTATAATTGATTATCATATTTTTATCAAAATTAAAGTCAAACCTGGAAATTATTAATTATTTTACCTTTATTATTGATTGATATATCAATAGCAAATGTGATATTTGACTTTCCTGTTTTATTTACTCTGTAATTAAGTCTCCAGTTTTAGCAGATTTAGGGCAAATAAAAAAAGTACAGCATACCTAGTGAAATTAGAAATTTCAAATAAATGACAGTTTTTAAAGTATGCCTCATAAAATATTTGAAATATATTATACTAAAAAATAACTTTCTCACTGTTCACCTGAAATTCAAAATGAGTGTTCTATATTTTTCTGTTAACCCTAATTTGTTCAGAACTTGAGCAGAAAAAAGCAAGAGTGGATCTCTTCAAATTCCAACAAATCATTACAAAGATTTCTCATGGAACCTCAGAATCTCTAGAATGTCAGGGAATTTAAAAGTCACCTAGGAAAGTAAAATGTGTAATATTTAAATACCTCTTATGTGGTACACTGAAGACAAGTAAATCTAATTCAGTTGAGTAGAATTTGAGAGCATATGTGTAGAGCCTGAGGCAGTGGGAATGGGCCAGTCTTATTTATCCTTTGAAATCTAAGGTGATATCCTTGAAGTTGCCTGAAAGCTTAAAGGCACATGAAGTTTCAAGGAATAGCGGGAGGCTTTCTGAAAGTAAGCATGAAGAATTTTCTTTGTTTTACAATGGCCGGCATGAGTTAGCATGTAACATAAGAAGCTGTCATTTGTTCTGTTATAACACTCTATTTTAAGCAGGTTTGTGACTAACACTTTGCCATAAGTGTTAGCTATGCACATGATCTAAGTTAGGGTAGGTGTAAATGCCTCCTATATCAGTCAAGGTTCTCCAGAGAAACAGAACCAATAGAGTGTGTGTGTGTGTGTGTGATGTAATATAATATAATATAATATATAATATAATATAATAATATAATATAACATAATATATATTATAGAGATTTGTTTTAAGGAATTGACTCTCAGAATCGTGGGGGCTGGCAAGTCCAAAATTCCTAGGACAGGGCAGCAAACTGGGAATTCAGGCAGTTGTTTATGTTGTAACCTTGAGTCTGCATTTCTTAGAGTAAGAAAGCAAGCTGGAAACTCAGGCAGGATTTCTATATTATAATTCTGAGGCTGAGTTTATTTTTGCCGTGGAAACTTCAGTTTTCCCTTTAAAGGTCTCCAGCTAATTGGATGAGCCTCATCCATCATATCAAGGGTAATCTTTTTTATTTAAAGTTAACTGATTGTAGATGTTGATTAGATTTATAAAATACCTTCACTGATATATCTAGACTAATGTTTGACTGAGTGACTGGATACCATAGTTAAGCCAAGTTGACACATAAAATTAACTATCCCACTCCTTTATGACTGATATTCATTGAAAGGTTTCAAAGCATTTTATTCTCAACACAGGGTGAAGAGTCTTGACTTTTGAATTAGATGGCCCCTGAATTCAATGTTTTTGGCTATGTAATCATAAAAAGCTCATTTAATCTCATTACCTCCGATTATTATTCTTTAAAACAGGAAAGCAATATACTTATAGGATTAACATAAGGATTGGATAGTTAAATGACATATTGCATGTAAAAGTGTACGACGTAATTTCTAATAGATATGAAACATTGAATAAATATTAATTTTTAAATTTACATTAATAGTCATTGTTATTATTCTATAACTTGCAATCAGTTTTATTAGAATTAATGCTACTCTTTGGTTTTTAGTTAGATATCCAGGGAATGCTGACATTCTGCCTTGACCACTATTTCTCTTCCTGGTAGATTTTTTCTAGAGAGCTCCACATACAAGGAACATCAAGAAGTAAGAAATTAAGTACAACTTTATTATTAACTGGTCTTCTTCCTGACTCCTTCAGACAGATCTCTTTGGTAAATCCTTTGGGCAAACCCAGTGATTATCCTAAAATGTGACCATTCAAATAAATAATTCATCTTTTCAGGGGAAGGGAAGGAGGTATAGAAGAAAGTACGGGAGAAGTTTCAGATAAACATCCTTAGCTGAGCGATCTGAGAGCAGGTCTCATCAGGAGAAAGAGAATCTGTCTGAAAGGAAAGCAGGGCAAAAAAAAAAAAAAAAATATATATATATATATATATATATATATATATATATATGTATGTATATATACACATACACATACACATACACAAAATCCAACTCATCTCTGCCTATCTTTCTTATGCTTGTGATCTTTAAAAAGAGACTAAACCCCTTCTCCTGGCAGCAGATGAACAACAGTAGGGACGGGACTCAACAAGGATCTTTAGGGAGAGGAGCCAGGGGAAAAGGCTGTCTGGGCAGTTAGGAGATTGCAGTCAGTGCATTTTGAATGATTAAGAAAAGTTCATATGGTTAGGTGGCCTAGTAATGTCTCATTTAAATATATGAATCAATACAGCTTTCCAAACTTTCATTAATCCTAGACTACTTTAATGAGTTTTGTTATATCCATAAACACCTATTTTATTACTCACTATTTTTATTAATTGCAACTTGATTTCTTTAAAAGCTTAGCTATGTACTATCTCATGATTTCTGTATCGTGAGTGATTTTGTTGCTGTTGTGTATATGCATATCACATTAAACATGTTTTAAAACTGCCTGCATAAACTGCTGAAATCTGTATCTCATACAACCAATTAATATATATATAAAATTAATTTTATATAGATGAAAATATAAGTTTTAAACAGTTCTTAAATTATCTCAACAGATATTTATCAATTAGAATCTCAGGAGCTGTTCTACACATTAAAGATGCAGAAATATCAAGGAAGTCATAATTTATGTTTTTATTGAGTTTATTTTCAAGTGAGAGTGACAAATAAAAAGAAAAAAATTAATAATGATGCATGTTATAAAAAATAAAATAGGTTAAAAGGGAAAAAGTTTACTGGGAAGGTGAATTTTTATTTTAATGTGGCTGAGTGTAATCAATATCCCCTCTTTTTATTGGCAACCATCCAGAGGCAACAAGAAGGGTAAGAAATAAAAACATAAAGTCTATTATAAAATAAATAGAATGAGTAAAATCTCAGATGTATCAGCAAGCAACCCTGAATTATTAAATAAAAGAGAGAATTGTCCAAACAGTAAGACAAAGAGGGACATAGAGAAAGGGTTCTTGTGGTTGTAGAACTCAATTAAAAAGCCATTAACACTGCTTATTCTTAAGCAGTATGCAATCTTGAGATTCCAAAACAACAGTGTTTTGGTTGCAAAAATGGCAACAGTGTACCTAGACTGATGTGGGAAGCTTCCTTAGGCCTGGCACTGTTCTGAGGAAAAGAAGATGGAGAAAGATGAATGAGAAATCATGCAGATAACTTACATTGCAGATTAGTCCAAGGAGAGATGTGAGACACTTCAAGTCATTATGAGTTGCCTGCCAATTGCTAACCTCAATGTTTTTGGATAAATGAAAACTAATAAACTTCTTTCACATACCGACCTAGGGCACAAAAACATTTCTCATCAGCCTGGAATATACAACACTATCCTTCAGGGAAATCTCTTTTGAATAATTAGGCAAGAAAAAATGATTTTATTCAAACATGAGTTATCAAAATGAAACCAACAACAATATAATTTCTAAATAGACTACCAAAATTCCAGGATGCATAGTCTAATCCCTAAAGTAATCCTCCCCCCAAAAAATGACAAAAAGAAATATACAACTCAAAAGTAAATATATAAATTAAAATAGAATTATTGGACACAAATAATCAAAAAAGAAACAAGGAAAAATCAGGAAATAGAAGATCAAAAAACCGAGAGTACAAACAGAAAACAAATAGTGAAATGATAAATCTAAACCTTATGAACATCAATAATTCCATCAAATGTTAATGAACTAAGTAGATTAGACTACTAATTACGGAATTATGATAGTGAGTATATGAGAGTTCAATGTGAAATTCTTTCAACTTCCGAGTATATCTGAAAATTTTGTAATAAAATTTGAAACCGAGCTTAGCTAACATAAATCTATAGAAATATAACATTTTGACATATTGATAAATGTAATTACGAAATGTATTTCTGTGAATGAAATTGATAGGGAAAAAAGACAAACATTAATAAAACTATAGAAGAATAGAACAACATAACTGCAAGAGCTAGTTAGTACCATAGTAACAAACTGCTTGAATCCCAGGTCCAGGGCCCTCTCTCTGAAAAGTGTGAAGCTGCTATTCACTTAGTAGCATCTTACAAGCCGCACATCAACAATGATTATCTATGACTTGTTATTACAATGAAGAGATGAAATACCTCCTTTGTCACATTGTTCAAGGAGCAGACTGAGATGAAGAGGAAATATGCAAAGCAGTACTCAAGATACCTAGGAAAACATGAAGGTAGTGTCTTTTTTCCTGCCAAGAGGCCCAATAGAGAAAGAAGTAGCACCAAAGCCCTAAAGTCTGTTCTGCCGTTGGGGAACATGTTAACCAAGGTTCTTACTTTTAAGAACAGTGAAACTGATCTTGTAGACTTCCTGGGAGAGTTCCCGATAAACAGATAAAGAAAATACACTATTTGGAATATGGAATATCAAATTGCTGATCAGAAGTAAATAGATTAGCTGGTCCAGCAGGAAAGCTGTTGAAAAACCTATTGAGGCATCAGGTGAAGAGACTTAACTTCTGAGGGTAGCACAAGTCCCCATTTTACTAGGTCCCAAATTCGACTACTTAAAAATCTTGATCACCATTTGCCAAAGACTGCTTTTCTATTAACTAGTATCCTTATCCTCATTGTTTACATGCAACTAAGTCTGCTTTGCATCATAAGTATACATACGTATACACATATTTTAAAGATATAGCTCTTCAAACACTTTTGCCCTTTGCAGTTACTTGTTCTGGCATAGTTCATATTATAGGAGATTTTAAAGACACGGGTATCACTCCAGAACTAAAAAATAAGATAGGACACATTAAGGAATTACCCAACCCTTTATGTATTTAATCATCATGGTTGAGCACCATTCTAGCCTTTGAATACAACAAATTCTTCAAACCAAGCCTAACTTTTCTCCAATACCACATAGAAGTTACAAAACTGGAAACACTGTGTGATTAAGATTTTTAAAAATTAAAATAACAACACAAGACACAGATCAGAAATATTGGAGTTTGCAGTATAAAACACTTCCCCAACCTACTCATCATTAGTATTTATTTTGATCTTTCAGTTCTAATCAGAATAAAATCTGTGGCCATTGTTTGTAAACTGTTGAGTAAATCATAAATGCAGTATGTTATCTGTGAAAGAAACTTTTACCTTTCACAGAGGGAATTTCTTTTCTTAATTTAAAACAAATTTGCTTCTCTAGTGAAACCACTATTTGGAACCACATTTTAATAATTTTTTTTTATTAAACAAATTTAAAATAATTAAAGAATGTAAAAATAACAGAAAAAATCCAGAAAACCAAAATGTGGTATTTGAAAAACTCATAAAATTGGTAAATCTCTTACATATTTGAACATAGGGGAAAAAAAGAGAGAAGAGACATAATGCAAGGAATGAAAAAGAAAAAAAAAATTCCAGAGACATTAAAAAAAGAAATGAGGCTACTTTGAGAAAATTTATGTCAATAAATTTTGTTCATATCTTTTGTTATTCATTGAGCTTAATACTTTACTGAATGTGGTTATAGTTCTATAAATATATTTAAGAAATAATGAAGTAATCAGCTTATAAAGTAATAGCAACTAAGAAATAGTGAATGCTAATTTTGTAACAATTGTTCTGAATGATTGAAATGCATTGTTCATTTAATTCTCACAAAACTACACAATAAGTATGTTTGCTATTTTCATCTTTAAAATGAAAAAAACAAGTGTAAAGAGATTGAATAACTTGCTCTAATTCACACAGTGAAGTAGATGCAAGTGTACAAAGAAAAATTAGCAAGACAACAGAAAAGTTGAAATGATTTGGCAGAGCTCAGGAAAATTAAAAATAAAATTAGTATATAAATGAGAACACAATGAAAGCAACACAAAGTAAACTAAAATAAACACTTTAAATAATAAGTAGGGACAGAGAAGAATGAGAAAACAAGTGTTAATGTATCACAAAACCAAGGAAAGATATTGATTCCATATAAACAACATTGTGAATAAGTGCAGCAAAGATGTTTTATCGGTCAAAGATTTTATTATACTACATGTAAAAAAAATTATTCCAGGTAACCTATAATCACAAAGTGACTCTCCACCTTGAACTTTCTGTTTGTAATACAACCAGAAAGAAGATGATGGAAGCAAAACTGGATATGGTGCCTATAAGTGGTAAATTTAAACATTAAAATAAATCTCCTATAGTCTAATTTACATCATTTCATTGGACATGTTTATCAAATGGGTAAATATAATTATGTTTCTGTGTGTGTGTATGTGTGTGCGTTCTTGATAGGACATTGTTATACCAAAGAAAATTGCTATTCTGTTTAGTACAGAAGGAAAGAATGAACACTGGGCAGGAGGAAAAAACTGCCTCAGGGTTTAAATTAATGATTTATCAACAAAGACGTCCTTGGCAACACTAGTAAAAAACCAATTGCAGTCATATAGCATGATCAGAAGGCAAATTAGAGTAACTGAAGTGGAAAAAGAGTGTGAGGGCTAAATTTTTATGAAATTTGACTCAAGAAAAAAGCAAATAAAAGTCTGGAGTGCAGAATGAACTTTAAACACTACACAATTATATAGACATGCAGTTGTTTATTTTTATTATTTTTTTTGTTTACTAAATTTTGAATTAAAATTTATTCCAAATTTTTAAATATGTTTTATGCATATATTCCCAAATATGAACATGAATATGATTATAAATGTTTATATGTACAGATATTTGTAATTCAAGTTGTAAGATCTCATATGTTTAAATTGTACAATTAGAGGCAGAGTTTCATAAACTGACATGAAGTTTAGCTGAAAATCAATTCACTACAAATGTTATATTTGAGAACTCTAATACCATGGTAGCCACTGGCCTACCTGTGGACTCAGAATAATGTGGCCCTTCCTGAAATCACTTTTTATTTCTCATTTATAAAAGCTTAGCTGAGCACTTGGCAAATATTATGCCTAAGAACCAAATGATGAATTTGGTACTACCGTTATTGCCTTAAAAGACTTGTACCAAATACAGCAAAGTTAAAAACACCATGGAGGAAAGTTTGTGGTGATGGTTTAGTTCTTCTGTTGCTATTTGTCAATGAAGATAAGATTTGTGAAATATTTCAAACATGTGCAGTTGGATTGGAGTAGAATGAACTTTTCATGAACTTTGTGGAAAAATTGTGTTTACACAAGTGTTTATAATAAGTAAGTAATGAGTCCAATCAAATCTCTTATTGTGAGGAATGCATAAGGAATTTTTAGTTGAGAAAGGAGAATTTCCTTTTAATTTTGCTGAGAAATATTTAGAGTTTTTGAATACTTATTTTAAAATTTACATTTCAAAGTTAAACATCTCCTAGGTTGAGATATAGAAAAAAAAAAAAGGAACGTTCATTCATTTTGTGTTTTATTTTCTATGAAATATCACTTTTTATACTTGGTATTCAAATTATACATTCCCCATTGTTTTACCAAAAATTTCTAAAGATATGAAGCATCTTTGTGCCCTGTTGATATTTTATACTAAAATCAGACAATTACATCTGGTGTCTTTTCTCTTTATGTGATTTTTCTATGCATTTTTTCTTGACACACCTTGCTTTTAACATTAAAGTATTAAGTTGATGATATTCAAAATTTAAGCATGCTTTGAGATTTAGTACAAATAATAATATAGACATCATTCTGGATGAAAATTTTTTTTCCCCTTTCTATATCTAGTCATTTTTACATAAACATTATTTTTGCTTCAATAACAATTTTAACCTCTGGAACTGTTTAAATTTATGGAATGAATCACAGTCAATCCAGGACTTCAAAGAGTTCCTTTGTAAGAGAAATTTTCTGCTTACAACTCTTTTTTTGCCTCTCTAGTCCACCTAAATATTAAACTTAAATATAGCATATGCCAGCATATTTATTTACAAAAATGTCTATATCTTAGATACATTTATAATTGTGATAAGAGTTAAGGTGTAAATTTATAGAAATATTAGGTGGACATGAAAAGAGAATAATGATGAATTTTGGAGTTTATAAGAAAAATGTAACCAACTGACTTTCTTCATCTAAAATAATAGTTAACTAAATATGACAATTATGATACCTGTCAAGTCAACAAACATTTCTAAGGAAAACAATTCTACACAGAGCTCTTATTACAGTATTTCTCTGTGCACCTAGTTTCATACAGTGTGCTATCACTCTGTAAGAACCGATAACTAGACTATGACTGAATGCTGCACTCGAAAAACGTTTATTCATGCCAGGCTATGAGAATGCCCAATGGAAATTGCTTTGAATAGTGACATAACCTTTGTTAGAAATCTGAACTAATTACTGTAGAGTATGCTGGCCTTCTCTGTGTTTATGTCCAATAACACTTTCCATATTTCTTTTAGGAATATAATAATATTACCTAAAAAGAAAAACTATTAGATATGGTTCAGAGGGGCTGACACTGTTCCTGCCTCCACTGTCACGGGTATGAAAAAATATTGATTCAGAGATGGGCGCATTATGTGTTATGTAATTTAGAGTCAATCTTGTGGATGTTATGCTGGGTTATTGGAATGTATACTCTCCTTCAACTGGGTCGTTAAGATGATATAATGTAATACTTGGACTGAACATGTCAAAATGGCTCATCACATGGTACAATATGTTCTAAGATAGAGATAGAGAAACAGGGATAGGAAAGAGAAATATTATTTGAGCTCCTGCATCTACCATTCCTGAATTTAATGGGAAACCTTCACTTATTAGTTCTATACACCAATAGTTATATTATATGTTAATGGTACTTTGCTTTGGATTTCTAGTAATGATAATTGAAAGTATCCCAATTAATATAGAGACAATTTATGTGTAGGCAAAGAAATCCAAACCTTAAAAGAAACAGAGATAGAGGCCATTCATAAGTCAGAGAAAAGCATGAGGAATCATAAGGAAACCAAAGTTATAAGGGAGCAAAAGCTATAAAGAAGGAGTCTGGTTTGGAAAAAGGATAAAAAGCAGATGTTTGGAAGTTTGTGAAAATGCATTCAGAGCTGGTCATGACTGAATCACCTAGAGCTGTTTAGAATCTACTTCTAGTCTTTGAGATACTGGGTAGTGTTCTGGTTTCTATTATTTCTCAAACTTGGTTGCATGCCTGAGTGCCATACTTCCTTATATCCACTAGTGTCCTTACAAATAGTATCCCATTATTTGGTAATTAATGGGTAATTCTGTTTTACTTATTTTAAGCTTTTCAATGAAATAGTCAAATTTCCTATACTCACTCTTCATTACCATAGATGTGTGACAGTTGTTGAAACATTTTAAACAGAGAAATTGCCATCTAAAAATTAGAAATTGCCAATCTAAAAAAAGATTTTATTTATGGAAATGTATAAAAGGAAATTTTTAATGTAAATGTTCTAGATCTTAATAATTTAGTCCAGATATTTCAGATAATAAATTTTAAAAATCCGAATCAAATTTATAATATTAAAAGGTAATATTATATAATTCTCAAAGTCCAGAGGTGGGAGAGGAACCAGATTCTGTGATATAGTACATTATAATATAATATAATGTAATATAATAATATAATAAAAAACAGGATTTCTGCCAATATATATCACAAATGCATGTGAACTAAAAAAGTACTTACAAAGTACAAATTACCAAAAGTGACCAAGAACAGAAAGAAAGAAAAAAAGAAAAACTAATATATTCAATATCTATTAAAAAATGTAACCCATTATTAAAAACTTTCTCACAAATTTATTTTCCTGTAATGATAGAGTAACTTATATATGACCAACCCTTAAGCAGATAAAATTTATAAGCACTTGATAAAATATCTGAAGAAATAGAGTAAGGAAAGTTGAACCATGAAAGAAAGGAGCTACACACACTAACTAGCTATTCACCTGAGGGTACTCTCAAGTTAGTACATGAACTAAAATTTTACTAGATTGAGGAGAGTAAGGAGGGAGATCTCATAAAGAGAAAATAACAGAAGAGAGAGCCCCAATTCTGTATATAAACTCTACTTAAATCCTTTGCTAACCGTTGAATTGCACATATGCAGAGGATATTTCGGAGTTTTATGAAAAGCAAGAAAAAGAAGACTGAGATAAATGAATAGAAGATGCCAACATCAAGGGAGCCAGAATTTGGAGTTTGAGTCAAACCAACCTAACTGCCTTCTAGAATGAAATTCAACAGTCTTAAAAAAAGATAACACAATCCAGTCTCTGCAATGTATCACCCACACTATCTACTATGCAATGAAAAAATTAGTAGAAAAAGAAGAAACAAGAAATTATGACCCTCAGTCATGAAAAACGGTCAGCAGAGACTGATTATAAAATAACCTGAATATAAAAATTAAAATACAAATATTTTTAAATAAACTATTATAAATAACTTGGGAACTTCAAGTAAAGTATAGTCATAATAAATAGGTAAATACCCCTATTTACCTAATGGAAATTCTACAACTGAGTGAAATAATTTATAATAAATATGTTCTTATATATAGTAAAATAAGAGGACACCAAGCTTGAGGACAAAATAATAGAAAATATAAAATTTTAACAGAGGACAGAGAGAAGAAAGGTTGAAAATAATTTAGTAGATTTTCAGTGATCTATGAAATTATATCGAGGGGTCTAAGATATATATATAATTGGACTCCATGAAAGAAAGGAGAGAAAAAAATGGGAAATAAAACAATATGTATACATTTGGATAATGTATTAGTCTTCTCAGGCTGCCATAACAGAATACCACAGAAATAACAGAATTTTTTTTTTTTTTCAGTCCTGGAAGTAAGTTCAAGATTAAGGTGTCATCTGGGTTGATTTCTTGAGGCCTTTTTTTTTTTTTCTGGCTTATAGATAGCTAACTTCTCACTGTGTCCCCACATGACTTTTTCTTTCATTTGTAGGCATATGGAAGGGTAGGGGTTGCAGGAGAGAGGAGAAAAATATATAGAGAGAGGGGTTATAGAGGTACCTCTATAGAGAGAGGTATCTTTTTATAAGGACACTAAGTCCTATCAAATTAAGGCCTTACCCATCTGACTTCATTTAGCACACATTACCTCTTTATAGTTCGTATGTCCAGATACAGCCATGTTTGGGGTTTGAACTCCAACATACAAATATTAGAGGAACACAATTCAGTTAATAACAGAAATAATGGACAAAATTTTCCCAAATGTGCTAACAAACATCTATTAACATATCCAAGATCCCCAGAAAACCCTTACAAGATAAATTTAAAGAAAAACACAGCTAGTCTTCTCATGATAAAACTTCAAAATAAAAAATAAAGAGACCATCTTAAAATATAAGAAGACAGAAACAATACATTACTTATAGGGAATTAACAAATACAGACAAGCCTGAATTATCAAAAACAATAGTCAAAAGATAGTGAGATGATATCTTTAAAGTGTTGAAAGAATGTCAACCATGAAGTGTATATTCAGAAAAAAAATCTTCAGAAATAAAAGTGAAATGGAGACAATGTGAATAAAAAAAAAAAAAAAGAGTATTTGTATCCAGCAGAACTGACCAAACTCTTTTATGAGAAATGTAATATACATAGATGTGATATCTACCATAAAAATAAAAAAAAAAAAAGAATGAGGAATAAATGGAACTATACTCTTTGAAATGTGAACCTAGAGTTAGACATGCTACAGTTCCCCTTTTTCTCATTGCTTTTACTTTGCTTATCACTGCCTTTCTTGTTACCCTGGAAAATGTCATTTAATGTTCAGGATTCAAGTCAAGTGATTCCATTTGAGTCAATGTCTCCAGAATTTGCAGAGTAAAGAACTATTCTTGGCTTCATTAATAGCAATTACAGAATCACTCCATTTTGTTATAACTACCCTCTATGATAATCCTTTGCTAGACCCTAGTCCTGGAAGAGCAGGCACTGTATTTTATTGTTCTTTGCATCTGCTTTAATTCCTACCAATATATCTACGTCCTGATAGACATTTAAATATTTGTTGAGTGAAGGAATGATAAATGAATGAAAGAATGACTGAATAAAATACATTGTTGAACGAAAAGGAAATCAGCAGGAGAAAAGAACTCACAGGGAACAGATGTTTGGGCATACTAAGTTTGTGCTGCTGAAGTAGCAACCAGGTGAAGATGTTACAACAGCTGTGAGTTGTGCATTTGGCTTATAAGAAAAAGGCAGGATTTGAAGATATAGCTACAAATCATAGATGAGACTCTAATCTCAATGTAGAAAAAGAAAATGCAAAAAAAAAAAAAAGGAAAAATAGAAATCTCTTAAGATGTAACTTTTTGTGTGCATTTATCACATGGCTTCAAACTTCTAGCAGTGTTTAAGACTTTTAACCAAAAAGAATTATGCATTTCAACCTGTAGAAAGGATTTTGTAAACTATGGTTCATGGAAAAACATTCTAATACATTTCAGAATGCATTTTGGCTAACCGGACTGACACTGACTTCTTATTTTCCTAAGTTAATGTCCTACTGTTTAAAATGGAACTTTCTTGCTGTGTAAGTTTTTTATCTTCTGTTTTCATGATTAACATCTGGCATTAATAATATGGTAGTTTAGGAAACAATTTTAATCATAAGGTGTTTTTTTTTTTTTTTGAGGATTTGGTTTGTTTGAGATTTTAGCTTTATTACTTGCACATGGTGTCATTCTCCTTAAAATTCAAAATTGAACACTGACTAACTTCTTTTCAAGCCTTGAAGTAATATTGCTTATACTACACGGACTATCGTGAAAATTTGTATGAGCTATGTTCAATTATTTTAACATAATTTGTCTTTTTCCATGGAGAGATTTTGTTTTAGCTATGTTAGTTTATTCACTTTACAAATGGCTTTCTGATATTTGAAAGGCATTTTATTTTCTTTTTAATAAAAAACCATAAATGTTACATTGAAATTTTTTAGGTCCTAACAAATAAAAGAGCAAAGTTATTGTAAAAGTAATAAAAATATATTTAATCAAATATTCTTGGGACTTAGAGTTGGAAAAACAGTTTCATCAATAATTCAAGCTCAGTATTTCTCAAGTGACGAAACTCTAAGGCCCAGACAGAGTGACTATTCTATTTTATCAGCTAGTGGTAAAGCCAGAATGAGGTAAAATCCAGATCTTCTGCCCAAACTCTGTGCTGTTTCTACTACCAGACAAATTTGTAATACTCCCACAAGCACATATTTTAGACATGATTTTTTAAAACTACTCCTGCATCTTCAATTACTCATGATGTAGTCATGTTTAGTTGCTTGATTTACAGTGGTGAAAAACTGAATTGGTAAGAATGGGAGTAATTATATAAAGAACTCAGCTTCCTCACCACTCACTGGATAATTTCAAGATGACTTCTTCAGTCTCTCAGAGTCCCCATACTGTTTGATCCCTAGCTGCCCACTGCAGAAATTGCTCACTAAGACACACTTTATTGGCTTTCCTACCTCACTTTCCCCTAAATTATTTCCTTTTCTTTCCTAATTACACCCAAATTCTCCCCTCAGAATCTGCTTTAGTGATAACTGAAATGAGGACTAAGGGAGAATTGGGAAGTTTTAGGCTTTCCAGTCTCTATAGAGAAGTGCAAAATAGAAAATGGGACTTGGCCATGGCTTTTGGCATAGCCAACCAACCATTTCAACTATAGCAACTTTCATTAATCTCATTTAACAAAGAAAAAAGTCTAGATATGTTGTAGTTGCTGAAATCATACAAGAAGTCAGTGGTGTGACTGACAAATATAATCTGTTATTTACTTGCCACTAACTACAGGATGTGAGAGCATGTTCCCTATGACTGGAGTGAACCAGAAATAAAAGTGAACCAAATTTTCTTCTTTTTTGCCTTAGTTCATTCTGTTATCTCTTTTCTATGCCTTCCAGGTTGAGAAATAATATCTTTGATTTCTGCTTTAGTAAAAAAATTACTGTTTGTTTGTGTAGTTGAAATTCTACTATTTACTGATAATATGTTTTAGATGCTGTGTACTCATAATGTTGTCAATATATATTTCACAATTAACCTTTAGTAGTTTAAAATAGTAGCCATATGATTCATGACATCTGTTTTTCTTCTTAGTCTCAGTCATAACCTTGGTGACCAGGCTATCTGTTCTCAGACAATGGGTTAATTCCATTACAGGAACCTGATTTTGCTAGAACATAGGACTCTGGTAGGACTTCTGGTTTCTGATTTTTTTAAAAAAATCTCATCAACTTAGCATAATATTTTTGACACATTATTTTCCACACTAATTAGACTAATGAGTTTCTTTACTAATCCCTGGCATGTTGGCTATTTTTTTTTCACTACTGTATTGTATAGCCTTCAGACTTCCCTAGACAAAGTACATAGCTCAAGAAATACTTGTTAAAAGAATTGTGAATATAGGCTAACTTTTCACTTAGAAAAGAATATTACTATCTTTGTTGCTTTTTAATGATACTGTCAGATGTCATATGACCCGAAATTTATACTTCCACCTCTTGCAAATAAAAAGGAGGGGAGAAAAAAAAAAAAAAGAACAAACAAAAAAGAAAAGAATTCCACAGCAGTTACATTTTTTCAAGTTTTATGTGCTTGGAATCACACAACTTTTGATGAATGATATTGAAAAATCTATACCATCTGGAATCAACATATTTATTTAGTAAAGTAGATAAAGAAAGAACATTTGGACATTTTTACACTATGTTCATAGAATGAGCAATCTTTTGACTACAACAAAAGATACATAGGAACCAATTTTTGGCCATCATTTATTTTTCTTGGTGTGCATAAAATATGAGAAATTAAATGTAAAACTAGCTTTCTTGTGAAGTTTTCTTTTGAGTTTGCCAATAAAGAGTTGACATAATTATTTCCAGAATTATGTTGGTTTGATTCTGGGGTGTACTTGTGCATGTGTGTTTATATGGTAAATGAACTATCATTTGGGAACATTTATTCTCGTTTACCACTGTGCACAATTTAAATTTAGTAGAATTACAATATACTTTTTGCATGACGTCTCTGAACTAATTATGTGGTATTTAATTGAGAGTCAATCAGTATATATTTGCATGACATCTGTAAAAATCATTTCAAGTGGGTGTAGTCTTATTTTATTTTCTTGTGAATATGTTTAAATTCATAACTACATTTCAGAAAGATATTTTGGAAATTTAATTTATTGCTCTCAGGCTCCTCAGTCACAGCTGTTTCTTTTATAAACACAGATGCTTTGATGTGGCAATTCTCATTTTATTCTGTTGAGATATTTCCCCAAACATTTGGAATTATTACTTAGTACCAAAAGATTCTGTCAGATAGCTTAGAAATTCTTGAACTACTTCGGCCATTTAGTATTACTGATCACCTAAATTGAGCATTCGTTCTTTGTAAAGCTTATTTGCTTAGACTCTGAAAGTAAAAACTTTAATCCTCCTAAGCAAAGATCTGGTTTTAAACAACAGTTCACTGATTGGTTTTATTTCTGTCAGAAATCATGTATGTTTATTTGATTATTTTGTAGGACTGACAGGGCTAATGAAGTGTTAAATTTAATTGTGTTTGGTATGTTTTCCTTTTTTTCTGGACTGTCTTGCATTTAAACTCTTTAAAAGAACCAACTGGATCCATCTTAAAGCTATAGCAACTAACACAATCAGATTTTCCTCTAAGCACTAAAAGTACCTAGCAGATATGCCTGTGTAAATTAACAAATAGTAATGGTTACTCTGCCAATATGTGGCAAAACACCCACATAATCAATTATTGTATACGTTTAGTAGTTACTAAACAAAATAGTTAAAAAGTTAAGAAAAGGAAACACTAAGTTTTCAGGTGACTACTGTTATGGACTCTATTATGTCCCCCAAAATGTACATGTTGAAGCCCTAATCCCCACTAATAAATTATATTTGGAAATAGAATCTTTCAAGAGGTGATTAAGTTACAATGAGTTTTTTTTTTTAAGGGTGAATTCTTATCTACTATGATATATATATATATATATATATATATATATATATATATATATATATATATGGAAAAATAATTGAATTTACTGAGTGACACCAGAGTTTGATGTGCAGATACAGGACCATATGAGGACATAGACAGAAGGCAGCCATCAGCCATTCAAGGAAAAAGGCCTCAGGAGAAACCCAACCTGCCAACACCTTGGTTTTAGAATTCTAGTCTCCATAACTATGAAAAAATCAATTTTTATTGTCTGAGCTACTCACTCTGTGGTATTCTGTTATGGCAGCCCTAGCAAAGCAAACTAGTACTACCAAGCACAGGAATATATAGATGTTAATGTTTTAAAAAGAAAAGCACACTTAACCATAAATTTGGAAAGAGTGATGATCAAGTATAATTTGTTTGGAGTTCCATCAATTTGAAAGAAAAAGAGGGGGAGAATATATGGTAATTTTAACATTTAACTGAAGAATAAAACCTTGCCATTAGAGGGAAGAGGAATCCTCTTAATATTAGGCATACAGGGAGTGAAAGTGTATGGAGAAGATATAGAGGGATTGTTGGGTTATCATCAGTGGGATGTATGAGCAAAGTTGCTTATATAGTCCAAATAGAGTGATGCAATTACACTAAAAGCACAGACAATAATGTTCACTGACCACCCAAAGTGAAATAAGGACCTATCTTGACACTTGCAAGCTGAAATGTAACCAAAGTTCATCCAGGTTTAGTCACCTCCGTCAAGTGACCCAGGGGACCAAGCATCATTCCTTTCCCTTCCTGTTGTAACTCCTTTCTAAAACTCAGCACCATGCACCTTCACCTTTAACTCCCCACTTCTTGACACTTTACCATACACTCCTCTTTCCTGCTTCTAACATTTGCCTCCCAGGACTCATGAACATACCACAGGCAGAAAATGTCAAACAGCTACATGACATTAAATCTTTAACAATAAACAGAGAAGATGTCGTGAAGCATATTTGTCTCACATTCCTCTCAGAACCCCATTAGAATTACTGTGCAGAATTTTAAAAAGAACTGAATCCATTTCAGCAAAAATAATTGAAGAGGAGAGCAACTGTGGATGGCAAATTTAAATATCTCTTTGGAAAATAGTGGAAAGAAGGTGGTCATGTGTTAACTGATGAATTAAAGAGTCATGGTTCAACATTTGCTAAGGAGTGGATACAGAAAAGGAGGATCTTGTCTCTTACTGCAACTCAGGAAAAATCAATTTTATATACTCATTACATTCTAAACTGTCTTTTTTTAATTTCACATTTTGAATTAATTTATAGGCAATGCACAGAATATGTAGTTAATTTTTAAGTAAGTATAAACTTGAACAACTTTGACCATGAAATTGAAGGTTTATTTGACAGGAGATGATGGCAAAGTAAAGGAAAGAGTTAGAGTGTTAACACCCTCCTCTCATATAGAGAAAATTTCAGATGGTCCTTTAGAGTTGTTTAAAGTGGAAATGGAAGTGTGAATTTTTAAATCATGTTTACTATATAAGTTAAAAAATACAAATAATAAGATAGTTATCAAAATATAGGAAGAAGGGCATAAGTAATTCTGAGTATGCTAAATATTCTTCTATAATAGAGTTAATATAGGTTGCTTAAAGTTGATAAATCAAGAGAGGTAACAACATGTTATTAGAAGTGTGGAGATAATTACAAAAATAAATAAAACCAGTAAATGTTTATAGTGTTTTTTTAGAGAATTGAACTGGTGTGGAAAGGATAGGGTAAAGAATTTTTGTTTTCATTGAAAGCTTTTCTTAGCTATTTTATTTTTTACCAAGCTCATGTATCATTTAGGAAAAATTAAATATTAATTGCAAATATTATGCTGATGTATGTGCTAAGTTTTTAGAATTTATCAGTTCATATGGTTGGAAAGATATGTGAAATATTTATAATTTTTTAAGGAAAGGCTATTATGTTATAATAGTAAATAACACAGACTTCATTGGTGTAATACCAAAAAAAAAATGTTACTTCCCCTCAAATGTTATCTATGTTATTACCAGTCAGCATGGCAGCTCTGCCCCAAATAATCCCCCAGAGAGATACACAGGGAGCTGACAGAGTGACAGACCCTCTACGATCTGAATCCAGAGCATGGAGAGTTTTCCTTTCCTCACAGTAATGGGTTGCACTTCAACAATGAAATGCTCTAGCCTGAAAGTGATACCTGTCATTCCACTCATTGTAGCCAGAAATTATGTCATAGATCCTCTGCTTTCCTTCAACGGGACAAAAACGTTTATTTCTTCAATGTGTCTAGAAAGAAAGGAAAATGCAATGGATGAAAACTGGACCTCTCCATCAAAATAAAAAAATTCACATTCTAAGATAGGTTTAGTATTATTATAATTAGTATTTTGTAGCGTCTACAAATCACTGGAATATTATGAGTAAAAAAGAACTAATAAATTCAAGTTTTTTTCTGCCTCTAGATTTTTTTCTAAAATATTGGTCTAAAATTTTTCAAACTGCAAAATTAAAATAATCTTTAGTAAATACATATATACCAAGCCCCTAGACTCTATCCTTAACATCTTACTATTCTTACTTTATCATACATTCCTTCCAGATACATTATTGTCTAAATTTTTTCAGCACATCTTTTTCTAAGAATTTCAAGTAATATTAATAATATCAATTATACTAATGGTAGTAGTCTAATTTGGGGGCACCTATTATATTCTAGGTATCTTAAATATATTACTTGCTATCCTCAAAGAACTATAATATAAAGTATGTATCATTATCTGCCTACTTTTAATTAAAGAACTAATTTTCAAACAGTTTGAGTAATTTGTTTCATTTCTCTTAGCAAATCTAAGATTCAAATTCATTTGTATCTGATTCTACATCCTCAATGCTTTCTATTACTTTATCTCACCATCCTCAATTTTAATACTTTAGTAACTACTAAGTCACCTAAATCACTTTCTTTCCCTTTTCTCCTAATAATATAAAACTGTGTTTATAATTTAATTTTGCTAATCTTATGTAAAAAACATGTTTCTTCCTTTGTTTGCATTGCTCCAAAGACAATGTATGTTCCTACTTAGCCTTTGCAGTGTTCTCAGTCTATATCCCCAGTAACCAACAGCTTTGTTCTGTCACTTTTAATGAAAGCTCTCCCAGCAAATGAAATATATGGCAGGGCTCTAGCCTTGTTGGAAACAAACCCTGGCACCGTAACACACACTGTGGATAGATTTTCAGATGAGTTTTGCAAAAGCCATTCCTGCTAGTCATTGCACTACTCAGATCATTTTTCAGGACAATTTTAACTTGTCTTCAGAAACCTTTAAGAACAATGAGTCTCTTTCTACCCTTGCATTCTGTTTACTCAGCTGAATGTCACAAAGAAAGCAATATTTTTCCAAAGGCAGAACAATAAACTAAAACTTCAAGATAACAACCCTGTGATCTTGCAAATTATATGTTTTATTTACTTAACAGATTTGAATTCTGCAATACACTTATATATTATTTTCCTTCTTTTCCCAGTACAGAAGTATTCTGAGGAAGGTATTTCTGAGATCCATTTCAGATTTTAAAAAACCTTTTTTTTCTACAGTTTTTCATAAATAAGACATTTCACTGTATTTTAAACTGCATTTTAAATAATAATTTGCTATGGGCATATATGTATTATCTTAAAATAATTTTGATATTTTTTAAAATTAATAATGTCATATGTTATCAAGAGAGGTGGTATACATAGTGGTCAAAAGCAAAAGTTCTTAAACCAGCTACTAGGTTTGAATTCTGTTTGCCGTTCAACAGCTGCAACAGAACAAGATACCTAAATGATTTGTATTATTCCAAAATTTTGCCATTTTGTGTTGACTCTTCTCTCAGAGTGTTAAAATAAACTATCATCACTTGCACCTGAGATTCTTCTTACAAGATGATAATTCCTTGACTTCTTTGACCTTGGTGATATTCACTTACTCTTTATTTTGGCAGTTACTTCCTATGGTCATGCCTTAAATCTTTTAATATCTCAGTATGAAGCTACTTAAGAAATTTTAAACTGTAGTCTCCCAGGCTAAAATTACTCTTTTCCTTCCAGGTTATGTGTATTTTAATTCCCCTCAAACCAGTACTTCATCCCATGGAGTCTTTTCAATCTTTCCCCCCAATTTACCTATCCCTCCTTACTTCATTTCTTTCACAATCCATCTTAAGTCTCATGGTTTACTGGCCCCATTCCATCACTCTAAATTCACTTATCTGTTTACCCTTTGATTGCACCAAAACTTAAAACATTTAACTTGGATCCATTCCACTACTCATTTTCTCTGTTCCTTTTTGCAAAATGGTCTGGTCTAGGGAAAATTCATGCAATTGTGTGTATTGGAGCCCCTCCTAATAATAAAATTCCTACCTATCGGGTACTTGCTATGTGTCAAGCGATGAGAACTGCACATCGATTATCTCTTAACCTCACAACAGCTGTGTAAGATAGTTGTTATTATTTCTTATTTTACAGATGGAGATCCAATGCTTAGAAATATTAAGACATTTGCCAAAGATCAAAGAGTTGGTAAATGGCACAGACTGGATTTGAAACTAAATATTTTATCTCTAAAGCACAAATTCCTAACTACCGTACTACGTAATTACCAATATATGTGACTTTAAATATATGTTTTGTTATATGTTTTGTACTTGCCTTTTTAAATTTATTCTTTTACTTTCTCTTCTTGCCTCATTTTGAACTCGATAAATACTCTTTGTCACTCTATTTTTCCCATGTTTTAGTTAGACAGTTATACATTCTTTACCTATATTTTATGGTTAACTGAAAAATTCATCTTTCATCTGACACAAAATCCTCACTTTAACCACTAAAATTTACACTCCTTCTGGCCAATGCATGATTCTTAGAACACTTTAAATTTTAAGTATCTCTATATATTCTTTCATCTTTCTATCTCTTAATACACACACATTTACATTCAGTTATTTTGGGGTTTCTTTGGATTTTTTGACACCTATTTTATCAAAGAAGTCATCTGGAGATTTTTGGCCACTGTGCCAATTGTTCTATTTTATTTTATTTATTTTATTTTTAATTTTAAAGAGAATTTAGATAAATCAAAGTAAATCTATCTGCTCCAGGGTTCTTACTGCCAAAAGTTAATTTTTTAACACGATCATTTGCTAATACATCGCTCACTGTCATTGAACACTGACTTTTCTCTAATGTCAGCTTTTTGTCTTGTCTACAAATTACATTTATAATATTTAAATGGAGAGATCATGAATAATGTTTTGTTTTGTTTTATGTTTTAGTTACGAACATATAATGAGACATTGACCATTTATTAAGAGCCTATACTTGAAAAATGGCAAAGCTTTTCTCCTAGCTATTTTTCTTGATTTTTGGGGTAGTAGTCACAATCTATACATCAGGAAAGAGAACAGCAGGTTACTTGTAAATTTTAGAGACCTTATATTACATTTGTGCACATGTTTTAAAAACTTTCTGATAGAAATCTCATTCTTTTTTCATATCTTTATTCATCAATTGTTAGAATTCTTCCTTGCATTTTCCTAGTCCATCTCCCATCCTCCTTCAGTCCTATCTGAGGGGAGCATGAAGGCTTAACCCATTTCTCACTTGCTCTGAGAATCCTCCCAGGGAGTATTTGCAGCTGCGGCATTTACCTTGAGATAACTTGTGGATTACAATCCTAACCTTACCTCCAAAGTTTGCCATGAAATATCTCACTTTTATTATTATTTTTGTATCACTCTAGTACATCGATAGTTCTTGGAAACAAATGACATTATTCTATTTATAGCATTCTGTTTTTAGTAGTGGTATTTCCATTTACAAAATATAGTGATTCTCGATCACTGAAAATCCTAGAAAATGTGGTATTCCTACACATGATGTTAATATTGTTCTCAAATAGTAGTTAGCCAAAGATTCATTCACTGAATGTGATTTATATGTACATTTCTGTTACATTAGGATTAGAGATAATTTTTGTTTAGAAATAAGCTCAACTTCACATTGAAAGACAGTCATATTTGCTTCAGCCTAAAGAGTGTGTTTCTATAAAATTAAATTAATGTTGGCAGCAAGTTGCACTTTTTTTCTAACAAGGAAATGAGTTAAATGCAGAATTCTTTCAAAATTATTAGAAGTATTAATAGAATCTAGAATTTTTCACCTACATTGTTTACATAAATCTATCCAGACCTCTCCTTTTAACCCTAGTCCTTATTCAGCAACTTATAGGATCTCCTATTAAATGGATCAAAACAATTTCAAACTAACCACATCTAAAAACAAGCTCATGATATTCTAATGTTTCTCGAGAAAGCACACTGCCATCTATTCAATTTTACAAGCAGAAATGTTAACACCCTTTTTGTCCTCACTCATCTATGCAATCAACACAATATCCTGACAATTTTATCTCTTAATTCTCTCTTTGTCCACTTCTCTCTACTTTTACAACTATCATCAGTGAATTTATACTCCAAGCTACCTTAGCTTTTTCTGATTGTTACTGTAGGATTAAAATTATAACTGATCTCACATCTAGTCTTTGTTCTCTCCAAACATTTTTACTCACTGTGCCAATAAGAAACTTTTGTGTATATTCACATATATGGTATATATAGATATCTATACTAGGTATCTATAACTACATCACATTTATACACACAATAATAATAAACACAACATTTACCATGTATGAGGCACTGTTCAAGCACTTCACATATTCTAACTATTTAATTCTCACCATAAGGTAAATGATATTACTTTCTCATTTTATAGATAAATTGAAACTGAGGCACAGAGAATTTAAAGATTCTGCCCAGGACCACAGAATAGTAAACCTGGGATTTGACTCAGAAATTTAGCTTCAGTATTAATGTTCTTTACCATTACATGGTATTACCTCTCAGTGACATAATCCCTCTGACTTGAAACACTTCAGTGCTTTCAAATTATTCCTAGGGACTACAGTATCTTTAAACCTCCGGAATATTCTTCTCTCCTACCCATTGTTGTTAAATAGTTGTTCTCCTTTACAGGTTTCCCTTAATCATTATTTCTTTAGGGAATCCTTCTGTCAAATTACTATTATTAATTCTTTTGCACAATGCAGCTCTGTTAATAGCATTTATTACAGATTTGTGATTATTTGGCTAATTTGTGTCTTATCTACTATAGTATATATAAACTGTGTGTACTATTAAATATCCTGTATGTAATATAGTCTAGTATATATATGGCACTCAAATATAACTTCTGAAATAAAAAAGAAAAGATGGAAGGAAGGGAGGGAAGGAGGAAAGAAAGGAAGGTGGAAAGAAGATAAAGGAAGGAAGGAAGGAAGGAAGGAAGAAGGAAGGAAGGAAGGAAGGAAGGAAGGAAGGAAGGAAGGAAGGAAGAGAATTCTTAGAGTTGAAAAGGTCTACAGGGAATATTTCACAACTTTGCTTTCAGATCAGAAATTATTTTTATATTTTTTTCTCTTGAATCATCACTCATTCTCTGTTTAAACAAATCCAGTGGTGGCTAACTCTACTTCAAGAAAGGTTGCTTTCATTGCTGAGTGACTCTTAACAGCTATTAGAAAATGCTTTCTTAGCTAGAGCTAAAATATGGCTCATAGTAAATTTGTCCCATATGTTATACTCTTCATTTTGGAGCTTCTTGGAATATGTCTTATCCTGTTTTCACATGGAAAGTTTTCAAACATTTAAAGATATTACATTTCTCTAGACATAGTCTTTTCCCTCAGCTTAAAGATTTCTCACAAGTTGTATTTTTCATAACATAATTTATGTGCTTTGACGTCTTTTAAAAAAGTATTTTTTTCTTAATTTCAATTAATTTAATTTCATGCTTTTATCCAAGACTTTAAAAACTATGTCCAAAGTATGTTAGTGGGTTCTTTTCTTCCACTCCAAATAAATTTTGATGTGAAAATAAATAGAAAATACTGCATATTATATTCTCTTTTTGAGAATTCACATTACAGAATAACATATTAAGTTTCTGAGATGTCTTGGAGTAAAGTAACATGTTGGACTTTCTTTAAACTGGTGTTTCACAAATATATACAGTCCTTTTTTCCAGGGAAATATATCAAATTTTATAGAATTTTTCAGAATACTGTTTGAAAAATATAAAAAGGCATGCATTAATTTCTATGGAATATTTATTATTTATAGCATATATCTTACAAAATCAGAAGTTTGAAGTAAACTATATACTCTGTTAGTTAACAAAATTATGGGTTATTTTTTAACATATGAGAAGCAGGTGTGTTATGTCAGATAGAGTATGAATTTCTTCTTATGTTTACTGGAAGAAAAGGAAAAATAAAGCGGGAAAATAATATTTGCATATATTCATGCTAAAAAATGGAAGTAATTGTTACTGTAACACTTTTTGTTAAAATATGTTCTTAATGAAACTTGTGAATAATGCCCTTGAAATAAATATTTTACTTCTGTTTTGTTAAAAATCATTCACTCATTTTATTTTTAAAAAGTCCAAAAAAACACTGATAAATATATGAGCTGAAGACTGCAATTCAAGTGGATTTCAACTGTTAAAACATTAAGATTCTGTCAGAAATGTGTTATAATAAACGTAAAACTTGGGGCTTTAATTGCTGGAATATACTGTGCTGTATGTAAGATCGGCAGCTATGGAAATAGCAGTGGCTATTGTAATAGTAGACTGCTGCTTTGTTATTTGGTATTAAATGACTAAAGCTCTCTTTTTATGAAGTATTAGATTAATTTAATACTCATTCTTGAGTAAAATATTAAACTCGTACCTACGAAAGCTACTTAGCTATCTGAATTTAATTATTTACGATTATGATAAAGCAATACCTCATTAAAAAAATTTTGTTTGGATCTATTTCCTCTTAGGTTATTGTATTTATACTGAAAACATAGTATCTGCATAAGCAATTTTGAACATATGCAAACAAATATGCCTTCCTATAGCATAACAATGCAATTGTATGATTTGGTATTAATAAGCTGTGAAAGAGACAAAAAAAGAACTATCTTTGAGTTGATAAACTATCTTCACTCTGTGTCTGTTTTATTTATTGAAAAAGTAGGTTGTTCTACATATTATTAGTGAAAGTATCTTTGAGTAGAAAAAATTAGCTGCACAGATGAAAATGGTGGCCAAGAGCAATTGGAAATGTGACTTTTGTCTTAAACCTATGAATGTTATCCAAATTTCATATCAGAAATATTAGCTTATTAAACAAATTTTAGATTGTTGGAGTTGTATTTAAATAATGACAGTCTGAAGGAGCCTGAAGCAGGTCATTAGATCCATTGGGATTGGTAATTTGATTTCATTTCCATCCAGACGGAGGTAGCTCAGATGAGGTCCATAACTGAAGGAATCCTGGTCCGCAGGCCATGTGGTAGGGTTAGGACATATTACAGAGACGTTCACATCTAGGGACACAAAGATAGCATTAATGAATTGAACACAAGAGACTAGAGGAGGAAAGACCAAAAATCTATTACGACAGTCTTATGGAGAGCCAGTCTTATGATTTTTGGAAGTGGCAGAGATGCAAATCATTTTTGTGTTAAGTTAGGCGTTGTTCATATTCATTTTATAAAAATAATTCAGAAAAAATGGGCACCATGTATAGTCTTCTCACTCCATATTCTGCTATAGTTAGTAGAGAGCATGAGAAGGGAAACATTTTTAAAAGTTGTGATGGAAACAGAATGAGATAAGGCATACTTAGATTACTATGGAATGAGCCATGTAAGATTTAGGGCATTAAAGGTGGAGAAAATGGTTCAGCACAGGTTCTGAAAGAATAGGTGGATCATGAGTAGAGGGATGAATAGATGGATGTATAGGTGGAAAATCAGTCTATTAGAGAAAGTACTTGAAAATTATCTTAAAAATGCAAAATTTCAAATTAATAGTGTATGACAAGTTTTGTTTAAGTACAATTAACATAAACGTACATATGTAATACTTATTCGAAAATAACCTTGATCTTCATACTTAAGTATATTTAATTGGAAAGGAAACATTTGCCAAGAATCAAATTACAAAGAATTCGAGCCAGGAAATATCCCATCAGCCCCTTCAGATGGTTAGGATGTGAGAAATAGTTCACCTGCCTTGGATCAGAGCCCTTGACATCAATAATTATATTGAGGTTTAGGAGCATTAAGGAGAGACGGCCTATTAAAGCAGCAAAATTCAGAGACATGTGCATAATAGCTGATCTCAACAGTGAATTCAAATATTGCTTTTAAATCCCATTTTGAAACTATTTCTTCCTTAGAAGATGAGACCCACACAACTTGGGCAATGGCCTTCTTTGCATCTTGTTGCCACATACAGATTTATACTGTATTGATGGATTTTATGCTTTCAGTGATGTTGTTTTGCTATGAGCTTATACCATTTTGTGAGTTGCACTAGCTAACAATAATAACTCATATTTGTTAACAGTTGTGTAAATAAAGTTTTTTTTTCCCACATACATTACCACCTTATCATTACACAGACTTTATCAGGTAATATTATTATTCCCCCCACCTGGGTATTGTGGGAATAGTGGTTTAAAGAGATAAGGTAAAGCACACAAGATATTTCAGCAAATGAGGGCAGAGCTGGAGCCTAGCCTGTCCTTTTTCTACTAGGAGGCAAGGGACCCTATAGAGATTATGTCCCTTCTATGTGCTATCTCCTTATTCTTATCACTCTAATGCCCCCTTAATCAATGAATGTGCAACAAAAGGAATGTAAAAAAGTGTTCTAAATTTATATATTTGTAAATTAATTATGGTGTTTCTGAGAGGCTACCTAGAAGTAAATTATTTGAATACATATCATTTTGCCAAATTTAAAGTTCCTTAAGGTGTTCAGGAGAAATAAATGTGTTGCCACAATTTTGCATAAGAAAGGTTTACTGCCTTGTAAATTCTGAGAACTCTGCCTATAAAAGGTTCATTTCTTGGAAACCACTTTATTAACAACTAGAGTAGATTTTGTGGCCAGAAGAACAAGTACTTTAACAGTTATAACACAGTGTGATATAATGGTGAGCCAATAATTCTAGCCAGAGAAATACTTATTTTAAATTTATTTTCTTGGAACATACAAATAATCGAGCTTGAATCCACATTAAGAACCAGATAGATTTATCTTTGTTGATGTTGGTGTTAAAATTATTCTTATCTGCATTGATAGAAATTTTTCTTAAGATTTTTAGTCTCGGGATTAAAAAAATGTTCTGCGATTATCCTGTTTGAGTTGGAAAAATTTACTTAAAATGAGAAGCTCTGTGCTCAGGCCCTGGCTATTATATTCATTCTTTGTTCTTGGTAAATATCTCCTCTAGTTGAGCCTCAGTTTCTCTCTCTGTGGAAATTACTAATAATAGCATACAAGGTTCTTTGGAAGATAATTTGTGTACTCAAACTGTGGTCCTTGGACCAACAGCATCAACCCTCTACCTCAGAACAAGATGGTTGACCCCACCTCAGATCTCCAGGTGATTTTGATGTATCCTAAAGTCTGAAAACAACTAAAAATAGAAGTATATGAGGGAACACTTTGGAAAAACTCCAAAACATGAGTAAAAAAAGTACAGAGTCCTATTTTTCTTTGTGTAACTTTGTATAATGATGTAAGTACCCAGCATATGTGCCCACTTGGTATTGAAATTTGCAACTTCCCTCCTAAACACCTTCATTATCAAATTCTTAGGGGAATTCCTAATTCAAAAACAAAAATCTATATGAAATCACTCTAAATTAACTTCCCACATCAAATATTTATGTGGTTATTGTTGTCAAATAAGGAATATACCTGTAGAAGCACAGAATTTTCATCAGGAAAATATTGCATATACTTAGGTCAATATTGGCTGCTGTACTATTTGGTTCAGTGAAACATATTCAGCTATTAACATTTTTTTTTCTGTTGCATCTTTTGCTTTTGACTGCAGGATAAAACAAATAAACAAACGAACAATGTCTCATCACCACGGAAAAATAACTGCTGCGTCAGCAACCTGCTCATTACTTCCTGGATTTTATGCTCAATACGCTGTTAGAAAAGTCAAACAAATCTTGAATAACTGAGAAGTATTTCTCATAAATGGGAATTGTGTATTCTCATGTGATTATATATATAAAGAAAAATTAGTGAATGATAATTGGGAGTACAACCTTCTGACAATTATCTGTGCTATTATTGTTCTACAGACCATCTGACATATTCTCACTTTAAGAATATATTTTCTGAGTCTGCCCAGGAGAAGTCTCCTTAAGATTGCCTTACTAAAGGGCTTGTGCTGGAATTGAGGATGGATGGATAGGTGACAAGCTGATACCAATATCCCTGTGGCTGCACCAAGATGTTGCCCACTTCCATACCAGAGTCAGCCTGGTCTCAGGAAAAATTGTGAAGGTGCTAAGTTTGCCTTTAATGTCTCCAGCCTCTTTCTATAACTACATCTTCCCTTGATGGCTCCTTTGCCTTCAAGGCACTTTGCATTCAGTTACTCTCCCTTATTGGAAACAATTTTCAAAGAAGATGAAGGTATTCTACCTTGCTGATTGCCATTAGTTCTAAGGAGTTTTCAAATTCCCAGGGCATTTGTTTCCATTTAAGTTGAGTAAAAACTTAAACTACAGTATTAGTTTCCAATACATGGTCCCCAGAACAGCAGTCTCAGCATCATCATGAAAAGCCTCTGGTTTCACCTGGACTGGCTTAATTAGAAACTGTGAGGTGGAACCACCAGTCTGTGCACACTAAAATTTGAGAGACCCACTGACTTAAAGCAGAACCTCTAATTAGGATGATTTTAGAAATTAGTTGTATTGTAGTTTTGAGACAAACGTGTCTTCTTGATACCTCCTAAATGATATTCCTTTTGTTACTATTAATGAGGTTGTTTGTAACTGTAACACCTCAAATAAATCTACCCAGTGAGGCAGAAATGTTGGAAACTCCTCAGAGTTAAAGAAGATAAAAACATTCAGTTTCTTCAAGAAGCCCTATGTGGATCACTAAAGTCCACTTTTCAATCTGCAATTTGATGATTGGAACCTCGATTTATCAAGATTATCTTGATAAATAGATAAAATGTAATACTGAAAATTGAAAATACACTTTGAAAAATCTAAGGGTATATTAGTTGGGGGGAAAAACAGAATCACTGTTCTTAAAGAAGATATAGAATGAATGTAATGACCATAAACGTTTGGGTCAAACACACACCCTGACAATTACTTACTTTTAATTTTGTTATGATCAAGGTGAAGGTGTTGCAGATGAGCATTGATTCGGGGGACCTTCGTGAGTTGATTGTGAGAAAGCTGAAGGTCTAAAATTGATGATACGTCAAAACCACTTGAAGGGAGTCCTGCATCTGATAATTTATTGTGGTTTAGTCTCAGGAAAGCCACTTTAGGAATTACATTAAAATAATTTTCTGGTATTCCTTCAATGGAATTGTTGTCTAAAAACAGTTGCATTGTATTGGCTGGTAATCTTGGTGGCATATTCCTCAGGGCGTTCTTGGCCATATTTAACTGCATGAGGTTCTTAAGTCCCTTAAAGGTGTCTCTTTGAAAGGCATTGTCTAATAGTTTATTGTGTTGTAGGTCAAGAAGGGTCAGGTTCTCCAGATTGCTGAAGGTCCCTTGAGGAATTCTGGATACCTTGTTTCTAGCTAATTGTAATTGTTCTAAACTTCTTGGCAAGGGAGAAGGTACCTCCTCTAGCTCGTTATCTTCCAAAAATAAGAAAAGTAGCTTCTTTAGTTGGCTCAGGGCTCCTTTTTCAATTCCATAATTGGTTATTTTGTTCTTGTTTAGGTTGATCCATCTCAGTTGGGTAGCATTCTCAAATGGCTTCTCAGGAATGGTTTCTATCAGGTTGTTTTCAAGATAAAGATACCAGATCCTTGAAGGAATAGCAGGTATTTCTTTGAGACCTCGATTTTCACAGTATAAAGCAGTGGGAAAACTGGGGGGACAGAAACATTCCCTAGGACAATCTAAGTCTTCCACAGTCCAGTCCTCTGGATCATGTACCTCATAGACCTGTCTCACAGTTCGAGTCCATACAGAATCTGTTATGAATACCGCCCAAATGATGAAACAGATTGTGGTTGCCATTATAGTATCTAGAATAAGGGACACAACTGTTAGATATTGAAGATCTTGATATTTAGAGAATTGTATGCACCAAAGTGATCAGTAAATATTGCTTCTTTAAGGGAAAGGTAAATGCATATCAATATTTTATCTATAGCTATCAAGTAATATCCATTTATTTAGTAGACACAATATGCAAAGCATTTGCAAACACTGAAACTTAAACTTACTCAACAATTTGAAGCTTTCTGGTTTTAACCTAAATACAATGAAAACTGAAAAATTGGAAGCAAATTTTAGGAGCTCTGAATGCTTTTCCATATCAAGCTATTTAATACAAGAAAATTAACTGAAACTGGAGTTAAATACAAGAATACAAAAAAGTGACCTTTAAATAATTCAAAAATCCGAGTCGTTCCTAGGAAGTAGGCATATGCTTTTACTTTTACTCTTAAATGAGCAGAACATCTGGATGAGATTTCCCAGGCTGTTTGGCCCTTGAACCAAAGAAAGAGTGATCAAAGAACATTTTAGCAGTTTGTTGTGAGGAAGGCTTTAAGATCTGAAGAAAAATGTGTTATTAATCTCTTACTCTTTTGCTCAACTTCTCAGGTAAGTTTTACTTTGGGGTGCGGGGAGACACTTTTAATATTATAAGTACAAAGTCAAGTTGTTCAGCCAAGAAATTTAGATTATGAACTTTATACATATGTAGCAATTAGGTTAATAATGTATTCAGCTATGGCTTTACTATGGTCGATAAGAAACAAAACAAAACAAGGAACATGTTTAGAATGCAGGTAGAGCTCCATATTTTCAGTATGGCTGCTAATAAAGAATAGATTAACACTTACTGATAAATGATACATCTAAAAAACATAAACCCTTCTCATTGAATATTAAGACTATGGGTACAACAAACTATTTTAACGGAAAAAATACATATATATTTATGTGTATGTATACATACACATATACATATACATATATATGTAGCAATTAGGTAAATAATGTATTCAACTATGGCCTTACTATGGTTGATAAGAAACAAAACAAAACAAGGAACATGTTCATACACATATACCTATATATGTGTATGTATATATATATATACACACATATATATAACAGTAACATTCAACCAATGCACATTTAGTTCAACTGCTTGATAATGGAAACTGAATATATTTTACTGATTCCTTAGGAAAAAGATGAAATCAGTATCATTTATGAAATGCTGATCTCTCGATTTGCCACTAAATTGGGGGAAATGACAAGTGCAGAACTACTTCCGCAAGTTGTCAAATATCCTACAACTGCAGAATGCTGCACTGGGCGTCTTCCAAAGGAGACACATTAAAATATTCTTTTTTTTTTTTTTCAGAAGAATTTGTTTTTGTTTTAATTATTGAAGCAGTAACCCTACTTCAGAGGAATCAGAGCTTTGAATTCTTAGCTTTTTAAAAAGTAAAAAAATAGTTTACCTTGCTGTCCAGGAATATACCGTAGAGTCTTGTGTCTGGGTCTGAAGTTTGCTAACAGTAAGTTAAAGAAAAAGAAAAAAAAAAAACTTTGACTGAAGCAATTTGTTTTTATTTTATACTGTCAAGTCTCCTATGAGAAAAAAATAAAACCTACTTTGACCAGTCACCATGAACAACTTTGGATCTATTTTTTCCACTTTGACAGGGCTGCAGAAGCCCGCTTACCTCAGTCTTCTTGGATCTTCTTCTCCCCTCTCTATTGGTCACTGCTCATTCACAGGAATGGATTGATCCAGGCTCTACTGCTGTGTTTTATGAATCCTCCCTAATATATATGCATCAGTAGTTCCAACTTTAACCCCTACAACAACCACTACATTTCAGTACCTAGGCAGTACAGCATAGGAAGTTCTGACTTAAATCTCAAGAACCTATAAGAAAAGGGCAATTTTTCACTCTCAATTCACAGTTTCAAAGATTTTTAATGTACTGATATCTAGACTTAATCTATCAGCAGGTAACTTAAGGCAGTTTTGGTTTCAAATGTAACAAAAGTTTAAAAAAAATTTTTCTAGAAAATCTTTTAAAAAATGAATACAAAGAAATAAAGGCCAATGTCTTCTGTGTATATGGAACTATATATTTTTTTCTCATATAAAACAGATTCTGGAATTCTATTTAGATATATTTTGTTCGATTAAGGGAAAAAGAGGTAGAAAAATATTAAAATGAAATCTAGAAAGCTATATCTGACGTTGGCACTAAAGAAATGTTAGACTCAGTTTTATAGAAATATTTTTTGTATCTTTATTTCCTACTGAGAGTTTTATTCCAAATACTTTTTAAAATAATTTTTTCTCACTATAATAAATATTTTGCATTTAATTCATTACACGACATTCTGTCTCATTGCTATTTTTTTAACACATAAGCCTCTAAGATAATGTCTTCTAGTTCTTTTATTTGAGGAAAGAAATCATTATGCCTTTTGATGAAGGACGCTAATAAAAGAAATCTTATTTTCTGACATTCTATTCATTGTAATTATTTTGTTTTTGCAAAATCTGTCTTATTCTGGGATCAGGAAGCTTAATTTATATGACTCATTCAACACTATTCACATAATATTATCAAAGATAGAGCACAGGGAAGAGGAGAGAGCATTGGGTTCAAAGGACTGTTTCTGAGTCATCTGCCTTTTCCCTCCTAAACATTAGCATGTCAATTAGAGCTCAGTTTGTCATTTGCAAAATAGTAATGGCCCTAGTTTGTCATAAATAATTATGCGATTGAAAGCTCTTATTTAGTATTAGCCATACACTCTCAACTGGGAAATGAATTCAAATTTAAGAACATTTATAGACTAAGATCTGATTGAGACGTGATCTCTCCATAGCTTTACAGATATACTCATATTATATTTCGAAAGAAAAAAAAAATCAAACGCTATCTGCTTTCTCACAATGATGTCTCTCTACCGCATCCTTTTCTTTCTCTTTCTTCTTTTTCTAAATCCTCAGGATATAAACAAACAGATCATCTTTCAAATCTGCACAGCTCTCCCTTCAGCAACTCCCTTTTTTCTTAATTTTCTTTTTTAGGAAAACTTATTTAGGTTATTTCTTAATTATTATACAAATGTTCTTACATGTTCATTGTAGGAACATTAGCATAGTATACTGGCTGCCTTTATTCTTCATTTCCTGTTCACCATTCCATCCATGATCTACCCACCAAAATATGGCTACTCATCCCTCCGCTTCCCTAAATTTGCTCTGACAAAATAAGCAAGTGATCTTTATATTTTACTAATATGTTGAAGTCTATTAATTTTTAGCTGACTTGACTTCTGACTCTTGAGAATGCTTACCCTCACTTTTAATTAAATGTTTCTCTTAGTTTCTCTGACATCATTCTTTCTTTTCTTTCCTCCCCTTTTCTCTCTGTCTATATCTTGAAGCTCTCTGTTTTCTCTGAAGTGTTTTTTTTTTTTTTAATGTTTCTAACATTTAAAGGTTTTTTGAGATTCTTCCCTCTGTTCTGGGCTCTTTTTGCTGTATACATATTTCCTTTGCTATTTAATGGTTTAAAACTATTCCCTCTATTATGATAACTCCTGAGTATCTCTCACCAATCAGTTCTGGAAGAAGACTTTCCCTCCAATGTATATATCCCTGCTTTCTAGAAATTTCCTTTGCATGTCTCAGAGGCATATATCTAAAAAGAATTTACTGTCTCCTTTTAGTTGTAACTGCTCTTGTCATTTTATATTTTTGAGTCATACTATCATTTTATTCAGTCTCCTAAACCAGAAATCTGGAAGTCATTCTTACTCTTCCTTCTCATTTTATGAGCATATTGATAACAATCACATTTTAAGGAACTTAGGAGACAGGATATAAATAAAAAAGACCATCTACAATGCTTGCCAGCTTTGGTAACATTGTTTCCAGACTAAAATCACAGGATATTTTCCACCGTTAGTATAATCTTTATCTATATTTTGATTTTTTTTTTTTTTTAACAATCTAATCTACCTTCCTATGATTACTGATTCTGAAGAACGGAGACTTAAACTCTTCATTGGAACTGCTTTAGTGGAAGTTCCATAAATTAAATTAAGATGGTGGTGAGAATGTCTGTTATGCTTTTTAAGAAAAAATGAAAGACTGCCAAGTCTTATCTGACTCTGCTAAGATGGAGAAAGGAAGTGTAGGGTGTAATGATGTGGCTTTGGCATTGTCTCCCTAATAACAGATTGATATTTTTAGAAGTCCATGGAGTTTTTTGATATAGTAAATAGTCAAATTAAAAAGTAAATAAACATTTACTCAATGAATAAATGAACAAATAAAATACATAAAGCATCAATATCATAAATATTCATGAGTTTTGATCAGCATAGCTATATAAATAGAAATATAGAGAGAACCTTAGATATATGGTAAAAAAAATGTGAATTAGAGTTTTCCTTAGACAACTTACTAGTTGTTTGAGCTTACACAGGCTATTTAAGCATTATGAGCCTAAGTTTACCCATAATTCACCTGCCCTGACTGCTAGAAGTGATTTAAAAGTCAAATAAAATTAATGAAAGTGAACACATTAGAAAAGTGTAAAAAAATTCATAGTAAAAATAGCTAAAGCTCAAGGAGAACTTATAAATCATCTCTTCAAACTCTTTCATTTAAAATATCAGAAAAAATGAGGAGCAGAAATTCCTTTTGGCTGAGAATGTGATAGTCGGCACCTGGGCCTACTTGAGGAAAACTCCTTCTGGAAACCTGAGTGGGGTTAACTTGTTGTTGTGTTGTTATTTTAAACCCTATTCCTCTTTTTAACTGTTTCCTCTTTGCTATCTTGCTTCTCCTTTCTATTAATAGAGAAAGCTATTTTTCTAAATTGTCTTAGACTGAGGAGTTATCTTGTTACATTGCTGAATGAAGATCATTGACATTTTAAAAGAGAAGGCAAAGCGTGAGGGTATAAATGGACAGAACCCTAGTAGGATTTCAAATTTGTTGGAATATGTGTCTGACGCATCTATTTTAGTTGGCTATGATTGGATGCTTAGGTGCTTCCAGGAATTTGTTTTGTACAATTGACCGGAATTTTAAGAGAAAAAATTGTCTTTTAATATATTGATTTCAGCCTTGTTTTGACTAAACCTTGTTCAAATAATTTAGAAATATAAAAGATCCTCTAAAATATATATTGGCACACACATTAATATACCTTGTTTAAAAGTTGTCATAATATACATTTAAAATACAGTAATAAACTCATTTGAAAGGTCAAAACTACTAGAAAAACTGATCACAAAGTAGCAATGCCACCCCATCCATTTCAGTGTAAGTCCCACTCCCAAGAGGTTATTATTTTTCAATTCTATTATAGATTTCTTCTAGTATTTACTTTAATATTCTTGCTTGTCTTCTTTTTTGACTTATAAATTTTACATATTATTATTTTCTCAATAGATTGGAATTTGGCACACCTGCTTAGTCCTACTCCTTACCTCACCTGCAGCATGATTCCCTTAGATTACACCTAATGCATGTATATTGCAAACTTTGATTAGTCACTTCATACATTATTATGCAATATAAATATTGTTCTAAAATATTAAAACATATTTTAATTTTTTATTATGCCACATTTATATGCTACATAAAGCTATATATAGTATCTTCTCTCTATATATATATACAAATATTTCACTAATATTTTTCAAAATCTCAAATAGAATTGTAAAATCATTTTGAAAAAATTTAACACCCAGTAAGTAGGGGCGACATAGTATGCTGTTTAAAAGGCAGACCTGGGGGTGGCTCCATAGTGTAGTGGTTAGCACGTCTGCTTTACACACAGATTAGGCTAAATAGATTGAACAATACTGAGTTTATGGGCAGCAAATATCAAATTATGGTTCAGCCTCCCCTTGTGTCTAGTTTCCCAAAAGGATAATAAGCATTTGGTCAATATAACATGCCCTTGCTTTGGAAAGCTAGGATTTTTATTTTCTTATTAAGATTTACTACACACAGCATATAGTGACCCGATCTACCTCACACTATTTAAATATTATTTAATGTGATGAGTGAGAAGCAGTGAGGTCACTGTGACCTCAACTACCTGGAGAGCCTCTTTTTGCCATGAGACAAACAAATCTTACAACTTCTCAGCTCCAGACTCACATGCAGCAATATGTGGCCTCCAAAACGTGAAGAAACTCTCCTTGTTCTTAGTGCTAATGGATATATGGTTCTGCAATTTGTTCTTGTCAATGCAAGCTGATCGAGAAAGGAAGGATTCAGGTGTGGATGCCCAATTGGAAGACGCTCAAGGGGCCAACATGAGAATGAAACAGCAGCACCAACTTTATTGCAGGGAGCATGCGCTTCTGCTTCTGCTGTTCTTCTGCCCCCTAGCGGACCCCATGGGCTCCACACATATCAGAGTATAATTAGTGGCATTCAGCCACACATGCGTGATACAATAAGATATATTATGTTTACATATTTTAGGTACAGGATAGTGTAGCCCTACTACACTAATGTAACATTCTAAATCCAGGGTCCTATTCCTCGCCGTGAGCCTGGATTACAGCCAGACCTGGGATCAGCCAGGGCTGGGACCCACAATCCTCACTTTGAAGAGATAGCCTGACTTTTCTTAGACCCCAAACCCTTATAATACATCAATGACTCGGCAGCCCTATGATCTTCCATTATATTTGTCTGAATGCTCTGGCATCCAAGTGTCTAAGCAGTATATCCAATAAGATTTACCCTCTAGATAGTATCACATGTTTTGTGAACTGGTAATCTCTCTGACTAAAATGTGACACAAAGCCAGGGAGTTAACACAATCCAGAAACAGTTATAGCAAATTTCTATGCTGTTCCTGTCTGGTGAAAGAAAGCAGACTGCTCCTAGCAATTTTGTTTGCTGAAATAGAGGAAAAAGACATTATTCAGGTCAATTGCTTCATAAAAGGGACTAAGACTATAACGATTTGGACCACATACGAAACAGCAGTTGCAATGGGAGCTGCCATCTAATTAAAGTTTGGAAAATCCATTTTTATTCTCTAAAACTATTCTTCCATCACCAAACACTAGATTTAAATGGAAATGGAGACTCATTAAACCTGCATATTTTCATTACTGAAGGTGGTGCTAATATTTCTGATTATTTTATTGAAGTGGTATTACTGTTAATTTCATTTTTTTGTAGGGTGGAAAACACTGCAATTTTCCACTTGGCCTTCCCAATCAGAAAAGTCCTTCCTTCATGGGTTACAGAGCCAGTGTGAGAAATCTATCACTTTCTGAGATCATCTATTCCAATTATACATACAAGAACTTGAGAAACAAAATATGGAAGGACATGAGCTGGATAAAGGTAAATTTTCCATTGTCATCTTAACACCAAAATGCCCTCACTGGTGACTGCAGAAGTGCCCTGTCTCCAGGAATTAGTTTGATTTCAAAACCACATTTTCTTCCTTAGGGCACAGTTACTCTGTAATGACTTCTGGTTCTTTTAGGGGAAGACTAAGTTAAAACATGTATCTCACACATTTGTGATACCATTGCAAGATACTTATTTAAGACAAGATAACCTTTCTTGCATTCTGTTAGCTCTAGGTCCATGGTTTGACTGAAGTTTAAAAATTCAGTGAATACATTCTGCATTATATGTCATAATGGTTCATCCAAGGCCACTGATAAAACAGTTCTGGAGGATTTTTAACTTTATTAAATCAAATAGCTTCATGGAGGACTTTACCTCTTTTTCATTATCAGAAATCTAACTTCCAATTGGCCATTAAGTTCTGTTTGGATCAGATCATTCTGACTTTATGCTGATCCTTATACCTATTACTGTGAAAAATATCTATTTTACTCATTGATAACTAAATGACACTAAATTCTTTCACTCTAGATTTGTTCTCACTCATTGAAATGAGGGAATCAATTTTCTTTGCTAGACTTTTCACCAGCAACCCACAATCATTACTATTTTTTTTTGAAGATGCTGGTACTTCCGTCCTTAATATATTCATCAATGCTTGGTGAAGGTGAATGTGTAGATAATACATGATAGATCTGTAGAATCCAATTTTGTGATTTTTTTTATTTGTGCCTTTATAATATATGAAAGGATTAATTTTATTTAATGTATGCTTTTGTTGAACTCCATTTTGTGATGTATTCCAGCAAACCATCAGACAAGATTTCCCAGTTGCTTTAAACTAACTGAATAAATCCTGAAATCTCTAGAGAGACACTCAAAAAAAAAACCTAAATTCAGCCTAACCTAATATTATCAGTCTCTCTCCTTGATTAAGTACCCTTCAGAATCTCTTCCGAATATTTAGCTTATGCAAGTTAGGAAATTCCTGTAGTTTGACTATATTTTAATCGCTAGATTTTTACTTCTAATTGATACCCTTATTCTACCTCATATTATAGGTTAAGAATCATTGAAGATTAAGGAAATCAGCATGAAAAGAATGCAGTTCCTTTTAAAGTTAATGTTTGAGTTGAAAGAGTAACAGCATCTTTAAAAAGTAAGAATAGCTTTACAAGTTAGGGAAAGTGGGGCTTTTAGCAAGCAAATGGGGTTCAGTGGGGTTGTAGATCATAGGTACTCCCACTAGTTGAACCTTATTGTATTCCAGTTCTTGGGGGGGGGGACTCTGTTTTCTCAGATAAATTCTCTAACATTTTATAAAAAAAGACTATTGACAAGATAAATCCAAATCAGAATTTTTTTTTCTCATTTTAGCTTTTTCATCATGCAATGGAAAGAAATAAGACCTTTACCTTAAAAAAAAATAATAATTTCATAAAGCCCCTATATTCCAAGCCTTAAATTTGAGCTTGAGAATTTAGGGAGTTGAGCTTGCTATACTCTCATTTCCAGAAGTTTGATGGTCCTTTAGTGGTAAGCCACTCTGCCCTTTAATCCTGTTTCATGTACTTCACATTTTTTTTTTTTTTGATAATAGCTTATATGGTCTCTCAAAATGTAACCCTCAAGAGTATGTCATTTCAGTAACTACAGATGATATGTTTGATTTTTTGTGGGTCACTCTCTTCCAGACATACTTTTAAAGTTTTGATTGCTATGTACCTAAGCTATGCAGATAATCAATCTTACATTTCCCCACATTTCCAATAATCCAATGTTAGCAATGGATTTCTGGTATCTATATCTTTGTCAACCAGGATCCTAGACTACAAACACCAAATAACACTTCTGGATGTTTTAACCAAAAAGGGTTTCTTTGAAGATGATATATGGGATCACATAAATGAGAGGGGAACTGGAAGACTGGACTTGAAAAAACAAGCATAAAACAAGGAGACCCTTAGAAAATAGAAATAATCTGGCCAGGCAGCCACTGCCATTACTGCAGCACATCACTTGAACCAGAGGGGTCCTCTGACAGATTTCACTGGGGACCCTTCCTTGAGGCTGCCGAAGATAAATTCTAAAACAGAAACAGACATCTATTTGGCTAGGTCTGCCACAGGCTCCACCCTGGGTTTTATGAGTATAGGGAGAGTGTAGGTCCCACTAAGATACAATCAAGGGCAGTTCCCTACATGAAGGAAAAGAGTTTGAAGTTGCGGCAGATAAAAAGATAAAGATGTCTTTTACCTAGGGATATTATAATTGCTCAATTAAAAGATTAAACTCGATTATTTTTGCATAGGAGTTTTCTTCACAATTTGTCTTTTGCTTACCCAGGACCAGGGTTCTCTCGAAGGAGCCCCATCCTACATTCATAGGTAAGGCTGTAGCTTTACTTGGATTTTGCAGGGTTTTTTTTGAGTTTAGTTTTATACTTTCACTCCAAGCCTTGCTTCTAATGTTTCCTCTACCAGAAATCCTCTTACAACCTATCCGTCTGTAGAACCAAACTCAAATAAAGCACTTCTTCCTCCATGAAAGCTTTCAGTATTTCCTGTTCCCCACCTGTAGAAATAAGTATATGCTTTATTGAAAACTACTCTAACCAATGTATATTCAAATAATTCCAACTAAAACAATTTGGGTTGTTTTTATATCTTGCCTTCTAGTTCCTTGATGTCAGTATTGTTTTTTTTCTGCCTTTTAATTCTTTTTTAATTGACCAATATTTGCTAGTATATCATCAACGCTTAATAGATGCCTATGTGATGAAGAAGAAGGATTAAATTTGGTCAATAGCTCTCATAGCCCTTTAGTCAACCAATCATTAACTCTCTAACAAGATAATATTAAGCTACCCATCCCCTTGAATTTTAAGTGCGTCTAATTCTTAAATCTTTTCTCTATTGTGAGAATTGGTTACAAAACATTATTTAATGTTGTTAATTATCATATTTATCCTTTATTTTAATAGAAATTTTCAGTCCTGCTGATTGTACCTGCTCTCTGGAATTGATATTCCAATTAATTACTTCATACAAATGGTGGTCCCTTTCTTTTTTGTTTTGTTAAATCCTACTTCTTAAGACTTTTAGGATAAAAATTCATCCTTGAATAGGGACTTTTTATATTTTCCTCAAAATTTAAAATATATTAACAAAATAGTTTTAATAAAAAACATGGCTGTCCCCACTGGAGGGTAAAATTGTTTGCTTTTTAAAGGACAGCTAAAGATGATACGTAATTAAGTGCTTAACACTGACATCAGCTACCTGCAGGATATGCAGCGGGATGCGGCAGGGAGTGCAATGGTTAGGGAGGGCTCCACAGTCACATGCCAACTAGCCATGACTTTGGGTGATTCACCTAATCTTCTTCATTAGTAAATTTGAGGCAACAGTGTCACCTACCTTATGGGTTGTTCTGAAAATTGGGTATAATTCAACATGTAAAACATGTCGAACAATGGCAATCATGAAAGTTTTAGCTTTTAATATTAATACTATCAAAAGGGCTAAGAGAGTCAGAATGCTAGAAGAAAAAAAGTCTAATTAGAATTAAAAAGAATCTATGCAACTTAACAAAATCAGGAAACTGGGATTCTGTTTGTTTATTTAGCAAGACTTTCAAGTGAATATGCTTGTGTTAATTGTCCATAAAGACCTCTACAGTGTTTATTAATATTTTGCATTTTTTACTATTCACCTTTTCTTGCATTAATTCCTGTTACATTGTAATTTTTATATGAATGCATTTAAATTTATATAAATATTATTGGTTATCTCTCTTTGTTTCTTTTTTTTTTTAACCAACAATTTATTTCTATAATTCAACCTTGCAATGTGCACATGTTATCCACTACTTCTAACTGAGAAGCTGTCTTTTTCTTAAGGAGATATTCTTTGAAAAATAGCTAGGATATTGTATAACAATGTTCTTTTCATTTTCTTCCTGGAATAGTCATTCATGTTCCTGGATAGAAACCACAGCCATAGTTTCCATATCATAATTTTGGATAAGGTACTCTTTTTTTATCAAAAGATGTCATTCCTAATTCAGATATTAAGAAAGAAATTATTTAAGAAACTATGAAGAAAAAATTGTTCAGTGCTATTGTGTGGTCACGATAGCTAAAGTTTTGAAGAAGTGTAACACAAACCTACTTTTCTTGTGTGTAATTCTTGAATAAAACCAAATAAAATATGTTTGTTATTCTATGTTTGGTGCCAGTGTATAGTAATAGAGATTCCAGGAACCACTAGGAATTTCCTTTTTTGAATCTGAATAAATAAACTGCACTGATGGTAATACAGTTAACCTTTCTTCACCCTCTATCTACTAAATTAGGGAAGCAGAAATAAAGTGATTTGCAAATGTATTAAGAAAGCTTCAATCTGATGCCTTTTCTTTATCCAAGTTTTTTTTTCCCCCAAGACACTTGCTAGTAGTAACACACACACACACACACACACACACACACACGACACACACACACACACACACACACATTTACCTGTTAGAATTAAACCATTTTTCACAATTTTGTATTATAGTGTAATTTAGTTTTTTTTTTTTTTTCCTGGTGCATATACAAATAGAGTACTATTTAGATGAACAAAAGAAAGAAAGAAAAAACAAGGCAACAGAATCCATGCGATTCAGGGTCAAGAAACAAAGAATTTTAATTTATTTAAATTTTAGTACCAATTACTTATCAGTGTTCAATGTTTCAGAAAGTTCATGGAGGATAAAGATTTTGAAATGGTCACCATCTTGGTAACTTACTTTTCTTGGAATTAATTTAGCATTTAATGGTAATAACCATAGGCCTTAACATAAGTTGTTATTTGGTAAAGAAAAACAATGTGAAAGATTTTAATAGAAAGCAATATTGGGGAGAATTTTTGATTATATGACACTGGAGCACATCTTTAAGCAAAGAAATGTCACAATATTTCAGTTCTAGATCAATATTAACTCATTAACGATCATTTACAAATAACCAGACATAACTTGCTAAATATTATAAAAGACACAAGTGATATAGAAGAGACTCTACCTCGAGTTCATAAGAACTCGTGTCAAGCCACTTCCCTGTTCATTCACCTGTTGCTCAGTCTCCCAAAGACCGATATGTTATTAAACAATAACAACAACAACAACAACAACAACAACAAAACAACAACAACAACACCACCACCACCACTCAAAATCACTGTCCTCTAATTTGCGTTTAAGGATATTATGAAATAATTATAAGCATAAGTACAAAATGGCACTAGGATTTTAGAGGAGTTTGGAACAAATCCTCCCTGAAACAATTATTATATTTTGTTACTAAAATATTACACAATCAAAACATTTTGCTAAATCCAATTTGCATTGTTGTGTTTCACACATTGACTTTTATACTATGAAGATCCCATAGAATGATACCTACAACATCATTTAACTGTGTCTGTCTGTTGATTCTGAAGATCTTATTTGTAGAATCCTTAACATTTCACACTGTGTGTGTGTGTGTGTGTGTGTGGTTTTTGCTAAAGATGGGTTTGCCTCACTGAACCAGCAAAGAAAGATCAATATCAAGTTAAAATTTTATGGAAACTTACAGTTTGCAATTCTACCTGGGAAACATGATTAGCTGGGCCACATGAGACAGTATCAAAGACTGTCCGAAACCCTTTGAAATGGTCTTAGCACACTGAAATCAAACTCAACACTTTAACAAGAGGACTGATACACGTTGAGTTTTCAAAATATCTTTTTCCTTGCTTTCCCAAACTACAAAAAAAGTTTCTGTACATTTTAGCTTAAATTTTGAAGTGAGTTCAAGCATTTTGTTTATAAAAAAACAAACTACATCCAAAATGACATGATTATTATTTGCTCCTTTATGTATTTTCCATTGTAGTCAAAGTTATTCTTCCATCTGCTTGGAATTTGACTAAAGAGAATTGTTAAAGAAAAAAGTGAAGAGGAAAATGGAACAAGCATACACATTTTTTTATAGAAAAGAATTCTTGTAAAGCAAAGCAATTGGAACCTAAAGTGTCTTGGCCAGGAGTACTTGCCACTAAACATTTTCCTCCCTCGGGTAGAGAATTGCAGATTTTATTTGAAATACTAGAAATCTAAAAAGAGTTGGCCATATATTCCACTATACATTTCATAAATTTCCCAAGCCAAACAACTTAATTCCAAATATTTTCAGCCAAAAGACAATAAATATTTTCACTGTTAAATTCATTTTTAAGTGCTCAAAAAATACCTCCAACCTCCAGCTTTATGTTGACAACTCACTCTCTGCACACATTTCTAAGATTTTATCTCAAATTCATAAACTTTAAGAAAGATATGTGAATTCTTTGGCTTTTTAAAGTCCTTTAATAGCCAAGTAATTGCATTGCTTTTAACATATTTATTCTATGACTATTAGGGAAAATACCCCAAAGTAATTTTACATATACACCTTACTCTTCTAATTCTTAGAAGAATGATGATTTAAATTCAGATATCAAATATAATGTATTTTATAAATAATCCAAGATTTTTTATTTTATTTTATTTATTTAATCTACCTCCTCCATTCCTCTCTAGTAACCACTAAACTATTGTCTGTGTCCATGAGTCTTGCTTGTTTGTCATGGTCATTTGTTACTTGCAGTTTTATGTCTCACATGTAAGTGAAATCATATGGTTCTCAACTCCTTCTGAGATATTTCATTTAGCATGATAATCCCAAGATCCATCCATGTTGTCGCAAATGGCAGTATTTCATCTTCTCTTATGGTCAGTAATATTCCATATATGTGCCACATCTTCTTTATCCAATCGTCTATCGAAGGCCACTTCCACTGTTTCCATGCCTTGGCCATTGTGAATAATGCTGCTATAAACATTAGGGTGCATATATCTTTACAAATAAATGTGTTTTTTTTCTCTTTGATTCTTTAAAAGCCTTTTTTAAAAGCACAGTTTAAAATGAAGATTTCTTCTAGAATCTTCCAATATGCTTTTAATTCCCTTACTTAAGGGAGTCCTGAATTTTAGAATCATCCAGGGAGCTTGTCAAAATATCATATTCTTTAGTTTTAGAGATTCTGAGTTAGTGGGCTTCAGATAGATTTCAGGAGCCTGCACTTTTATTATAGCTCCAGGATGATGCTGATTCCGATTGTTGAAATGACACTCTAGACAAGTTTGCTCTCTCTCTCTCTTTTTTTAATTAAATTTTGATTCCTGATCTCAACTACTGTCTTTTCTGTTGTGCTTCTTGGCAGAGCACAGCTGCAGCAGACATAGTGTAAGCTGGCCTTTTTTTTTTTTTTTTTTTTTTTTTTTTTTTTTTTTTTTTAGCATATTATAGCCTATCGTTAAGGAGTTATTTAAGCTTAAAGTGGAGAGAATGGCATAGAATTTCACTCTGTCACCTCTGAAATAGCCTTGTTGTTCTTTAGAATTTTGAACTTTCCGTAGCCTATGAGAAGGGATAGGAAAATAGAGAAACCTTGAATTTGCGTTCTGCCAATTGGCTACTATGTCATTGTGGGGACTGTAACAAAAAACCTGCATCATTTTCTTTCCATTTTCACCAGATGGAATCTATCATAACGATGCATTTTAGAGGCCCTCTGGGATGGGTGGGGTGTGCTGTGGACAAACTGTCAGCTCCAGTGTTGACAGGATCCCTATCTGCAGGCATTGCATCTATTCCTGTAGAACTTTTAAACGTCATTGCAAAATGTATAGTCTTTACCGTTAATTCATTTTACTCATTCTTTTGTTATTCTGAGCTTATTCTCTGGGCATAGAAAAAAGAAACTCTTTTTTTCCCAACTGGTCTAACACAGCAGATGTTCGGGCATATTTAGCAGGCTTCAACTGCAGGTGGGAAGCCCGAGTCCTCCAAGCCTAGCACACTTCCTGACAATTGTTATCCTCAATCATTATTTGAGTAAATGGAGACAAACACCTCTTAGGTAGAACTCATATTTTGAGTGGGTGGATAAAAAGTGCATAAACAAGCTTAACATAAAATGCCAAGGAATATATGGCATGTGACAGTGGTAAATGTCATCAGAGTTAGATGAAGAAAAGGAAGGAAAAAAAAGAAATAAGGGGAGAGAAGCAGAGAAAGAAGAAACTCATGGGAAAGGGAACAATTTGATCTCATGGAAGGAGACAATCATGACTTGACTAAAAAAGGTGCCGTTTAAATCCCCCTAATGCATCTGGGTGTGGGCATGAGAAAATATGACATATTAAGAATAGTGAGTGGTCAGGCTGGGTCTAAAAGGGGCATCATTAGAATGATTGCTGACGAACACCTCACTAGATATTGTATTAGGGTAATCAGTATTTAGCCAAGTGAAAGTTATCTAGGACATAAAATAAGAGTTGATGGGAGCTAGAAAGCATTATACAAAACAGATTGTATTGAGCATCTCAGGATTTCGTTATGAAAGACAAGCTCCTCTTTTTCTTTAAAACTTTAGGCTAAGTGATGATAGAGACTCAAATTTCTTGGCTGTGGTAGGTGTTTTTAATGAGATGGTGCTTGATATTAAACCTTGTCAATAACGTCCATCTTAATTAAAAATCTGCAACCTTCATAATACTTGAGAACAATTAGAGCTACATCATGTTTTACAAATTAGGTAGATGATTTCATATGCTTTTGATAGAAATTATCACCTTTTTTGAGTGATATATATATATATATATATATATAATATATATATATTATTATATTTTTTCTAAGAAGATTCTACAAGGATCAGCTCCATGAGAAATAGGAGAGAGCTGGGGTGGAGAATGGGGAGGTGGTGCCAAGAAATAAAGATTTCAGTTCAAAAAGAATAAATGAATGATCAGAAATGTCCCTCACATCAGAAAGAACTTATAAAAAAAAATCTGCGGGCTTTTGGTAATGTTTGAACATACTTCTTTTATTTCTCCAACATAATCATTTAAGACTAAGTTACAAAATTTTCTTTACTCTCTAGTCAAAAACATACAAAAAATAAGCCAGGGTAATCTCTAAATGCAAGGCTTTTTAAGAAAGATTTTACAGGTGCTACATTTTTCTCCTCTTCAGTTATAGTTTAGCTTCCAGGAAAGAAATACATATCTTGTTAAAACTGGCTTCAATGTCACAATTTGCTGATATTATTGTGGTTCTTGTAAGAAAGGGGGGAAAAAACATTATAGAGGATCATCCAAAACAAAAGAAAAAGATTTGGGTCATCTAAAATTTATGCATATTTAATTTACACCAATAGTAAACTTATTTTATTTCTTTGGATAGAATGTTCTAGCATACTTTTTAAAAAGAATGTGAGGAAACCTGATGGATTACATGTGGAATAAGGAATCTGGCCTTGATCATGCTATTTCTGTTTGTTGTAGTTTCTTGACATTTGCTTTTTCTTTTGACTTTTCGATTTCTGGTATCTACAGACAAAAAAAATTGAGTGAAGCCAAAAGACCAAGAGCTCAAATTGTCTCTATATTGACCTACATTCCATTTTTTTTCTCCACTCCAGGCATCTGGAGAATAAATGCACAGAAGTCAAATCCATACAAATGCAAATTTCTTTGAGACACTTTCCCTCAACCCCATGTTGCTCCATAACAATACCAGCCCACGTAAAACATCATTTTTCCTAGATTAGAGTCAAACATCAGAGGCCAACAACACTGAAGGTAGCCTGAATTTTTCCATGCCCACATCTAAATTTTAATTTTTCTATTTTATATTATTGGAAAGATAAGATGGTGAGCCCTAAAGCATATGTCTGCCAAGGAAATTTTTATCTTGTATCATCCTACAAATTTGTCAACCAACCTAAAGACAAACTAACAAGCAAAAGTGGTTTTTTGTGGAAAAGTGAGAGACAGAGAGAGAAAAATAATGAAGGAGAGGAAAGGGGAGGTGGAAGGGAGGGAGGAGGAGAGAACTTATTAAGGAACTCAATTCCTGAGTAAGCAAAATAAAACGCACCCCAACACTTTAGTCTCATAGATGTCTCTATACCCAATAATATTTGCTGAGTGACATATATGTGTCAGGAATATATACTAATACTCTGGAGACAGAGCATTAGAAATAAAAGACTAAAACATCTGCTTCCATGGACCTTATATTTCTCGTGGGGTAAAACAATAATAAGAAATATAAATAAAACAAAATGTATATTAAGTGCTAACAAGTGCAGGAAGTGGGATTAGGGTGTGAAGAGACTTCAAGGATTAGTTAAGGGAATCTGAGCAAGGTGACATTTTGTAAGGATCAGAAGGAGGCAAACCATCCCTGAATCAACTTAGGTTCTTTGAGTTATAACCAAAATCAACTTGGGCTAATGTAAAACATAAAGGATGTATTATTAAAAAGATACCAGGGTTATTCGTATAATAAAAGAAAAGAAAACCAAAAAAGCAAATATGTAACAAACAAACAAAATAAACAAACAAATAAATACATTACAGTTTTAGGAAGAAACTCTCAAAGAGACATCCATGGGCTTCTACCCCAAGAGCTGATGGACCTCACCTTTAGTTTGCTACCTTGGGAGGGCAGTCATCTCTGTGCCTGCTTCAGAGTTTTTATATTTCTAAGGGAGAGAATATTTAAATTATCTTGAGTCATAATAAAATCAAACTATGACCAGGTGAGGCAGAGAAAGTATATTATAGAGGTGAGGAGTTTCTGTAGGAGTGAGGTCATTGGAAAAAATAGGTAGTATGAACCAGGCTTTTGAATTAAGGAAAGAAAGGAACCAATTTTGTACCTATAAACTGAGGTAACCTGTTTTTTCTTAAGAGCATAAAATGAGGAAAAGCCTAGGGGTTATTTTCTTCCTGGGCATTTTCTTCTTGGTTATTTTCTTCCTCTAGGTGTCTCGGGCAGCTTTCAGGTAGGATAAGGTTATTTTCAATTGAGCAGACCATCTGGAAATCATAGACCATAGAGAATTATAAAAGGGGCAATAACACAGAATGAGTCAAAGACCAACTTTGTTTTCTTTACAGGATGGCATATGACTAGCCCTGCTTTCTGCAATTGCCTAGGTTACCTGTGTCTGTGTTTCTTGCTCATCAAGGGGAACTGATACTAAGAATACTGAAATAAACAATAAGACACTTGATGATCCCCAATCTAGCGCTGTAACCTTGAAACAGGAAAAAGCACAGACTCTTATACCTAAAAGACCAAGGGCTCACTTAGTACAGTGTTCTTGACTTACGTATGAAATGCAGAAGATCAGAGAATCATCATTTATCCAGATACTTAGTGGCACAAACATGACTAAAACCCGGGCCTCTTTGCTCCCCACTGAGTGTTCTTTCTGTCTTTATTGAAGCCACCTACTTTTGCCAGGAAACCCTGTTTTGTTTCCTTCTTTTTCAAAAATGGGTATTAATATCTATATAAAAGACTAATGTTCACAGTTTTTTGGATAAGACAGGTCTGGGTTTAAGTGTTAGCTGAAGAGCTTGTGTGAAATTTGGCTTCTAATATAAATTTTCTGAGCCTCAGATTTTCTGGTTTATGAAATAGGGATTAGGATCTACCTCATGGAACTCTTGTGATTTTTAAAGGAGATAATTGTATGAGTTTTGAGTAAAACTGTTAATGATTTTTTTAAAAAAATAGCCTATTTAGGTTATTTGTATACATCAAATTATTTATTTTATTAAATGTTGCCTTTTTATTGCTATAGCTTACATGGTCCTTTGGTGGAGAAAAAAGAAGAAGGAGAAAAGAAGAAGAAAAAAATAGGAGAGAGAAAAAAGAAGAGGAAAAACAAGAAGATGGGGGGGGGGGGAGGAGCCACCATCAAAGCTTACATTTCAGATGAATAATCAACCTTCCACTCTAAAGCTGAGATGGAAAAGATACAGGAGACAGGGATTCTTTTATTTTAAGCTAAATATTCTCATCCTCTCAGGGAGATGCTGGACTCATGCTTTTGGAATTTGCCTATCTAATGCTTCGGCTCTACAGGTGCTGGATGAATTTACTTGAGAAACAAAGAAAGCATTTTACTTCTACAGAAAAATAATTATTTGAAACTGGCAGTGCTGCCTGATACTTCATCTCTAAGGAGAGAATTAGATACAGTTTAGAAAAAAAAGTACACAGATGAAAGACTTCTCTGGTACTGAGTGTAGAGACTTTTATCATGGTTACATATTTGCAATGAAGTATATCTCCAAGTGCTTTTCAAAGTCTAAGTGAAATCTAATTCCACTCGTTTCTTATATCTGGGGAAGGATAAAGAAAGGCTAGAGATAAAGCAAACTCAGAATGGTTGTCTTGTTTGAAATTGAGAATGTGTAAAAATATATCTATTGCAAAAAGATAAGCTAAAATTGCTCTAGAGTTACTTTCTGGCATTCCTTAGGCGTACTTTCAGGGTTTTTTTTTTTTTTTTTTTTAATGCTATTACTTTTTAGTTTAATAACTCAAAGAGTGAATGAAGTAAATAGAACACAGTAAACGGGTTCTTAGGGGGAGGAAAAGTACAACCCTAGAAATACCAAATAATGCTAGCAATAGTCGAGGAAATGTCAACCTTAGCAACAGCTGAAACAGTGATGAAAATGGTTGGGAACTAGGAGTGAGAGGTAGTTCTCAACATTATAGATGTCATGAAATTCTCCCCAAGGGTCTTTTAAAATCCATATCTGAAAAATAACTTATGTGGGTCTTATGTGGTATATATCTTCTGAGACTGTGGTGATTTGTTTGCATCAATGTCAGTCTTTTTCTACTAAAATCTTAAACGTCTACTAGGCAATGTGTCTCAGTGAAATTGATCTAAATTGTGATACTTAAGCCATGACCAACACATTTCACTTCTTTTTTTTTTAAAAAATCCTTTTTTAAGCAAATCTTGGTTAAGGATTTGGAGGCTTCTTGACACTTTCAAAGCTAAAGCATTTGAATACCTTTATGTATCCTAATAGTCATGAAGCCATTATAATTTCCATCTTAGATAAATAGAGCTCCTTATTTTCGTAGTCCAATAAAGTTTTAACACTAAAACTAAAATGAAGAGAATTGTTACTCGGGGCAAAGGCCATTTGAAAAAATTGAAGTAAAACCTTTATCCCAGAAATTTTCTGGGGAAATGCCAACAAACAGAAATGAAAAGCCAGATGGAAATTCTTTTTCTTGCCAGTGAGTTGACAAATTTTGAAAAAGTGACTGCAAAATCTTGGAAAGTTTAACTAACCAAAGAGAAGAAAGGTTATGTTCCTATCAACAAAATGCTCAGGTCCCATGAGAATGACCCAGATGTTCAGTCTATATATTTGTCTGGGGAATAGAACAAACTGAAATGAATTAACACTGGCCAAGTGCTAGAACAAACGATCTCTGCAGTCCTCTTCCTCATCTTTTCACAGCAATATTTAAAACAAATTGATGTAGAGTGGAATACACATGATACCAAAATGAAAATAAAATACCAGAGAATCTCTGTGTTAGGTCACTTCAAGTCAAAGGTTTTACAAGCCTATGAAGAACATTAGCAAGAAAAGCTTCTTTGTAATTATCCAGCCCAAGTCTTTCAATGGCATACTGGCCCATGAAACAGAACAACTCACCCAAGAATGACCTCTGGAAATCTGCTAGGAACAATGTTGCAAGCAGTTGAGAAGACAACCTTTGGACTCAACCTTTATAGAGACCTCTAAATAGTTATTTTGAGATATTAGAGGTTAGTACATCAACTTACAAATATTTAGGTGGTACAATTCAATCCATAACAGGGAGTAGAGAGGAAGCAGAAAGACTGGTTAGGGACTACTGAGTTTGTTCAGGTCAGGTTACCTAAAGCTTGCACAGGGGAAGTAGAAGTGGAGATGGGGAGAAATAGACAAATTTGGGATACATTTTATTGGCATATTAATTAGAAATTGCTGATGAACTGGTTGTGAGTTATGAGAGTAACAGAAAAGCAAAGACGCTCTCTATTTTTTGTTTTGAGAAATCTCATTTATTAGTTGTACAACTCTTGGCAAGTTACCTTTTTCTTCATTCTCTAGTTTCTTCATTTGTAAATGGATCTATTTAATGCATAGGGATGTTGACAAGATAAAATCTGTCAAAATAAGTGTGAAGTAATGAAATATACGTGTTAGTGTTTTCTCTTGATGGGCGATACATTTGTGAAATTTATTTTTAAATAACAATGACAATCAAAGATACAACATCCAGTTCAAGAAGTAAATCATCTCTCTGTGCCTATTTCCTTGCTCCTCTGTTCTCCTGCTGGCCACTCCAATATTAAAACCATTGTCCTAAATTTTGTGTTTATCACATTTTGATTTCATTTTCAAAATTTGTAATTTTATTGCATATATTTTTGCATAAAAATATTATCTTATTTTTGAGTGCTATTATCTTATTAACTTATTGAACTCATTAACTTATTATTTCTTATTAACTTATTATTGAACCTTATAAAAAGTATATCACAGTTTTCTCAAACTGGCTTTTTTCATTCAAGTTTCTATTACCAAGATTTATCCATATTATTGTGTTTAGTTTATAGTTCGTTCATTTTCACTATAGTATAATATTCCATTGGAACCGTCTTTTTCTAATTTTTAATTTTATTTTTCATTTTATTTATTTTATTTTTCTTAACATTTTATTTTTCCCCTCCCTTCCCCTCCTCTCTGGTAACCGCTAGCCCATTGTCCATAACCATGATTTTGTTTGCTCTGTTCGTTTGCTGCTTTAGGTTTATATTCCACATATAATTGATATCATGTGATTTTCAACCTTTCTGTCTGGCTTATTTCACCTAGAATTATTATTTCAAGGTCCATCCATGTTATGCAAATGGCAGTATTTTATCTCTTCTAATGGCTGAGTAATATTCTGTTGTATATATGTACCACTGCTTTAGCCAATCATCCATTGTGGGACATTTCAATTGCTTTCATGTCCTGGCCACAGTGAATAATGCTGCTATGAACATCGGTGTGCAAATATCTTTTTGGATATGAGTTTTCAAGTGTTTGGGATAAATACCCAGTAGAGAGATTGCTGGATCATACGGTAGATTAATTCTTAGTTTTTTGAGGAACCTCCATACGGTTTTCCGTAGTGTCTGTACCAATTTGCAGTCCCACCAGCAGTGTATGAGGGGTTCCTATTTCTCCGCATCTTCTCCAACATTTGTTAATACTTGTCCTGTTAATTATAGCCATTCTAACGGGTGTGAAATGGTATCTCATTGTGGTTTTGTGCATTTCCCTAATAGCTAGTGATATCGAGCATCTTTTCATATATTCATTGGCTATTTGTATGTCCACTAGGGAGAAGTGTCTGTTCAGGTCCTCTGCCCATTTTTTCGATTGGATCATTTGGGGTTTTTTTGTTGTTATTGAGTTGCATGAGTTCTTTGTATATTTTGGATATTAGGTCTTACTGGAGGCATTGCTTGCAAATATTTTTCCCTTTCAGATGGTTGTCTCGTCACCTTGTTGACTATTTCTTTTGCTGAGCAGATTTTTAGTCTGATGTAGTCCTGTTCACTGATATTTGCTTTTACTTCCTTGCCTTTCAGGTCAAATTCATAAAGTCCTCTTTAAGTAAAAGTTCCTTGAGTTAGTTCCTGTTTTCTTCTATGCTTTTAATTGTTTCAGGTCTTATATTCAGGTCCTTAATCCATTTTGAGTTAATTTTGGTGTGTGGTGATAGACACACAGTCTAGTTTTATTCTTTTGCAGGTGGCTTTTCAGTTTTCCAGCACCATTTACTGAAGAGACTTTCCTTTCTCTACTGTATGTTTTTGTTGTTGTTGTTGTTGTTGAAAATTATTTGCCCATGTATAAATAGGAGTTTACTTCTGTACTCTCAATTCTGTTCCACTGGTCCATGTGTCTGTTTTGCTGCCAATACCATGCCGTTTTGATAACTGTCGCTTTATAGTATAATTTGAAGTTGGGCAGAGTGATGCCTCCAGCCTTGATTTGTTTTCTGAGGGTGGCTTTTGCAATTTGAGGTCTTTCATGCTTCCATAGAAATCTGATGATTTTATTCTGTTTCTTTAAAAAATGCTGATGGGATTTTGATGGATTGCATTAAATCTGTATAATGCTTTAGATAATATGGTCATTTTAACTATGTTGATTCTTCCAATCCATGAACACAGAATATCTTTCATTTCTTTGTATCTTTTTTGATTTCTTTAACAAGGTCTTATTCTTTTCATTACATAGGTCTTTCACATATTTTGTTAAATTTATTCCTAGATATTTTATTCTTTTTGTTGCAAATGTTAAAGGAATTATTTTTTCCACTTCTTTTTCTGACACTTCGTTATTAGAGTATAGAAACATTATAGATTTTGTATCCAGAAACTTTATCATATTTCTTATTGTTTCTAGTAGTGTTCTTGTGGAGTCTTTAGGGTTTCTATGTAAAGAATCATGTCATCTGCAAATAATGACAGTTTGACTTTTCATTTCCTATTTGAATGCCTTTTATATCTTTCTCTTGCCTGATTGTGCTCGCTAGGATCTCCAATGTTATATTGAACAACAGTGGCTCTAATGGACAGCCTTGCATTGTTCCTGATCTTAGAGGAAGGTTTTTATTTTTTCACTATTAAGTATAATGTTGGCTGAGGGTTTGTCATAGATGGCCTTTATTATGTAAAGGTACTTTCCTTCTATGCAAATTTTGTTAAGTTTTTGATCATAAAAGGGTGCCATATCTTGTCGAAGGCTTTTTCTGCATCTATTGATATGATCATATGATTCTTACAATCCATATCTGACAGTGGGTATTTAGGCCCCCTACTATGATAGTGTTGGTCTGTTTCTTCCTTGAGTTCTGTTACTAATTGCTTCATATATTTTGGGGATCCCTGATTGGGAGTATAAATATTAATAAGTGTTATGTCTTCTTGGTGCATGATTCCCTTTATCATTATGGGGTGTACCTCAGTATCTTTTTACCTTTTTTATTTTGAAATCTATTTCATCCAATATTAGTACCTTTACTCCCACTTTTCTCTGAAAGCCATTTGCTTGAAATATCTTTTTCCACCCTTTCACTTTGAGTCTATATTTTATCTTTGGAGCTGAGATGTGTCTCTTGGAGGCAGCATATGTTTGGGTTTTGTTTTTCGATCCAATCTGCAACTCCGTGCCTTTTTATTAGTGGTTTCAGTCCATTTACATTTAGGTGATTATTGAAATATGAGGTCTTCTTACGGCCATTTTATCTTTTGCTTTTTGTTGCTTGGTGTTTCCATTGCTTCCTGTCCTTGTGTTTCTGTTTTCTTTATTTTGATTTGCTTTTGTAGTTTTCCCTCTGGTTCTTCTTGTTCTATGTTATATACTTTGGTTCTGAATCTTTGGCATGTGGTTACCATTACGAATATGTAAAGGATTTATCTATATAAACAGTTGTCCCTTTTCTTCTGCACCTGCCTTATCTCCATTCCCCTTTGTGAATATGGATCTTGAATCCTCCCTTTTTCAGTCATTATTGTCTCAGTTTGTCCCCTATTGTATGCTGAAAGTTCATTACTATCTTGCTATAGCAAATCTCTTCTTATTTTAAGCTTATAATGCCCTGTTCCTAGTAAGGGTTGCACTTCTCTGTTTTTATCAGCCTTCTAGTCACCTTAATTCTAATTATGTATTTTTTTCTTGTCATTTTGTTTTAGGTGAATTGACCCTTTCAGTATTTCCTGTAGTGCAGGCCTTGTAGTGGAGAATTCCCTCGGTTTTTGTATGTTTGGAAAGGTCTTTATTTCTCCTTCATAACAAAAGGAGAGATTAACTGGGTACATTATTCTAGGCTGGTAGCTTCTTTCATTTAATAGTTGAATATTTGATTCCATTCCTTTCTGGCTTGTAAGATTTGTGCTGCTAAACCTGATGAATCTAATGGATTTTCCTTTATAGGTTACTGTCTTCTTTTCCCTGGCTGCCCTGAGAATTCTGTCTTTGTCATTGATTTTTGATAATTTTAATAAATGTGTCTTGGAGAAGGGCTTTTGAGTTGAATAATTGGTGTTTCTGTTGACTTCTTGAATTCTAAGCTCCAACTCATTCCTTAGATTTGGGAAATTCTCATCAACTATTTGTCTGAAAATACTTTCTAATCCCTGCTCCTTTTCCTCTTTTTCAAGAATTCCATTATTCTTATGTTTCCTCTCCTGATGTATCAGCTAATTTTTGTATTTCTCTTCATTATTTTTCATTCTTGGTTTCTCTCTTCCTTCTGATTTATTTCTAGATTTCTGTCTTGATATCACTGATCCTTTCCTCCATTTGATCGACTCTATTTCCCAAGCTTGTTATTTCATTTTTCAACTCTTGCAGTGTGTTCTTTATCTCCAGAAGATCTATTTGTTCTTTTTGAGAGTTTCAATCTCCTTGCTAAAGAACTAATTTTGCTCATCTAGTTGTTTTTAATTCCTAAAATTGTTGATATAATTTGTTTCAGATCTCATTGAGTTTTTCAGAAGTACCATCCTGAATTCTCTGTTATTTAAGTCACATATTTCTATGTCTGTAAGCTTATTTTCTGGAGATTTTTCTCTTTTTTCTGAGATGCCTTGTCATCTTGGTTGTTCATGGTGTTTAATGGACTACTTCTCCACCTGAGCATTAATGGAAGTGTGTTCTGGTTTTTTTTTTTTTCCTTTTTTCTTTTTCCAGAAAGTTTTATTATATAATGGTCCCTAGCCTGTTGCAAAGGAGGTGTTTTTTATTTTGGTTTCTGATAGGTGGCATCTAAGCCTCTTGGAGCTCTGCTTTATATAAAGCGTTAATATATATATTTTTTCCTTATAGATGTTTAATGAGCAGGCTCATGCTCGCTACCCTTTAGTCTCAGTTCCTGTCAGTGTTAGTGACAGTTTTGATAGCATTTGCTCAGATTCCTCTGGAACTTGGTGGTGATCAGTATCAGAGGGTATCAGCGGAGGGCCCTCTGGGTTAGGGATGATGTTAGCAGCTCAGCCTTGGTTTTGCAACCATATCTGGTAAAAATCAATTGTTGTTTCTCTGCCATCCCACTTTTCTACTGTCCCCATTTCTCTGCCTTCTGCCCTGATGACTGGATACTGCCGCTCACTGCGTGGAGCTCACTGCACTCCCAGGCAGGGCTGTTCAGGGGAGTTGCCACTCCTTCTCCCCTTCCCCTCCTCCTCCAGGGAGTTCTAGCTGTAAGGGAGCTTTCTTGTTTCTCCCACTCCACTGCCTGACACCTGGGGTTCTGACCTGTGGTAGCTCTTATAAGCAGATCCCACGCTCAGATGTGCTGGTGTGAAGTTTGGTGTGTTTTGAAGACTTTTAGATGTTTAGTTTATTGTTATTTCAAGGGGAGAGATTTGGGATGTCTCTCACTCTGCTTAGTTTAATCCAATCTAATGAATTATATTTGGGGGGAACTATCTTGTATTAATTTTTCTAATGATGTACATTTTTTATTGCCAGTCTTTTGCTATTTTTTAAAAAACTGGTATGGATATTTCGTGAACTTTCCTTTGCAAATATATAAAGTTTATGTTCGGTGTATCTTTTTCTCAAAGTGCAAGCCAACTGGCAGCATGGTTTCAGAGAGCTTTGTTAAAAACGTGCAATCTTGGCTCATGCCTGAAAATTTGCAATTTACTAAGATAATCTGTTTCATTCAGATGCATGATAAGGTTTCAGAAATATGTGAAAAGGGAATTGCTAGTATTGGATATATAAACTTTCAACTTTACAGGATAATGCCAAATATTTGCCTACATAGTTGGGCCAGTTTACATTCATAACATTAATCAATAAGAATGGTTACATCTCCAATTCTTTAAACTGTCAGACTTAATTTTTGACAGTTGAATAGAAAAAATGATTTATTGTGGTTTTAATTTATGTTTCTTTAATTTTGAATGAGTTGACCATCTTTTTTGTTATAGTATTTTCTATTAAATCTCTATTCAGGATTTGATGTATATCATACATCAAATTTCCATTTAAATGTAAATATGGTTCTAGATTTTCTATTCTATCCTATTGGTCATTTCTTCTATTCTATGCCAGTACCACAGTATCTAAATTATTATCACTTTATATAGTCTTATCTTTGGAAAAGTCCTCATCATTTTTCATTTGGTATGTCTTAGCTATTCTCGGTTCATTGATTTTCTACATAAAGTTTAGAAATCAGTTGTCAAGTTCACAAGAAAAATTAAAAACTACACTGGAAGTTCTTTTTCTTTTTATTCTGCTATCAACTTTCTTCTGGAGTCTTCCCTGGCAAACCTCTGCAGGCAAAGTTACCTAGGATTGTAGTTTGCAGAGTCCCATGCCCAGTGTGACACAGTATAAAAAAATCGTCATTAGATCTGAGCTTCAATAGGTAGATAAATGGTACTTTCATAATTTCTAATAATGTATCTGTAGAATCTTTTGTATTTTCCATCTAAACAGTCATATAATCTGTAAAATTTTTTGATTTATTCTCTTTTTAAATTCTTAATGCTTTCCATTTCTTTTTCCGTTGTGACAAGTTCTGCCAATAAACTGGAATAGAAATAGTGATAGTAAATGTCTTTTCTTTACCCTGTATTTGAAGGAAATCATTCTTATTGAAATTAAATATTTATTATATTAATTTCCAGGTTGGTAATAGATTGAAGGTAAATAATAAAGGACCAAGTTTATATATTAGAAAACTCACTCCAGTAACATTGTAGATGAAGTTAGGAAAAATATGATAATCTTTAAAAATCTAGATGAAAATTGAGCAAATCTTAGAATAAGGCAGTGACAGCGTGATAGAGTGGAGTTTATTTGAGGCACAATTCATAGATGAGGTAGCTCAGGCTCTTGAATATTTTTAACACATAGAATTACTGTTTTACAGAACAACAGGTTCATTTTAAGGGAAAAGGTGCACATGTAGGTAATACTCTTTGGACCAACCAAAATGTGAAAGAGGACTTACTACAAAGCAAAGTGGAATATTTGGGTCATCAAAGTGAGATAAAGATGCATGGGACCTCACCCATTTTACATTGCCTAAATTTCAACTTTTCTCTACCTGTTTCTGTTCAATTTCTTATATCTTAATAGGAAACAAAAGCTATGAAATGCATGAGTGAGTAATAAATATAACTAGCTAAATATTTTAAAAATATTTCATATCTTACAGCATGTCTATTAACTTTTATCATTATTTTTATATACATTTTTAATTATGGTAGTAAAGTTATTTTAGAGTTCACTTAAATAAAATGAACATTTTCTTTTACTTTTGAATAAAATGTTAAGCAAGTATTTCTAATGGTTACAAAATCTAACCTAAGAAAATCTAAAATTACAGCTATAGAAGGGGGGGGGGTGGAACCCAAAACTTAAAAGATTACAAGCACCCAAAATGGTTCTTTGTAAAATCAACCTTTTAACCTCACTAGTATTTATGAAAATGGCTATTACCAGTTGGAGAAATTTTAACTAAAAAATCACATTCCTCTGGCTCATTTAATGGTGTACCATTCATCTACATTTTTTGTTTTTGTACTATTAGGGTGATAATTTATCACAAACCTTAAAGCACCAGTACATCATAGTCCTCCTTCCACAAAGGCATGACCCAGTCCCAATTTTCAAAGGACATATTGGGACTTTTTCTCATCTTTCCATTTATAGACCCCAAATCAGTGTCTACAGTTAAATCTTCAGTGGCTCAATCTTAAGAAAGAACCCATATGTCTCAATGCTTTAATTCATTTATATAGTTTTTATCCAGAAGGAGACAAAATCAGAATCAATGTTGTTAGTGACATAGTAGAGAGAACTTCCTGCTTTAAATTCACTCTGTTGTTAACCATTTCCTTAGGTATCTTCTTAAAAATTTAATCAAATGAATCCTAAGCCATCTCTTTTGAAAAAGTACTGGCTATGTCACGGAAGGGAGAAGGAGCAGACCTCAGCAAGAAGTATTTATAAAGCAAATCTGGAGTCAACTGGTTGGCAGAACTGTCTCATAGTATTTTTATGAAATTGTCATTTTTATTCCTTGCTTACAGATGAATAAATTGAGGGTTGGAGAGCTTAATAAAGTTATAATATGAATAAATATTGTTCTTATGTACATATATTTCAAACAGCAGTCCTCTTTCTATTCTGCTTCCTTAGAGAAAATGACTCTTCTACTTTTAACTCTTTGGATTTTAATAGCTTGATAATAGTGTTCACACCAACTTAGTGTTTTTGGAAAGATATGTGTCACTGACCACCAGAACCACCAGAGACGTTCTTTGAAAATGTGGAATTTTACATTGGATAACTTACTACTGAGTCTGCATATCTGGGACATTGTGTCTGGTAATCTGCATTTAGAAAAGTATTCCAGTATGCTAATTACACACTTGAAATTTTCTAAAGAATATTATTCTAACTGGGTTGGGAAGAATTGAGGGAAGAGTATGTAAAGGAGTCTCCATATATTCTTCCCTCACTAGGGCTGCCACTATGAGTGGAGGAGCAAGCAGGAACCATCTCTTCTCCAGCTCTTCCCTGGAGAGATGGGGTCTTTCCTCTAGAAAGGGAAACTATTCCATAACAGGATCTAACTAGTGCTTTCCAAGGTACTTCTACAAGAAAGTATCTTGTGCTGAATTTGGTCCTTGTCAACCAACCTTAACTACAAAAGGAAACTGTTGTTTTAAAAGTTATAGTTTTTGATTTTCAGGCTTAGAATAGCATATGACTTTGGATAGAGATAAGTCAAATGCTTTTAAAGGTGTAGCCTGTCAGCTGACCAGATGTTTTCCTTAAGTGATATAGAGAAAAAGCTCATTTAAGTCTATAACATTCTATTTTCATTTCTTTTATGTTACAGTCTTCTATATTACAGTCTTATTGAAAGAAAATGTGACATGAGAATGCTTTTATAGGTCAGGAAACGTACCTTTATGTAAAATGACATGACAATAAAAATACACAGTGTACCTAATGTATTGCACATTTCACATATTTGCTAGTCAACTCAGTCTTAATTGATGATGGTCCTTTGATGATAGGCCATTTTACTAAAAGACAGAATTTATTTAAAATGTTCTGCAAAAACATATGCTCTGGAGAGGTGCTTCCTTTGTTTTAGGTACGTTTGAGACTATATGTTCACTCATATGGAATGAGTATATTTTTGCCTGCATGATGGCTCTGAACATATGCTTTATTATTGACTAAATAAAGTAGAAGTTATTTTCATAAATTAATGTGCGTATTATTTCCCATTGTATAGAATCATGGGGTATCCATAATGTAGAAAGCTGAAAGCTGTTATAACTGTATTATAAACTCTAACCTTATGTTACAAATATATTGGCTTTGAGATAAATTAAATTTTTAAGTCTTATTTCAGAAACTTTTATATACATTCAACATTTTCATTCCTGGAAGTTATCCACCATTTTTGCTTAACAATCAACCAAGCAGTAATTGCTGAGATCTTAACTCTTCTTATTTATGTGAATGTTATTACATATGAATCAGTAAAACCCTCAGGAATGGGGATAACAGCAATAATACGAGCAAGTTGTGAGATTTAAATAACGCATTATGATTTATAAGAAATATCTATTTACTCATTCAGATGACCAATATATTTTTCATATAATTTTGGTCTTTGTCCATAGTTCTTGGCTCACAGCTCCAAAACCCCTTGGAATTTTCTGTGATAAGAGTGATAAAGATATCTTTGTTATGTTAATGAAGTGACCTAAAGGTAGAGGTCTGGTAGCAGGAGAATCAGCATGTGATTAGAGGGTTGGAAATTTTGGTCCACCCTCACGACCATCTCTGGGAGACAGTAGGGACTGAGACTGAGTTCAATTGCCAATGATCAATGATTTAACAAACCATGCCTTCACAATGAAGCTCCATAAAACCACAGAAGGATAGGGTTTGGTTCAGAGAGTTTCAGGTTAGCGAACACATGGGTATTATGGGAGAACAGCACACTCTAAGAGGGCATGGAAGCTCCTTGCGTTTCTACATACCTTGCCTTATGCATTTTTTCCATCTGGCTGCTCCTGAGTTATATTCTTTTATAACAAAGTGATAATCTAGTGAGTAAATGAATTTCCTGAGTTCTTTGGGCTACTCTACCAAATAATCAAACCCAAGGAATGGGTCTTGGGACACTCACTTGATGCCAAGGGAATTGTTTGTTGATGGTGAGGAACCCTTCTACCCATGAATTGGAACTGGGATCTGTATGCTTTTAGGTACAGATCTGTAAGATGTGTTTAAAAACTCCTTGCAAGTTGATGCTGGAAGCAGACAATTTATTTAGTGGAAAACTCTATTTAACATTCAGTAAAATATTGCAGGCTATGGTTGTTGTGATTGTGTTGTTTTTTAATTCGAATTTCTTACAGTCATACACTGCTTAATGGAGATGTGTCCTGAGAAATGTATTGTTAGGTGATTTTGTCATTGTGTGAAAATCATGGAGTACACTTGTACAACCCTACACGGTATGGCTTACTATTACCTAGGTTGTAAGACATAACTGTTCATGCTAGACTATAAACCTGTATATCATGTTACTGTACTGAATACGCTATGCAACTGAAGCATGTTTGAATATAGAAAATATACTATAAAATTAAAGTACAAAAGAAAAAATGGTACACTTCACAGGGCACTTGAATGGAGCTTGCAGGATGGGAAGTTGCTCTGGGTGTCAGTGAGTAAGTGCTGAGTGAATATAAAAGCCTAGGATATTAGTGCATATGACTGTAGATTATATAAACACTGTACACTTAGGCCATACAAAATTTATAAAATAACGCAAGATTAAATCAAGTACAAGAGAAAATAATGAAATCAAGAAATATAAATATGAGATGTATGAGGCTGCTGCTGGTGAAACACAACGTACAGCAAACTTATTTTCCATAAGTAGAAAGAATACACTCTGAATAATGATGAGAAGTATAATGTAGTAAATATATAAACTAATAACGTATTCATTATCATATCATGTATTATATACTATACATAATTGTGTATTATACTTTTATATGACTAGCAGTGCAATAGGTTTTTTTTTTTTTTACAACAGCATCATCACAAATAGATAAGTAATGCATTGTGCCACAATGTGATGATTGCTGTGACATCACTAGGAGCCTGAAATTTTTCAGCTCCATTACAATCTTATGAGACCACCCTCACGTATGTGGTCTGTCATTGACCAAAATGTCATTATGGGGCACATGGCTGTATTTATTCATGAAAGAGATAAATTTCACAAGAAGTCAAACACAATGATGCTATTTGCTATGTTTTATTTTGCTCTTAGCTTGTTAAACATAACATGCAAATAATAAAAAAAGAAACATACACATGACTTAAAGTGAAAAATAATTCTAGAAAAGTTTCTCTAGGTAAATATATAAATTCTTAATACTAAAATTCTGCTTTAAATGTATGTGACTTCATGAATTTTGTTTAGTATTTTTGGAAAATCATTTCTCTCAAAATTCACCACCTCTTTTCAGCTAATCAAAGTTGAACATATTAAAATAATTTTGGTTCAAAACAGTAAATTTCCATATGTATATAGTCCAGGCTTTTGGGTACATTAAGTTTAAGATTTGAGAATCACAAAACTCGGCTGACTTCCATGCGACCACCAAAATGCTTTGCACATCATTCGACATGGAAGATGTAGAAAACACTAAACTTACAAATAAAGCATTACCTGTGTTGTTGTGTGTGTGTGTGTGTGTGTGTTGTGTGTGTGTGTGCTGTGATAAACAGGCCCTGCCTTTCATCTTTTCTTTTAAAAAAGTAGTAAAAATGTTTTACAAAACATTTTTTCTCAGAATTTAAAATCCAGCTGAAGTAATAAAGAGCAACATACAACAACAAATAAACACTATAAAAATGGACACACAAAAAAGCATAATCATAAGATTGTTGCTTCCAGTGTACCTCAAATATAATTGAAATTAGCAGATATTAATGTAAGGTGATTTTCATTTGCTACCGTAGACATTCATACTATCAGGGGCAGACTAGTCTGGGTGATGTTGATTAACCATCCAAAACGCAAATGCTTGAATCTTGGAGTAGGATAATGGTCCCAGGACTTACAGAAGCTCCTTACTTCGAACTCTGGTGAAATGATAAGAATGAAAAGTTGTAATCATGTTTTGTTTTTTATTACATGGGCTTGAAACAATCATTAAAAAAATCTTAAATCCATAGTAATATATAATAAGACTTCTTCCATTAAAAAAAAGTCACTTATTTAATGAATCTTTGAATTTGAAACTACTAAAGAATATTTTTAGACTATCAAATTATAACAGCAATATTTAAATAAAAATAACTGGAGGATCAGGATATTCGTTAGAAATTTTCAAAGAACAATATTTATTGTAACTTTTTTAACTTAGAAAAACTTGATTTAGAAAGACATTCAATAGTGTGGCAATGTATCATATTATCTTAAGAATTTTTTGAAATATTTAGTCTAGACCGAATAGATATGTAAGATTGGTGTTGTTGGTATGAACAATTTCACCGATATAAGCATCCTAGGTTTCTGCATCTTAAAATAAGAGGGGTTAACTTTAACAATGACCTCTAAGAGTTTCCAACAACCACAACACCATGACAGATCAAAAACCCAAGTCATGTAATTGCACCATTGCAGCCCACATCCTGTTCTATGATCAAAAAGTTTCCATGAGAGAACAACTGATTTATTTGAATGGAAACTAAGATTATTACTATTTGCTGGGTTAATGTGTAATACATAGAAACTATCTGTATTTGCCCAGTCTATTTCAGGTTAAGCTTTATCTTGGTCCTTTATCTTATTTCCTTGTATTCTAGTTGACAATGACTTTGGGAAGCTAAAACACACTGTGCTCCTTACCTCTCTGATGCTATCCTAAATAATTCATCAGTCAAACTCTAGAATCTTTCTTATGGTACCTACTTATCTGACCTTATTGTTAGGTATAACATATTTTTCACACTATGTTTGCATGAAGATTAAATTAATTAAGCTATGCAAAGCACTTTGAAGAGTGAAGGTACTAATAATGTCCTAAATAATTATTGGCATTCTTTTAATTTTGTACTCTTTTCCAAATTACACCAATTAGATAGGTCTGTGATCAAGCTAGTGCTTAGCATTGCAAGTTTGAAATATGAGGAATTGTTTTTGGCTACAGTTTTCTTAATGGCAGAGAAATATTAGGGAGGTTTTTTTTTTATTATTTAAGAAAATGTGGACAATTGGCTTGCATAATTCTTATGCGGCAAAATTAACTAAGTGGAAGATATGCATGCAAAGTCAGATGACAAGAACACCTGAAATGTATATACCTGACTATCCAGGAGAAAGAAGGAAGAAAGGTAGCTACTAATTTCCAAAGACCATATGTGCTGGGCACTGTGGGTTCAATCTCAACTTGGCACTAAGTGGCTGTTGGAATTTTTCCTATAGACAGACTTTTCACTCTCCCACCACTGGCCCTTCTTTCACTGGTAGTTCTATCTCCAAATTCTCCTGCATTTGTATCTCTCCCTTTCTTATCTCAGAGAAGGAAGGTAGCCCTGCTCCTGCTGCAAATCTCCACTCACCATATCTAACAGGATTTCTTCAGGCCTTGAACATCTTAAATTCCATTAGCATTTTGGCTAGTCTGTGTAGCTTTTCTCCTAACCACAAATGTTTATAGTGTTGGATAATGTACTGCCATATAGTGAGTTTTGTACTGGAAACAACTGTGAGAGTTCAGCTCTGATAGCTTGACTGTGTACTGTATAACAAGGAAGTTTTTCTTAGATACAAGAAAGAGCATGTGGCATTGAGAGTTGGCAATCACAGTCTCCTACATGAGACCACCCTAACCTTACTAAGAGTTACAGGAATCTGTTGCAGAAATACAAAGTATCACATTAACAAGGTGCACTGTAATTATTCAGATAGGAATGTCAATATTCTTATCCCGCGTGACAAGAGAACTAACTTACATGGCAAAAAGATGCTCGGTTTCAATAGATTACTTTACAGATGTAATTGTTGTATGCGTGATCAGTTTTTTTGTACATGATTTTTTATTTAGAAAGTTTATTCAAGAATCATAGGTTTCTCTTCAGCCATGGTCTGTTAAAGAGTAAGGTGGGGATTGGTGAATGTCGATTTCCCACCTGAACCTGTAGTGCTTAAATTGAAAAATGTCTCAGAAGACGGGAAGAGTGCGTAAATAGTCCAAGTGAATCAGGTCAAGCTCCTACCCATAAGATAAATGAAAAATAAGCTATGGTAGCAAGCAAAAGGAAGGAAAAACTGTAGAAAAATAAAATGGGGGTAAAGGGTTATATATAAGAAAAGGGGCTCTGTAATACTATTTAAAAAAATGTTCCAAATCCTTATCATATGCCTTCCCTCCTTAATCTTCCTCACAGTCTTCATGAGAAACTGTGAAACTGCAAACACAGGGATAACAGAGATGGACAGTGGTCATAGCAGAATAACATGTTGAGTCCCAAGTAAAGCAGTAGGGGTGACAATGAGAATATACAGGCTGCTCTGGGGATGAATAGGAGAAAAGCTTGAAAGCCTCTGCTGGCTATGCCTCTTCTGGATTTGTTTGTTCCTCCCTCAGCTAGATCATGCCAAAAATAAATGTAGGACATAAATCTAAGTCATGAAGGAGGCAAAAAATAAGAATTATCAAGCCATAGCACAGCAGAATTAGCCCAGAATATTGAATTTAAACAAATTAATGTTTAAAGTATTATTATTTTTAATCTGGACACTCTAAAGAAAGGCCAGATATTGGATAAATAACTGAGCTAGAACTCTGATGTAGTTCAGTTAGGTTGGTATTTTGTTGACATTTTAACTCATTTGTTTTAAATGGGGTCAGAAACAGTATTTGTGTTGCACAGTTTAGGCATTGAAAAAACTTGAGGATACATCAATTAAACACAAGCACAGCCTTATACTTACTTTCAAGTTCATTGACCTCCAGGTAATAGTTTTCAAGGTTTTCATGGACAGTTGGTATATTTTTAAGCTTATTATAGGAGAGATCCAGCTCAAGCAGGGATGAAACATTAAAAGAATTTCCAGGTATTCCACTATCGGCCAGTTCATTGTGAGATAAGCGCAGATACTGCAGTCCCTTGAAACGCTTGAAGTACTCATCTGGGATATTGCTGATCTTGTTGTTGTCTAAGTAGAGAGTTAGAAGAGATCCTGGGAGACCAGAAGGCAGTTTGGTCATCTGATTGAAGCTCAAGTCAAGGTACTCAAGTGACTTAAGGCCCTTAAAAGCAGCTGAAATGCCCTCATCTTTCAGTTGATTATGTTGAAGATGGATAAAGGTCAGGTTTACCAGTCCCTCAAAGGAGCCGAGCTTTGTGATCTTGTTATTAGTAAGCTGCAGGTCCTGCAGAGATTTGGGAAGTGGGCCCACAGATTCTGTCAGATTGTTGTAATTTATATGCAGCTTCTTCAGTTGTTTCAGTTTAGAGAAAATTTTTCCTTTTATTTTGGAATTTTCTAGAAGGTTATGATCTAGAATGAGCCACTGCAGATCAGTTACGTTTTCGAAGGCCTTTTCATCAATATGGTCGATCTGGTTATTCCTAAGGTAAAGGTACTTGATTCCAGCAGGCACCACTGGCACACTTTTCAATTTCAGATCATCGCAGTACATGGCCGTTGGAAAGCTCGCAGGGCAGTTACATTCTGGTGCACAGTTTGGTGACGATTGCCCATACATCGATAGGGGAAATCGTAATCATAGTAGTAATGGCTGCTGCACCATGATTAGTGCCAAGAGAAGAGTAAAGGCGCCTAGATTCATTTTTTTGGCAACTGTTTTGAATTCTAAATAGAGGGAAAACATGTAATTATAAACTAATATAATTTCAGGAAAAGGATATTCTATTTGCAATGTTAAATTCATGACAAAAATGTGTATTTTATTATTTAATAATGCTTTTTTAGTGCATCTTATGATGTATTTTTAGTTCTTATTTAATAAGAGAATAGGACGGATCAGATTAGATTTCATACACATGCGCCCCCTTCTGGGCGAGCAAGGACTAAACTGTTCCAGTCATTCTCTCCAGGTTACTTAAATAACTTCCTGTAAGAGGTTTATGTGTGGTGCCTATGACCACCACTTTAGAACGCTGCTTCAGAACACTCTTCAAACCCAGGAAAAAAATGAAAATGAGAAAATAATTTTAAAATTGTACTCTCTACCCTACCATTAAACATCATTAAAGTGTCTCATTAAGAAGACCCTTACTGAGAACATGGGTAATCTGTGGTTTTCCCTGGAGGAAAGGGGTGTGTGTGTGTGTGTAGGGGAGAAGGTGGAGGGGAAGGGGGTAGTAAATTTCTGTAAAAAAGTCTAGTTATTCTTGGTTCTGAAGAAGGGGAAGAGGATTCTTGGTGTGGGTGTGTGTGCATATTATTTCAACTTTTGTTTAATATTCCATACTTTTAGGCACATTACAAAACTGTGTACTGAAATTAATATTTAGCATATGTTTTAGGTAAACTAAATCAGAGAAATATCACAAATTCTAAAAATGTTTAAACCTAGGAAGAGATTCAACTGATAAAGATATTATTTTTTAAGTTTTGAATTAGTTCTTCTTTCTGTTAAAAACCAACAAGTTGAAGAAGGCATGCTTCACTTACTTGATTTTGCTATTCTTACAGAATGGAAGTGGGAGAGAGCTGAGAATTCAGGGAAGTCTGTATTTAACAGAGGCATTAAGAGCCATGTAGGAAAGAGTACAATTGAGAATACAAATTAAAAACTATTTGTAACAGTGAGGTTCTCTTGTGAACATGTTTTTAAGGTGAGATCAATAAAGTATGTTTTAATTCCTTGGGGAAGTACAGGTTCAGTAACTTAGGTCAAGGGAAATATGACATAGGAGTTGGACTTTTGCAGGATGAAGAGTTGTGGGTGAAGAGAGGTTGGTAATGTTCTTAATGTGAAGCAGGATCACATACCAATAGACACCATAAGATAGTGTGATGAAGTGTGTGGTGCAAACTTTTGGATCTAGGTAGTTTGGGGTAAGTAGGACATTTAGTATCAAGAAGTTTAAAATATTTATTCTTTGCTTAACTTGAAATTATGAGGCAATTTATTTTAGCAGATAAAACACTAAAAAGGGTGTTAGAAACATTCTGATAGCTAAGTAATGTAACACATAACCAGATTCTTAGTAAGTTATTTCCTAAGATAATGATGAAGTCATTTAATGGAGTCGACAGGACTTGGCCATGAGAATAATTACACAGTACGAATTCTTTTTAAGTTACAGTATGTTAATGTTGTAAAGATTTGTCTTGTTCCATTAATAAGCTTCTGCTTTACTTTAATTCAGTATACAGTAAAATAGACGTTGGTAACTATAACGTGAGTACTGACTAGTAATGCAAAAATGCTTCCATATTTTTTGGCAGCATAAAAACAAGGGCTCGAATTCAAAGAGAGTTTGTAGGCATATAATGACTCCACTGTGAAGCATACATGCGCTTTATTTACTTTCCCCTCAGTTTTTTCAAATACCTGTGGTTATGAAGGAAATACTCTTTTGAAAAAGTAAATCATGTTTCCTAGAATTTCTTCTAAACATGTTCATTACAGCTTACATCCAAAAAACATCTTTTAAATTAACAAAATAGAAATAAGAAGGTCTAAGTCTTTTAACTCACATTTTATAACAACATAAAATGTTTATGGCAAATTATAACAAACTATAATAATATGTGTATGGCAAAATATTTTGAATACTGATTGAAATGATCTTTTTTGCTGCAAAATTAGGTTCTAACAATGCTAACATATATAACTAATTAGCATAAAGTAACAAATATTTAATTGCCATACCTTTTTCACTGTCTAGTTTAAATATTTTCTCATTCCAAACCTGACTTTTTATAACTTCTTTTGCCAAGCAATACAGCATATGTTGTATAAAATTGATCTCAAATCCATAAATCATGGAGAACATACTAAGCACACTGTGAAAGTAAAGCTCACAGCTATGGATATGCTGTTGAACAGCAATTGGCAAAGTTGCTCTGGAATTTTCTCTGTTCCTGTTACAATAAACTCTGTCCCAAACAGTCAGCATCCCCAGTGCTATAGTTAAAACAGCACTTACCTTACTGTCTTGACTCTGCTTTCGTTAATTCTTAAAGCAGATGCACTGTGAACAAGAATCCACCAATATATGCTGTAAACTCTGTCAGGACGGAACTAGCTGCCAGATTCTTAGTGATACAAGAGCTGAAGGGAGGGTTGGGGGGGGGGTGGGGAAACCCAGCCCAGTCACGCCAGTCTCTGAATGGAGTTATGTCATTGTAGGGATCTGGTGGTGTGGCATGTGAAAGCTCTGCTCTCTAACGAAGTGCAGGTGGACGTGGGGAGCAAGGACAGCCCAGTGCATTCCCTATGGAATGGGAGAGGGTGTGTTTAACTAGCGCGAATGCCATAGCTGTCAACCGAGAATCGAGTCCTGCTGCAAGTGAAGCATCTACAGTGAGGACGCTTCTCTTGCAAAGCTCTTTGCTTCTGTAGCTGTGACGATTCAGTTCAATTCTCTCAGCCAACTGTCATGTTCATCCGAAGGTCTCATAAATCATAAACAATAAATAATTTCAAGAAAATGCAAATGAGTAGACTCAGAGGGATATAATCCTTTTGCCCATTACTCTAAATCTATATTGATTTACTTGGACTAACTTTACTTTTGGCCAGGAGAGTAACTTACATTAGTTTCTAAAATATGAAAAATGCTTCATTTACACTCTGATACAAATAATAACTATCAACATTTTCAGTTTACTTCTTATGTTAAGGGGACATATTTCATACTAGTCAGGTCTGGAACCAATCAGCAATGTCCTGTCTGTTTCTTATTTTGTGGATTTAATTTAGGAATTCATCCAAAATCTTACTTAGGGACAGTATTCTATAGCTTAATGCCAGAAAACATAAAAGAATATGAAAAAAAAATGTATACTAAAAATATCACAAAGCAATAATTTTTCACTCTGTCATTGCATGCTAGCAATATATATATTTTTTCCAAACTAAAAGTTATGCAATGCTGTAATATCCCAAAGGCCTAGTTTGATATATCTTTTTTGTCACAGTTTCTGATGCATGCTTCTGGCAAATGAGAGATCTACTCAATTCTTTGTCTATTTTATTTTGTGATTGTATCAGATGTACTTTTAGAATTTTCCTTCAAAATTCTCATTTCCTCATGTATCTAAGAATCAGGTATTTTAGAATTTGAATTTAGAATTGTAGGAATTTTCCCTTTTAAAATAATTTAAATATATAATTTTTAGTTATGAAACCTCTGAAAAGATATTCAATCTTTATGATCATGAATAAATTTGCCTGAAAAATTAATATTAGAGTAAATGCCTCATTTTTGTTATAGAACTATTTTAAAAATGATAGTCTTCTTGAAAGTAAGCCATAGAATGGTAGGGTAATTCATAACATATTATCATTATTATTTTAGGAAAATTATAGAAAAACCTCAATTTTATAGTAGAGGAAATAAACTTAGAAAAAAATCAGGATAAAAAGACAAATAAACCAATCACCTATAATTAAGTGACTCATTGTAAGAGACTAGTGAAAATAATTCTAAGCATAACTTTGTGTGTCAAATTATATAATCTGAGATTTTGTTTGAAAAATTCCAGCTATTTGCTCTTAGAATTTTTCTTAATAAGGCAATAGCTTCTTTTTACTGACTTTAAGTGTTATGCTTTAATATCCGTTTAAGTATTATTATCACATTTTTGGAAGTAGAAATGAAGACTCAGAAAGTCTAAATAATTTGTTAAAAGTCACCTAACAAGTTAGTTAATGGAAAAACAAAGCTATGAACCTCTTCAGCCATCAGGAGTAGGGTGAACAGGACGGAACTGACACAAGGTAGATAATATAATCAGTTTAAAATTTTATAGACAATGTTATCAGTTGAGAAAAAAGTTGAAATATTAACTAGGCAATAGTTTTTAGATAGCAAAAATTAACTAAGTCACTGTTTCATTCTTTGTACATCACACACTCACATGAATGCACACACCCACATACACACTTCGATACACTTCTGGGTGATAAATGAGCTTTCCACCCTGGCACATGGTGATTTGGGTCATTTGTGTAATGGATGTTGGAGGTTTCATCAATATCCATGTTAAAGTGACTGACTTGACCTTTCTGCCCATGAACTGGGGTCCTCTATTACCTGAGACTATCAGGGATGATGAGCACCATTATTCGACCTCATTCTGAGTAAACTCTGGACTTCTCAAAGGCCCCAGGTCACAACTTTGACTATTGATTTTTCTATAACCATTCTGATGGCAGATTTTGCTTATCTCAGTGTAGCTCTAGAATTCTGAAAAGTCAATCCTGAAATAGGAAAGTAATAGGACATAGGTTTTGTGGAAAATAGCTATAAATTTAAAAATTTATATAGCAATCTACCAAGAGTGAAAATAAAAAAAAAATTGTGTAATCTTGATAGCTTTAGTATCTTTAGTACCTTTAAATGGGTTTGATGATGTCTGTAGGAAAACTTACGAGCATCATAGGATATCGTGTGTATGATGCTGTTGATATAGAGCTTGGCATTAAAAAAGGGATTGATACATCGAAATGCTTAATATCTTATAGCTTTTTATAAGTTATTATTTGTAGAGTCATAGATAGAATCACAGATTTTTAATTAATTGCAGAGATCGTCTAATTGATGGGTATTATTAAACAAATTTCTCAAGTTCTGTTGCAGTTCTTTTATTTTCATGTGAAGAGCTAAATCTATTGTGTTTCTAGAACTCCATCTAAACAAAACCCTGACATTGTTCTCCTCCTTTTTGGGTAAATGAATGGTTTTACACTTTTACCTGCACTCTGTACATAATGATATGTGATTGTGCAACTACATGAATGAAGTAATCTGAGAGCATAGGATATGATAAAACATAATGACAATTTTCTACAAGTAGAGGAGAAAGTTCTGTTTTCATCATTTTAAACATGGGTGCTTCAAACTATTTTCTTATTTCATTTTTCATAAAAGTAGTTCATTTTAGTATTGGAAAATTCAGGGGAAAAGAAGAAAATAAGGATTTTAGCACACTTGGAGAATATTTACAATTGAAAAATGAAAATAGATATTCTAGTCCAGAGATAATTATCCTTTGCTGTTTCTTCTTAGGGTATAAGTATGCATACCCACAAATTCATGGATACTTTGATTTTCACAAAAATATTACAATATTATATTTGTAATTTTCTATCCTTCTCCATATAACAATTAGCTGAGGATAATTTTCTATATCGTTAAATATTATTTTCGAATGTAATTTTATTTACTACACGAAATTCTGTTGTATAGATGTATCATAATGTACTTGTTATTTTTTTTTAATAATACAATGAAAATGTTCTCTTATAACTTGTAAAGCATTACCACATACAATGAAAATTATTCTTCAAATTGGTTGTACCTACCTTGCTTTTCTCAACAGACACACTTTAGAATAAAATATTTTTGTAAGTTATGGTTGCATTTTCAATCAGACAATAAAAGGAATATGGATTTGAAAGTTCTTTCTCCTTCTCATTGTGTGCACAGCCAATCTTATTACTATTCTTTTTTTAATGTTTATTTTTCAATGAGAATTGACATTCAAAATTATTTTATATTAGTTTCAGGTGTACAGCATAGCAGTTAGACATTTTATTAATTTACGAACTGGTCTCCCACTTAGTTTAGTAACACCTGGCACTATACTAGTTTTACAATATTTTTACTATATCCCCCTATGCTGCACTTCACATACCTAATAACTATTTTTGCAACTATCAATCTATCTTTTAATTCCTTCCCCTTTTTCACTCAGCTTCCCAACCTCCCACCATCTGTCAATACCAGTTCATTCTCTATATCTATGCATCTGTTTTGTTTTGTTTGCTAGTTTACTTTGCTTTTAGATTCTACATATAAGTGAAATATATGGTATTTGTCTTCTCTGTCCAATTTATTTTACTCTAGGTCCATTTTATGTCATTACAAATGGTAAAATTTCATTTTTTGGCCACGTAATATTTCATTGATTTTATGTACTGCCTCTTTTTTATTCAATCGAATCTTATGATGGGCCTTGGGTTGCTTCCATATATTGGCATTGAAAATAGTGCTACAGCGAATATGGTGTTGTCAATATTTTTCAAATTTTAGTGTTTTTTTTTTTGTTTTGTTTTTCAGATAAATATCCAGAAGTGGAATTGCTGGGTCATGAGGTAGTTTTATTTTTAATTTTTTTTGAGGAACTGCCAAACTGTTTTTCCATAGTGGCTGTACCAATCTGCAGTCCCACACAACAGTGCATGAGTGTTCGCTTTTCTCCAGATTCTTGCCAACATTTTTGTTGTTTTTGATTAATTAATGATAATCATTCTGACAGGTGTGAGGTGGTATCTCATTGTGGTTTTAATTTGCATTTCTCTCATGGTTAATGACATTGAGCATCTTTTTTATTTATCTATTGGCCATCTGTACATCTTCTTTGGAGAAATGCCTATTCAATATCTTCTGTCCATTTTTTAAAAATTGAATTGGTTGGTTTTCTTATTTTTAAATTGTTGAATTTTTTATAAGTTTGGGTGGTTTACCTCTTATCTGATGTATATTGGCAAATATCTTCTCCATTCAGTAGGTTTTTCTTTGTCTTGTTATGGTTTCCTTTGCTGTCAAAGTTTTTTAGTTTGACGTACTCCTTTTGTTTATTTTTTACTTTGTGTTCCTTGCCTGAGAAGATATATCAGGAAAAAAATTACTAAGAGCATGTCAGAGAGTTTACTACTTATTTTTTCTTCTAGGAGTTTTTGGTTTCAAGCTCTCACATTTAACTCTTTAGCAATTTTGACTTTTATTTTGTATATGGTATAAGAAGGTGGTTCAGTTTCATCTTTTTCAATGTGCCTGCCCAGTTTCCCCAAACACCGTTTATGGAATAGATTGTCTTTGCCTCCTTGTATCTTCTTGCTCCTTGTCATCAATTAAATGGCCATATAGGTGTGAATTCATTTCTAGGGCTCTTTGTTCTGTTTCCATTGTTCTTTTGTGTCTTTTTATGCCAATACATCGTCTTTTGATTACTATAGCTTGTAGTAGAGTATGGTATCAGGTTGTAGTGATTTCCTACTTTGTTCTTCTTTCTCAAGCTTGCCATGGCTATATTGGGGTCTTTATGTGATATCCATGTAAATTTTTAGAATTATTTTGTTCTAGTCTGAAAAATACATTGGTATTTTAATAGTGATTGCATTAATATCTATAGATTGCTTTGGTTATTATGAATATTCTAAAAATATTAAATCTACCTATCTATGACCATATATATGCTTCCATTTATTTGTATCTCTTCAATTTTTTCTTCAATGACTTACAAATTTCTAAGTTCAGTGAGCATCCTTATAATCATTGTTTTAAACCTACATCTGGTAAGTTGATTGCCTCTTTTACACTTAATTAGTTTTCTTCTGTTCTTTCATTTGAGACATGTTTCTTTATTTTCTCATTTTAGTTTATCTCTCTGTGTTTATTTTTATGTATTAGGTAGATCTACTACACCTCCCAGTCTTAGCTGAGTGGCTCATGTAGTAGCTGTCCTATGTGGCCCCATAATACAGTCTCCTGATCACCTGTGCCAGGTGCTCCAGGAGTATTTCTTGTGTGGCCAATACATGTCCTCCTTTTGTAGTTGAGCCTCGTTTGCTGTTGGCACATCAGTGGATGGGACTGACTTTCAGGCTAACTGGCTGAGAGAACTGGCCACACCCACTGTGTATGAGCTGCTGTTTGAGAGCTGACTCCATGGAGTGGGATGCACCCCAGTATGCTTGAGTGCCTATTTAGACCATCCTTTGGATATGGTGCTTGTAGGGCTAATAAGGTAATACTCTGTTGATGTCTAACACTGGCCTCCAGGTCTGTTGATTATGGAGCCCCTTGGGAGTGTTCCTATAAAGGACAAGGTCAATTGCTGCCTAAGACCAGATGAGGCTTCCTGGTAGGAGCTATAAAGCTATTCGCAGTTGGTCTCTGCCTGTGCTGGACCCGGGGACATATGGAAGAGGACATATAGCAAAATGAGGTCAGCTGCCACCAGTACCAGGCCTGGGACTGTTCAGCAAAAGGCCCAGGTCACTCTAAGGACTGACGCTTCCTGCTGGCTGCTTTTAAGGCTCAGCAGCTGAAAGATCCTTGGATAGTATATCAGTTAGTTGAGGTGGGATTCCAGGGAATCACCAGGTGAGGGAAGTTTTGTTCCTCAGGTTAGTGTAATTCAGATTCATTGCCAATGCCGAGACTGTGGCCACTTGTAAAAGTCTCAGACCACACCTAGCACAGCCCCTGCCTACCTCAGGCGGGTAGATCTTCGAGATTTGTTCGAGAAATACTGCAGCTTGGGCCAGGGATTGTTGCCCGCCAGTGAAAGTGTCCATTGAGGTGTGCAGCTAAGGCCTGTTCATTGCTGTTGAAGGAACTCCCTGAGGAGAGCGCATGATAGGGCTGGTTGCTCAGCCACAAAATTGCCACCAGCAATTTGCAAGTCGGGTGGGGCAGGGTCTCAGGGAGTCACAGGGATAAAGTACGCAGATCTTACCAATCCAATGCAGATCCAGATTTGGTCTTGTTGGAGGAGAGCTCAATACAGGCAAGATGACATCTACCTGGAGGCTGAACAGAAGGGCTGAACACAGGGACAATTGTGGCTTCCCCTCCAGCTCTCACTCTGAAGCCACACAACTCTTTCCCTATGTGTCTGAGGCACTTCCCAAGCTGCTGTCCCTCCGCCAAAGCCCCAGGTGAGTGCCTTCCAGTGAGTGAATCTGCGCACAGGCCCTTTAAGGGGATTTCTGGTTTCCAGCTGGCTTCTGTTTCACCCCAATAATTGGAATTCCTGCTGATTTTCACAGCCAAATTTTGTGAGGACTCCTCTTCCTGGCATTAGAACTCTGGGCTAGGGACCTCTGCTGCCCAGATATCCATCCCAATTTTTAACTGCCACACCTGGGTGTGGGACCAGTCCTTTTTCATGTTTCTGTCCCTCCTACACCTTCTCAATGTGGCTCTTCTTTAGATCCTTAGCTACAGGAGTTCTGTTCAGTTCTAGTCTTCAGAGTGGTTCTCAGGTTGAATTGTTTCTTTCAATTATTTTCTCTAGGCCCAAGCAATAAGTCATCAGAGGTTTTCAATGCGGATTGAGATGCCAAAAAGCTGAACAAAGATTTTCTTGTTTTTTGTTTGGTACCTTGCTTTCCTAGGTCCTAAGTACTGGCTTTGTCTTGGGTCTTGGGTTAATCCATAATAGCCCTCTACTGTATTACCATATTATTTTAGCATTTCTTAGGAGCATGGAACTATCTTTTACTTTTCATAGTCCTATGCTCATATAGATGTATAATTTTAACACATTCTACAATTGCTTCATTTCCCTTGGCATTTGACATGACAATATAGTTTAGAATGATCAATAATAGGCTTTATTATATTTGTGCATTAAAATTCATTTGCATTATAAAAAATGTTGTACATGAATGGTATAACATACTGAAATCTTTAACAGCATATCAGAATATAAGGTTAAATAAACCCTCACCCAACTGACTTTTCAATCCACTCTCTAGAAGTAATTATTGCTTAGATTTTTACATCAGATATTTCAGAACATTTCTATACACACAACAGAATTTCAATTTCCATCTCTCTTTCTGAGTTTCTGTATCTCTTGTCCTATATATTTTAAAATACTTATATTATTTATTTTATTATTTTATCATTGTTTTATTAATACATATAACTTTGCCTCATGTCTTATATGGTTGCAGAGTAACCCCATTTTATGAGTGTATCTAAACATATTTTTGCTCAATAGTATTCAATCACTTTAATATTTTTTTGTTTTGCTTATTTCACTGTTAGACAAATGGTACAATGACAAATTTTGTGCACTAGTGTGCATATAGTGTAATTAACTTTAGAAAAATTATAAAAGTGGAATTTCTGGAAAAAATATGTATACATTTTAAGACTGTAGTTATTGCCTAATTGCCTCCAAAATATTCTCATAATCACTCTCATCAATGGTATACGTGAATGTATTTCACCACTCATTCATAAAATTTGACTATGTTTAAGCTTTAAAGTTTCTGTGATCTTATTAAATAATTATTAAACTCATTAAACTTTTATTTCTTAAATAATTCCTAGTAGTGCCAGTTCCCTTATTTGTTCCTTACTTTAGATCTATAAGGCTAAAGTATTCTGACACTGGCTGAAGACCTACGCCCCAGCTCATTTTCTTTCTCTTTTTTTCTTATGCGCTAGACATTTTGGACTTTACCTTAGCCTTCAAATGTGCTAAGAGTTTCTACCCAGGGTCTTTGATTGTTGTCTCTGAAATATTCTTCCCATGAAACAGTTTCATAGGACCCTTTAATTCTTAAAAAATAATTGATATTTGAGGACCTCAAAAATATATGTAAGGTACACCTATCAGTATTTACCACACTCAAAATTAAAACTAAGAAGTCTTTTAAATATTTAAATAATTTATTAAGCTAACCATAATAAATCCATTACGTGTTAACATACATAACTTTTTTTAAATAAAAATATCTATTTTCCCAAAATATTTAGTGAGGGAAGTGGAAATTTGTATATTTTTACAAACTTATTTAATAATGGCTTAGTAGAAGTGTGCTGGTTCTTACAGGTTCTTTTTGTTAATCCGTTGTGATATGTTGCTAAGTTGATGCATATGAAAAAATCTCATCACATATGTATTTATTGGGAAAGATGCGGCACGCATATCATGGAATATTACTCAGCAATAAAAGTGAATAAAATCTGTTCATTTGCAACATTGAAAAATTAAAAAGTTTTTATACTAAGTGAATAAGTTGGAAAGACAAAGACAAATACTATATGATTTTCACTTATATGTGGATTCTGAAAAAACATGAGAAATCAGAACAGAAACAGACTCATAAATACAGAGAATAAACTGATGGTTGCCAGAGAGGAGAGGTTGAGAGGTGTGGAAAATGTGAAGGAAAATAAACAGGTTCAAAATTCTAGCCATACAGTAAATAAACCACAGGGATGTAGGTACAGCACAAAAAACTAATGAAGAAGACTGTCATAACTTTTGCACAGTTACGATAGATACTGGTGATCACAGTATTGTGGTGATCACAATGTAAGGCATATAAAATGTCTGAACACTATACCTGAAACTAATATAACGTTTGTGTCAAATATACTTAAATTATTTAAAGGTATATTATAGCTTTTTAAAAGTAATTTTGAACAATCCTCTTTAATAAACATTAAACTTCAAAAAGTGATAGTTTAAGGTTAGTTATAATGTGGAACTCAAAACATATCAAGAAATATTTGTCTGCTGTTTTCTAAAATTCTATTTTTTTGCTTAAAGATTTGATTTTTATCAAATATTTTCATTTGTTTTCTTAAAGTGAAAAGTTGCACTTTGTTTTTGGAGAAGATTGGCCAAATATCCTGACAAATCATAGTTGTATTTCAATCACACATTTATTTTTTTAACTAATTAATTATTTTTTATGGTGACATTGGTTTCAATAAGTTTCAGCTCTACAGTTTACAGTAAAGCATATATATACTTTTACACTATGTGTTCTCACCATAGTTAGATTCCTTTCTGTCACTGCAATATTGACCCCTTTACCCTGTTTACCTCTACCTTCCCCCACCCCCACAAACCCCACCTACCCTTCAGTAACTATATCTATAGTCCGTGTCCATAGTCTCTCTGTTTGTTTGTGTTCATTTTTGCTTTTAGGTTTATATCCCACATATAAGTGATATCATGTGATTATCAACTTTTTCTGTCTGGCTTATTTCACTTAGCATGATTATAGAGTCCATCCATGTTGTCTCAATTGCAGTATTTATCTTCTTATGGCTGAGTAAATATTCCATTGTATGTATATGCACAGTTTCTTAGCCAGTCATCTATCATAAGGACACTTCGGTTGCTTCCATGTCCTGACATGTGATAATGCTGCTATGGAATATCTTTTCAGATATGAGTTTTCAAGTCTTTGGGATAAATACCAGTAGAGAGATTGCTGGATCATATGGTAGATCATTCTTAATTTTTGAGGAACCTCCATAGAATTTTCCATAGTGCTGTACAATTTGTAGTCCCAACCAGCAGTATAAGAGGGTTCCTGTTTCTCTGCATCCTCTCCAACATTTGTTAATACTTGTCCTATTAATTATAGCATTCTAACAGGTGTGAGATGGTATCATTGTGGTTTTGTTTGCATTTCCCTGAATGCAAACAAAAGCTAGTGACGTTGAGTGTTTTTTTCATCTATTTGTTGGCCATTTATATGTCCTCTATGGAGATGTGTCTGTTCAGGTCTCTGCCATTTCTTTGATTGGATAAGGTTTTTTTTGGTTATTTTTATGAGTTGTATGAGTTCTTTGTATATTTTGGATATTAGGCCCTACTGGAAGTGTTGCTTGCAAATACATTTTCCCATTAGGATGGTTGTCTCTTTGCCTTGTTGACGATTTCTCTTGTGAGCAGAAGCTTTTTAAGTTTGATGTAGTCCCATTCACTTATTTTTGCTTTTACTTCCCTTGCCTTTGAGGTCAAATTCATAAATCTCTTTAAGTCCAAGGTTCTTGAGTTTAGTTCGTATGTTTTTTTTTCATGCTTTTTATTTCAGGTATACATTCAGGTCCTTAATCTATTTTGAGTTAATTTTGGCATGTGTTGATAGACAATCTAGTTTCATTCTTTTACAGGTGGCTTTTCCAGTTTTCCCAAAACCATTTATTGAAAAGCTTTCTTCTCCACTGCATTTTTTGGATTTTTTGTCAAAAATTTTTGCCCACATAAATATGGGTTTAATTCTGGACTGATTCTGTTCCACTGGTCCATGTGTGTTTTGCTGTCAATACCATGCTGTTTTATTTATGTCGCTTTGTAGTATAATTGAAGTGGGCAGAGTGATGCCTCCAGCATCCATTTGTTTTCTCAGGGATGGCTTTTGCAATTCAGGGACTTTTGTGCTTCTGTACAAATCTGAAGTTTTTTTGTTCTATTTCTTTAAAAAATGCTGATGGGGATTTTTGATGGGGATTACATTAAATATCATAATGCTCTATGTAATATGGTCATTTTAACTATATTGATTTCTTCAGCAGAGACTTGGAATATCTTTCCATTCTTTGTATTTCTTTGATTTCTTTTAATAGGGTCTTGTAGTTTTCATTGTATAGGTCTATACATATTTCATTAAAATTATTCTAGGAATATTTTACTCCTTTTTGTTGCAATTGCAAAAGGAATTATTTTTTCCACTTCTTTTTCTGACACTTCGTTATTAGGCAATGGGAACACTATGGATCTTTGAACATTGATCTGTATCCAGAAACTTTACTCTTTTGCTTATTGTTTTAGCAATAAGCTAGTGGAGTCTTTACGGTTTCTATATAGAGATCATGTCATCCAAAACAGTGACAGTTTGACTTCATGTTTTTCCTATTTGGTACGCCTTTTATATCTTCTCTTGACTGATTGCTCTTTGCTAGGACCTCCAATGCTATATTGAGTAACAGTGGTAATAGTGGACAGCCTTACTTTTTCTCCTGATCTTAGAGGGGGTTGATGAGTTTTATAGTTTTCACCATTAAGTAATATACATTGACTGAGGACTTTTATAGATGGCCTTTATTTTGTAAAGGTACTTTCCTTCTATATCTGATTTTTAAATGTTGTGGTCATAAATGGATGCTGTATTTGTTGAAAGGGCTTCTCTGCACTATTGATTTATGATCATAATGGTTCTTATTTTTCAATTCGTGTTATGTGGTGTATCACATCAACCAATTTTGCATATGTTGATTCCATTGCCCTGGTGCTTTTTGGGATGAAGCCCATTTGATTGTGGTATATAATATTTTTTAAATATGTTGCTATATTCAGTTAGCTAGCAATTTATATTTAGGATTTTGCATCTGTGTTCATAAGAGATATGGTCTTAGTAGATTTCTTTTTCTGTGTTCTATTTACACTTACAAGGTTTTGGTATCAGGTAATAATTATTGGCCTCATCGATAATGAGTTTGTAAAGTATTGCCTCCTCTTTCATTTTTGGAAGAGTTTGAGGAGAATAAGTATTAAATCTTTGAATGTTTGTATAATTCACTGGTGAAACCATCTGGTCCTGAACTTTTACTTTTTAGTAGGTTTTTGATGATTTATTTCAGTTTCCATACTGCTAATTGGCCTATTAGGTTTTCCAGTTCTTCTTGATTCAGACTAGGAAGGTTGTATTTTTTTAAGTAATGGCACATTTCTTCTAGGTTATTAAATTTGGTGTTATATACTTTTTCATAGTATTCTTGTATGATCCTTTGTATTTCTGCAGTGTCCGTCATAATTTCCTCTCTTTCATCCTCGATCTCTTTTATTTGTGTCCTTTCCTTTTCCCTTTAGTGAGTCTAGCCAGGGTTTTGTCAATTTTATTAAACTTCTCAAGAACCAGCTCTTTGTTGCACTTATTTTTTCTATTTTTGTGTGTATGTGTTGTGTTTTCAATTTCATTTATTTCTGGTCTAATTTTGATGATTTCTTTCCTTCTGCTGACTTTAGGCTTCATTTTTCTACTTTTCTAGTTTTTTAAGATGAAGTGATAGGTTGTTTATTTGGGTTCATTCTGGTTTTTGGAAATAGGACTGTAATAATATGAACTTCCTCTTATGACCTCTTTTGCCATGTTCAAAAGTTTTGATATATGTACTATCATTATCATTCGTTTCTATGTATCTCTTGATCTCTCTTTTTAATTTTTCTCTGACCCAGTTATTCTTCAGTAGCATGTTGTTTAATCTCCATGTATTTGTGTGGTTTTTTTCCACTTTCTTTTTACAGTTGATCTCTAGTTTCAAAGCATTATGATCAGAGAATGACTGGTGTGATTTCAACCCTCTTTTATTTGTTGAGGCCATTTCTGTGTCCCAGTATGTGATTGATTCTTAGACTGTTCCATGTGCACTAGAGAAGAAAGTATAAGCAGCTGTTTTGGGATGTAAGGCTCTGTAACTGTCAATTATATCCAGTTGGACTAATGTCATTTAAGGATGTTATTTCCTTATTGATTTTCTGTTAAATGATCTGTCCATATCCAAAAGTGGGGTATTTAGGCCCCCTGCTATGATAGTGTTTTGATTTATTTTTCCCTTTAGTTCTGTTAGTAATTGCTTTACATATTTCAGGGCTCCCTGATTGGGAGCATATTAAGTGTTATATCTTCTTGGTGCATGATTCCCTTTATCATTATGAAGTGTCCCTCAGTATCTTTCTTTACCTTTTTTTTTTTTTATTTGAAGTCTATTTTGTTGATACTCCCACTACTCTGCTTTTCTCTGAATGCCATTTGCTTGAAATATCATTTTCCACCTTTCACTTTGAGTCTATATTTGTCTTTGAGCTGAGATGTGTTCCTGGAGACAGCGTATGGTTGGTTTTGTTTTTTGATCCATTCTGCAACTCTGTGCCTTTTCATTGGTGAGTACAATCCATTTATATTTAGGGTAATATTGAAATATGAGTTCTTCTTATAGCCACTTTTTTCTTTTGCTTTGTGGTAGCTCGGTGTTTTCATTGCTTCCTTTCCTTGTGTTTCTGTTTTCTTTATTTTGGTTAGCTTTTGTGGGGTTTCCCTCTGGTTCTTTTCTTATGTTATATACTTTGGTTCTGAATCTTTGGTGTGTGGTTACCATTATAATATGTAAAGGATAGTTATATATATGCAGTGACCTATTTTCTTCTGCATGTGCCTACCTCCATTCTCCTTTGCGAAAGTGGATCTTTGAATCCTCCCCTTTTCAGTCATTGTTATCTCAATTTGTTCTATGTATGCCGAACGTTCATTACTATCTTGCTAGGGCAAATTTCTTATTGTTTAAGCTTATAATGCCCTGTTCCTAGTAAGGTTTGCACTCCTCTGCTTCTATTTGCCTGGTAGTCACCTTAATCCTAATTATGTTTTTTGTTTGTTTGTTTTGTCATTTTGTTTTATGTGAACTGACCCCTTTCAGAATTTCCTGTAGTGGAGCATTCCTTCAATTTTTGTATGTCTGGAAAGGTATTTATTTATCCTTATACTTAAAGGAGAGATTAGCTGGATATATTATTCTAGGCTGGTAGCTCCTTTCATTTAATAGTTTGAATATTTGATTCCACTCCCTTCTGGCTTGTAAGGTTTGCGCGAAGCAGTCCAACGATAATCTAATAGGTTTTGCTTTATAAGTTACCAATTTCTTCTTCCTGGCTTACTCTGAGAATTCTGTCCTTGTCATTGTTTTTGATAATTTTAATACAATGTGTTTTCTGAAGGCCTTTTTGGGTTGATATAATTGGGTGTTCTGTTGACTTCTTGACTTCCAAGCTCCAGCTTATTACTTAGATTTGGGAAATTCTTGTCAACATTTTGCCTAAAAATGCTTTCTAGTCTCTTCTTTTCCTCACTTTCTATAATGCCCATTATTCTTATATTTCCTCTCCTGATGGTATCAGCTAGTTATTGAATTTCTCTTTCATTATTTTTCATTCTTCGGTTTCTCTCTTCTTCCTTCTGATTCATTTCTAGATTTCTGTCTTTGATATCACTAATCCTTTCTTTCATTTGGTCAACTCTGTTTCCCAAGTTTGCTATTTCATTTTTCAACACTTGCATTGTTTGTTCATTTGTTTATATCCAGAAGATCTACTCTGTTCCTTTTGAGGGTTTCAATCTCCTTGCTTGCTCATCTAGGTAGTTTTTCAATTCCTGAAATTGTTGATATGACTCATTTCAGAAATATCATCCAGAATTCTGTCATTTAAGTCACACATTTCCATGTCTGTAAGCTTATTTTCTGGAGATTTTCTCTTTCTTTCTGAGATGACTTGTCACCTTGGTCACTGATGGTGTTTAATGGACTATTTCTCCACCTGAGCATTAATGGAAATGCATTCTGCTTTTTTTTCCCCCAGAAAGAAGATTTATTATATAAAGTTCTCTCTTTAGCCTACTGCAAAGAAAGTACTATTCTTTTGGTTTCCAGTAGGTGGCATCTATGCCTCTTAGATCCCTGCTTTATATAAAGCCTTAATAATACCTTTTTTATTTTCTGATACATATTTAATCACTCTTGCAACCCTCAATTTCACTCCCTGTGAGTATTAGCAATAGTTTTGGTAGCGTTTGCTCAGATTTCCCTGGGCTCTGTGGTGATTGGTCTCAGAGGGTATGAGGAGAGGTACCCTCTGGGTTGGTAGATGGAATTACAGCTCAGCCTCAGTTTTGCAACTGTGGCTGGTAAAAATCAACTGTTGTTTCTCTACTGTTCTGCTTCTCTGCTTTCTGCTCTGATAACTGGGCCATGCCGCTGGCTGCATGGAGCTCGCAGCACTCCCAGGCAGGGCCATTCAGGGAAGTCGCTGCACTTCTCCCTTCCCCCTCCCCTAAGGGAGCTCTGGTGGCTGCAAGAGGTAGCTTCTTTATTTTCCCCAGTCCACCGCCCAACACACGAGGTTCTGACCTATGATAGCTCTTATGTGCAGATCCCATGGTCAGACATGCTGGTGTGAAGTTTGGGTGTTTTTGCTTGAGTTTTAGTTGCTCATGTTGCATCAAGGGGAGAGATCTGGGGATATCTCTCACTCTGCCCTGTTTCTCCAAGCAATCAATCATACTTTTAATTAAAAGTAGTACTCCATTAAAAAAGTGGCTAATCAGCTAGAGTCAGCTATAGATTTGTCCATTCATAAGTCAAAAATACAATTTTTCAAATGTGATATTAATGGAGTCTTTATGTTTTGTATAAGCTTTTATTTTTATGATTTACTGCATCATTGGAAAGTGACTCACTATGATATAATTTTGCTGAGTTTTCATTCAGCAAGAATTTAGCAATGTCAGCTTAGTTGCTCAGCTTTTTGTATATTTCTCCATATATGCAATATTCTTTATACAGTAAAATGCTCAGTGGTTTTTCATTTTATGGTTGAAAAGTTATAACAAACAATTTTTTTTTTTTTTACTTTTAGAGTCTGTAACATCTACAGTTAAATATTTAATTCACTTCTCTTTAAACTTTGAATGATGGGTCTCAAAATGGTGAAACAACTCAATACCATAGAACTATTTGAAATGTCCTTTGCATAAGACAAAACAAGCCAAAGAATATATGGCCTTATAATATTATACTGCTTATTTCCATTTCACCCACTTTCTTTGGAGTAAATTCCTCTTTCCTTGATTGAGAGAATGCTCAAATATGACAATTTTATACAGGGAAGCTCTGGGTTGAGAATATCTTCAAATCTCTGTCGCTTATAACAATGATTCATCCTTAAATATAAGATTATATCATAATTTTTTATTTTATTATAGAATAAAACATTAAATTTAAAATACTAATAATTTTAGATAAAATTTAAAAATTATAAATATTTTTTTAAAAAACAATCATTGTAAAATAGGACCACAAAGTATATTACTTCTTTTTGTTAATTTGTGTAGACATAAGGAAAACCTGAGGATTAGAAATAATGATTGATAAGACAACAAATTATAAAATTAATAGTATATATAAATAAAGCTGGATAGTGGGATCACAGTGTTGTTTCTGAGAACAAAGTGCATTAACCCCCCAAAATACTCTAAATCTTCCACAATAGAAAATTCTAGAAAGCACAAGAATTTACAAGCAGATATTCTATTAACCATCAGAACAATGACATCATTACTTGTCATGTAGCCTTTGGAAAACTACTTTTGCCTTCTGAGAGAATTAAAGTAAAAATGCAAATAACATCTTAATATTATTGTAAAACAATTTTTATGTTGTGAACTTCCTGAAAGATTCTCAAGGTTTATGATTCACATTTTGAGACTGCTGACCTAGATCTTTTAATTGTTGACTTCTTGTCACTTATGTCTGTTTCTTCAGACAGTTTCATAACCACCCCAAACAGATGTAGTCTGTGAGACGCCCTGAATTATTCTCTATCATTTTAACACACAGTTACTTGCCATTTACCATTCTCTGAAATTATGCTTGTTCCTTTTTGAGCAGGGTATTTTAAAACTTTGACCTTCTAGACTTTCATTTCCATGAGAATAAGGAGTTTATCTGCCCCTTAGGCTTGGTACAAGTCCTCCATATATGTTTCGTGAGTGAACCAAATAGTTTTGTGAGAATATTTCTTATTGCTATCAATTCACTCATTTTTACATGTATTTTATATAAATTTTGTTATATCAAAGCAATATCATCATATTTGAATTAAAATTACTTTGATTTTATAAATTAGCTAAGGAACAGGAAACTTTTTCAAAATATTATGTTTTGACATCCAAGAATAATTATCTTAACATTTATCTAAGTATTTGTGTGTGTGTGTGTGTGTGTGTGTGTGTGTGTGTGTGTGTGTGTGTGTGTTTATCTGCCAGGTGATCTTGGGCAATTATCTTTGCCTCAGCTGCTTATTTTTAAAATAGAAAGGTCATAGCATCTACCTCAAAAATCTTAAATTATAAGTTAATGCATCTAAAACTTTTAGAACAACTCTTGCATATAGTAAGCACTCAATAAATATTAGTTATTCTTATTTTTACAAAATCCACCACTTTTAATTGTATAAAAGAGAGGGTCATGGAAGGTTGTGAATTTGATAGAAGAAGCAAATTGCCTAAAGATGTACCCATCATATTGCACTAGATACCAGCCCTTATTTTTAAAAAGCGCAAAGTGAAAGAAATGCCATAAATATACTGATATTATATTTTGTGTTAAGTTGTTCTATAGAAGGAAGAACATGACACTACTGTTTTATAAAGCAGCAACACTAGAACCAGTTCTAAATTATTGAAGATTTTACATTAGGAAGTGAAAATCAGTGAAGGGTGAACTGGGGTTGGCTAAGGGGAGAATAGTTCACACAATTCTAGGCAGAGGAAAGCTTTTAAAATGTACAGGAGGGTGGAAGAGACTGTGCATGGGAATCAATTGGACTTCCATGGCTGAATACATGAGTAGATGGGCTTAGAGATATACTCAAAGTTCAAAATAAATTTATTTTCCTTCTGAATAACTCTATGATGATTCAGAACACACAGTTACCCAAGGAGTTAAATTGATTGAAGGTTTAAATATGTGTAAACAACATACAAAATTAAAAATATTTTGGTATTAACATGTTTACAATGAACACTTTCCTAAGAATACAGTAGGCATATCTTCATAAAACTATAAAGTTTGAAGACGTAAATAATCCTAAAGTTGTGTTTTTCAGTACCAAAGTCTTATAGCATGTTTTAAAAATGATATAATATTGACTCATTATTAAATAGGTTCCATTAAAAACAAATCAACTTCTAATAGCAAATGATATAAGTACTCATTATTTCAGTATTGAAAGCATCAGTTCTGAAATTTAATATGTACCTTTAATTACAAATATCTTTTCTCAATTATATCTGCAAGGAAATGATTGTCCTGTAAGATTAAGTAGTTAATACACTTTCAGATGATACACATTTTCCAAGGTTATATGGTTTCCACTAAGCTTCAGAATGAAATTTCAGAAAATAGCTCTGGAGTTTTAAAATACAAGTTGTAGTTGACTTATTCATAAACCACAAAGATGTTTTTATGATTATTACTTCAATATTGAAAACTCTAGTGTGCTTCTAAGCTTCCTCTCTGCAGAATGTATGTTTAAATACTCACCCAAACATATTACATTACAACCTACGTCCAATTTCTTCCTTTGCACAACAGTGGAATTACCGTGATGTCAGTAAAAGTCCTTCTAAAGTTTCCAAGGAGAAAATGGAGCAGATACATTATAGCAATCTTGGCAGTGATTTGTTGGCTTAAATATTTTCATATTTAAAAAAATAAAACATCATTTTTGGTTACTCTAGTTAGAGTTGGTCATAACTCAAACTTTGAAATAAGTTAATTATTTCTAAAGTTGGCTTTTGATTAAAAAAATTCAAGGAACTTTGAAAAAAGTGTAATATCCCAAGAGATTTCCCTTGGAAGACCTGATTTAATGTGTGTGACTAAGCAACCTACATTTTTGACAAGCACCAAAAGTTACTAGGATAACCACATGAAAGTAGGAAAGTTATATTTTATTCATTTCTCTATTTTTGCTTCTCTATATGGTAGAAGATCTGATCATGCTAAATTTGAAGAACTCACACTAATAAAAGTGTGGGATAACCCCTACTTCACACTATAGAAATAATTTTCTAAGGACCTCAGATTCAATATGCTTGATTTCTTATAGTCTTCTGAGTTTATTGAAGAGTCCCTTTATAACTCTATGGAGATAGTCTCTGCCTATTTTAAAATGAAAAATGTGTGACTGCAATAGAGAAAATTCAGGATTAAACAGATGACCCCATGGGGAAAGCAGAGATGCGTTTAGCATGACCTACATCATGCCTAGGTCTCTTCAGTCCACAAATAATGCAAATTTGAGGAAAGTTGTTAAGAAACTCAGGGTCTTCAGGAATATTTTTATTGGTCAGCCCTAGCAAGTCTGGAAACTAGCTAGCCACAGAGCATTTTATGTTGGTTGAAAATTAATGTACTACATTCAGATTTAAAAAAAAAAATTGGAGCTTTTATTGTTTTGTTTTGTTTTTCATTTACTCTCCCTTCTACCAATACTGGATGGTAGGAAATTTAAGCTTACTAATTGGCATTTTGTTAGTCTCAATCTATTTAAATAGTTTTCAATTTAAATTGTCCCTTTAGCTTTCCAGGTTTAACTCCCTCATTATTATCTTCCACAAGATCACAAGATGGAGTCTGGATATGGGGGGTACTGAATATATCTTCCTGACCTTAGGGGACTGAGGTGAGGAAGGAGTAGCTACTGGGATCTGTATTATGTTCTTTTGTTCCTCTTGGTATCTTCTTGATTATCCGTCTAACAAGAGATTGTGGCTCCTGAGTTTGTGGCCTCTTGTCTCTAAGGTCAGTCACATACCCATCAATCTTCCATGATGATTCATCTCACACCATACCTGTCTGGCTTTGAATGACTTCTGATGTTTAGCTATGTCTTTCGAACTAATCCTCTCTTGGGTGGTTGACTTTTCAATAACAGAACCAAGGTCAAAGTGCCTGAAGTATAATGAAGGAGCGGGAGAAGGGACCTAGACGAGTTCCAGTATTAGTCTTATACTGCTGTAACAAATTATTACAGAATTAGTGGCTTATAAAAGCACAAATTTATTGTCTTTCAGCTCTGAAGTTCAGAAATCTAAAATGAGTTTCACTGGGTTAAAATCAAGAAGGTGTCAGCAGAGCTTCATTCCTTTGGAGACTTTAAGGAAGATTTCATTTTCTTGCCTTTTCCAGGTTCTAGATGCCAAGTTCTTTACTTCTTTAGAGCCAGCAATGGCTAGGTGGGTCTTCCTCACATCAAGTCACATCATGACACATCATATTACATCATATCACATCACATCATGACACATCATATCACATCATTACTCTGACAATGGTGCTTCTGTCTCTCCTACTTTTAAGAATCCTGTGATTACATTAGTTCCACCCAGATAATCCAAGATATCTACCTATTTTAAATACAGCTGAGCAACACCCCTAGCTCTATTAGCTACCTTAACTTCTCATTGACATTTAATATAACACATTCATAACTCCTGAGAAGTAAAAAGTGGACATCTTTGATAAGCCACTATTCTGCCTACAACAGTTTCCAAATATTTTGCAGAACAATAGGATCATTTCAGTAAAATCTCCAAATGTGTTTGATTAAAAAACAAAAACTCCACTCTTTAGATCTATGTATTCTAATATGTTCGATAATAAATTTTAAAAGTCAATTATAGCCACACTGCATACATTCTAATTTATGTTCTGAAGAAAATTAGACTTCCTATTTTTAAGCTTTTAGTATCCAGTTAGAAAAAGACTTGAGATGAGATCTTTAGTAGAGTAATTAAGCTATTACATTGCCAAATTATGAATTTAGTATTCCTTTGGAAACCAAAGAGAATAAAATTATAATGAATTTACTTTGGGTCTGGTTAATACTCTTTCTGGGAATAGACATTGGAGTAACTTAAAAAGTTCACTGAGAAATTTTCTTGTGGGTATGTGGGTTGTTCTTCCCAGCAGTGATGCTGTGCACTAGACTGGGCACCAGAAGGAGGAGGAGTGCTCACATTTATTTCTGTGATCACCATCATCATGACTCAGACTGGAATCCTTAAATAATTCAAAATCTCATTTTGCCACTTTAGAAGAAAAGAAAGAAATGAGTATCCAAATAGAAAAACAGTGGTGATGGATCATGGATCACAATCATTAAAAACACTTTCTCAAATTTCTAATATCATTTTGTCAATGAACATTATTAGGGTCTATATCAATGCTGATTCCCCTTCTCCCCCTTTTTTTGCCTACTTCCCAATTATATTTTCTTTTATCATTCCTTCGATCACTGTCATTCAATCACTTTGTGATAAATGTAAACACCTGTTATTTTTCTATGTACATGTGTTTAGTATGATGTTGTCCACACAGATGGTGGCTGAAAAGAACAAGGAAGTAAACAAAGGAAGGGGGTGTCATGTTACTTTTAGATTCACTACTTCAAGTTTATTAGCCATTATATAAGATTCTTACTTACATCCACTATGGCATAAAGAATACCTTACAGTATGCATATTTGGGGAACATTCCTTAGAAAAAGAAAAACAACAACAAAGTATTCTTTGAATATAGTTAACATATGTTTTCATTTGAGCCCTCTGCCTCCTTCAATTTCAAATATCACTTTCTGTCTAAGAATATTTCAAAATGTGCAAAAGAAAATGTAATACTGAGAAAAGAGAAGGATTCAACCATAAATGAAATTTCCAGGTCTTCCTTTCCCACAATACACAAATCTTTCTGACTGAAGTGGTGAAAGATGTCTGAGATACTGTTATATGTTAAAAGATTGTGAGTCTAATGTACCAGGTCTAATCAAATTTCTTTAAACATGTCTCATTTTATAAGCAGGGCTCAATCAGCAGTTAATTTTATGTCTTATTTCTTAAGAAGGTCTTTCATAGCAGTGATAGCTAGAAATTCACCAATTTAACATTCCTGACAAAGGCAATAATCATCATTAACATTTTAATGATTTATAGTAGAGAAGCTCTTTCATGTACATTTGTTCCCCTGATCCTTATTAAAACCCAGCGAAATATAAATTATTAAGCCTGTGTTAAAGATGAAGAAAATCAGGCCTCATAAACAAGACATCTACCTCCAAATTTCATGATTTCTCAGCTCTAAAATAGGCTGCATTGTCTCTCATATTTTCCATATCCTTTTGGGTACTAGTTTCTTCACCAACCCTTTCCACCACCCACAAACTCAACTCAGATTACTCTATCATAGTAGTACTACCTTTAAGTCTTTGGACTTTGCTCTCAGTATGTTGCCTACCAGTCCCGGTTACGCTTTTGTTTCTGTCATAACACCTGTTACAATTTGCTTCTTATTTATTTTTCTGTTACATGTGTGCATGTGTGGGCACGATATATATCTCTCAACAGAATCAGATCTTACTTGCTTTTTATGTTGTTTTCACTGTAATGCTTCCAGCATCTATCACAATATTCTGCACACAGTAGGAGTTCACATATTTGTTGAATGAATAAGCTCATAAATAAAGATTGTGGCTTAATCTACTCATACCTGAAATATTATATGTACCAAAGGGCTTCAGATTCTATTAGGAGTATCTTAGATATCTTATAAGAAGTAACCCATTATGGAGGTAGTCTAGGCATTATGAGAGGTCTGGCAGAAATCTGGGAGATCTCAGAATTTTCCAATATTTCTCAAGCCATATCATGAAAGCATTTAAGTTTGGTCCTTTTGCATCACAGTAGTCTCTTAAAACTTCTACTTCTTAACCGATTTGTGTTTCAAAAATATTTATGCTCTGAATCTCACAGATTTAACAGCCTCTTATGGGCAATTTAACACATACTATTAACACTTATGTTACATGTGCACAATAAAAAGAATACAGGACCCTAGGGCAAGTGGTAGTATTAGTTCTTTCACCAATTTGTTATTTTGTTTTCTTCTTTCTTCGGGGCAGCCATTTAATTTCTTTGGGCTTTACAAACATTATCATATAATAAAGTTCAATAAGTATAACTAGGTAAAAACATACCAACGAAAATAATAATAGTAAACAGAAAAAGAAGTTACCATTTTGAACCTGTAAAAATGACACTAAGAAACATTTTTTTAATTGGCAAAATGTACTGAAATGTTCATAGCTTTTAATCCAGTAATCCCCATACTAGATATCGAAATATTAAGTAAATTATAATCAGGGTAATACTTTTTCCAACACTGTATAATAGGAAGTTGGAAGAAATTCTAAATACAGGAGTAAGAGCATAAGTGAATGTGATAAATTCACATAATGAAATTTAATACAATATAAAATTTACACCCATAATATGTAATGAAATGGAAACATTTCTATTCAAATAAATCAGTAAAGGTATAATACAAAAGTACAAAATTTTATTTGTGTTAATATAACAGTATGCAGTTATATATGCACATCAGTATATATATTACAATGAAGCAAATTTGAGTGAAATAATTAAAATAATTATCTCTTTGAACTGAAGATTCCTTTGAGCTTTAGTATAACTTTGCATAACTTAATATCAAAATAATTGTCTTAGATATAACAATTCCTAATTCCAAATAATAAATAATTCCTAAATCCTTATGCAAGATTCGTTAATTTTTTTATAATTATGCTCTAATTCTCTATCTTATTTTATGTGTTCTTACCCTAACCAAAAATAAAATGAAGAATTTGCTCATTAAACTTATGTGAGCATTTTGGGTAAAACCCAGAATTTTCATACTGTAGCAATTATGGTAGTTTTAGAAGATTGAATTATACTTTCTGATTCAAATTTTAGAAAAGATATAATAAAAATTTAAATGTTATATTCTACAAATTCCATTACTTTTCCAAATAATGGGATAAATATTATAAAATATTTTTTCAAGAACATCTCTTCATTTTTATGTTTAGATTTATTTTGAAAAAAATACTTTGGGTACTCAGAAATTATTACCTCACCTTAAAAAAAAAAACAAAACTTTTTTCCAAAAGATATAACCAAACGAGACTTTTCAGACATCATGCCTAGTGTAAACATAGGCAGACCTCAAACAAACCCTGGCTCGGCTTGTGAAAAGGAATTTTTTAGGTAACTGTTTTTAAACTTCATTAACTCTAATTTTCCATTTTACCAGTAACATTACTTTACAGTTTCTGAAGACTGTTCCCTAAGGTATCTAACTCACCAATATTTACAGAACACAGTACTACAGATGTGATTTTCCCTTATTTGCTTGCTAAAAATAATGTGGTGTTTTACCACAACAGCAGTTTTTTGGGTTCGGAATCCAATCCAGAGAATTTCATTTGGTTTTCTAATTTGGTCCAGCTGTTGAAATGGAACAATATTTCTTTTCTTTCTTTCTTTCTTTCTTTCTTTCTTTCTTTCTTTCTTTCTTTCTTTCTTTCTTTCTTTTCTTTCTTTCTTTCTTTCTTTTTTTCTTTCTTTCTTTCCTTCCTTCCTTCTTTCTTCATTCATAGCAAAATGGAAGTAACCATGTTTGAAAGAGTTAATTTTCAGTATCAGAAATGCTACTAGCACACACTCATTTAATAATACAGATATATGTTGGTATTTACAAGAATGATGAAGACTTTACAAAATGTGTTAAAATTGTATCACCTTGAACTCTTTTCTCCTTCTGGGATCCAAGTTACTCTCTCAGAGTCCTCTGGCAGAATGCAAGTTACAAATTATCTCTGTTAACTAGACTTTTCCTCCAAACACTCCAAATTAAGAAAAATGAGATAAATAAAAGCAGATAGTTTGTACAGTTTTGAACACTTATTCAAAACCTTAGTAGTTAGTTGTGAAGGTGAGTATAGAGACTAATCAACGAGTCTTCTTTGTTCAGGTATTTATTCATTTTTAATCATTCATTCATTCAATCAAGATACATAGAACGCCAACTATGTGTCCAGAATTACCCTTGGGATATAGCAACAAACAAGACAGACAAGTTCCCTCCTCTTCGGGAGCTTATCTATCGGGGGGGGGGTGGTTAATAAACAAGAAAATAAAATAATCTTAGAAAATAGAAAATAGCTTAAGTACTATGAAAAATAAAACAAGATAAAAGGATGAAAAGTGATGGAAATATATGTCGTTTTATAAATGATGGTTATAGAAATGCACTGGTGCAAAGATCAAATTGTCCTAGACAGAGGGAAGAGCACGTATAAATGTCCAGTTATAAGACAAGCTTGGCATGTTATTGTTGAATGTTGGACAAGGAATTGTACACGTATAGCCTTATAGATTATGTTAGTGCAGATATGGGGTTGTATAGAAGTGGAGTAGAGAAAGCAAGAAAATGGAAGCAGAAATGTCGCTCAGTATATGGTACAACCCAGGAGAGATATGATGGTGTTAAATTGGTTGAAGACAATGGAAAGGGGGCAGATTGAGGATCTTATGCTTTGGATATTATGCTAGTAGTACTTGCTGATGAATTGTCAAAAATACTTCCCAGATTTTGGATGAACAAATCAATGACTGTATTGTATATTGACAAGAAACAACCTTTGTTCATTTCAATAACATAAAGGAAATGAAAAATCATATAATGCTCTTGTAGACAACAAAAGGGTAAGAATATTAATGATGATTATCAGTAAGTAGTTTGAAAAGCAAGTATATTAATTACTACTTAATGAGTAAAATTCATACTCCTTGCTTAAAATTCAGTGGGCTTATTACCAGTACATTATTCTGTTCCTGAGTATTTTTAAAAGGCTTTCTTTACTCACATTTATTTTTTCTTAATTTAATTAACAATTGTTTATTAACTACCTACTAAAACCCAGGTCTTAGGGAAATAACATAAATGAGTGCATATGCATAGTCACATTTTTTGTCATAATTCAGACAATTTTGCTTCATTTTCTTTTGAAGGTTAATGCTATAGAGAATTCCAAGACAGGTATAATCATTTTCCCTCTGTAGACAGACTCTTTTATTTGTTGTGGTGTCACATTATGCTCATGTGATTTTTGTGTGTGTGTGGCTAGTATAATATTCATTTTTGAAATCCAAGTACTTTACTAGGTTTCATTAAGATTGTTTTTTTCCATTCATTTTTGATACTTCATGAGCCCTCTTTTAAGTGACAGATTCAAATCTTCAAATCGCTCAGAAAATGTTTCTCTTGTTCTGCCTTTGATTATTCATTCTAGACTGTTTGAATTAGTTTCTTTAAAAAACAAAACAAACAAAACAAACAAACAAACAAAACAGCATTACCCATGGAATGGTTTCTAGTGAGGGCCCTCTTCCGGGTTACAGATGGTCGACTTCTCATGGTATCTTCATGTTGCAGAGAGCAGAGCAAAACAAGATCTCTGGAGACTCTTATGAGGACGCTAATTCTACTCAGGAAGACTCCATTCTCATGAACTCTGATGGTAATTACCCCCCAAATCCTCATCTCTTAATGCCATCACATTGTAGGGGATAGGGTTTCAACATATGAATTTTGGGGTATCACAAACTGTGATGATGTGCCCCTAAAAAGATGAAAGAAGGGGTTAAGACTAGAAGCCTCTATGCCAACCGCCACAGCAGCCACATTTCCTGATTGAATACCTGGCGATTACATCGGTAGGCTATTATTTAACTCTGTTCCCACAAGAAAGAGTAGGAGGAATTTATGGGAAACATGGTATGAGAATCTGAACTTTTAATGTTCCGCTTTCTGCTTCTGTGCCCCTGCTTACGCATCATATCAGACCACCATTTGGTGATGGGTAATGAGTAGATGTATAGACCCATTGTGATTGGGATATAGTAATTAATGGTTTTTTGGTATAAAACTGTGGACCTGAAATGGGTCAAGGCTGCTCCTTTGGAAGGACAGCCGCCAGCTATTAAACTGCCTCTAATATCAGAGCACTCAGGTTGAGTCTGGTTATTCTGGTCACAACAAAACATTCAGCCCATAACAAGGATGGAATAGATAAATAAGAAAATAAAGGAGTTAAAAAGTGAAGAGAGGATACCAGTAAAAATCTGGAGCAGGAAAAGAGACCTTTTTCTTTCTCAACTCTTGTTAGCAACTCAACTCCTTATCTGCTAGCTAATGGGTTAAACTTATGTTTAATCTTATTTGTCTATCAAAGTCCTTTTAAATTACTTGTTTTTTGTCTCTATCTTTTTTTATTTGAATATGAATCAGTTGCACTTAGTTGTAAAACAGCAAGGAGATCGCATTAGTGAGTGTACTTGTCAACCAAAATCTGCCACATCAAAGTAAACTAGCATTGCTGTTGTTATTATTATTGTTACTGAAAAAAAAATCTAGATAATGGATATAACTGATGAATGTCAACTAAACTTATTGTGAAAATCATTTGTATGTATACTTATATATATATATATATATATATATATATATATATATATACACACATACACATATATATCACATGAAATTATTATGTTGTGCACCTTAAATTTATGTTATATGTCAATTACATACCAATAAAAAATAAATATTTTCCTATTTGAAACAATGACTTCAAATCAGTTTGCTTTTTTCAAGAGTCAGAAAGTACTAAATTTAATGAGTTTTAGCAACCAACAAAAAGACTATTTACATTATTACATTATTTTCAACGTTGCCAAGTAGGGCCTAAGACATTGTTTCTGAGAAAGGAGTTAAAAAGTGGACACTGGGTATCAGGAGAAATGTAGGTTTTGTGAATATGACAACTTTTAAACCTGGACTACATTTGTATGGCTCACAAGTAATTGAAGTTTTTCAAACTAACTTTTCTTTTTAGAAATCTACTCATTTCATTGTCATTCACATTAGGAAAATCAATCTCTAATATATTTAACAATGAGAGTTTTGATGCTAAGAAGAAATACCCCCCAAAAGGATCTTAATTACAATAACAGCATTCAGAAACATCTGGTCTCATAGGCTTTGTTTATCATTTGCTAGATCTCAGTAAAAGCTTTCTGATTTGTAGGTGGCCTGGTATTTCTTACAGTGTTCCAGATGTTTTTCCTAAAGTCAAGGACAGCCACAGGAAATTTGTCTAACATTATAATTTTTAATCATGAATGAGTACACAGTACTTTTGACTTTCATTTCCTCTCAGAACCTCCTCAGATATTATCTTTTTTATCCAATTTTAAAGTATATTGAAATAATACCTCAGTTTCACATCCCACAGTTTTTACTAAAAAAAGAAAATATGTATTTTTTGGTTTTACTTTTCTCCAGATCTAGCACAGTTCCTGTGATATTCTAAGTCCTCAATAAATGTGTAAATTAAAGAAATAAATGAATTAATAATTTAATTAATTAAAATTTATTTTTTCTCTTATAAGCACGTTAATATTGCAAGAGGACACTGATCCTCACCACCCCACCCCCTCCACAGACATGCATAATTGGTTTTATGAAAAGTTGGGAAAAGGTAAATTATTTCAAAAAAGATATCTTATCTTTTTCACATATTAATGCCAGATAAAGTGACCATATAGAGTTTTTATAAATTACTGATCAATGCATGTTATTACAGAATTGTCTATACTAGGATCCCATGAAATAATGACCTTTGCTATGGAATTTATACACGTTTCTGTGGTTTTCTAGTTAAATGTTTTGGTACTATGCGTGAGGTCCACTGAGACCTCCTGCAGTTTCAGGAAGATGCCTCCTTTATTATACAAGACTGCCTATTCATAACTGTCAAACCACCAGCAAGTTAGCAACCTACATTAAGGCAGGTTCTACTTTTGTTAATGAGAGCTCTTGTGGGAAACAGAAACTAGACTGTTTTTATATAATTTTAAACTTGTAGAGAAAACACAAGGATTTTTCAAAAGCAATAAAATCCTTTCTCCTGAAGAAGGTTTTCTTTCTCAGTGTTGTTCAAGTAAGGACTGTTTTGGAAATGCTGACAGAATCTCAGCAAAGGAAACCAGCGGGAAACATATAATATGTTTATTTACCTTAGAAACCACAAGAACATTTGAAAAGGCCAGAATTGGCCCTGTAAAATGTGTTGCTAACATGTGTGGTATGATTGCTTAGTTTGAATAAAATCAGGTCATTTCTGCACTGATAAAGAAGGACAATCTATATTTTGGCATCTTCCAAATTCACATCTACAACCCAACCCTCTCCCCTGAGCTCTAGACTCCTAGATCCAAAGCCTCTTTGATACATCCATATGGAAATTGAATAAGCATCTCAAAAAGAATATATTCAAAAATAAACCTTTATTTCCATCCTTTCTACTTCAGCATCCTCACAGTCCTTCCCATCTCAGTTAGTGGTGACTTCATACTCTTAGTAATTAAGGCCAAAATTTTTGGAAGAAAAAATTCTGCCTTTACTGTTTTTCTCTCAGACTCCATTTGATCTCTCAGCCATTGTTGCTCTCTGTAGCTTCAAAAACTTTCATATTGTGACCTCTTCTCACCACCTTCTCTGCTACAATCCAAGTCAAAACCATCATCATCTCTTGCTTGACTATTGCAGTGATATCCTAAATACCCTTCCTAGGTCATCCTTGCCCCTCTACAGCCTGTGCAGCCAGAGGTATCCTTTCACAAAGTTGAATTAAGTCATTCCTCTGCCAAGAACTGTTCAGCAGCTTCCTCTCTTATTCAGAGGAAAAGTAGTCTTTAAAAATGACCTAAAAGGTCTTGTAAGATTTTGGGTTCCCACTACTTCTCTTACTGCATGTCATATTTTCCCTCTAACTTCCTCGCTTTTATTCACATTTGCTCTTTCTGTTGTTACTAGAATGATTGCAGTTTCTAATCTAGGGCTCTTTCTTTTTACCTTGCTTCCTTCCCTACCTAATATCTCTGCTCAAATGTCACTTTATCTGAAGGTCTTTCTCTGACCATCCTATTTCAAAATAGCAAGTCCTACCCTCTCACGTTCCCTACTTCCCAGTCCTACCTTACTTTCCTCTATGTTATTTGTCATGCCTTGGAATGTCTCCTCCACTGTAACATCTGCTGCATGAGGACAGCACGTTGTTCATTGATCTGTCTCAGCCTCTAGAATGGCGTGAAGCATGCAGGAGGTCTTTACCAAATATATGTTGAATAACAAAATAATTCGTACTAGTAGATACATAAGGCCTGGGAAGAAGGGTTAGATTATTTTGATAGTTTGAGTATATTTTTAAATTGATTTGTGTCTCTATGCTTGCTCAAGACAGATTGGAAACATTACTTTATCCCTCCCAGTTCCCATTAAAATAAGGCACATGAGGAGAAAGTCTCCTAATCAATGGCTAACACATTGCTGGGAGTCATCTACTTAAGTGGCATTTTGCCCAGTCTTTTAAAATTATCTTACATTGGGGGGACAAATAAATTTGTCTTACTTGAAAACAATTTAACTCCATTTTCAGATTGTTTTACATTCTGGATGTTAATGTTTGTATTTGATTTTAATAAGTTTAGTGTTTTTCCTCTCTCGATTTTTCTTTGTTTCCACTGTTATACTTTGTAGTGTGAAATTAACAGTCTGTCACAGACCTGTGACTCAAAGTAACTGTGTCAGATAGTTCACCAGAATATGTAAACAGATCCACTAAAAAGTATTCTTTAGCAATAAGCGTGAGAATTAGAAATGAGCAGCAAAGTCAAGAGTGAAATGGCTATATCAACTCAGCAACATATAATACCATACCATGGGAGATCAAAATCTGAAGGGCAATGGAGTCTTGTGAAGAGTTCTATGTATATTAAAATGCAGCCTTGGATCAGGCTTTTCTGGGAACTTTGGATGACTGAGAAACTGTGGTATATAGCGATAGGTTAGGTGTTTTTTGTTTGCATGGAAGATAGGCAATGAAATTTTGCACCTGCAGCTTTAATAAAATGTGGAATGAAGGAATTTCTTGGAATACTATTATAAAGAAGGAGGAAGGGAAAAAGAAAAAGAAAAGATAATAGTAATGACTTGGTAAAATGAGTGAACCAGAAGGAAAGTGAAGATCTACATTACACTTAATTCATATGATGGAATTATGTAGCAGTTTTCAGGTCAAAGTCATTGGAGAGGAATGCAGTAAAAGAACATAAATACTGTGTTCTAGAACATTTGGGTCACTTGACTATGGTAAGATTACTGCCCTTAAGACAGAAAGGAATACAGCCTAGCTTAGCATGGACGTGTGAAGAAAGCATACCCAACCATAAAGCATCACGGACAAATTTGCACTTTCCAAACCTCTCATGCAAACTACACACAATCAAATGAAAGTGTTTATAAAAATAAGAACAAAAAATAAACAACCATTTTTATTAAAGATAGAAAGTGAGCACTAATGGTTGAATTGTGTTCCCCTAAAAGATATGCTGAAGTTCTAACCCCTATATCTGTGATCAAGTTAAGATGAGGTCATTCTGAATTAGGGTGGGGCCTTCCAGTATAACTGGTACACTTATAAGAAGAGGGAAGGTCATGTGGACATGGAGGCAGAGATTAGAATGATGCTAAGAACACCTGGAACTATCCAGAAGCCACAAGAAGCAAGGAGGTATTCTTCCCTAGAGACTTCAGAGGGAGCATGGTCTTGCCAACATCCTAGTTTTGAATTTCATTTCCATAGAAATGTGAGAGAAGAAACTTCTGTCATTTTAAGTCACTCAGCTTGTGGTACTTTGTTACAATAGTACTAGGAATCTAAAATATTGGTGGTTTATCACAGGGACCAACCAGTGCAAGACAAGAGACAGACAAGGTACAATAGGAAATGAGAGGACTCTATTGCTTAGTTCTTCAAAGCATGAGCCAAGGAGCAGCAACAGTCCTGGGAGCTTGTTTGAAATGCACAATCTCAGTTCTGGTCAAGATGGTGAAGTAGGTAAATGTTGAGCCTGCCTCCTCCTTGACCACATTAAAATTACAACTAAATTATGGAACAATCAACCTCAAGAACCACCTGAGTACTAACTGAACAGAACTTCTGTAACTAAAGATATAAAGAGGCCACATTGAGAATTGTAGGAGGGGTGGAGACTCAAAATAAGCGGGCTCCACACCCAAATATGGCAGTTGAGCATTGAAAGGGATATCTCAGCTGTGGAGGTCTCCCCAGAAAAGCAAAGGGCCCTAGCCCCACATTGAGATTCCCCAGCCCAGGGTTCCAGTGCCAGAAAGAGGAGCCCCATAAGATCTAGCTGCAAAAATCAACAGGGATTTCAAACACCTGAGTGAGACAGAAGGCTGCTAGAAACCCAGATATTACTCTTAAAAGGCCTGAGCACAGACTCACTCACTTGCAGACGCTCAGCCTAGGCTCCTGAAAAGGGACAGCAGCTCAGGAGGCGCCAGAGACATACAGGAAAAGACTGAGTTGTGTGGCTTCAGGGAGAAGGCTGGAGGGACAGCCACCATTATTTCTGTGTTGAGCCCTACCCCCACACCGTCAAATCTGAATCTACATTACACTGGTAAGATCTGCTCACTACTCCCCTGTGACTCTCTGAAACCCCACCCCGCCCAAATGCACAAATTGCTGGAGACACTTCCATGGATTGGCAACCAGCTCTGCCCTGTGCACAACAGGAGGCTTCTTCAGCAACCAACGGGCTTTGGCTCACAAGCCTCTGGAGACACTTTTGGTGGCAGGCAGTCAACCTCAGACTGAGCTTCAATATTTCTTGAACGATTCTCAAGAGTCTGCAAACCCAAAACAGATGGCAGCTGGCCTAGGTGTGATCTCAGATTTTTGCAAGTGGTTTAGCACCAATTCTGAATATATACTAATCTGGTAAAATCTACTTGTTCTACACTGGAGACTTCTTCAAACCTCGCTTCATTCAACTTGTGTATCACCGAGGCCCTTTCAGCTGCTGAGCCTTACGGGCAACCAGCAGGCTGCACAAGCAGCGACCGACTGTGGATAGATTTGCAGCTTTTACCTGGTAACCCTGGGTCATTCACAGGTAGCACCTGACCTTGGCCTACACAGGAGCCCCAGCCAAGCAGCCTCAAAACCAACACACTTGGAAGCTGGCACCAGACCACAAGAGAGCACTACATGATTAGTCCCACAAACGGCACTCCCAAAGGGTGGTTTCAACAGGCATACAAGCCCACTGTGAAGAATTCCACTCCATGGGGTCGCTCCCTGCCCAGCAGCCTATACATTGTGGGCATGGCCAGTCCTCACAGCCGGTCAGACTGAAAGTCAATCTCACACATTGGTGTGCCAAAAACAGTAAAAACTCAACTCCAACAGGAAGGCACACACAACCCACACAAGAGACAGTCCTAGAACACTCAGCTCAGGTGATACAGAAACTGCACCCCTGGGCCACACAGGGCACATACTGCATAAAGCCAGCTCACCAATACTGGGATATGTAGCAGATCTACCTAATACATAGAAACAAATACAGAGAGGCAACTAAAATGAGAAAATAAATAAATATGTCTAAAATGAAAGAACAGGGAAAACTTCAGTAAAAAAAATATCTAAATGAAATGGTGGCAAGCAACCAACCAGACAGAGTTCAAAACACTGGTTATAATGATGTTCAATGAACTTAGGGAAAGAATAGATGATCTCAGTGAGAACTTTAACAAAGAGATAGTAAGCATTAAAAAAAGGTATAGAAATCATAAAAAGAACCACTGAGAAATGAAAAATATAATAACTGAAATAAAGAATACACTAGAAGGAATCAAGGTAGATTAGATTAAGCAGAGGATCAAATCAGCAATTTGGAAGACAAGGTAGCAGAAAACACACATTCAGAAAAGGAAAAAGAAAAAAATAATTTAAAAAATGAGGATAGTTTAAGGGACCTCTGGGACAACATCAGGCATATCAACATTCATATCATAGAAGTACCAGAAGGAGAAGAAAGAGAGCAAAAATGGTCAAACTGTTTGAAAAATTATGACTGAAAACTTCCCTGACTTGGAGAAGAAATTAGACATGTAAGTCAGAGAAGCACGGAGAGTCCCAAACAAGATATATCCAAACAGACCCACACCAAGACACATCACAATTAAAACTGCAAAGTTTAAAGATAAAGAGGGAATCTTAAAAGTGGCAAGATAAAGGCAGCTAGTTATTTACCAGAGAGCTCTCTTAAGACTATCAGCTGATTTCTCAACAGAAACCCTGCAGGCCAGAAAAGATTGGCACAAAATATTCAAAATGATGAATAATGAGGACCTTCAATGAAGATTACTCTAACCAGCAAGGCTACCAAGTTAAATCGAAGGTGAGCTTCCCACATAGAAGAAGCTAAAGAAATTCATGACCACTAAGCTAGTAGTATAAAATATGTTAAAGGAACTTCTTTAAAAAGAAGGAGTTGGGGGAGAAAGGGGGAGAAAAAAGAACATAAATATAAATAATAAAATAGCAATAACTATGTACTTATCAATAATCACTTTAAATGTAAATGGATTAAATGCTCCCATTAAAAAAGCTGAATCAATCTGAAAACAGGACCCATACATAGCTGTCTACAACAGACTCAATTCAGACCGAAAGATACACAAACTGAGAGTAAAGAAATAAAAAAAGATATTTTATGCAAATGCAAATGAAAAAAAGCTGTGTGACAGTACTTATATTAGACTAAATAGACTTTTTAAAAAGGTGATAATAAGAGGGGAAAAAAGGACATTATGCAATGACAAATGGATCACTCCAATAAGAGACAATAAATCTAGTAATGTTTACCTAATAAACATTTATGAACCCCATGTAAGAGACTCAAATATAAAGTAAACATTAATCAACATAAAGGGAGAGATCAACAGTAGTGCAATCATAGTAGGGGACTTTAACACTCCATTGGCACCAATGGACAGATCTTCCAGACAGAAAATTTTTTTTTTTATTTTTATTTTTTAGGTGAGGCAACCCTTGATTGACCTTACAGATTGCAAGGACCTTGTCAGCTTACAATCTCCTATTTTTTTTTTTACTTTTTATGCCTACAGCACCTGGTCTTCCTAGGTGGTCTCTCATCCAAGTATTAACCAGGTCCAACCCTGCTTAGCTCCCAAGATCAGATGGGATCAGGCTTCTTCAGGGTGGCATGTCCATAGACCCAGACAGAAAATTATCAAGGAAACAGTGGCCTTAAATGACAGATGAGACCAGATGGGTTTAATTGATTATTTAGAGCATTTTACTTCAAAGCAGCAGAATATTCATTCTTCACAAGTGCACATGGAACATTTTCCAAGATGGACCACATGTTAGACCACTTAACAAGTCTCAGTAAATTTAAGAATATTGAAATTATATCAAGCATTTTCTCCAACCACAATGGTATGAAACTAGAAATCAATTACAAGAAAAAGAAACCCTGAAAAATATGCAAACACCTTGAGGCTAAATAACATGTTACTAACAATAAATGAATTAACAATAAGATCAAAGAAGAAATCAAAAGATACCTTGAGAGAAATGAAAATAAACTACAATAACCCAAAATCTGTAAGACACAGAGAAAACAGTCCTACGAGGGAGATTTTTAGCAATACAGGCCTATCTCAAAAAAACAAGAAAAATCTCAAATAAACTATTTAACCTTACACTGAAAGAAACTAGAAAAAAAAAAAAACCAGCAAAACAAAGCCCAAAGTGAATAAAGAAAGGAAATAATAAAAATCATAGAGAAATCCTGGAACAGGAAGGCTCCACATGTTAATTTTACAAAACATTCAAAGAATAATTAACACCTATTTTTCTTAAACTATTCCAAAAAATTCAAGAGGATGGAAGGTTCTCAATCGCATCTTACGAAATCACCATTACCCCTATTTCAAAACTAGACAACAAATACACACACACACACACACACACGCACATACATATGTGTGTGTATGTCAATATCCATGATGAACATAGATACAAATATTCTCAAGAAAATATTAGCACCCAAATTCAGTAAGACATTAAAAAGATTATACACCACGATCAAGTTGGATTTATTCCTTGGATGCCAACTTGGTTCAATATCACACATCAATTAATGTGATATACCACATTAACAAACTGAAAGATTAAAATCTTATGATCATATCAATAGATGCAGAAAAGCATCCATACAGAAAAACTCTCAGCAAAGTAAGGATAAAGGGAACATACCTTAACGTAATAAAGGCCACATGTGACAAACCCAGAGCTAACATTATACTCAGGGGAGAAAAGCTAAAAGTATTTCCCCTAAGATCAGGAACAAGACAAAAATGTTTACTTTCACCACTTTTATTCAACTTAGTGATGAAAGTCCTAACCACAGCTATCAAGAAAAAGAAATAGAAGTTATCCAAATTGGAAAGTAAGAAGTAAAATTGTCATTATTTGCAAGTGACATGATATTATATATAGAGAACCCTAAAGATTTTACCAAAAAGCTGTTAGAACTGATAAATAAATTCAGTAAAGTAGCAGGATACTAAATTAATATTCGGAAATCAGTTGAATTTTATACACCAGTAATAAATGATCAGAAAGAGAAATTAAAAAAAAACACTCCATTTAAAATTGCATTGAAAAATATCTAGCAATAAATTTAACCAAGGAGGTAAAAAATTTGTACTCAGAAAATTGTAAGACATTGAAGAAGATACAAATAAATGGAAGCATATATCATGCTCATGGAAAGAAAAAATTGACATCGTTAAAATGTCCATACTACCCAAAGCAATCTATAGATACAATGCAATCTCTATGGAAAAGCAATGACATTTTTTTACAGAAGTGGGGCAAAGAATTCTAATTTATATGGAACCATAAAAGACCCCAAATAGCCATAGAAATCTTAAGAAAGAAGAGAGTTGAAGGTATAATGCTACCTGATCTCAAACTATACTACAAGGTTATGGTAATCAAAACACTATGGTACTGGCATAAAAACACTCATAGTTCAATGGAAGAGAATAGAGAACTGAGAAATGAATCTATGCCTATTAAAAAGAAGGCAAGAATATACAATGGGATAAAGACAGGCTATTCAATAAATGATGTTGGGGAAACTGGATGAATACATGCAAAAAAAAAAAAGAAAGAAAGAAAGAAAGAAAGAAAGAAAGAAAAGAAAGAAAGAAAAAGAAACTGGACCACCTTCTTACACCATTTACAAGAATAAAGTCCAGATGGATTAAAGACTTAACTTTAAGACCTGGAAACATAAAACCCTTAGAAAAAAACAGGTAGTAAACTCTGTGACTTGCTCTTGGTAATATTTTTTCTGATAAATCTCCTTGGGCAAGGGAAATAAACAAATAAAAATAAAGAAATGAGACTACATCAAACTAAAATGTTTTGCATAGCGAAGGAAACCATCAACAGAACCACTTACTGAAAGGGAGAGGATATTTGCATCTGATAAGGGGTTAAGATCCAAAATTTGTAGACAACTCATACAATTCAACACCAAAAAAGCACAAACAATCCAATTAAAAAATAGGCAGAGGACCTGAATAGGCATTTCTCTAAAGAGGATATACAGATGGCCAATAGAAATATAAAAACATACTCAACATCATTAATCATCAACGAAATGCAAATTAAAACCATAATGAGATATGTCCTGTTGAAATGGCTATCATCAATAAATCAACAAACAACAAGTGTTCGTGAGTGTGGAGAAAAAAAGAACCCTCATACGCTGTTAATGGGATTGCAAATTGTTGCAGGGTTATGGAAAACAGTTTGGCAGTTTCTCAAAAAGTGAAAACTAGAACTACCATGTGATCCAGCAATAACGCTTCTGAGTATTTATCTGAAGAAATCTAAAATTAATTCAAAAAGACATATGCACCCCCATGTTTATTGCAGCATTATTTACAATAGACAAGACATGGAAGCAATCTAAGTGCCTATCAATAGATGATTGAATAAACAAGAAGCAGTATACATATACAATAAAACATTAGTTGGCCATAAAAATAGAATGAAATCTTACCATTTGTGACACCATGGATGGACCTAGAGTGTATTATGCTAAGTAAAATAAGTCAGACAGAGAGACAACAAATACCATATGAGTTTACTTATATGTGGAATCTAAAAAACAAAATAAAAAACGAAATGGAAACAGACTCATAGATACAGAGAACAAACTGATAATTACCAGATTGAAGGTTGTTGGGGGGGGGTGGTTGGGTGAAAAAGGTAAAGGGATTAAGAAGTATAATTGATAGTTACAAATTAGTCACAGTGATGTGAAGTACAGCAATAATATTGTAATAACTACATATAGTGTCAGGTGGGTACTAGACTAATCAGGGGGGTCACCTTGTAATATATAAATATTTAACCACTATGCTGTACACCTGAAACTAAGATAAACTAATAGAAAATTAAAAACTAAAAAAAAAAAAAAAAAGAAAGAAAGAAAGAAAGAAATACCCATCTCAGACCCCGCCTTAGTCTTCAGACCTAATATCGCTTTAGAGGATTATGGCCCAAACTATGTGTCCTGGGAAATAACTGCAACAGCACCACCATATTTGAGCCTTTTTTTTTATGTGCTGGGCTCTGATCTAAGAGTCACACTGTATGTTAACCTACTTAATATGCTTACCAATTTATAAGGGTCTACTATTGTTATTCCCATTTTACGGGCAAGAAAATGAGTCACAGAAAGGTGAAGTAACCCTCCTGCCATGCAAATAGCAAATGATGTCAAAGAAATGACTCACCTTGTCAGCACCTAGCTGATAAAGAAGGGAGGTTTTGATGGTGAGACGCCCAGTTGGAAGAACACACAAAAGGCAGACATGAGAATAAAACGCAGGCACAAACTTTATTGCGGAGAGCACAGTTCTATTAAGGGAAGTGCAGTCCCAAGCAGAGCTCCTGGTGGAGCCTGCTGAGATGGGAGACATACCAAGTCCCTATGTAGAGGGTCAGAGTCCAATTTTTGAGGATGCCTAGTACACAGATGGCTCGTACCATAGTACAGGTAGTAAAATGATAGGGTTATCGTTGATGCGGGCACAAGCACAAGTTTCCATGTCACAATGCCCCCGGTGTACTGAGAAGCACTCAGAGAGATGGCAAGTAAAGAATACCCCATGGGTGATGCCTCGCAGGGCTAAGCCACCCAAAAATGGCAAGTGGATTGTAGGCCCAAGGCAGCACCCTCCAGGCCAGATCCTGCGCTGTGACTCTGTAGGGATAAAATGTGAGTGCCAGGCCTGGCTGAATCCAAGGTCTGGCTGGTCCAAGGTCTAGCTGTGATCCAGGCCTGCGGCTAGAGATAGGATCCCGGATTCAGAATGTTACATTAGTGTAACATTTAGGGTGCCTGCACCTAAAATATGTAAACATAATTCAGCTTATTGTATCATGTATCTGCAGCTGAATGCCACTATTGTATGTACTCTGATATATGTGGAGCCATGTGATCCCCTGAAGAGCAGAAGGAGACCACAAGAAGGGGAGCAGGAGAAGTGTGCGCAATACCATGTGCATCCTCCAACCCCCTGCCCTGCAATAACTGCACTTCCCAACATAAGTGTGCTCTGCCTAATAAATTTGGTGCCTGCCATTTCCTTCTCATGTCTGCCTTTTGTGCATTCTTCCAACTGGGCGTCTCACTATCGAACCTTCCTTCTCGATCAGCTTGGTGCCTGACACACCTGTATCTTTATTTCAAAGAAAAGTTATAAAAGAAAAGAAGTTGAGTTGATACTTGAGAGGGGGTCTGAAAGGTCAGGCCTCTCCCTCCTCTTGATTCTGAACAAAATTAGAAATAGTTTTACTGCTGGAAAAGGTGTGTTTAAGGATATCCCTTGCAGATAAATATCTAAAATTATCTTCCCATCGTATCTCCACCTATCTCTAATTGAGTTGTAGGTTAAGCGGTGTAGTAACTGCAAGCTTTTCCCTACAAGAAGACGGATACAATAGGGAGGACGCAGGACTAGAGAGGAGAGTGCAGCATTTAAGGTTCAGCTTAGGAAAAAAATAATGGCATGAACCTTAAATGCCTGAATACCTTCCACTAGAAACTACCTTTTCACTGTAGTTGTGAATGTGGGTTCTTTTGGGAGGTGCAAGAGAAAAGAAAAAGAAAGACATTACCTCCCTCTTATTGAGCATTCTAGAAAATTGATATTTTGTGACCCAAAAATACATTGGAAAGGGAAAAAAAGCGTGACTTCCTTTAATGCTACCCTTAGCTCTGTGTATATCAAATGTAAATGTAAATTGCCTCTGCCTCAGAGGAAAAAGCAGCTGAGTAAGCCTTTCTTTATACCAGCCTTTCAGAGATGTTCCTAGGCACACCCTTTAGTCTTTGAAATTACTCTCTTCCTTGAAGAGCCCCTTCCTTTAACTCTCTTTGTTAAACTCATGCATTCATCAAAACCCACCTCAACCATTACCTCCTCAGTGAAGTCATTCCATGTTTTCCTGTGCTTATTCTGCTACCCTTGGTGGAACTGATCACCCTTCCTCCGAGCCACTGCTGTAACTTGCATGTATTTTTATGATAAAATTTATCCTTTTGTTTACACAATTGTGTCTTTTGTTAAATTATGATCACTTTAAAGTCAAGGATGGAATCTTATTCATTCTTCCATCCCCATTGTCTAGAAAAAGGTCTAGTAAACAGTTTTGCATGAATAGAAATTCACTCTCTATGATAAAAAATCATATTTAAATTCATTGGGAGTATTTAGAATATAATATCCAATATGATATCAAGTAGTTACATATGGCTGTTAACTTTAAATTCATTAAAATTAAAAATTTTAAATTCAGTTTTTTTAGTTTATCACATTTCTATTGCTTTATAGCCATATGTTGCTAGTGGTTACTACACTGGACTGTTGATATAGCCCATTTTCAAAATTGAACAATGTTGTAGAATATTTTCAATTTTTATGATTACATTTATCATTTTTAAAATGTAATAATAATTTTGAAATGTAATAATAATTTCTACTGGTGGGATTAACCATCTTTTTATGGCCCTATCCCTGTACAATATTTCAAAGAAGATGAAAGATGTTCAATGATTCTTCATTGTTGGACACAAATGATTTTATTTTTCTAAAGTAGCAGAGGGCAACCCATTGAAGTAATGAAAAGTTAGTCTTTCTTACTTACAAGCTGTGTGTCCTTGGAAAATTACTTGACCTCTATGGGGCTTCATTTGCTCATTTGTCAAAAGAGTATTAAATAACTATACATGGCCTATAGGACTATTGTAAGAATTAAACGAGATACTGTGTGCACAATTAAGACATAGTATTCAATAAAAGACAGTTATTATCTTTATGGCTAACCTAACCTAAATGATAATGCAGAGAAACTGCTAAGAACCATGAAGTGATTCCCTTCTTAGTGTTTAAGACTACTACCATTGGTTTTGACAATGCTGTAAAGTGTTTAAACTATTACAAAAGCAAAGGGCAACCCTAACTAGTTCAGTACACTTCAGGGTTACAATGCTGACTCTGCATTTCCTATCTTTCTCAATTTCATCATCTGTGAAACGAGAATAGTATATTCTTAAGGGATTTCATGATAAGTAAAGACATGGTCCTAAAGACCCTAGTGCAGAAGCCGGCTATTTTTATGCACTGAATAAACTCCAGAAACAAATATCTATTGTGTCATTTTCATCTTTCTACCAGGAGTTATCTCATGTCTACAATAAATTTTCTAGTTTATTAAATGAATAAATGAATGAATAAAGAAATAAATGAATCGAGTAGGCTAAATCAATAAATAGACTCTTCTAGTTATTGCCTGGTACAAGACTATGAATAAATGTCACTAACATGATCACTTCATGAAAGTCCAGCATATAAACAACTTATACAAAGCTTTGCATATTTCAGGAGCTTAGAGCTCTACATTTTGAGTTTCATGATTCTCATAATTATCCAAATATTATTTTTTGTTTTCTGCCAAATTTATATGTAATACATAAGTGGCTGACCTTAATATTGACCATATGTTTTCTGTTTATACTTTGATTTTTTAACACTAACCATATTTGTTTAAATAAGTAAACTCTACTTTAATCAAAGCATTATAAAAGTAGTCTAGTGTTTAATAATGGAAAATCAGATTCGTCTAATCATTTGACGAAGTTTCAACAAATACATATTTTTATTTATTAGCACCTCTGATCAATGCAAAAAAAAAAAAAACAGTCTAAAATAATTTTGCCTCAGAAGAAATGCCTGGGATAACATATGATATGAATGTAATGTTTATCTGAGGCTGGTGGAATTTGTTCAATAATCCTGCAATTATAATTAGAGTGCCTAGAGTAGTTATTCTCCAAGTGCCTTGGCCAGATCCATTTTCCTCTCTTCTCCACCCTGAACCAGGGGAAGAATTTATTTCTCTAGCTTTTTTGATAGTTGTCTTCCCTTTAGATTTAAATAGTAGGAGGATCGATATTAAAAGAATTAGTACCTCAGCTCTAGCAGAAGTTATATTCCTTCAGGAACATGGCTCCCTGGGCATAGAAATCTTCCACAGTTGTCTTCTCACTTGGTTTCAGAAACTCAGTTTCTTCCTCTGTTCATTTAGCCATGTGGGTGGGCATGGCTCCACCATTGCCAATTTCTGGGTGCCTCACCATCCTTGTTGGATGCAGGAATCTCTGTGCACACCTTATAGTAGCCCCTTTGCTGAGTTATCTTAACGTGAACTCTCTGAATGTAAACTCTGTTTTCTATTAGACCCTGCCTTGTGCAAAAAAAAAAAATAAATAAATAAATAAAAATAAAAAGCTCTATTGCCATGGAATTTACCAGGTATTTGGCTATAGGAAACTTATTTAATTTCTCCTAGCTTCAGTTTACTTTTCTACAGAATTTACTCTGTAAGGTTGTGAAGTTGGTATAATAATTAGAAAGTATACATGACTTTTCCTGGAAATATTCTGCTAATATATCCTTTTGTGTTCTGAATGTGGTAAATAATGAGGGAGATTCCCATTTTGCAATCATAAGAGAAGCCAGCCTGAAAATTCAATGAAGGAAGGCAGAGCTGAAAGAACCGCCAAGATACTCAGCTAAAACTCTGATCAAACTACAGCTAAGGCTTACCTAATAGCTGGACTATTTTGTATTTCCCTTTATAGTTTAAACCAGTTTTGATTTGGTTTTCTTTTTGATAAATATTTACTCTTGGTAAATCAGCCCTTTCTCTAGGCTTGTTGGATGGTAGGCTTTGATAGTTGTTTCTAAATTCTGCAGAAAAAAAATCTGAATGCAATAAATATTTCTAATACATCTAGTAATTATAGAAATTTCATGTAAGAAGCCTAATTATACACATGATAGTTTTAAAATTGATTTAGTATATTAATAACTGAAAATGTCAATTTTCTAGACCAATCAGAAAAAGTCAGCTTTGTGCTTCATCATCTTAACATTGAGTATAGAAAATGTAAGCTACAATAAATGAATGTTAAAAGATGGGGTAGAAGAAATATCAAAGAACTTAAAAAAATGTTCTGTGTATTTCAAGAAAGCAATGTCTACTATTTTCAGAAAATTAAATTTAGGGAAGATTTACAATTACACTTGCATACAATAGTAATTTCAAATGTGAATTTGTAAATTTATTTATTTTTTTTTCAAAATAATGACATTAGCAAAAACTTTACATAGCCTGTATTGAATTTGCACATTCAAATGAGGCTTTTCCAGTAATAATGGGGATTAATACAGAGCTAGTGTCTGACGTTTAACTTTATGTCAAAGGCACTATTTACTCTATGAGTTACAGAAGATCGATATTTTTTAAATTTGATTTCTTCTGAAAATTAAAAAAGAAAAGCTTTACTAAATAGTTAATATACACATTTACTCCGAATTTTACATTTAGTGAAATAAGAATATCTGCAATAGCTTAGTTAACATCAACGGAAAGCTTCAAAAAAGGATTCTGAAAATGGCAGGCAAAACATTTTTTTTTTATTGTAGGCAATTATTTAAACTGCATATTTGGCTTTATGCATAACATGTCATGTGGGAAAAATATCCACATTGCAGTTAGGTTTCCAGTATCTAGTTTTCATTTTCTTTTTTTTCCCTAACAACGACATTAACGAGATTTTGCCAGGTTATAAAAACGAGGGCTTTCTTGGGAGCTACTTGTAGTTTCCGAGCTGAATGGCAGAGCGCACATAGACACATCGGAAGGTGGATGGCTGGATCTCCCAGTACTGGACTGGGTTGCTGAACAGGCTTACGCCGGAATAAGAAGCCTTTTTGGTGTTGTATCCAGGTGGGCAAAAGTCGTTAGACCCAACTGCAGAGATATTGTTGTTATGAAGGTAGACAACCTGCAACAACACAATGGAGAAAGATTATTTCCCTCTGACAATATTAAGGCCTCTCACATAAATATATATATTTTTCAGTATATTCATCCTTTGGTTTGAATACCTTCTCAAACCAAAATTTCGATTTCCTTCTTCCTTCCTAAACTTGCTTTTCCCTTCATTAGTCTCCTCATCTCAGTATATGACATCTCAATCTTTTCAGATGTTCAAGCTAAAAACATTGGCATTATTCTTGATTCTTTCTTTCCCTTATACTCTCTGACCAACTATCAACAAATCCTGCCAGCTTGATCTTCCAAATGTACATTTAATCCAGTTGTCCCCATTTCTACTCTTGAATTCTTTTCCAAAAGCCGCCATTATCTTCTTCTGGACTATTGAAGTTGCACTGATTGTATTTCCTGCTTCCTCTTTGCCTTCCTAAAATCTGTTCCTTTCTGCTGTCTGTCTATCTGTCTGTCTTTCTGTCTGTCTCTCTTTATTTCTTTCTTTCTCCATAAAGCGATTATTTTTAAAAGTAAGACAAGTTATTATTATTATTTTTTTTTTTGCTTTAGCACTTCAGTGGCTGCCCATGTCATGTAGAATAAAATTCAAAATATTCACACTGGTTTCTTAATCCTACATGATTTACATCCTTCTGCTCTGATCTCATCTTTCCTCACTGTTCAATCTAACTCCTGGCCTGCTTGCTTCTCTACTATACAAAGAAGGCATAGTTCCTCTTCAAGTTGGCACACAATGTTTCTTCCACCTGGAATAATCTTATCCAAGATGTCTTGCTAGGTTTACTGCTCATAAAATTAATTTTTTCTTACCAGAGACGTCTTCCTTGACTATGTCATTCTGCCATCTTTCATCCTGATTATATTTCTTTATCTTTCTTTATAGCAATTATCACTATATAGCATATTATATATTTATTTGTTTTTTGTCTGTTTTCCTCCTCTAGAATAAAAGCTTCATGAGGAGAGAAACCTTTTCTATTTTGTTCATGACCGTATCTCCAATGTCCACTAGAATAGAGTAGTGTTAAATAAATATATGTTGAATAGATAAATGAATGAATCATAGTTAATTCATAAATTGTATCTACATGAAATATTATGTTTCTAGGAAAAATAAAACTTATAGACCTTTGATAGACCTTTTAATTAAATTATATAAAATGAGGAAGTATATATATAGTAAAGAAAAAAGGCATACAACATTAAAATCAAAATGAAGTATCACAATTTCTAGAAAATACTTGAGTGTTAATGTTTGAAATAAATGAACCTAAGAAGTTTTAATAAAAATGTATTCTATGTTACAAGTTCTACTCTACAAATATAATATTATAGTTCATTAGAATTTTTTCTTGAAATATATTTTATAATTATGTTTATAATGGTAATTTGTTCATAGATTTCCTTAGGGAAACTATCAGACTTACAAAAAGGACTTTAATTTTGTTTTTTTAACTTTTATTATGTAGATGTGAATTCTAAAGAGAAAGAAATGACTTGATCACACAACCATACAGCTAAGGCTAAAACATAATGCTAAAGCAACAATTTATAAAGCAAGCTATAAAATCTACAAAGTGCTCTCTTAAAATAATTTACTTGAAATATAGTTCCACCTACCAAAACCCTTGTTTAAAAGGGTTTAGAAATGGAAATAAGGAATATTAAAATCAAAACAATAATTGCGAGTATTTTTTTCTTTTATGGTTCTCAAACTCCGAACATTTTTTTATTGTCATGTATCATTCTCTTTTTCCTTACAGAGATTAGCAGAAAAGGGGAGAGTGTTAGGTGAGAGTTTATGGCTAATTTTGAAAGTGAGAGAAGAAAATATCAAAACATAAAGCAAGTATTAGTTTGTGTAAAAAGAAAGTTAGACGTCCAACTCATTCTATGAGGTTGATATTTTCTAATATTAAAGCCATGCAAAAATGATCACAAGAAAACTAAAGTCAAATATCTCATATAAATATAGATAAAGAATATCCAAAGGAATGCACAAAAAACAACTGCAATTAAGAATTTCAGCACAATATTAAGATAGAAGAATGAGGCACAAAAATGAATTGAATTTCTATTTTACAGCAAAAATTCGAAAAAAAAATTGAGGCAATAATTTGTTCACAATAGCATGAAAAAACATTTAAAAAATAGAAAAAATAAAAGAATTGTAATACTTGTACCCTAAAAATGACAAAACATTGCCACAATAACAATAAAATAGAGAAATATTACATGTTTGTTAATTGGACAACTCAATGTTAAGATGAAAAATTTCCCCTAATTGATCTAAAGATTCTACACAATCCCTATCAAAGATTTATCAGGCTATTCTAACTTATTCTAAAATTATATGGATTTGCAAAAGGAACAATAATATCCAAACAATTTTGAAAAATAACAACAGTTAGAGGACTTTCTATTTCAAAACATAATCAAAAGAGGTAGCACTAACAAACCAAAAGTGCTATAATCATGTAATGAAATGTTATTTATCAATAAACATGAATGAACATCTGATACATGTCTTGATGTGGGTTACCTAAAATCATTTTGATAAATGAAAGAAGCCAGACACAAAAGCCAAACATTGTATGATTTCTTCTGTATGAAATGTCCAGAAAAGGCAAAGCCATAGAGACAGATAGAAGATAAACGACTCCCTTTGGCTGGGAATGAGATTGAGAACTGACTAGAAATCAATAAGAGTGATATTTTGAGAGTAATAGGAATGTTCTAAAACTAGATTGTGGTGATGTTGAACAACTAGATAATTTTGCTAAAAATAATGGAAATATATACTTATAGAAAAAAAAGGAGTAGAGTAGGTGAAACCCTTGGGTGTCTATAGGAAAGGAGGTAAAATGAGTATGTGGGTAGACAATAAGATATGGAAAACCAAGAGCAAGGCCCTTCTGAATGTGGAGTCCTGTGTGCCCATGAGATTTGCTTATACTCAACAAAGACTTCAAAATAGCATGTTTTATATTTTTTATCTGTGACCCACAATATAAAACATTATATTTAGAAGTTTACTATATACAACTATTTTTAAACCCTTCCAATACAGCAATATTTTATTTTAAACTCAACTTATTCTATTCTATCCCATCCCATCCCATTTCATAAATGAACCCATTAAACTGATTTTATGAACTCAATAATGTGTCCAGACTAACATTTGAAAAACAGAGATCAAGAAGATAAAAATGATTATTCTGAGATCTAGTAAGAAAAATAAAACAAACAAAAAACCCCAAAACTATAACAACAAAAAACAACAAAAAAACCCATCAACAACTAAAATCTGAATAGTTAACAACCTTAACTATTTTTATTAGGTCTTCCAAGCATCTGGATTCTACTTGTGGTTTCAAACTAAGCTAATGCACTACTCTACCGTCACCAAATATCCACTGAAAAAACAATCAGTATGAAATAAAATATCTTAAAGTTTAATCTTCATACTTACAATTCAGACACTTTATTGAAATCTAGCTAAAGTCAATTATGATGTATCAATTTAAATTGAAATTTTTGTCACAACTCAATAAAAAAAATCATTAATTTACTGATACTGTTGAGAGCAGGACAAAAGATAAACCCATCTTGAATCCCAAACAAAATTGAGATATGAGATTACCAAAAAAACACTTATAAAATGATTTTATCTATAATAGAGTGTCAGTATCAGGTAGGGTTTTTGAATCACCATAATTGCACTAAGTGCTTATGTAAATTTCTGGAAAAAAATTATACATGACCTTTAAAATAACTGAAAAATTAGATAAAATAAGCAAATATGTAAAATATATAGATAACCACTTTATTGAATTTTTAAAATTATATAATTTAAATAACATGTTTGTTTTAGTTCTTCAAAGTAACAATGGAAGTCTATTGTTATGTATGAAATTATTTTCACTATTTAAAATAATAATCATGCCTTGCATTTATAGATTTACATACTGCAAAACTCTGTTATCACAGTGAACCACTGAACTGTATCTTCTTATCCTTTTGAAGGCACTAAACTTTATAATTTACGTAAAGTTAATTTGGTCACACTGCTAGATAAATATTTTTGTTTTGACCTACATGACATTTGCTGATGCATAAAGTTAAAGCTACTATTTTCTTTCATACCTATCCATCATACATATCTATCATCTTTCCAACCAGTATGTAATCAGTCACAGTACTGATCTGTGACCTGAAACTACCCTGCATCATATAGAGTATTATATTCTGGAAGAAAGCATTGTACAAAGTTCAGGACAATAGTCTTAATTTTTAAAAATTAATAATTTAAATCTATATTTTTTATAAAACCAGAATGACTTTATGAGGAGATATTAAAAATGTCTCTGCAAAAAAATTTCTAAGCAGAGCTTCCTGCCTCCTAGTATCTCAGTAGGAAGGCTTTCCTCCTTAGATATTACTCACACCAGTTAGTGGCATTGCATTACCTGGATGTACTTATGCTCTGCCAGCCCACCAGGCACTTTAAGAAGCTTGTTGTTATTCAAGTGAAGTTCCCTCAGATGAGGAGTGTTGGCTAGAGAGCCATTGTCAACGGAAGAGATACTGTTGAAACTCAGTCCCAACCTGCAAAAGAAAACAGAAATGAATGTATACACCGCACATGGGTGCCTTCTACAGGCATTGTGTGATTAACCAAGTCAATAGAAAAGGACTATTTTTTGTTTTTTCACTTAACACTTCCTTCTGCCTACAGTGCTTTATCCAAACATTCTGAGCTTGAATAAAGCTCATTTGTTCTTAAGATTTCAGTTTAGAATTACCCTCTTTAAAACTCCTCTGACAGTGCCAGACTGGAAAGCTACCCTTAGTAAATGCTCACGTAGCATCCTTTGTCACCTTTTTTTTTTTTTTTTTTTTTTTTTATTCAAAGGACTGTGTACTTGTGTGTCTTTCCTTGAGAAGAGTGACTGTCTTGTGGTACACCTAGTACGAACACAGAGCTTGGTATGATCTATCAATAATTGTTAAATTCATTTCTAAGTATAACGAATGTAGTGAATTGATGGGAGAAAAATAAAAGGAACACTATTTTATTTCGGTCACTTTGGAAATCAAGCAAGTGTATATATATCACGTAAATTTGTTGGAAATGAAAGGTACAAGGTTCTGATGAGTCAATACACTTATCTTACAGAAAGATTAGCACAATTGGCATTTTGCATTAGTTTGCAAGAGTTCATCAATGACCAGCTGTTACTGTCAGAATTTGGTGCCAACAGTCCTGGTTTCTTATCTTGATCTCTGACCTAGATTTCTGTTTCTGGGTTCCTTTGTTATTTCTCATACAATGTCGCTCAAGGTTTGGGGTTGTACTTTTTTTTTTTTTTAACTAAATGTATAACAAGTGAGATTTGTCCTCTCATAATAAATGGGATTTAAAATCTGAAGAAGTTGACTTAGAGAGAATGGTATATTTACATTCTAGGGATGGATCTGTCAAAACCAGGTGCTTTCAATCCAAAAGCACAGAGAGAGAATACCAGGGATGAAGCAACAAAGTATTAGAAGACAGCCAGAAATCTCCAGCGGAGAGAAAGAGAAAGAATCAATTGGGTTTCTTCAAATGCAGTGGAAGGGACTTGAGTACTTTTCATAGGATCATTTCTGCTTGTTTTCAGCTAGTTCTGATCTTTGAGCCCTTTGGGGATTTAGAGGTTGGCTTAGGTAATTTAAAGTCTCCCAATTTTAATCATGATTTGGTATTTTAAATATTTGAGATTAAAGTGTATTGATTTTAGGTTATTAACAGCATAATTGGTTTATCTTAGCTATTGATTTTTAACCTGGCATTCTGGCTCAGAATATTTTGGTTCTCCCTGTCTTAGGCTTTCATCTTGTTTCTGGCCTCTCTTTTATTTCAGAATCATGTCTTCTGTTTCTTATGACACTCCAAGTCCCATGTCCAGTTTGGGCTAACACATTTCTTAGAATATAATATTCCTAATAATTTAGTCAGTGAAACTTCAAATTTTAAATAATTTATTTATATATTCATGTGAGAACCTACTATGTATTATGCTAGGCTTATGATAGCAGATGACACATGGCTCAACAAAAACATAATTTTCTCCATCAAAAAATATTTCACCTAGTAAGGGAAATTATTATATATGTTTAATAATAAAAGGGAAGTTTGCCTGAAAACCATTTTATATTTTTTCAAAGGGACATACACTATTTTCTCCTCTACTTGTTCCTAATAACTAATAACTAATGGGAATATCTACATGCAACAATATTCTGAGATCAGTGACTGCTTTTTTCTTCCTTTCACAGTTTTGATTTTTGGCACTTAAATACTTCTCACTTTTCAACATCAGTGAAGAGTAAAAATACAAGGATTTGGTAGTTTAATAGACAGATTTTTCTGGATTTGATTGCATAAAGAAATATATTTGATAAATTCAAGAGTTAGGAAAGTTTGCTTGCCCAATGAGGCAATCTGATCTAATTTAGTGAATGAAATTTAAATCCATTTTAAACAGACATCCTCACTTCTATTGACCTTTTCAAAGATTATTAGCTCTTTATGCTTTTATTTTATACAAAATAATATTATGACATTAATATTAAAATGCAGAATCTCAAAATATTCATGTTATTTTCAGTACAGAATAAACTTTTTTTTCTAAAAAGGCACAAATATTATGAATGGTTTACCATATTTAGAACATTAGACTATCGTTAATCTTTATCCCTACTACTACTCCTAGTAATAATCCAATAATATCAGCTGTCCTAAAGACAGTCTCTGGAATAAGCAATGCAACTTATCTTCCTACATTTTTCTGTACCTAGAGGAACATAATCAACAAAGAAAGATGGGTGATGCATAACATTATTTTGAAAAATATTTTCTACATTAGAAATTGTAATTAAAATAGCTTTAGATAAAGGATTTGAGATATGCCAGGATAATATACTATGGTCACATGCATGTGCTCATCTTCAGCCTTCACCATCCACAGGCAGGATTATTGGGGAATATCCGTAGAAATGGGAAAAATTGCCTTATATATCCATCTGGTCTTAGGTATTTCTCAAAGATAAATGCAATACTTTATATTTATCTATCTACCATGAAATTTACATACAAAAAGAGGGGTGAGACAAAAGGGCATAAAACCATGCTTCTCTGTAAGAACATTCAGTAATATATGTGGGTCAGGAAGAGAGTGTTCCCTGAGGACAACTAAAAAAATTTGCCAAAACTCTCTTTTTATTACTTAACCAGATTGCAAATATAGGAAGATTAAAGTTAGGTTAGAAAGCAAAACAGGCAATAATAATCATCTATAGGGAAAAAAAGTTAGGAAGGACCAGAATTTTTTTTAGACTACATTAAATGGCCAGAGGATTTTAAACTCTTAAGAGAATAGTAGTTAGAGGGATTTCATCATGACTGTTCTAACTCTATAGTGTGGTGTAGGATGTCCAATATTCCCATATCCTGGTAGCTTTTATTTTAATGCATTTTTAAATTCTGGACACTGTGCTGTAATTTTACTTAAACTCTTGTTTATATGCAACTAAGTTAGAACATATGGAATGAATATACTGATTAAATCGAACTCTTTTAATAAGATATACCTTAATCTAAAAACAATATAGTATTCATAAAATAGGTTGATTTTGATGGTTATAGTAAATATATTATATTCATTAGTTTTAATGAAATAATTGCAAAAACTGAAGTTTGAGGTTGTTAAAACAACAATGGTAAAAAGTGGTGCAGTCAAAAATCAATCATGTTTCAAATTCTGAGCAAGTGGGCACTGATACACCTAGCCATTTTACTGATAAGATACCATAAAAAATATTATTACTTAGAGCCAAATTATTCAGTCCTTTCACAGGCTAGCTGCATCAACTTTGGTGATTTTGTTGCCATCAAGATGTAATTCAGTAAGGGAAGGAGGAAGACCTGGAATATGGAAAAAAAAATGTTGAATTATCAGGTAAACATAATTACAGAATGTACAAAGATGTAATGAGGATATATGCTATGGATTTTTTAAAAGACATACAGTTTCAAAGGATGTGCTTTTCATCATTTTTATCAGTTTTGCTCTTCATCATTTTCCTTCATCTCTTCTATAATAATACATGCTTTGGGGAGTAGTATAAGCCCTTTCTACTTTTCTCCAAGATTGATTTTAACAAATACATGATTGTGTTTATCACATAGTAGACTTTGTTCTTAGGAATTGTTAGGATACAATTGTAGAACTGAGGTGCAACCCTAAATTTCATTAGTTTCTTACACATTTGTTTATGCACTAATATTGCCATTGATAAAAAATAATAACTTTAAAATGAAGAGATGAGCATTTGAACTACAATGAAGAGATTCTGTATCAGTTAAACTTATACACAGACTTAACCAGGTGTTTTGTTAATGAGCATCGTTATTAACTAACACTGATATAACGTGTAGGCCTTAGTCTTAATCAAATTATTCATAGAAACATTAAATGCCTTTGTAACATGGGTAGTAGAAAGAGCTAAAGCTTCCTTGGAAATTTTAAAATCAAGATTTTTTTTTTACAAGAAGAGTACAGGGGACTATAATCAAATGACCTGCCATATGTAGAGCACCTGGGGAAATAATTTTAGATACAAAGTATCCACTAAACCTCTGGATAATACTTCTTGAATTGCTATGATTTCTAAAAATTTGGTAGTATAAATATAAAAGTTTAAATATTTTATTTTCATTTCCTTCTGCCATCTGAGGAGGTATTATGTTTATATACAACTTTTTAAACAGCATATTGTTCTACTTATAGCAACAAATACAAAAAACCTGCAAATTGGTTACATGGAGAACTTAACATCTGCTTAGCAGAAAGTGTTGGCTACTTGTACAAAAGAAAAAAACTGAAAATTATAGGTTATGTTTGGTCTGAAGTTTTCACTGCATCTTGCTGAATTTTGTCAAAATTGTCTGTTTAACAGTAAAAGTTTAGTTCATATTTGATTTGAAAATAACTGTTAGTTTCTCTATGGTATAGTATGTTTTGTGTGGGAGATGCTAAGGAAAGGAATTCTAGTTACTGAACATCTGATATGTGCCAGACACTGAGACTAACATTTTTCCTAGCTTAGCTCATTTAATTTTTTTATTTAAATTATTTTTATTAATTCCATTTCATAGATGAGGGAACAGAGATTCAAAGTTATAAATTTTATACGTTATCTAGGGAATATTATATGTTCCTAGATAGCCAAAGGGCATTAAAATAGCATGTTCTTAACTGAAGGAAATGAAAACACAATTGCATTATTATCATGAACTAATATCAAAAAATCGCAGTCACTCCTGGAATAAGGGATGTCAACTACTTGTGTCACCTTAGAATAAATACATGTGGATTTTTACAATACTCCTATAAGTAAAGCAAGTGAGTATAGTATGTAACAAAGCAACAAAGGCACATCCTTTCTTCCCTACCACCATGAAAAGATATTTTTAAAATGGTAGTGTCTCTAGAACAGTAATTATTCTTATATCTATCATTCTTATCTAGTTTCTAAGTGTCTCCTTTGTTGGGAAACCAAAAGGAAAGTTATAGCCAGGAAGAAGTTTGACTGTGAAAGAAAACTTCACATTGTATAGAGAGGAAAATTTATAAAGATCATTATTAGCCTTTGGCATTGTAGCATTTAGCCAAAGAAACTATACTATAGTTATTTTTGTTGTTCTCTTTTACTTTTCCATTTTAAGATAAAATATACTGACAGCTTACTTTGGGCCAAATACTATGTGTGTATTATAAGTCTTACTCACATCTATTAATCCTCACAAATATTTTAGAAGATAGATGTCAGTAACAGCTCCACTTTATAAATAACAAAGCTGAGGTTTTAGAAATGTGGAATAATTAGCCTAAAATCACAGAGTAACTAAATGGCTGAGTCAGACCTCTCACTCGGGTTGGTCTACCTTGAGTGAATTTATAATCTTTCAATTTTATTCCATTGCCTTTCTGTTTCTATCAGTCATGGAAGACAATATGAGAAATTTAAGACTCCCCAAAGGCTGGTGATATACAAGTAGAAGGGTCCCAGCCTCAGAAAGGTAGACCCATATATTAGATAGGCATAAGTATGCAGAGGGGGAAGAACTTAATATGGCAGTAGAGGAAAAAAGTCAAACACAGAAGCCCAGCACAACCCTGCCTCTGTCACTTCCTAGCTCCAAAACTTTGATCACAATTTACTTCATCTCTTTAATACTCATTTTCCTCATTTATGAAACAAGTGTGATAGTACTTACAGAAGATTATTTTGAGATTTAATAACAAACCCATGAAAAACATTTGGCACAAGTGCTGAATAAAATTTAATTACTATAATTTTAACATTATTAAGTATTTGGTAAATAAAGGCAAGCTAGGGACGATGAGAAAAGAGCACCTAGGATAGGGAAACATTATAAGAAAATCAAGAAAAACAGATCTCTAAGTGATGAAATGCGTTTTTGTGGGATATTTAGAAAGATGCATTAAGGAGAGCAAAATCAAAGATTGTGCTTAATGCAAGCCATCTGGCAGTATGAAGTAGTGGAAAAGACCTGGACTTTAAATCCCAGCTACTTTACTTCACCACCTACAGCTCTAAGGCTTTAAGCATAAACAAACAAACAAACAAACAAATAAATAAAATATGCATATATATAAAACTTTATATATATAAATATATCATACAATATATCAAATACAAATAAAACCATATTAATATATATAATACCTGCACTAGGGATAAAAAGATTATTTGCTACATGCAACAAGTCAGAGACTCAACATGAAAATGCTTTATGAACTATAAATCAATCTCCCTCCATCTATGTATATCTGTCTATTCACCAGTAGTTACTATTGTGGAGAAACATTTATTCTCTATAGCAAAAAGACTGTGGAGAGGCCAAGGGGTGGTAAGAAACCATTCTATGGAATATGCATTCTAGAGCTCAACTTTCTGTGGAAGTGCAATAAAGGATAATTGTTTTCTGTAGGCAAATAGCTACATTTTGTACCTAGTCTAAGAGCAAGATATCTAAATTGAAAAGGACCAGATTGAGAGGGAAATTTGAGAGTATAGAGTGGTTTTGTGAGATTGAAAATCTAAGGCAGGGAAAATGTGAAAATTAGAGGAATTTTTTTTTATTTGATGCCTTTTCTGATTCACAAAGATTGGCTTATGTGCCCACCCTGAGTAGCCCTTACTTAACACAATGAACTTATTTCCATGACTGTGATAATTGCTGTTTATTTGTCTGCCTTTTCTCTAGACAATAAGCATCTCGAACTCAGATAATATAAGTATATCCTGTTAACTGCCCCATCTCCCATGTTTAGTACTTTGCCTAAGCAAAATGAGTGTGCAAAAAATAATACATATCCACTACCTACTACATATCAGATATTTCTCTAGTTATTTATTTAATTTTAAAACAACCCAACAAGGTGGATGTTAATATTACCCACCTCACAAATAAAGAAAATGAGGCACAGATTTTGAATAACTTGTACAAGGTCCTAGAGCCAATTAGTAACCTTTTGAACTCAAGAAAATGGACTCCAAAATTCACTCTTTGCAACTCGCAACTGCCTATGTTAAATAAGAGTGTGCCACTATGGATCTTCTCATTCAGAGTAATATTGAAATGTCCTAGGATGGAAAGAAATTCGCTAAGGGATTAGAGACTCAAAGCAAAAATTTGCTCAATTTCAGAGGTACTTCCATGTGTCTTTGTCTTCTCCTCTTCCTCCTCCTCCTCCTCTTCCTCCTCCTCCTTCCCCTCCCTCTTCCCCTTCCCCTCTTCTTTTACTTCTCTTCCTCCTCCTATTCCTCCTGCTGCTTCTTCCCTTTTCCCTTCCTCTTCCCTTTCCTCTTTTTCTTCCCCTTTCCTTTCTCCTTCTCCTCCTCCTCCTCCTCCTTCTTTACAAAGTACTGCTAATGCACTCTATTTTTAAAATAATAACTGACTTTTTCCTTTGTGGAATCACTATTCTATATTATAGAATAGTGATTGAGTAGTAAGTTACATCTTAGAAGAGACTGTATAGGTAAAAGAGCCTAGCCATCTATCTGCACAGTGAGCTGACCTGCCCAGGGGTCACCCAGACTCAGTAGAAATACTTCCAGAGACAGAGAATTTACTAGAAATTTAGTTGACCATTTGAGTAACCAGTCAAATTTCTAAAACAGTTTTTAAATGTCAAAGCTTTTGGAATTAGGTTTTTAAATTGCTTTGGAGAATTTTCGATTACCTTGAGGGATGGAGGTTATATCAGTGTCAGCAATGCGAATGTAGGAGAGTTTCTTCATTCCTTGGAAGGCTCCATTATCAATTCCTGAGTTCTTCAGAGGGTTGGTGCCCAGTTCTATAAATACAGTAAGTGCAGAGCTTTTAGAGGACAGTTTTAAGATACTGCGAGTCAGAGTAGTGTCTGTTGTAACAAGAAATTCAACAGAAATTTGGTTTAATAATAACTTAAATGAAAAACAAAAGAAATTAAAAGACATGCTCCACAAAGGGATAGTCAAATGTGGTAAAAATGTTCCTTATTAAAACAAACATTAAATGACAACAACAGCAAACATTTAGTAAAAAGTATTATAGCAAAAATAATAACAACAAAATTATTTAAGGTGCATAAAAAGCTTTGCCCAGAAATCAACAAAAGCAAGTGTTTATAAATCAAATTTATTATGGGACTATTACTTTCCTAAAATACATTAAAGTGTTTTTAAATAATTTAAACCTAGCATTTTGTAAGCCAATTAAAAATTATAATTTTTTACGATACATAGAATAAAACATTAGAACGAACACACATTTTTAAAGCAAATAATTTATAGAAGTTCAGAATAAAACCCCACACAAGAGAAAATTATCCCCAAATATTTCCAATCAAGCACTACTTAGTTCGATCTTTCATCTTGGGCATGTTGTAGCCTAACTTCAGCTGTTGCGTTATCTCCACATTCTCAGATCCCCAAGGACAAGGAATAGAAGCGTTGTAAGGCACAATTTCCACATCCCATTTCTCCTGCCCTTCCTATGGGCTTAAGGCGTGTAAGTTCTAACTAATGCACCTTCCTGCAGCTAAAGCTTACTTGAAACCTCTTAAGGTGAACTGTGAATCTTTTTTAGAGTTATAAGAATATCTGTACCTACGACGATCATCTGGTTTAGTCCATTGAACACAGATTTTCTCACTTTGGTGATCTCATTTTCATGGACACGCAGCTCCTGAAGAGTTTTGGGCATTTTTTCTGGTAATTCCTTCAGTTGATTCTTGGACAGATAAAGTCGTTCCAATTTCTCCAAAGGTGCGAATGCTCCAGGGCTGATTTTGCTAATTTTGTTGTTGACAAGAATCAATGCCTATATATAGTGAACAAAAAACATTTATTAAAGCCTTCCATATATATGGATATATATATCTACTCACAGGACTAGCAGAAAAAATCTGCTAAATTTCACAAAATCAGATTCAGTAGATGTGACTCCTTTAAGAAATATATTAGTATCTGAACCTCAGAAATTAAAGGGAGAGGAATGTTATAAAATATATGTAACATATTAAACAATATGTAATATTCATACAGATTGGATTACTAGAGCTATCCAATATACCTAAAAAGGCATTCGTTCCCCAATCAATTTTTCAAATTATAAGTTCATTTTCATTGACTATTGTCATGGATTCTACTACAAAAGGGTGACCCAATTTATACTATCACTAGCAGTGAAAGACAGTAAAATTCGTTGAGGCCTCATACACTGAGATATAATCTGTTTCCAAAGTTTGTCAAATTAGTACATTATGTTGTAGCAGTTCATTGCTTTACTTTGCATTTCCTTCTCACTTGAAAGCTTTAAAAACTTTCTGTTTATTTTGCTACCAAAATAAGAAAAGGGATTACTTGATCACAATACTTATTTTTATTAAATTTTAATATATTTTAATAATAGGTTCAGAAAATAAAGATATAGTTAATATGATAGGCAGAGACTTAATATATTTTTCTTTTCTTTTGAACTTTTTATGTGTAAAGGTTTGATGTGGTCAAATATATGAATATTTTTGGAAATTTTTTTTGTTTGTTTCTGAGCTCTTCTAGTATAGGAAATGCCTTCTAACTTATTATTGCTATACTTAAAGCTATCTTCAAACTCAATTCTGGACTATCTCATTCTCTTCCAATGATCTATATGTCAACAGAATCACACTCTTATTTACTTAAATCTCTTCATCAACTAACTCAAGTAACTTAGGATAGTTTCATCAAGTTTTAAGAAATTTGCATTTGCAATTGTAGTACTCTTTTATGCATATATGAAAATGTAGAGGGACAAAAAGGGAATTAGAGTAATGGAAAAGTGATAATTTTTAGTCTCAAAAATGCAAGAATATTTCCTTATAGTAACAGCTGGTTAATTAACCTATGTATTCCTCATGTAGTTCACATTATTTGATTATATTACAAGTAATACAATTTTTTTGTCTAATCCTAAAATATGTTTGGTTGATTAAAACAAAATCTTAAGAAATCTCAGTGAATATTACAGAAAGTTCAAAAACTCATGAGAGTTTAAGTCATAGGAAATTGACATTAATAAGCAAAATGTCCAGGAAATCAGTAAAAGCCAAAGCTAGAGAAAGATTGAGAGGATTTGTATAATTAAAGACACCCCCAAATGGTGGATGCTTAATTATAAATGCAAAGGAGATCCTCAATTGCCATCTATGGAAGAAAATTCTGAAAGCTTGATATAATTAAATGCGTTAAAGGTGGTTTGAAAATTTGTTTTATTTTACATTAAGTGTTAAAACCTACAATAAAGAATCAGTCTGATGATGTATTACCTATTATTTCAGGTAATAAAATATCACTTTTTTTTAGATAACAATTAGATAATTGCCTATACCTATGAATATGCTGCTAACTTTTGGGGTAGTATGACATTTGTCCCCAATTATATCTTTTGCAAAGTAGTAATAATAGCACCTGCAGAGGATTGTTGTGAGAATTAAAAATTATAATGTATATAAACTGCTTCTTTACAAAGCATCTTTCAAATATTATTGTTAGTTTTAAGTTTTAGTCCAGTGAAAAGCATCTCTGCCTTCAGTAAAAAATAAAATAAATTTGAACAATAAATAAAACTATGCAAATTTTGGTCATAATGAGGTAAAATTTTAAGAGCTATATAAACTAGAACTTTGTATAAAACAGATCCATATATGAAAAAAGTCATTCATTTATATACAGTATTGCTAAAAGTAGTTAATGTTAGTTCCATACAAAGGGATATGTATTTAAGAAGATCTACTTATACAATAATAGACAATGACAAGGTGCTGAGATAAAAAAAAATAACTAATGACAAAATACAACTACCAGAGAAAAAGTCATAGGTGAACCCCAGGTGTTCTTCAGGAGATTAGCTGATGAAAAGAAGAAAGACAAGCAGAAATGGATTATCATTAGCTAAGAGGCTGAGAGTAGTCAGTTATGAGATAAATAGTTGCCTGGGTGTCAGGAAGTGCCTTGAGTACCATTTAACCTAAAATGGAAGCACAGACTCAAAAATTGGGACAACTTACTTCTTTGGTACTAAAGAAAAAAGTGATTTAGACTGGGAGATAGGGGAGAGATGATGAAAAGATGATGGGCAATAGAAATAGGGTAGAAGTAGAAGTAAAAGCATTTTCACCACCTTCATCCAAGAAAGTGGTTAAGAGGTACAAACCTTCATTTGTAAGATAAGTAAGTCCTGGGGATGTAGTGTCCAGCATGGTGATAATAGTTAACACTGCTGTGTGGTATATGTAAAAACTGCTAAGAGAGTAAATCTTAAAGTTTCTCATCATAAAAAGAATGTTTTTTAAAATTTTTACATCTATATGAGATGATGGATGTTAACTAAATTTACTGTGGTAATCATATATGTAGACATATATATGTAATTCATGATGCTATATACCTTAAACTTATACAGTGCCATATGTCAATTATATTTAATAAAACTGAAAGAAAAAAATGTTGAATCTAAATTAATACTTAAAGTTTTCTCCAAAGCCACTTATGTATGGCTTACATTGTATGAAGTATTATTATTATTTTTTAAATGATATTTTATTATTAGTTTCAAGTACACAGTTTTGAGTATTGGTTAGATATTTATATAGTTTATAAAATGATCCCTCAAATTGATCTTTCTCTCTCCTGGCTCGCCACCTAGCCAACATATTAATGCTAACTGCATTCCCTATGCCGTGCTCTCATCCCCCTGACTGTCTATTAACTACTAATTTGTACTTCTTTAACCCTTCCCTGCTTTCTCCCAGCCCTCCCCCTTTCCTCTGACCATGGCCAGATTGTCCTTTATATTTGTGAGTCTGGTTTTGATTAGTTTGTTCTTTTTGTTCCTTAGTATGAGGTATTGTTTTAAGGGATGTCATGGTTGCTATCATATTTGTAGGCAATTAGTGCACAGAATCAAGTCAGACTGTTCCTGAGTTTAGATAACAAATTCTGGCTCTTATTTGCTATTTGACTATGAGCAAGTAACTTAACTTCTCTGTGCCCGAATGACTTCATCTGTATAAAAGGGTTATCAAGGGTGTGTACCTCATAAGAATAGTTATAAGAAATAAATTAATGTGTATAAAGTATTAAGAGCAGTGCCTAGTAATAGTAATTGCTAAACAAGTGTTTTTTTTATTATTCTGTCTTTGACAATATTTAATTTAAAAAAATTATTAACTTGAATTTAAAGAAAATATACCGAATGTTGATATCATAACATTTAATTTTACATTATTTTATAGAATAATTGTGTAGTTTTTCTCTCCTACATGTAAATATAAAACTACTCTTACAACATGTACATTCAGACTGAGCCACAGAGTTGTATGTAAACTGACAAAATTATTGAGAACAAAAAATAACATTTTTCTGCTAAATCCTTCCTATTTAATCCTTACTAAATTTTCATTTTTATCCTTCCTTCTCATTCAAGTGTGGCTTTCCTGGCTGAAATTATGATGTTTATTTACATAATAACAAGGATAGGAATGATCATGAATAAAAGAGTAAGAGAAAAATAGCTGTTTAACATCCTCTGAATGGTTGAGAGCTCTAATAAACTCTCTCTCCCTCTTCTTCAATGTGTACTTTGAAGTAAAAAGAGACTGTTGAGATGATAGTTTCCTAAAAACATACTTAGTAGATGTGGAAAAGAAAGAACACATTATTACAAATGCCAGATTTAATGAGGACATAATAAAAACTAGGTGTCTCTTATTTAAGAATTTGAGTTCAGATTATTCAGATTATGCTTAAACACACAGAAAGTAGCAATTAGAATCAGAGAATTTTCCTTACTTTAAAAAGAAACTTTAGAGTCAATTTATAAAAATAAAATGAAGCTTCTAAATATTTTAGTTTATTGAAACTAATAATATTAAATTTTTATTATCACTTTTTTTACCTTTTTCAATGATAGTTTAAATAGCATTGACAAACTTGTTGATATCACTGTCTGCTCGCTCTCAGTGAAACAATAACATGAAAGTAGAGAGAAAGAAGATCAATAGGGGCTCAGGCCCAGGCACCTAGCAGTAGAGACAGATCCCTCTAGCCCATGGTTCAAGAGAGCTCTAGATCAAGCCTTCTCCTTCACTGTTTTGGAGCTAGAATCTTTCACGCTAGCCAGTTTCTATGTTTACTTACCTGCTTCTTGTTTTCATCTGCTTTTCCTTTCCTCTAGCACAGAAAATCCTTTTTACTTCTCTTTTTTTCAAAATTCTGCTAATCCTCCAAGACCCCTTTTTCCATATTTTCTCAAAACACTAACTGGTAACCTGATGTAAAATGATGTCTGATTTTTCACTTATTTGGTATCCATAACATTCGCTACTTAAATCATATTATACTTATATTGTTGGGCACTTCAATAAATTGACTATACAACTTTCCATGTGCCATATATTTTAATTAACTGCTCCATGGAGAATCTTAAAATATTGAGAAATAATTTATGCTTCCTTTTAAAATTCTAGTACATTTTCTCCTAATGGATAAATGTTTTCTGTTTTCCTCATCTTGACTGTCAGATAGTTGATAATTAAATCTTGTCTTCATTATATGAACTCTATAGCATGTTATGACCAGGTTATTTTACTTTACATTACATTGTTTCCTTTAAATATATATTTCTTATTTTGATACATAACAGCCAGATGACGTATTTTTATGTTTATATTTTACTGTGTATTATCTATTTTTACTGTATACCCTCTCAATTATTTTTTTATAATAGCTAGAAGAAATAAACAAACATGGCATTAAAATTTTCTATTTATATTCCCAAACTTAGTAATGTATTTTTATGATATTTTTCATAAGAAGCACTAAAATAATCTTCCAGATAGGTAATTCATCACTAGGCAATCCTCTATATTCATTGAAAATTTTAAACTTTTACATTGTATTTTTAATATTGAACAAAAATTTGCATCTCTGAAATACTGCTCAATTATCAATAGGACAATTCTGTCATCTTACAGTTGAAATAAGCAAATTCAATTTCTGTTCTCCAGCATGGCCCTTCACTTATGACCATCAACTATGCCTGTATGATATGATTTCCAAATTCTTTATCCCTATGATGATCTTTCTTTGGATACCTTTCTTAAAATGCTTTGCCAAGGACCAGACTCAATACTTCAATAGTATTCTACCAGAGTAAAATACAGACACAGTAAGACTTTTGGTATTTATTTGGACATTGAAATCTAGCTGATCAACACTAACTGTGCAACAGTATTTTGAGGGGAAGCCACATTATACTCATCTCACAGGTAGAGAGCTAAACTCCATAACAAATTTTATAGGGATTCTGATGCCCTACATGAACAGACAATGCATATGTGTGTGTGTGTGTGTGTGTGTGTGTGTGTGTGTGTATTCAAAGATAAAATTATGTTTACTAAATAAAATATGAACAATTATTCCTTTTTCTCTTGGTACTAATCTTTGAGCCTCCTCAAAGTTATTTGCATCTCCTAGAATATGGATAAAAGAAAACAAAAGAATACCACTTTTGTTTTGTTTCACTACTGAAGTACAATCTAATTGGGAAGAAAAAGCCTTATATTTATGAAATATGAAAAAGTAAAATATAAAGTATTTTTAAAAAGTAAATACTAAAGATATATGAGGTATATGTAAAAAATGGCTAAGTTTTTAGAAGTTAATGAATATGATGCTTTCCTCCTCCACCCTAAGAACAGACTTTAATAAACATTTATGTGCTTATTTATTTCCTTATAATACTTTTGGCCTCATCCAAGTTTTGTTTTGAAAAACACTTTAAGTCAAATCTTATAACTCAACAATTAAAAAAATAAATCTTACGTGAAGGTTCTTTAGGTTCTTAAAGTCTCCATCTTTGATTTCAGTTATTTTGTTGTTTTGCAGGTCTAGCAGTGTGGTGTCAGGAGGGAGATCTTTTGGTACTTTGTCCAGACCTAGTATGAGAATAAAAGTAATGTGCAGTCAGTAAAAAAGGACACATAACTGGGACAGAATCACAAAGGATGTGTTTACAAAGAAATCAAAGTTGCAGTGATATTTTTACTAGTACCACGTTTTCTTCTAGGAATTATATTAATTGTGATTTAAAGCATCTGCTTTATCTTTTCCAACCAAATCAAAGGACTTTTTAAATTATAAACAAAACATATTATATTCCCCATGTAATCACTCTTCTGCATAAAAGGAAGATTTGTATTTTGTAAAGGTGTGATTCAAATCATCACTGCACAGTATGTTTTATCTCATTGTTCTTGTTTTAGAAAGTTGATACCTTGATAAGTGTTAATTGCAAATGATTTATAAATCTGTTTTTTCTACATAAATATACTGTCAGTAGAGAAGAACTTTAGACAAACCATTGTTAAAGATCCTCTTGATAAATCTCACACTGTCACAGATCTACATTTAAAATTTAAAATTAAAATTATATAAACATAAAAACAAAATTGTTGTGTCAACAACTTAAAAATTTATCCAAACTTTTAGAAGAATAGTTCTTTTAGTTTTAATTAGAATGGCAAAACAATATCAATTTTAATTGATATTTTATGACCAATAGATATGCGTTTAATTAGAATAATATAAACTAAATTTCTTAGTGTAACTTCTCTAAAATTTATTATATAAAACATTACTTTTTGACTTTAAATTTTGCTTGAAAAAATGAGTTTTGCTTTTAGTTTATAAGTGTAAACACATCAAATAACCAAAGGCTCTATGGATTTAAAAAATATTGTAGTAGTCATTCAACTGAATGTATATGTATGAACTGGTTTTATTCAAAAGTTATGGCATTTTAAATAAATCATCATTATGAATGTTAATAAAGAAAAATATTAAATGATATAGCTATTTGCCTTTCTCTCTTCCATTACCTTACTGCCATATTGATGAAGAATGTTAAACAAAAAATTTTATACTCCATAACTTAAATTCATGTGATCATTTATGTATTTTATAATTGCAAAACAGAAATTAGAAATGTTTTTCAACCTCTCCATCATATCTAAAACTTGAAGTTCTGAAGATCATTCTTCCATTAATTCAACAACAGCTTTACTGAATACCTCCTAGACATCATCAGTTTATTAGACCCTGAGGATACAGCAGGAATAAGACAAAAATTGCCCACATCTTCATGGAAAATATAATTTAATCTACAATTTTCAGTTTAAACAAATTGCAACATAACTGCTATGTTGAAAAGATATCTTTCCAGTTTTAAATCTTAGGTAAGTGCTTACAGGTAAATTATCATGATAGCCATATTCTATCTTCATATCTTCCTGGAAAATTACAAAAAATGTATCTGAAATCAACTACCATCTAAGTTTTTCCAAATAACTTTTTGTTTCTATTATCATTGCTCTGTTGATAATGGGAAAAAATATCTAGTTCACAATTCAATGATTAATTATCATTATAGTTGAATAACAAAGTGCAGATGATTCTAAAAATGCATAAATATATTTCAAGAACTCACTACAGAAAGAGTTCACAGAAAAATAAGAGTGACATGTTTTCAGTGACAAACAGCATACCACCAGAACAGCTACATTGTAGGAGGATATTCAACTACATTATGCTGTCTGTAATCATTGACATTTTCAAAAATGTCAGTTTGTTAATTTCATGCAATTAGAAGTGGTAGACTTCTGCCAAATCTTTGATAATTAGTGTTCTCCAACCAAGAAAAGGCACATTTCCTTTCATTTGGAAAAGCTACTGCCTACATTTCATTATTACTTCATGATTTTTTTTGTCACAGTCTTAATTTCCACTTACGTTAACTTTTATATGTTGTTAAATTTAAACTATGGTGGCTCTCTTAATATTTGTTCAATGCCAAAATGCGGCTAAATTTCAGATGTGAGGGAAAAAAATTATATATCTGGATGGCTGACCATTTTGATTATGTTATCATCCTAGAATCTTATAACAAAAGGAACTGTTTGGAGTAAAGTGAATTATATACTTTTTTTTCCTCTGAAGATTTAACATATAAAAATCTTCAGGCTTCTAATTTTTGCAGTTTAGTTCTTAAAAAGTCATTTTAATGATCAAAATCAAAATTCTATAACCTTTTTTGAATTACTAGCAAATTCATATCCATTTGGGGCTTTTACATATCAATATTTTATTAAAACTTTATGGAGCTGTACAATTAAAATTAAAAATAAAATGTTATTTTATTTACCTCACAATAATCCAGTGAGATAGGCAAGGCAGGATGATTATTTCATTTTTCCAGATGATTTTTAGAAAAGTTTTAATGACACGAACAATCTCACATAGCTAACAGTGACAAAATACAGACTAGAAGACAATTCTCCTTTCTCCAACAGAATGCTATTTTTTTTCTGCCTTATGGACATGTATCCCCAGAAGAATTGTTCTGACAGCAGACCCAATAACATACTGTACATTTAAGGGCTAGGCAGAGCTAGATAGAGCTAGACAGAGCTTGCTCAACAACTACAGGCAGAGTATAATGGGAAAATTATCCCAGTTATTTATTCTAAGAATATCACAAAAGGAAAAACTATTAAATGTCAACTAATCTATGGTTCCCAAATGCTGGTCAAGTAGACTGTATGATAAGGTTCTTATCAGTTTATATCAAATTCAGAAAAAAAGGGAGGGTCAATCTGGTTATTATTAACATAAATTCTCTCTCACACACAGACACATACTACACATTTCCTCCATTTTAAATGTACCACCTTTTAAAAAAATGATTCTGATAGCAGATGGCTGGTTGTTGTGATGTTGCTGGATTTGGTTTTGACTTTAATAAATAGTTAACTTTTTAACAATCAAAAAGCTTACTTGTCCAGTAATCAGCAAATTTCTAAACTAGTTCAATATTCTCATCTCATAGGTAAAGAAACAGAAACCCAATGAAATTAAATAGTTTATCCAAGATGCCTTATAGCTAAACTAAACTGAGACCAAAGTTCTTACTCCAGAACTACCTGATTAATGTGCTATTTTACATGTAAATCTGTGTATGTTTTTAAAAGATGTTAATTTACACTGTCTCTTGAACATACTGTGCTTATTGCTAGCTACTTGTTTTTGTTCATATCATTTGTTTTATGTAATACTCTACTCATTCATTTCCTTCTATTTCATTCTAACAGTCCTCTAAAGCATACTCGTTATTCCCTCTCCTCTATAATATTCATCGTCGCCACCCCTGATAATGAAGGCCCCCATCCTCCAAACTCCTTATGTTTAAGCTTCTGATGTATTACCCTGCAATTAAGATTTTTTTTTTTTTTAGTAAGCTCTGGATAAGCAGGGACAAATGACTGTTTTTCATCAGAGCTTTGATCTTCCTGCTTTGCACACAGGAGGTAGCTTTTTGATTAGTTTTAAAGTCATAGTCTGCCCTGCTGTCCCATGGTGAAAAGTATAGGTCATGGCTTCAAGACCTTTTCTTCTGTGTTTTGATAAAATTGTGTTTTCATCCTGCTTTCAGGAGAATTCTTATTTTTCCCCTAAAGTATTAAGATACAACTGGCTATAATAATAATAATTTCTTTCTGATTCTTGGTTTTCCAGGAACATTTTAGAAATGAACGCTACTATCAAACGTATCATCCCTAATAGCTGCTCCTGAAAAGTGCTCTCACTTTGTTATGTGTCTTTATATATTTGTAAGGAACCTTTTATCACTTATGTATCTTAAGAAGACTGACTTTTCTGTCCCACATGGTGACAGATCCAACGGTAACAGTTTCTTTGCACAGCATATATTTTTCATATATTTCTCATGGAGAGGGGTTGATTATAAACCCTTGGGAAGAAACAGACCAATTATGAATTATGAATTAGTATTGTGAATTATGTATTATGAATTATGAATTAGTATTGTCAAAAACAATTATGAATTAGTATTGTCAAAAACAAACAATTAGGCAAGTAAATAAATAATCCTGAATCTGATCAAGCCTCTAGATGTACCTTCCAATTTACAAGAAGTAGGGAGGCCAAAAGAACATGCTAAAGTCTACTAAAGAAAATAATTCAACAAAATCCCAGTTTCTTCAACAAATAATTTGAATGGGAAAATAAAGAAATGTTGGCAAAACTAGTTTAAAAGAGACATTGGAGTTATTCAAATAATTGCAATGTATGTACTTCATTGGATACCAATTCATACAAAAATAAAATGAAACATTTATAAAATTTATAAGATGATTGGAAATGTATATATCAAATGAATATTGGATGATATTAAGTAATTCTTTTTAATTTTAGATGTGATCTTATTATTATGATCATGTTATTTACAAGTTTTAATCCTTTACAGAAACATACTGATATATTATTGGATAAAATGATATGATGTCTGGAATTTTCTTCAAAATTATACAAAATGGGGAGAGTGAATGGGGATGTATAGGAAACTACTGGCGTTAGTTGGTAGTTGTTAAAGCTTGGTGATGGGTACACAACTATCTCTTATGTTACTTTGTAGATTTTGTATATTTTAAAATGTTTCTATAACATATTTTTATAAGATTGCTATTTGAAATTTAATTTTGGTCCATTTTTTGATCCTTAAGATCAGTGGGCAAATGTGTAAGCTCTCTACACCTCAATGTTCCTGCATCCTTCACAGAATTTTTGTGAGAATTCAATAAGTTATTTTATAAAATAATCTCCTACCAGGGTACATAATAGGGTCCCAATTATTAGTGTCTATAATTATTATCAATAAGGAGATGAGAGGGCGCAACTCTAATTATCTTGCTGATATATTGGTGTGTAAGTCTGTGACAAGAGATTGTTCTCTTTTTTTTTTTTCTTTTTCTGCACAGTACAATTATAATGCTTATTATCCTGGAAGCTGAAATCTCTTATGCAGGTATATTACACAGATTTTTCACCTAGAGCTCTTAATCCTGAGTGGGGTTTTTATCAGTCATTTTGTGGTCTTCTTGCATTCATCATTCTTCCCATGAAATTCAGGGTCTTTGCAGAGCTTGTCTACCAAGCTACCTTTGAATAGTGACTCCTCAGTTTAGTAAATACCTATTCTCAACGAATAATTAGAGCCCCTAAAAGCTGTTCATGGTCAATTAAACCCTATTTTAATGGTAGTAAATTTGATATTCTTATGCAGATTTGCAAGATATCACTCTTTGTTTATAGTAGGCTATTCTTTTATTTTCTTTCTCTCTTCTTTTTGGGGGATGGGGGTCAATAAATGTATGTAAATCTAAGTGAGTGTATAGATAATTACATTTTTCAAAAATAACATTAATCATATCTCTTACTCATATGCCCTATACAATACAAACTTGTGCAAATCCATCAAAAAATGGAGTAAAAATCCCCTCTTTTGAATCTGGCATGGCCTCAAAATACCTCTATGAACTAATGAATATGGAGGAAGTGACACAGTATGACTTTTGAGGCGAGGTCAGAAAAGGCTGCACAACTGTACCCAATTCTTCTGGGACATTGCTCTAGGAGCAGCCAGAGGCCTTGTAAGAAAGAAGTCTATGCTGAGATCCCCGTGCTAGAGAGGCCTCCTGAGGCACTCCAGGTGACAGAGCAGCAGAGCTCTCAGGCTACAGCAGCACCAACTGCCAGTCATGAGACTGAGTTGTCTTTCTTGGGTGTCTATTCTAGGCTAACCTTTCCATGGCCATGGCTGTAGCCAACACCTGACTGCAAATGCAAGAGAGGCCCCCAGTGCTAACAGCCTTTCTGAGCCCTGCTCAAATTTCTTATACCCTAAATCATGAGCAAAATAAAATTATATTTTTCAATCACAAATTTTGAGTTAATATTTAATTCAACAGTAGTAAGAAAAATAGAGTGGTTTCTTTAATTATTTTTCAATAAGCATACTTTAATATAATTCTAAATTTTTCATTAAATACAGTTATTTCTAAGGCTAGTCCAAATTATGTGTTTGCTTTCCTAAATTTTGTAAACAGAACTTTATCTCCTTAAAGATGAAGTTATTTATTAAAGTAAATAAAACTCTACTTAAGAGGTGAGCAGAAATCACTTCTGAAATAAAGGCTAATATGAATTTTACTCCCCCCCCCCAGTTGTCCCAGTGATGAATAGCATTGTTCAGCTAGCCAGTGTCAGCAATCTGGTAAACATTATGTTGGACAAAGACCAGGTTGTCCGAAAACATCATGCTTTTTTTTTTTTTCCCCCTGCTCTGTGGCCAGGGTCCAGACTCCAAGATTTATTTGTATTGATTTCCAACAATATTTTTTGTAATTCTGTCTTCGATTTAATAATTAGGATAATGTTGATACATTTCAGTTTTGGGCACATGAACAAAATAATATTTTGCTCCATTATAAAGCCTGTTTTCCTCTTTTCCTCTTAAAAATGGCAATTTGACTGTAATGATAGTTGGATTACATTTGAAAAACAGAAGATTCCTCCTTTAATAAGATTGCCTTTACAAATAAACTCAAGGAAGGCTTCAGCTTTTTGGTGCTGTGGTCATCCTCAAAGAGAATGAGAAAGGGTGAACCACAGCTCCACGACATCTAATTCTCAGTCAGACATGTTCCCTCCTGTTTGTAGCTTGGTGTGTATTTCAAGAATGCTGTGAATTCTGTGCTCATCCATGCACTAAGCCATGCATATGTTCATTTATTCATTTATCAAGAGTTTATTTATGTTTGAAAGCTGAGTGTAAGGCATTTTGTTGCACAGACAATCTACAAAGATAATTATTGCCAGCCTTCTCTTTTGGTAGAGAAAGTGGGTGTTTAAATAGGTAATAAAAATATTGAATAATTATTATATATCATTAACTGTCATAGACTAATAAAGGCAAATATAGATTTCAGTGAAAACACAGAAGTTGACAAGCTCAGAAGTTGCCTCAAAGCAATCTGCAGTTAAGAATTAATTGAAACTTGAGCATTATGATGTACTTGCTACAAGGCTTCCTCCTTTTATTAAGACTAGATTGCAAACTGGTTTAATTCTTCTTTATCCTTATATTCAAGGGAATATATAATCTCCTTGCTACTCTTTTTGAAGGAGAAAAGTTAAGATTAAAAGGCCTTCTGCATTTCCTCTTTTTACTCAGGGAAATGAGATTCTGGCTAACCTATCCCCATCCTGTCCTCTGAAGCCAGGGATGATCTTTCAAAGGAGAATGTATCACAGCTGTCACAGCTGCAGTCTAACCAAATGCCTTGATCCCACACAGCTGCCTCACTCTCCCTCCTGGGACAGAGAAGGAAGGAACCCAGGGATGTGTCAGTTTTCAGTCAGGTCAAGGAGACCGAAGCTTCCTTTGGCCCTCTTTGATGCTTTTCTTTCTCCTGCCCACATTTAACCCTTTGAGTCAAGAGCCTTGGTTATCTGGGTCACTCCTGAGCATTATTCTTGCTTCATCTGAAGATCTGTGGTACTCCACCCCTAACCAATACTAACTTAGGGACACTCTGAGAATGTTCTGTGCATAGTCTCATACAGCATCTTGTAGGTGCTCTTCTGATGTATCTAAACTCCTAGTTAGGGCCACCCCACATCCCTGCTGCCAGACACAAACCATGAAAGTAACTGAGCTTCCAGAATTCTTTCTGCCCCTCTACAAAATATCCTTACTTTATTCTTCTGGGTTAATTTCATGAGAAAAGTCTGACAGTTTATTTAGCTCGTATATAAGATTTGCTTCTAGAAAACCAGTTTCCCCATACAAGAGAAAAGCTGTGTCATAGTATGTCCCAAGTGGTGACTACTAACACAGTTTTCACCAGTTGAAGCAAAATGATAAAAAAGAGGAAAACTAACTTTATGAAATTTAAAGTTATACTTTTTTTTACCTGACTTTTATTAAAATTAAAATATCCTTTGCAATATGAGGTACATTTTAGGAAATAGTAGTTATTTATAATGCTATTACATGGCAAAATAAAAAATTCCATCTCCTGGCATCATTTCTACAGTATGTAGATGCAATCACTTGTGATTGTAAAATAACAGTGATTTATCGTTCTCTCTTCCAAACCCATTTTTTTCCACCAAAGGAATGGTGTTTGGAGAATGCCGAATTGCTTAGTGATTATACAGTTTTCTAACTTTGGTCTATTTACATTTGGAGGCAATGTGGCCATATTTAGGGCAGAAAGGAGAGAAGATGCTATTTCGTCTTCAGCTAGATAAGTCATATACTTTTTGGAGATTCTCAATTTTAAAGAAAAAAAATATATATCAGAAATATCTTCTTGTTATTAGACAACTATATCTGAAATGGTAAACTGAATGTAACAGTTACTATGATAAACATTTTTAAAATGTTTTAAAAATATAGAGGATATATTCCCATTTATCAAATGAGGAAACAGATTTTGAAAGTTTCAAAGTTACAGGTAATAAATGGTAAATCAGGGCTTGAGTTCGAGTTGTTAAAAGTCATAACCCAAGTTCTTTCCATTATAAAATAACTTCGAAAGGTATTTTCAATTCTTTCAAAACTTGTTTATAAGAAATGTATCAAAAATTACTACTTTAATTTGGATAAATAGTTAAAAAACAATGCTTGCGCTTATTTTATCCATCAGGGCTGATCTTCCTTTTAGCAATAAGATGAAAGTCAGTACCAGTAATGCTATTTGGTAACTCTAATCCAAAATGAATGGCTGATCCAAAAAGCACACAAGTAAAGGGAATCGTCTTTCTTCAAGATACAAAGTACATAAAACAGAGCATCCAGTCACAGAATCCATATGAGTATAATAATAATAAAAAAAAATCTGACCAATATGAATTGCATTGTGAGCTTATTATTTTAAGGTAACACACAGATTTCTGACTTTGCCATTCTACATTTATTTTTATACTGTTATTTTTTTGTAAATGCTACAATTAGGAGAACTGATAAAGAAAGAATAAATGAGCCTTATAAAATTCTGGTTCAAATTACAAGCTAAATTGCAACAATTTTAGTCAAACCAGTTTGGCCAACACCTATGGAGAATTCATTATTTCCTTGGACAAGTTAATATATGTTTGCTTTCTCAATCCACCATTCTCCAGAAAAATACAATGTAATACTATTTTGCTAAGATTGAACTATGAACTAAAACAGTGTATACAGTGTATCTTCCTGAAAGTCTCAAGTTTTCCTATGAGTCATTACTCTGTTCCAGTTTCACAGCTTTTACTTACCTTTGAAAGAACTGTTTAGAAATTTGATGATGTTTCACTTTGTCAGAAGTCTTAGTGGCAAAAATAGTAAAATATTTTAATAAAAAGTTTGTTTATATTAAACATTGTGTAGATAATATGGTAACAAAGGATTGTGTCCTTTAACACTGTAGTTCCTCTCTGCTAATTAGAAGATTTGCTGGATAATCCTTGAGAAAATATTAGTATTTGATACAGATAAGCATTCACATCTTTTATCACAAAGTGCACTGCATTTTTTTTTTATTATAATAATGCAACCTTCATGTTCGGTTCGGATTACTAAAGAACATAAAACTAAAAATAAAATAAACTGCATTGCCTTTACTATAAATAGGGCTGTGCATTTCTCTTTTCTTGCTTTTTCCCTAATTTTCTTTCATCTTTTACTCCATATAATCATCATATAGAAAAAAAATGCTTTGAGCCTCTATTATGAGTCAGGTACTCACACATATAACAGGATATCTAAGACTGATTGTGATTTTTCTGCAGATAAAGATATCAAGGTTCTGAACATCTTGCCCAAATCATAAAGTGAGCAGGTGTGTGTTAGGTAGTAGTTGAAAATGTGAATAGTGTTTTCTTTAAAAGGAAGTTGATTGCTCTTTCTTTTAAGCACTGTATTTTCTGTTTTAGAAACATCTGACCAAAATATCTGACAGTGTATTTAAATATATATCTGTGATTTAATATAAAGACTTGACAGTAACTTGGATGAGCCCATTGCTCACTGTTACTTAGTTATCTTGGTTAAATATGGGTTTCCAAAACAAATCATTATTACAACTTTAGGTACTTTTTTTTTTTTTAAATATGAATTGGTAAGCCTATGTGTAATAAAGGAATGATGTACACTCTGGGCTCTTAGAAATAAACAGAAAACATTCTCATCTAAAAACAACATAAAATAAACAAAACAGTAACAACAACAAAATTCTCATGAGACACCCAAGTCCATGAACTTGATGTTTCTTTCCTAGCACTACACCACTACACTCTTCTGTTTAGTTTTGATCAATAGGCTTAGGACTTTTTTATGAATAGATGATTGAAAAACTGCCCAGTGCTTTTCTCAAGGTTAAGTTTTGTGGACCACATATCATGCAAACAAAGTAAAACTATATTTATGGAAAAATAAAACTTAAGTGAAGTGAATAGATAAGTCTTCCTTCCTTAAAAATATCAACTTTTTATTGTTGATAATATGTGGTGAGAGTAATCATGAATTCTTTTAATCTTGTTTAGAGCAAAGTGACATTGAACTTGTATCATATTTCTTGGGAACTCAGACATTTTAGTAACTTCAGAGAAAGTTTAACACTAGTATATCCATCAAATAGCCATTCTTTTGTTCAGATATTTTTAACCCCATTATTATTCTGCCTAAACCAAATATTCAAGTAATCTCTAAATGCTTATAAAATTTTTATTGAATTTGGTTGCAATCTAATCTTCCCTGTAACAAATATAGAATTCAAGAAAAGAATAATCGCCACCAGTAGAATATTAGACTCACAAGAACAGGAACCATATCCGTCTATTTCATTTCTTTCTCCCCAGGGCCTAGAACAGATCTGACACTTTGTGGGCCCTCAATATATTTGTTGAATGAATGAATGAATCCATCGGAATAGTCATTTTACAGCTTTTTATACACTTCCGTGACTTTCAAAAGGCTATGTTAATATATGTCAGTACTATTTGTTTTTCAGATGTTACTTAACATGTTTTATGTTATCCTGGTTCCCTGTATATAGTTTGTTTCAACTGTAGAAGTTAGCAGCATTTTTTCCTGCGAACTCCTGCTAGAAAGCTGTTTCGAATAAATATAGGGCTTCTAAAAAAATTGCCCTACTGTGCTATGGGATTTCTTCGTCAGGGAACTGCACCATGGTAGAATCATTCTGTAAGGATTTATTTCTTTTTGCTTTTTTTCTTTCCAATAAGAAAATACACTTAGAAAAGAGGAACATGAATCAACTGTCATGTAAACTAAATCTGTTCTCTTTTGGTCCATCTGCTGGGACTTAAAACTTTCTGGAGATTTATCTTCTGAGTGTATTGCTCTTGGAATTCCCAGGCTAAATTATTCTTGAAAGATGATAAATCAAACTGTATTTACAGTGTTAAGCTAAAGATATATGCTCTATGATTATACTGAATATTTACACCACACCTTAGTTATAAAGATCTACTCTGAAACTTTCTAAGTAATATAAACAGCTAGATTACAACATACCAGCAGTAAAGGCAAAACTAAGACCCAGAGATTAAGGGAGTATTTTGATACTTGAAAGATTAATTTTTTGTTCTCAAAATTTACTTGTTTTGCTTCTGATAACTCTTCATATTTTACAACTTAGTAATGTTCAAACTCTGTTATCTGGGCAAGCTAAGATTAGAGAGATTGCCCAGGTTTTTTAAGATTTCATGAAAACAAATCAGCAAATTAAAATAAGCCATCACTTTGGAATCACAGAAGACATTGATTTGTTCGAAATTTTATTTTATAGAAGGGGAACCATGATGTTTAAAAAGATTAAAAATAAAAGTAACATTTCTAAGATTGCAAAATGATGGAGCCATGACCTTAAAAAGAAAGAAAAAAGTCTCCTAATCTAAACTACTTCCTTCTATCCTGCTTTGTTTCCTTTACTTCTCATTAGGTGGCACTGTCTCTCATGTTTGGAATTACTGAGATCAAAACTGAGAATGTTAAACTTTCAAGGAAGTCATTCCTAGGAATAAAACAAACAAGATACATAAAGAGAGCCTGCACCCCACTCACCCAAATCAGAACACTGAACCACTCGAAGATGGCATTGGCAGCGGAAGGGACACACTGGTCCCATAGGCTCTAGTTCTTCCTCGCCTATCCCAGAAGCCTCATCTTCTAGCAGAAAGTCAAATAAGCCTCTCTGTTGAAACGGTCCAGCCCAGGAAACTTGAGCAAGCAAGAGGAAGATGATAGTTGCTTTCATGATTTATTTCATGTATTTTCACAACGAAGGAACCTAGGAAACAAACAAAAGGTTTAGAAGAGTACCATTGCCTAGTTTATAATGCTTCCACATTAGAGAGAGCATAAAGAAAAGTAAAAAAAATAAAAATAAAAATAAAATAATAATATTTTGTTTATTGTCAGGAAGCAGAGCATTAGAATTGTAGTTAAAAGATGATGAAGTATACTATAGACTAATTTGCATAGATTTTAGTATATGAAGAAAATTTGAATATTATTTAAATCTAGTTTTGAATTTTGGATCTGAATTAAGACAACATACTATATATTCACATTATTTGCAAAATTGTTATGGATAAATCATGTTGAAATTTTCGATGCTCACTCAACACAAGCCATGTCACAGTCAAATAAAGTTTTGCTTATATGCATGATAGATCTCTAATTCCTGCTTCAGAAATATCTCTGAAGCCAATCTTGTTTCTCTATCCTACTGCATTTATCTTGGTCTAGGCCCTTCTCATCACTCCTGTAAGTATAGTAAGAGTTTCCAACTTGTCTGCAACTTGAATATTTCCACTATTCCAGGCCATCTTCCACACTGCTGCCTGCTATCTCCTAAAAATTAAACTTAGTTATATTAATCTTCTACTGCAAACCCTTCGTTGACTTTCCATGGCTTTTCAATAAGGTCCACATCCCCTGGGGTACGTGTAAGACCATTCATAACTTGGTACCAACTAATATTCTAGCCACCTTCCTCTCCATTTTCTCTCCACTCCTAGTCCCCAACTTAACCCTGACATTCAAAGCTAATTGCCATTTAAAATACCTACCTTGTGAGAATGTAGTAAAGATTAAATGAGATAACGAGCTTCCCCTGTGTATTCCCTGGCTCATCCAGGCAGGATGCTGCTTTCTCCCTCTTCTGTGTTCCCAAAGCACGTTGCTCTTACCTCTTTTAAAGAACTTATCACATTATATTGTAATTTGTTTTGCATGCTTGGTCTGCCCCCCAACCCCCACTAGAAGATGTACTCCTTCAGGGCGTGTCTTATTATTCCTTGTTTTGTACCCAGGGTTGCACAATATTTTGCACATAAATGACTCAATTGACCATCAATTTCTTAACATAACTTATTCAACGTTTTTCAAAGAAATCAGTGTGATTTTTAAACACAAAATTATCTTTTTCTTCAATTTCACATTGCTAGCATAAAAAAGATACTGAAAATCTCAACTTGGTATAAGCAAGATTCACTTTTAAAAATAATTCTATTGGCTACTTTCTCAAGCCGATGATTTTAATAAACCAAAAAACACATATGGAAAACTATAACTGATTCTTATATGACTTATATATTATTTAGTTTTATCTATAGGGTTATTTTGTAAACAAACAAAAAAGTACAGTTTCAACAAATCCATACAATATTTATCCTTTCATGATTTATTTATATCTCTAACATCTGTGTTGTTGAGTTGGGTGTTCAGTTGGCTGAAGTGAACTTAATAAAAATCACTAACTAAATCCTAATAAATGTGAATAACTAAAAGTACTCTACCATGTAGAGAACAAGCAGTTAATTTTTGAGTAGAAACATTTTAAAACCCCATTCTCAAAACATATTGTAGATTATTATTATTTTTAGTCTCATCATCTCTACTTTGAATTGTACACCTATAAGAATCCAAATTAAAGCTGAGCATTTATAACTAGAATTAAAGAACTATTTGGAGTTATTATCTAACTATAGCATATGCAAAAAGAAAAAAAAAAAAAAAACTTTGAATACCCTAACCCTATGGTATCTTCTGGAAATTTTTGTAGAGATCCACTAGAGAGGAAACAAATATTTTTTGTTTCTTATACTTCTGTTCTTAGTTTATAGTTATTACTGAAGTATGTCGAAGGCAGCTCATACAATTTGGGTCTGTGGCTTTCGATTTAAAATTACTATGAAGATTATTATTCACGCTGCTCCTTTAAGTTCAGTATCAGGTTTTCCCTGGGAACCCATTCCCACCCAGTTACTATATTGCTTTTTAACGGAGACCCTATTGTTTTGGCAGTGTTCCCTTGGATTGTATCTAAGGGAGGGGTTTTCTGTCTGTTTCATATTAAAATGCAAAGTTTATGGTTTACCACAAGTTTGCTAGCCTTGCATATTTAATGTCTCACAATTTTGGAAGAAAAATGAAGCAAAGTAATTGCAGATTTATTAAATAGCAACTAGAATTAATGCAGATGTCACTTCTTGATCTTTTCTTCAGAGCAGAAAGTGTCTGGTTGTTTCATTAATCCACAAAAGGAAATGTTGAGCATTAGCTCAAGGGACTATCATCACTTGTATTTGTTTACTCTTATTAAAATAGTGCAAATTCTCTACACAAAATTATTTTTAGTTGAAGCTGAATGCAAACGGGCAGCTTAGAGCTGCTATTGCTTCTTTCTCTCTTTCTCTCTCTCCCTCTCTCTTTCTGTGTGTGTGTGTGTGTATGTGTGTGTGTGTGTGTGTGTGTGTGCGTGCACGCACATTTTAACCCTGAGTGTCCTGGGGAATAATAATAACATGTGTAGGAACTTTATAGAAATCCATCCATAAAATAACTTCTCTTAAATTAGTGTCATGATACTTGAAAACTCAGCATCTCGAAACAATGAATGTGGTCAGTAAATACTGATTTCTTTAGTAATTTCCTTCTCTCCTTAATAAATCAGAAAAATAACAAAAAACAGCAGTTGCCCATATAGAAACTAGGGATACTAAAATGGAGATGATAGATTTTTAAAATTCATTAAACTATATTGTGTTCTCAAAATAGAAGACTCATTTCTAAATGCAAATTGCTACGAATGTCACTACTTCACTAAAGCTCAATGCCATAGTTTATGTTTTTCATCAAAAATAGCAATCTCTGGTTTCTTAAACTACTTCAGCCCATTGAATTCACTATATCATTCAGATCAACATTCTTATGATGTCATTTATGCCTTGGTGTGACTTTCAAAGTCAAAATTTAACCCTCAGGAGATAAGTGAAGTTATAAATGCAAGTAAACTTAAAATCCCCTAGCACTAGGTGAATTAAAAGCCTCAATAATAATGTAAATGATTTAAAAATAAACAATAAAACCACATTTATCCACAAATAAGGGCAACTATAGGAGGCATTTGGTTCTTTTTCTGGTCAAAACAGCAATTGAAAGAAAAAAACCACAGGTATTTTCATTACCAGGAGGCCACTTAACTAGTGGTCATCATGTTACCCTGTTTTGAAATTAGAAAGAAAAATAACCTACACCTTCATTTCACGGTGAATGTATCTTATAATAAAACTTCATTTGCATTGAAAATACTGACTGTCTCTTTACGTTTAAAGTATTATGTAGCTGTCAGATTATTTTAGTTAGGTCTTTAATAATCACCATAAATGTTTTCAATGCTTATTTTCATCTATCTTGTGACAATTTCTATTCTTTTCTGGGTTGCAGAAATGCACATTAGACTTCCACAACCAGTGACCAGAGTTCACTTTTCTGAGGTTTTAAAAGCTCTTAAAATATCAAAAATTCAGGAGGGAAATGAATCCTTAAATATATAATACAAGTACAAACACTATTCTAGTCTAGAATACTTTTCTATAAATACTTTCTAAAGAGCTAAACATTTCATTAGTACAAATGCAAAATATATCAATACAGACAGTCATGTTGTTTGGTTATAGGTTTTTAATGAATACCTTTTTTTTTTTTTTTACAAAAACAGAGAGAAAGATCTAAAACAATGCGTTTAACTATTACCAAATATTTAACTTCTGTTTCCAAGCAATACTTTTTTTCGAATGCTGCGTAAAGATTATTAAAAGTTTAGCACAATTATTTTTTTTCTTTTTCTCACGAAATAATGTCTATTTCTCTCAACTTGATCAAAGTTTTATTCGTCTGTAGCAGAGTTCAGGACAATTATTGAAAATCATACCTTTCAATCCGGGAATTTGCCACAGGAGCCCTCAAAGCTGAGATGTAATTACACTAAATATTCGGCCCAAGCAAAAGAGTTTGCAGGTGTGGAAAGGAGGAGGGGGTAGGTGCTGCTCTGTGCCTGTCACTACGTTGAAAACCTCCTGCTTCTACTCCATAGCACAGTTAAAAAATAAGGTTTCCCTCAATGAACACTACCCGGCTGACACCCACATTAGATCATATGGTAATGATATGTCTCTTGTATTGTAGCCAGAAACTTTATCGGCCGCTTTTTCTCCCCATTTGCTTTATTCCTTTTACATCTGCTTAAGATTCTAAACTGCTTATGTAGTATAGTGGAGCAATTTGATTTGAAATTTGTTTTATTGTGTGGATTCATTCCCCTAAAATAGTGTAACTAAAGGCTTTGTTACCCCACCCCCAACCCTACTCCACTATCCTCTCTTTCTAGTCTTGTTTTAAGGAATATTTATTATACTTCTGAAAGGACAGTTTTTGTGCTTTCAGGATGTGTTAAGTTCGGCAAATGGAATGAAATGAATCTTGTAGTTATTTTCAATGTGGTCTGTGAAAATAAATGAGTAACCTTATGTGAAAATACTCATTTGGATTCTTACTTGCCTTGGGCTTTTTGTGCAAATTTAAGTACTATGCCATAGAGGTTTTCTATATACTTTGAATGTATTTCTAAAGTGTCCTGGATGAAAGCCATGGTTTTATATATAAAGCATGTCATTTATTACTTCTGTTACTCACAGTTTAAAATCTTTGTTGATGTCTACCAGTTTTTTTTTTTTTAAATAAAACATGCAGATATTAGAAGTTGGTCACCATTTAATTTAGCCTCTAAATGAAAACGTTTATTTTCATAGACTACTGTTTTATTTAATCCAGAACTTTGAAGAGGCCATAGAGTCTGTGGCTCTTTCCAAATTTCAGTAAATAAAAACAAGAAAGTACAAGTACAAAGAAAGTTATTTATCTAGCTACTGGAAAGCTTTTGTCAGTTTTTGTAATTCCCTTGCTGGATGCTGTTAGTTCTCTCTGCCTGCGTCTCTCTGTTTTGACTTGTATCTTTATGCTCTGGCCCCTAGGCTGTTACCAGGTGGAAACTTGAAATCAACATCTGTGAAACATGAGAGATTACCCCTCCATCCTCCACCCTCCCTCCTTTCCTCCTCTAGACATCTAAGTGTACAATTCTACAGTAAAGGCTCATTTGCCTTGATGAGACTTGAATGAATTAAATTCTTGAGTGAGTAACAAAAGAGGGGGATGGGTATTATCAAATTATATTTCACCTTATTTTCCAAGCCCTGACTTGCTAATTTTAACATGTTACCCCATTCCTCTTTTTCTTAACATTTGATAACTACAAATTCAGTAATTCTGATAGTTTAGAAAGACATGTATAATTTTCTCTGGACATTGGTGCAAATGATCCCCTTACCTGGATTAATTAATTAATTTCTTCCTCTGATATCTTCTTGTATGGCATATATCTCTTTCTTAAAGACATGCAGTCATGTCTTCTTATTATAGTTATTTATGTACATTTCTTATCCTAAGGGAAACACATTATCTTCATATTTGTGGAGTCTCTGCACCCAGCAAAATCATGGTATATAGTAAATTCTCAAAAAACACTTGAATGATTTCATAAAAACAGTGAGATCATTGGTTATGGATCACATCATGATTATTATTTTGTTCTGCCCTGGTTTGCTCCTCATCAAAACTCCACCCTACTGAAGTATATCCAACAAATAATAGTAATGATTGTTGAGGAAAAAAGAAAGAGAAAGAGAGAGAGAATGAAAGAAGGAAGTAAGAAAGAAAAGAGAGGAATAAAGGTATTCAAAGTAAAAGTAGGACAGGAGGAGAAGGTGTGATATCTAGATCATCTTTTTTATATAGCAGAACAATTTTGGTTAAGGCTTTCATTTGGGTCCTTTCCTCTGATAGTAAGCTGTGTGAACTCAGACAACTTACTTAACCCTTCTGAGTCTTGGTTTCCATATCTATAAAATAGATAAAAATTATTACCTAACTCATAATATTGGAGTGAAAATGAAATGAGGCAATATACATAAAACATGTTAACTCAGAGCACAACCCCAGTAAATTGAGCTCTTTTCAAATGAGCAAGAGAAATCATATTTATTAGTTCCATTTTACAGACGAAAAAACTGAACTCCAATGATCTACTCAAGCTCACAGAGCTGGTAAGAAGCACAATAGAAACTAATTAGGTTTTCTGTCACCTAATTTAGTTTTCCATTACTATACTGCATTTTAAGAAAGATCAAACTCCTAAGACATGGAAAGTTAACTATCAAAATTCTTGGGTAAGATATCTTTGCAGACTGTTTTAAAGACTGTGACCAAGTTATAATTCTTATCAAACTCTATATTTGTGCAGGAACGATGTTTCCATTTTTAAAACTTTGGTGAGAGTATCACCTCCAAAACCCCAAGAATTTTACCTAACATCATTTTATTTAAAATCTGTAACTTTAATTAGATGTTAAGTTACAAATATTGTCACATCCACTTTTAGATAGAAGAAACTAAGTCACAACAGTTATACACAGTGAAGTCACGAAAAAAAAAAAAAAAACATAAAGCTGTCATCAGAATCCAGATCTCTTGCAATCTAATGGAAATGGAACACTTTCGAAGCTAGAAGCAGTGCTTGTGCAGAGATTGCTGAAACTTATCCTAGTTTGGAATGTGTAGGGGTAGGGTTCACAGAAACCTTGGCTGCCGTATAGATATTTGAAATATTCAAATTCAGAACACATACCACATCTGCTGTTAAAACCACTTAAACTGTGATTTCTACTGACAGCCCACTACTTAACAGAGCAACGACATTCTGCATGCTGTCGAAGTTCATTTTAAGGCTAGTCACTCTTTCTCATTGACATCAAATACAAGTGATTTAAATTGTACCGGCATATTAAGAATGTGAAGAGTGCCAGAGCTTAGAAAAGTCTCCTTATGACACCTTTTTTTTATTTTCCAAGAGGTCTAAAAGCAAGTGATTATCTTCACAAACCTGATGTGACCGGTTTATTCTTAGGCTGACTTCAAACTCAGGTCAAGGGCTGCAGTGAGTTGTCTGATTCTTTCTTTTGCTAATCTAGACATATTTTCTCCTTTAGCCGAGAAGGAAGACTAAGGTGGAATTCAGGGCAGCCTTGAATGTAGGATGGCTTGAAACAAAATGTGGTAGCAGAAAACCATTACGTTGGCCATCTTTTTTTCCTACTTGACTTCACTCTCCTGCCCCTCCCCTAATGCGTTCAGTGTCCTTGTGCCTTGCACAAGTAACTTAACCTCTCTGTTCCTCAGTTTTTAATCTACAACATGGGGATAACCATAGAACTATCCGCCTCACAGGTTTGTGGTGAGGTTTTAAAAAGGTTAATACACAAACATTTAGAGCTGCGAGTGACAAATCTCAAACAATACATAAGTGTTGTCACTTCTCCTGTTGCCACTCCTGTGGTGGTTATTGGTAAAACCTCTCTTTGAACATGCCGGTCCAATAACCAGACTGTATCGCTTTCCTAGTCCAAGATGTTTTCTGCCGAGCAATGCGAGAATCACCTAAACAATGAAAGATATAATTGGAAAAAAAGTTTTCGTGGGTAGATAAATGTGAGTTTAAGCCTGTACTTTGTTCTTGTTCAATAACTGCCTGGCTTTCTTCACGCACAACATTTCACTGGGTTCCAAGTAAACCCTGACGAAATCTGTTTATAGACTTTAGAAGGATTCAGAGACTCCAAGGTAAAGAGTCTCTTCTGTGGGCAATGAAGCAGAACTAGCAATAGAAACAAGGACAGGATAAGTTATAAATTAAGAGTGGGAAAAGATATGGAAATATGTACTTCTCTTTACTGAAGTACATATTCAATTCCTTAATTTTCTGACTCTTCTTGAATGTTCAGGAGCATCTCTTTTGTCAATTATAGTTAGGAAATTTATTATCCTTTCTGTAATATTGACTAATCAGTTTGTACTGGGAAACAAGCCAACATTTATTGAATATCTAGTAGTGTGTGCAAGGCATATACCTCTCTGTTAAACATAAGAAAATTTCCAGTAACCTAACAATCAATCAATCAATCAATCAGCAAATATTAACTGAGGAATCACTCTGAGAAAAAAAGTTAATACTAAGTCCTGTGTAAGATACCCAGAAACAAAAAGTATAAAGTGAAAGGCATGACCTCAAAGGACTTAAACAGTAGTAAAGAGATAGGGTATAAGCAGTATATGTAGACATTTTAGAGTTATACCAGAAAGCTTATAGTGCACTATATAATTATAATTCCTGGCCAAAGTAAAGTACGATTTAATTTAAAACACTTATCTTAGCAAATTGGAGAAGAGATGGCAGAGAGATTACACAGGGTAGTTAGGTAAGTGTTAACAGAGAACAAGGTACAATTTGAGCTGAATCCTGAGGGATAAAAAAAAATGTGAAAGAAGAAAGACAGCTTTTTAGGTGGTGAAACAACTCTATCAAAACCTTGGCAACGGGAAAGCAAGGGACAATAAATAAATCAATGCAGCTTAAGTGAACGCTTTCTTTCAAAGAAGCCGTGAGCTCTTTTATCATCCTTGATTATTCAACAACTGTCATGGTGTCTGACATGTTGAAGTCACACAATAAATGAAGTTCTATGTCTATGCTAATAACTAAAGGGTGATAAGGGAAAAAATGAGGGTAGAGCCTGACTCTGGAAGGATTTGAAAGTCTCCCATGGAGCACTTATTTATTCATTCATTTGTTCAGCAAATATGGTGATTAACATGTGCCAATTACTGTGCTAGTAGCTGGATGTTATCAAAAGTACTTGAATGATGTAACACTTTGATAAAAGTTTTATTTTAGCAAATCAAATCTAGCAAATATATGCAGGATGATAAAACTAGAATCAAGGAAACTAGTAGTTATCACTTTCATGTTGGTGTTTTAAAATTTTAATAACAAGAAGATGAGCATGCCAAAAATATGGCACTGCTCAGGAAGCTGATGTGATATATTAAAGATAAATAATTGGAGGACCTATTCTGTGCCAGGCACTGTGGTGTGTTCTTTAAGTGCATAATCTCAGCTAAGACTCAGGGTACACTATCAGTTAGGCACTATCATAATCAACTTTAAGAGCACAGAGTTAATACTTGAAGAAGTCATGCACTCCACACTCTGTTCTCTTTACCACTTCAACCAGCTGCTTTTGTTGTGCAATCAGTGGCTGGGAAAGAATCCACTTTTTGCTTGCATCTTTATCTCCAAGGAGAACGTTCTTTAAATGGAAAAGAGCAACAAACAACAAATAATTAAGTTAACTAAAGCTCTTGATCTATGAAAACAGCCTAAGAAATTAACTGTTTTCTGTGAGTTCATTTTTTTTAGGGTACTAAAATATTTTGTGGTCTTCATAGTGACTAGTGTGAGTAATTATGAAGAAATCATGCAATCTGAATTACGGAAAAAAAAAAAAAGGAAGAATTAACATCGAATCTTTCTCTGTGAATTCTCACATGGGAAAAGACTGTGTTTAAATGAAGACTTATCATACAGTGATGGAAAGAAGGTTGACATTTTACAGATGGGACCAGTTTTCAATGTGCTTATTGCAAGTGAGAGGAAACTACAGAAGAAAGAGATAAAAGCCAGACACTACCTGAAAGACCAATTCCTGGCTGTGCTCCTGTCTGTTTACTTATTAGCTGCTAGGACTGCTGGAGATAAGGCATGCTACTATAAACTTATCAAAGTAGGCTCCTTTGGAAGCACTATTTCCTTCCTTTTCAAACAAAGGAAAACACCCCACCCCACCCCCACCCAAAAAAAGTTGTGGCTAAGCACAAGAGAGAGAAGAATGTGCAAAATGCCTGAACCTAGAGAGCAAAGAAGGCCCCGTATTTGTAATTTCTTGCAACAGTTTGTTTCTCATCACTAGCTTTTCAAAAATGTAGCACAGTGTGATAGCTGAGCTCATAGACCCTGAAGCAGACTGCTCAGGTTTGATTCTTGGCTCTGCCTTTAGTTAATTAGGTCTGTGACTTTAGGCAGTTTCCCTATTGATAACACCTTAACCACAGAGGAGGTTAAAGTGAGTTTGTATTTGTAAAGGGTATAGAACCTGTCACATAAGATAAGCTGTATAAGTTCCTGTCAAGTAACAAAAATTTCAGAACAACTGAAGATTTTAAGAGATGGTTTTCTTCTTCATCTTGCCCTTAGTTCATACTTTAGCCTGAAAGTTATGTCCTGTTTAGTTTGGAGCATTTGAATGCAAGTCACGTTGGTGTAGTGTGTAGTTACTGCATGGCAGCTCCTTGGTCTGCAAATATTGTCCTTTCCATTTATCTTGTATCCTAGGAAAAGTAAATGCACTACAGAATATAGCCATCCAGAATTTAAGTAGGCAATGAAAAGTTTTATTCTAATGTCCAAACCATAAAATAATGACTTGGTTCAGGAACTTTTTCTGAGATAGTTATGATCCCCTGAGAACTATTTGATTTGATTCGAGTTGTCCTTTCAATAGCAATAATTCATCCCTTGTAATTGGCCTTGTTGAGGTTACTTCTTTAATAACTCGTGAGATGAATTTTTTGATACAGATATATATTAACATCAGAACAAAGTAGAAAGTGCTTTCTCATTTAAATTATGTGTTTTCATATTTGGAAACAATCTGTATTTTTAATATACTTCAAATGTTTGAGGAAATGTTACTGTTTAGAAATAATTTTTGTGCCCATTTTTATATGATGATATCTGAGCAAATCATTTATAAAAATGCTAAATCACCAAATATGTGAGCTTACTGTATAATTATCAGTCTGTGGAGACAACAAAAGAAAACTGAGGAATAATCACATTTGGTTTCAGGTTTAAATCTCCTTGGAGCTTTCTTCATCAAAAGGTTGGCTTCTCATGAAACATCTTCAATCCTGGAGGCCAGTTTCAATAATTTTTCTAGCATTACTCATCGTCTCAGACAATATAAAACCCAACTAGAAGCCAAAGTATTTAATTCTTCCCACAGGCCAAGAACCATAGAAGTTTGTGCTATCAAAACAACTCTTTAAAATAGGTGATCTGTTATCCCGAATGATAAGAACTTTATGTGCCTAAGGAGAGTAAAATCAACCAAGTGAAAACTGCTAATGGTTGCCGGCTGGCAATTAAAACATGGTGGCACGAACATTACATTAATAAAAGTACTTAATGATGCCATCACAAATCTACTGGTTTCAAGGACTTTTTGTTTATTTGTTTTTTTATTGTGGTTAAAATATATGTAACAAATTGTAAGCACTTTACATTTTAACTGCTCGATTTAACATTAAGTACGCTTACCATGTTTGCAATCATAACTATCATAACTACTATTTCCAGAACTTTTTCATCATCCCAAACAAAATTTCTGCACCCATTAAACAATAACTACGCATTTCCTTCTTTCCTCAGTTGCCAATAATCTCTGTTTCACTGTCTCCAGGAATTTGCCTCTTCTAGATACCTTGTATAAGGTGGAATCATACAACAAATTTTTTAATTTAGGAGGATAAAAAGGCATTTTTGTTGTTATTCTGGCTTTATTTATTTATTTATTTTTAATGGGGGGAAGTGGAATGGGAGGAAACCATCAGAGGTAATGAAGGAGCTGAACCATGTTCTTCAAAGGGAAAGCTTCTTCTAGGAGGACAACCCTGCCTTCAGTCAATAGCTCTGATAGATGGACCTGGGAGCTTGCTACACTTATGTAAAAGATGTAGCTTGAAGATGCCTAACATTCTTTATCAAAATCAGTAACAAATAAAAACATATCAATTAAAATGTACAGATTTTTTGTAGAAAGTAATTTACCAAGGAAGTTTTACTATCACCAAATGTTTGTTTATAAAGGGTTAGGATGTAATTTGAAGACTAGCATTTGAAATGATAACACTGAGTACTTTTAGTACACGTATATTTTTAGATCTTTGCTCAGTTTTGGTTACTGAACTTCAGTAAAGTATCTGTGTCTTATCACAGCAATTCTGTGAAACAAGGAACATAAGGGTACGTTTTGTAAGTATAAAGTACACAACACTTAAATTAACTTGGCATAGTCAAATAAACTTTTAATCTTGGTCTTACTAGAAATATTTCCTATATCAACTAGCTATTTTTATAAAAGTAGTAAAGGCAATATCTTCCTGAAAAAAAATTACATATGTTTCTGTGAAGTGCTTTTAAATTTTCTTTTTAAATATTGAGTATGTTGAAATTAAAAAAAAATTCAGTCAGTTGATTACCACTTAAGTGTTTAATTCCAAATGATAGAAATAATTCAAATGTCGTGTAATGATTTTTAGGAAAAAAAAAATCAGTACCAGACAAAATTTACCTTAGAAGTGAAGTTACTTTCATTCATAATTTAAAAACCATAGTTCAATTCACTTTAAACTTAGTTAATACTAAGTCATCCCAGATATGATTATTAAAATGAATAATCCATCAAAGCAGGGATATTTGTGTCTTTTGTTCACTGCTGGATCTCTTGTGCTTAAAATAGGCATGACACATAGTGGGCCAAGATAAGTTGTTATTGAATATTAGCCTTGTAGGACCTAAGATTCCACAAACACCAAGGAATAAACATTCAATTATTCCATGTTATATCCCCTTAAACACCTAGAAGAATCTGTCTTTACTGACAAGACCTCTTGGACTGGCACAGGATGAAGTCCAAGTTCTACCTAACCTCAATATGGTGACTTTTGAGATCTCAGTCCTTTCAGCCTTCCTTGTCATGTTCCAGAGTTGAGACTTCACTGTACTTATTTACTTTCCAAAGAACCACACATGATCCTCAGCCACTCACACACAGGATTGCAAAACCTCATCTGTCTGAACTTCATTATGCACCATGTGTCTCTTCACTTCATTTTTAGTCCATAGTTAAGTTTATTTTCTATGCTGCACCTTTTCCATCACGAATGTCATTTATGCCATAGCTCAGTGAGCCTCAAAATTTAATCAGTTGATTACCATCATAACTTTTTATCATCTTCTCTATTTTACTTGATTATTAGTTAATTACTTAACAATAATTGCTCTAAATAGTACTAAAGTTTGCAAAACCACATCATCGTATGGTAGTTATAGTTTCATTATATTTTTAAATGAATATATAATTATTTTTATAAAATTATTCATCGATGTATTATGTAAAATCACATTGCTTACTATCAATGGTAGAGGTTTTATTTTTTAGAAAATATTTAATAATCCTTAAACCAATGCTCTTAAAAAAATTCTACTAGTTTATGTTTAACTTAATGCTAGTAATGATTAACTCATAACAGATGTCAGGAATACAAACATTTGGAGTCTTTACACATAAGACCCCTTTTGTTTGTTGGAATCAGGTCAGAAACATATCCCTAGTTTGTTATGTTTTTTAAGTTATTCAAACCTCTTTTTCAAATGTCATAGAGAGTCCCAATAACAGCAATCTAAAACTACACTAATCATATTTCCTATGTGTTTAAACCTACTCTGTATGGATCCTGAGATGATTACCCACAATATTTTCACTGGGTGAGGTCGCCTGAAGCAATAGTGTCTAGACCAACCTCCTGTATCTCCTAAAGCCTTGTAAATCCTGCATAAAATCTTCCCTAATAGATTTCCTTAGTTAAAGCCTCACTCTACTCCCAGACTGATTCTTTGGCACTTAGGACTCTTACATGCATATGTAATCAGAGATGTCTTAGGTCAGATTCACCAAAAAGCAGATCCCAAGATAAAGCTTTCTTGCAGAAGGTCGGAGAAAACTCTCAGAAACAACTCTTGCATGGGAGAGAGAGGAGCAGTATGAGACAAAAGAAGAAGTGGAATTGTGTTGTAGTCACAACATCAGCCTCAGGAGATCCAGTGGGAAGCTCTGGAGCTGAGAAGACTTTAGACTTGACTCATTTAGCAAGCTGGGTGAACTTCTGTGGCCCAACAGTGACCAGATATAGTGTGTGAGCTGCCCCTGAGAGAAGGGTCTTAACCTTGGCCACCGTAGTTCCCTTCATCAATGGGACCAAACTGTGAACTGTCCATTGTCAAAAATTGTGGCAGCTAGAAAAAAAGTGCCTTAGTGCTAAAGAGGAGGTCTGAGCAATAATCTACAACATCTGCAAGAGCCTTCTGTCTTATAAGATAGAAAAAAAAATATTTCATATGATTAAAGTTCATAGTATTGTTCCATTATTTTGAAAATGTCTTTGTAATTGTTTATCTCACTAAACTATGAGTTGGTTGAATACAGGGGTCATGCTTTTCCAACTTTATAATTCCTGACATCTAGCATATAAGTATATAGTTGCTCAATAATTGTTAAATCACCAAAACTAAAAAACTAGATGTTTGACACAGTTCTATAAATGATCAAATTATAATGGATTAGTAGTTTATAAAAATCATAAACTTGGCTAACAGACTTATACATGACTGTTTATATATTGTTGGCAGGTTACAAATGCCAAATGGACTATATTATAACATTTTGTTATAAAGTGTGATGAGTTATTGTCTAATCCAGGGGGTTTTCAAATATGGTACCACTTGAGGGTTGAAGAAAGAGGTAGTTGATTCTTTCTGAACCTCCCATGCAACCAGAACAATACTGACATTTTACGTTCACATTATCTCATAAGAAAATGTCCCTGAAAATTGAATCCTCCTCAACAGTCATTTCATACTATATCTATGAAGAAAACACTGTCTTAGTCTGTTTGAGTTGCCATAACAAAATACCGAGACAAGGTGGCTTATAAACAACAGACACTTATTTCTCATAGTTCTGGAGCCTGGAAAGTCCAAGATTCAGGCACAGATGGATTCGGTAGCTGGTGAGAGCCTACTACCTGGTTCATAATAGTTGTCTTGTTGCTATAACCTCGCTTGGCAGGAAGGGTGAGAAAACACTGGGGCCTCTTTTAAAAGAGCTATCCCTGTCATGAGGGCTCCACCCTCATGGCCTAATCACCTCTCAAAGGCCTCACTTCCAAATGCCATCTCATTAGGGATTAGATTTAAATATATGAAATTTGGGGGGGGGGAGGGGGAGATACAAACTTTGAGTTCATAACAGTGAACTACAACTTCTCATATTACGAACAGCTCTAAAGTGAGATAATCAAGAATATAAAACTTAGCTGTCATTTAAAAATGTTATCAAATCAAAAGTATTTTAAATTTTGCCTAGTTTTCTAAGATGAAGTTGAAGCTATTGACTTGAGATCTTTCTGCTTTTGTAATATATGCACTTAACACATAAATTCCCTTACCACTGCTTTTGACTGCATCCCACCAATTATAATAAGTAGTCTTTTAAGTTTCACTTACTTCAAATATTTTTAAAAAATTATCTTCTTTGACCTAATCTTTAATCTAAAAGTTATTTAGAAGTCAATTGTCTAATTTCAGATATTTAGGAATTTGCCAGCTCTCTTTCTGATCGATTTATATTTTAATTCCATTGTGTTTGAGAGTATACTTTTTATGTTTCCTGTTCTATTGAATTTGTTAAGGTGTATTTTATGTCCCCAAATGTGGTCAGTCTTGGTGAACGTTTTGTTTGAATTTGAGAAGGGTATACTCTACTGTTGTAGGCTGAAGTATCCATAAATATCAATTAGAACAAGTTGATTCTGATTCTAAATATATTCTAATTTTCTGCCTGATGATGTGTTAAAAGCTTCAACTATAACAGCAAATTTGTCTATTTCTCTTTTCAGTTTTGTTATTTTTTCCTCGATTTTTTGTGACACTTTGCTTTTAGGTACATACCCATTTAAGATAAATAATTGAAATTGAGTTTTTTATCATTAGTAATGCCATTCTTATCCATAAAAATGTTCCTTGTTCTGAAGTATGTTTTGCTTAAAATTAACATAACTACTTTAGTTTTCTTTCGATTATTGTTAACATAATACATATTGCTTCATAGCTTTTAATCAATCTGAGATTTAACTTTAAAGTTGACTTCTGTTAGACAGCATAAAGTTGTGTCCTGTTTTTTTCCAGCCTTATTGAAATATAATAGACACTTAGTTGCTCATGCTTACATTGTGCAATTGAGTTTTTTTTCCAGTTATAGTTGGCATGCAATAATACATTAGTTTTAATTGTACAGCATAGTGATTAGAGATCTATATAACTCACAAAGTGATCACCCCACTAAATCTAGCATCCCTCTTCCCCCTTACATATTTATTACAACATTGTTAACTATTTTCCTTATGCCACACTTTATATCTCCATGTCTATGGTACCCTCCCATCTAGTAGCCCTCAAAATATTCTCTGTATATATGTGATTGTTTCTGTTTTTTGTTGTTGTTTATTTTGTTCTTTAGATTCCACATGTACATGAAATCATGTGGTATTTGTCTTTATCTGACTAACTTTATTCAGAGCAATACCCTCTAGGTCCATCAAGGCAATGTCTTTTTCCACCTCCTTCCTTTTAGTCTGTGTGTGTCTTTTAATCTGAAGTGAGTTTCTTGTAGGCATCATAGGTAGGGGTCTTGTTTTCTTATCCATTCAGACACTCTATCTTTTGGTCAGAGCATTCTTTTCCATTTGAGGTACTTGTTGATAAGTATGTAGTTATTACAATTTTTTATTCATGTTTTTGATACATTTTTTTTCTTCTTAAAGAAGTCCCTTCAACATTTCCTGTAATACTGGGTTGGTATTGAGAAATCCCTTTAGCTTATTTTTGTCTGGGAAGCTCTTTATCTGTCCTTTGACTCTAAGTGATAGCTCTGGCATTCAAGATTTGTTTCTCCACTGGTTTTGAGCTTCCCTAAGAACACTTCCTCAGAGAGAGTTTGTGCCTTGCAGCTCTTTCAGCTGTAATTCATTTTTATTATACTGGAGCCATCTTGTGTGATGATAAGGAATGGGAGAAAGCATTTTATAATCTTATGATTAAATCTTAGTATTTTGGTGTGCTTGTGTGTCTGGGTTGTAACCTTTATGACTCTCTCTCTTCTGGTATAGCTTACCCCAAACTTACTTTGGTTAAACAGAAAGTTAAAGGAGCTGGTGTGGCAGAAAACTCTTTCCTTCAGCTTGGATAAGCCTCTGGGGACGTCTTTTCCTCTGGAGAGTAGATCCTTTTTACAGAGAACATGCTGGGTACATTACACAACAATTGCTCATCTCCTCCTCATTCCAGAGCCTTGAGGGTACCTTCCTCAGATCTTCAGTTTTAGGAACCTGGTGGGGCTTCTAGAGGTTAAACCCATCAAGTGAGGAATTCCCCTAAGACTGCAGAACCCTAGGTTTTCTCATTTTCACGCTAGTCCACATTCAACCTTCAGCGATCGAACAAAATTACTGTTCGATCTTGACATCTATCCTATGCTTTATAATCTTCTATTTCTCTGTAATGTTTGTTTCTCTCAGTCTATGTCTGCAGCAGTTTCTGCTCCAGGTAAGCAGATCTCAGCTATGGCTCTCTGAATTCACATATCTATCCAGTTGTCAGTATAGTGTTTTTCCCTGAAAGCTCAGTTTTCTGATTTGGTTTGACAAAAGTAATTATTATTTAGTATGTTAATCTTTTTCTTATAGCAATGGAAGTTTCTTCCAAGGTCTTTATATGTTGTTGCTGAAATGAAAATGTCTCAGTTCTTGTAAATCAGTGGCCTTTGCCCTTCTTTCTAGCTTCCAAAATTCTATTGTAGGTTTATTTCCTCTTTTCATTGTCCTTTTTGATGTATATTTAAGATTCTTTTTTTGACATCTTAATTATATTTGCTAAAGGTGAGATTAATGAATTTGTTCAATTTGTCATCCAATTATTTAAAAGTACCATTATACTTCCTTAGAACTCCATAAAACATAATATCACCAACTATGTCAATATTTATATTGATTCCAAGAATCATTGCTTTGTTCACTTTTATGTCTTGAAGTCTAAGCAGTACTTGGGAAATAACAGGTACTTCAAAAATATTTGCTAAATGCATTGATAGGTGAATGAATGAATAAATGCATGAAGGGTCACTTATTCTATTAAAGTTGCAGGTATGCCAAGAAAAGTTTCTCTCCAAACCACTTTAACAATAGCCTACTTAGGCTGAAAGTTCTTTTGGAGTTTCATAGATTTTTAGTTTGGAAGTCTTTTCAAATTTCTGGAGTTGTGTATTAATGTTAAATTACCCTGGGAGAAATGACAGCAAAGTCAATGTCACCTCACATTCCAGTAGAAAATTTGCATAAACATAACCAAATTTGTTTGAAAACTGTCAATACTGGCAGAACTCACAAATTTACCTTGATAAATTTTTCTTCCTTACACAATCTTGAAAAGAAAATGTCTTTAATATTGTCATTTCCCTAACCACAGTTATATCTGCATATTAAAAAAAATAATTTCTAAATTGTTATTTTGATTGAAGAATTTCCATATATCGTTTGCTAATCTAATGCTAGAACATAAATAAAAATAATATTTTTAATCGATTTAACAAATGAATGATTGGCTTAATTCACACATTTGTTTGAGGAATGTGGGTTTGCCACAGAACGCAGTAATCTCTTGCTCTGCAGCAGGAGTCAGAAAATTTTTTCTGTAAAGGGCCAGGTATTAAATATTTTTGGTTTGTTGGTCATAGATCTCTATTGTAATTATTCAGTTCTGACATTTTAGAGCAAAAACAGCCATAGGCATTATGTAATAAATGGTCCTTGCTGTGTGCCAATAAAATTTTATTTTTAAAACAGGAAGTGGGTTGGATTTGGGCCATGCACAATGGAGTCTTGACATTTGTCCTATGTTCTATAATTTTTTTTCTCGTTTTCTACTAAATATTCCCTCTAGTATATCCCATAGAGTCTGCAATCTCAGTGTGCTGAAAATTGAATTTATTGCTGTTACCAATAAGTGTTCTCTGTGCATTTTTCAACTTAGGAATTGCCAAAACCATCTACCCAAACAATCAACAGCCTAAAGATTTTTCCTTTATCCATTATCTCTTCTTTATCTATACTGGTGTTTCCTTGATTAAATTTCTCCCTCACTATGTCACAAATAAACTATTATTATAATTTGCCTCCAATATTTTTTCCTCTAATCCATGATTCAATAAGCCACTAGTTATACACACACACACACACACACACACACACACATATGCATATATACATCTCAAGAGTCTGATTATATTTGCTGCTTAAAATTCTTCAAAATCTACAAAAAGATAATAGATAAGAGGCTAGACTTAGATATGATTTTCAACTCAATAATTTTAATTCACATAATTTCTTGAACAATTACAACATCTAGCGATATTAAATCATATATTTTTTTTTGCTTAATTGAAAACTGTTCTTACTTTTTTATGTGTATATCTTAAGCCAGACTCATTAAATTTTATTAATTGTCTGGTCTCTGTAGGCATTAAAATTTCAGATTCTTATTCTAAGTGATTCAGTGCTGTCCAATAAAACTTTATGCAATGATAAAAATGATTGATATCCACGCTGTCCCAAAAAATAGCTGCTAGACAAGAGTGGCTATTAAGCATTTAAAATGTAGCTAAGGGAATTCTTAAAATTTTATATTCAATTTTAATTAACTAAAATTAAATTTATTGGACAATACAGAAACAAACCACACTACCCAGAATATAATATGTCAGGTTCTTGCTGAGGTCTTCCACCTCATCTCCAAATGTGTCCTTCATACCCTATGTAAACAAGAACTACAGCAAACAACCTAGAAGGCCCCAAATGTATCACTATTTCATACTTTCTGATTCATGCTTGTACTTCATTTTCTCTTCCATCAAGTAGAGAAATGTATTTGTTTCAATATTATTTAAAATATAGCTTCTCTATAACCTGATCTTTACCATTGTCTTGATCCTGAGAAGTAGCTACTAGCTCCTTTTTGTCATTCCTATCATCATGTACTTAGGACAGACTTTTCTCAAATCATCTATGTCATTCAATTGTGCTTGTTTGTTTACATATCCCTCTCCATTACTAGAAAGTGCATTTAGTATATTTTTTGAGAATAAAGTATTGTACTATTATCTTTAGTGCCTAGCACAGTGGATACTCTAAAGATAATAAATAAATGTTTGTTGAATTAATAAGTAAATGAATAGAAATTTAGAACTAGGATAATAAACAATTTAAAAACTAGCTACATAATCTTATATTTATTCTGAAAAAAATATCCTCCACTAAGTAAGAGCCCTATTAGCAGAGTCTCTGAAAGTTTGACATTCTTTTATGTTAACATTTAAAAAGTTAAAGTATATAAAAATAGAATTTGAAATGAGTTGTTCTTTAAAGAATTATAATAATAGTTTCTTTAAATTTCATCAGGGTTTCACTGCAACTATATGTACAAGATTATTTGAAGATAGTGTTAAAAATTAAAATTTAAAATCTGTGAATGTCAAATTTAGTGCCAAATAATCCTGGTATACACCTTGTCCCCACAGTGAATTTTAATTTTTGTAAATGAAAACAGGAAATATATTTGTTCATGTACATGTATAATTCTTATTTTTGAAATTTTACCAGTTTTCAGGGGGAGAATGTAAGTAAATTTATGGGTTAAGATATTTTATAATAACTGTTTTGAACATAATAGAGATGTTCTTGATGCTGTTAATACAAGATTTCCAAAGTTCTTACAAATTGACTGCCTTTTTCCCCTTATTGCTTTGTTTTGTAAGTAATTACTCACCAAAGCTTGTTCTCTAAAATGAATTTATTTTCCTGTAATGTTTGTGTAGAGTATGGGACTATAAATCATGGCGACATAATTTATATATTTGGAGGGGTGTATTATTGCATCTTTTCACTTGCCATTGAATTATACCCTGAAGATAATAGTGAATATTACTCAAGCTGCTTTTGTAAAAACATACAAATGGAAGTTACTGTCAATGAAGATTACAATCCATTTTTTTTTTCTTTTAAGAAAAAGAATATTAGCTTGCAGAAAGTAATTTGTTTTATGAGAATTTCTACTGATGAACAAAAGAAATGTCAATAACCATAAAACAGCTCTGCCAGACATTTAATTCACTTCACTGCTTTAGAAATTAATTTATTTAATACCTCATTACTTTCACATTCACTCAAATAAAGCAGAATCTGTTTATATATACATATTCTATGTGATATTATTATCAAAGAGGGTAATGTTCCTTAATCACTCAGATTATTTGATTTGATCTCATATATGTTTCCCTATTCTCTTCTCAACCAGTATACATCTATTGGTTTTACATGGCTAATAGGGGAAAATTTTCTATGTTTATGCAGAAATTCTCCAGGTAAGCTCTTCATCGGAATAGGTAATTCCTAGAAGTATGCTGCTGTAAACAAAACAAAACAGAACAGAACAAAAAACTAAAATACTGAGTATTGGATAGGACTGAATAGTGGAAGGCAAGAAAACTGGTTTCAAAAAAAGACTTAAAAAAGAAAAGAAATATAGGAGACTGGAGAAATGACAGTCCATGCATGGTATTCACTTACAGTAAAAATTACTGCTATAACTAAGATAGCAAATGGACCTAATTAAGTGGTAGATTTGGGCAAGATGTTTCCCAGACAAAATGTTGAAACTAGATTTAGTTGCTTTTACCAGCATGTGATGTGTTACTACAAGAAAGATGCTTTTTCGTGTGTGAGTCATACCTGGATATGAATCATAGCTTCACTACTTCAGAGCTTACAAACTATGAGCAAGTTTTCCTCTCTGAGATTTGGTTTGTAAAATCATGTTTAACATCAGGATCATAATCACTACTACCTCAGAGAATTATAGTGGGGCTTTCATTTTAAGAAAAGATATTCAATGTGCTTGCCACTGCATCTGAAACAGTAATTCATCAGTAGAGCTGCAAACACCATAATATCTTAAATAAATTATTATACCTTTCAAAAGATTGCATATGGTTTTACAATAAAATATAATAGAGGAGCCCATCAAACCCCACCAAAATTTCCATAGAAGGAAAGCTCTATGAAGGCGAGAAATTTGTGTCATGCATTGCTCTATCCCAACCTCAAAACAATGCAGAGTAGACATTCGATAAATACATGTACATTAAATGAGTGATCAAAGACAATGCTAATTTCTAGAATGGGAGAGAGAAGGGCACTGATGGGACTCTCCTCTTATTTGAAATCAGTGATGCAAATGCACTTGCCTACATTGAGTTAGTGGCAGAGGATGTGCCTATCTGAAAGGGCACATGCCTTATCTAAGAGAATCACTATTACTCACCTAGAATAATCTGGTGCCATTTTAGAATATCAAGGGTGAAAGTCTGGATTTTTATATGAAATTAATCAATTTTAAATATTTTCCTAAATTCTTTTTAGAATATTCTCAAGGCTAAACAAAACACAATAGCAGAACACATACAGCCCGCAATCCACACATTTGCAACATCTGAACTTTACTTTTGACTATTACTTTATGTTACAGTCAGTATGATATCTTCAACATGGTAGATAGATAGATTAGATAGATAGATAGATAGATGATAGATATACAAGTATGCATACTTTATTCCTTACAAATCTTCATCTGAAAAAATGAGAAAACAACTCCCTCCTACAATTATATGGTCATCTAGTGAAATAATGACTCCATTGAAGAAAAATAATTGATTATTTGTGTTATTCCATAGTTCTTCAATACACTGTTTCGTCAAGGCTACTAACACTTATCTCTAAGTATTTCATGTGTGCAATCACGTGACATTTCTTCATCCTTTCAGTGGACTATAGGCTGACTAGCCTCCAACTGCTCTTTGCAAAAGAAAAAGGGAAATACTTTTCAAAAGGCCTTTCAGAGGCAAAGCATAGAGATTTGTTGTTGAGAATCTACTTTGAACAAGCTCCTTCCTGGATGCCTTTGGAAAGTTTAGGTGCTGGCTCAGAGTGTATAACCATGGGTGTGAGTGAAGACTTAAACTCAGGCTTTAATCTATCATCATCATCATCATCATCATCATCATCATCATCTAAATGATGGTTCTTCTTTCAATTCCCCGGCCTAAAATAAACACCTTTTGATTTTCCATCAGCTCATCCTTCACAAAGCCTATGCCAGTACTGAAAGTAATACATTTCTAACACCACAGAGGTAATTTATCATGCCATTAAGAGGACAAAGAGCTGGGTTTTTCAGGTATGTTTAGGTAAAATCAGGGATACTACTTCATTTTTAAAATAAAATAAAATCTTGTTCTAGAACAAATAATTTTTAACATTTATCTGAATTAATTAAAAAACAGTCTGTAAAGCTTTCAGAATGGAGCTGGAGAGCCATGCTCTTTGATACAGGACAATAAAATGTACAGAGGATTTGTTGCTAGTAGAGACACTGATCAGTTTTAGAGAAAATGCACTTTACTTCTATGAACACAGATTTTATTTATATAGAAGGGAATCAGTAAATTAAGAATTTTAAAGCATGAAATGTATGTTAAAAGACCTAGAAATCCCCATGTGCCTAATCTGGAGTGAGGTTTTTCTGGAGTCAGAACATCATATTCAAATTTTAGTTCTTCAGAAATAGCTGTAAATTTGTAAAAACATCTCCTATTTTATTACTATCACCTTTATACTGTCAGTGTTTTTCCTGGATGATTACTCAAAATTTTGCAAGCTAGTCTGTAAATGAATATGTAAAAAAGTATTTATCACTAATCACATGCACTCACGTCAGGGAGTTTCCATGTCATAGAAGAGTGTGTTCCAGATGTGTTTTAAAAATTACTTCTCCTAGAAATGTTAGAATGTTGGAAAAAGAGAACTCACATTCTTAAATTGATATCTCAGAATGTGTCTGAGAGCAGAGGCAGTGGTCTTTGGGGCAGAAGCCCTTTGAAATTCTTTCTCTTTTTCAGACACCAGACACCAAAGAGAGACAAAGGTGGTCATGGATGAGTGGGTGAGCAAATAAAATACATTTTGAGGATCCAGAATTCTGGGTCAAAGCATAGTGAACCATCTTCCACAAACTGGTTCTTAAAAGCAATGAAAAATGAACTTCTTGGAATACAATGCTATAAGTTACTACCAAGAGACAAAGGGATGGTTAGTATTATTTACACTTTCCTAATGCTATCCCACCTGAAGCCCATGGCACTTCATGTCCTCTAGTTGGAATTGGTTCTTTTCCATATAGAACCCAAATAAAAGGTCCAATTTCCACTCATTAAAATGGGCAGCTCCATTTCAGAATGGCAACTTCTGTTCTAAAAGCCATAATTAACTTAAACTATTAATAGCCATTTTTACTAGTTTCTAAAATAGAACAAGTTCTTCTTACTGTTGGATTTTTTTTTTTCACAAAACACTTTGGTTTAGTGCTAGATTAAAAGGTAGAGTTAAATGGGCATGATACATTGTTTTGGACTTCTTTTGCTTTGGCATAATCTGTATTTTTGTAACCAGTTTTTACTGACAGAGCCACAGAATGACAGTGTGGTTTAAAATTGCCTATGAAGCACAATGTGTTCATGAAAAAATGTTATAGAAATGCTCTTTCTTTGTCATTATATTCAGTTTGTTCAAATGGCAGACATGTCACTGAAGTAAGAGGGTTTCTTCATTCATTCATACTCCTTTCATCAAAACTTCCTATATAGTATTTCTCAAAGTAATACTTTGTTAGTGGCAAGGAACCCATTTACATCAAGATATCTTTCTTGCCACTCTGGCACAACATCTGGAATTTATGCCATCTTATCTTTTAACACAGCACTTAGACCTCAACCTTTGATTCAGTCCTTGTCTATTTGGGTACAGGGAAAGAAAGAGTGTGATGGAGGCGAGTGAGGTGAAATGTTTACCTTTACAGTCTTTATCAGTTCCCTGTTTCTGCTGTAACAAATTACCTCAAGTTGAGTGGCTTGAAACAACACAAATTTATTATCTTACTCATCTGGACATCAGGAATCTAAAATGGTCTCCCTAGTCTGAAATGAAGATATAGGAAGGGTTGCATTCCTTTCTGGAGATTCTAGGGTAGAAACTGTAGCCTACCCACATTCTTGGCTTGTAGCCTCCTTTCATCTTGAAAACCAGCAATAACTGATATAGTCTTTCTCACAGTACATCACTTTGATGCTGCCTCTTCTGCCTCTTCTATATTCAAGAATCCTTGTTATTAATTGTGCCCACCTGGATAATTCAGGACACTTTCCCTATATTAAGGTCAGTGAATTAACAATCTTAATTCCATCTGCTACCTCAATTCCCCTTTGTCATGGAACAAAACATGTTCACAGGTTCCAGACATTAGGGCATGGACATTTTTGGCGTCTGTCGGGGAGCACTGTTCTCCCCACCACAGAATCTGACTCAGATTTGAATCCTGTATTCTCTGATAGTCGAACATGTCATTATCTATTGAAGATTTAGCTTCCTGAATAGAAAAATCAGAATGTTTGTGCCTTATAGTAATGATAACTACTATTTATTAAACATTATATGCCTGGCATTCTGCTTAACTCAGTGGAATTAAATGATTTTAAGTCTATGAGCACTGAGGAGTACTTCTCTAGTCCATCTATTTCCTTCCATTTTTATCCTAGGTGGGTGGCAGCAATCATTGGTGAATTGGGTTTGCCCTCAGTAAACCTCAAATTTTTCTTGAGTGGATGTCCTAATGTTTAAAGTGAGAATGGGAGCGGGTATAAAGAATGCAGATCATTACCGATCTCATTTGGTCATTTACCAAAGCCACATCCTCCAATCTAGGTTTTATTGACAATGAGGCTGACATATTTATCCTACTATATTATCTCCTATATACAAGATGAATTTTATTACTGACAACCTAAAAATTCAATATCTCATCTGTATAGAAATTTTGGATATACTCACATATCCAGCTGAGACTCAAATGCAGATCTGAAAACAAAGATTTTATTCTTAAGTATTAATCATCTTTGCCTACGTGTTACAAGTATTTTAAGGTTTAAATAATTTTGTGAGCCAATTTCATTCATAATAAATGTTCAATAACTGTGAATTCCCTCTAACTGCACTATGAGTAGGAGTAGAGTCAAGTAAACTATAGACTTTAAAATATAAGATAATCGTTATAGTAATCAATTCTCCATCTTTAGGGAAAATAATTTTCAAGCTAATAGTTGGTTTGTTGATTCATGTATTGGTCCATTTGTTCATACACTTTTTTTTTTTTACTTCCTAGAGAAAATATAAGGTAAAATGAGTAACACTGAATATGATTTTGAGCATGGCATTTGTGTTTTTAAATGAAAAAAAAAATAAAATAAAAGGTTGGAATCCAACTATGTACCTCTAACTCTTAAAGGTAATATTTCTCTTTTTTTCTAATCTAGAAAAAATAACCAAAGGAGATGAACTAAGGCTTATAATAAATAATGCCAGTTTAGCTTCGCAGCTATAATTTTTACTTTTGTGACCCAGCATGAATTCATCTTTATATCTTATAATAACACACTTTGGCATAACACTAACAGTGTATGGATATTACGACCTATAATAACAAGCACACAATGTTAAGAAAAGTTTACTTGATTTTTAAAAATACATTTGTGGACAAAATACTTTCTAGTATTATTAGGCTTTCCTGGAAAGACTAACTATTAACACTTGCTAATGAACTAGTGACAGATTTTTTCTGTTAAGGCTGGTGATAAGTTTTCAGATCAGTAGATATTTCTTAGGACATCAAATGCAGGGTGCGATCAGCCTACCCCTATGAGATTAAGCTGCATAGCTACTGGTGTTTTTGAGGAAAAACACTAACATGCTATATCATTCACTTTGTTGTTGGCCAGATTTAGCTATTGGGCATTGCACGCCCAATAGCTAATGTTAAAATCAGAATTTCCACATGTAAAAATATACACTGTTGGTTTAAGAAGTACGAATATCTGCTATATCATCTTAGGCTGTAATAGTTGAGTAGAATGTAGAATGTGGAAATTTTACTCTTTGGAAAAATAATTTGGAGAGCCAGTCCTGGTTTGATTATTTTCCAACTACAAACATTTTAAACCCTTTTATACATAGGCATCTGTGATATTTGCTTGAGGGTGTGATGATTTGCAATGTATGATCACATAATAATTCAGAGACTATCTTCTGGAGTCAGAAAATCAGAGCTAAGTCCAAGTCATCCACTGTAGATGCATGACCTTTGGAAAGTCATTCAACTTTTCTAATATTTATCTCTAAATAATATGTATCAGCCTTGGATATTACATGTTTTTGTTTTCACTTCCTAACATAATATTTAGCATATAGTAATACTCATTAGCCATTATTATTACTTTACATTAGGATTTGTGCAGAAATAGCACATTCAAGTATTGAATTGGAAAGATTTTAATGAAAGGACTATCTAAAGATGTGGTCAGACTATAAATAAACTAGAGAAAATGGGTGATCATCCAGGAACCAGAAACAGTTACAAAGACCATACCTGGAGGGAAAACGGGAGGGACTAGTGTTATCAGAATCCAGGGAAATCTCTAGCCTTCTGGGCAGGGATGGTTGGAGGTGGGGGCAGCGACTGAATAAGTGTCGCATCAAAAGCAGAGTTAGCCACTGACATAATTATACTTGGTGGGAAGCGAGGTGAGAAGAAATTTCCATTTTCCCTGAAAACTCCTCTTATTTTTCAAACTCAGTGGAAGCCAGAGACTAAGAAAGCACCAGAGTGAAATCCACAGAGGTCAGTCCTATGGGGCAAACAAGACAGAGATGGCAAATAGAGTGTCACCGGCATAGCATTAAACTTAATGATCTCCTCCTGAGGTCTCATGTTTCCTTCTGCATAAATTGTGACAATCTGGGCCTGCTGGCCATGCAAGTGTTTGCTCTGTCCTATCCAGTATCCAACTGTGGCCTCCATTCAGCCCCATTGCTCTGGACGCCAGTTACCTTCTCTGAGCCATGTTGGATTCTTTATACTTAAAGGTCTAGAGGTCATAAGTTCACAAAACTTCCCTGTACTGGAAGCCTTCTCAGCCTGGCCTGGTAATGGAAAACCATTGCCAAAGGTGCTTTGACATGAAGACAAGGTGTGGGCCTACTTGTGCGATTCTGTTGACTCTTTTCCAATACCAGCAACTCTGAGACGAGCAGCCAGACCACCACCACATTTTTCTCTCCCAAAAATACACTCTTTGGATACAAGTAGTATTTATTCTGCTTTTCTGGGCCCTTAACAAAAAACTAAATAGGAAAGGGTGAATTTATTAAATATAAAATGCATGTCAGTAGTTGCCCCGTACATCAGTAAATTTAGTTTAGAAACTCCCTTTCATGTAAAATGGTTGGTACTTGTATATTGTTTCAATCACAAAAGTATTTTAGGGAGAATAAGATACTGGTATGATGTGTAATTAAATAGAAAGTATGTTTTCGTGACATCTCTTCTGTATTGCTTTGCAAGCAGCTAGATATAATTTAAAGCAGAAGACAAGTAAATTTCTGACTTTTCGGTTCACTAGCTCAAAGAGCTCACTTCACCTCACTGGGTGGCCATGCTTTCATCTGTGACATTGAGATATTACTTTTTGCCCTGCTCTAGAGATGAAATCACAAAACAAACATGAGAATCTTTATATGAATTATAACTTATTTGGGAAACATTCTTGTTTCTTCTTTCTCTCTTTCTTTTCCTGGCAACAAAACCTCTGCTATCCTCTAACTCAGGAAAGGCCTGGAAGATTTGTCCTGAGTTATGTATTGACTAGCTTTGAGACTTGAAGAAGTCATGTAACATTAAACAGATTATAGGTGCTTTTAAAGAAATATTTTTAAAAGCATATTGAATAAAAGATATTTAATTTTATCTTTCATTTTTAACTGTGTAATTTTATTTAATTATGACCATATTTAAATAGTAATTCTTTTTTTGAGATATGGTTGATTTTTTGCTAAGTTAATAAAGAATAGTATTATTTCAAATCATTTGATTGATAACAGGTAATGCAGTTATGCTGTTAGTATAACCTTAAAAAATATTTATATTCATCGTAAAAGAAGAATGATATAGTATACCAGATGGAAATTCACTTACTCCTCTGGGGTAAGGAATGCAAATAAAATAGCTATGTAATAATATGATCCAGCTGTACTTTTGGGTTTAGCAGAGGCCCCAGTTGTGATATGACATCTGAAAGAGTTTTCACAACATATTTTTCCAGCTGACATTTGTCATGTCCAGATACAGATCTTCCAAATTACAAAAATCTACAAAGATGCTAGATTTTTAAAAAGAAGGGATTTGTACAAGTTAGGAATTGTTCAGTAGCTACTACTTGCCACCTGCCTCACCTCAAGATGCAAACCTACACTCAAAGAAATATTGTTGAATGAATAGATAAAATAAGCAAATTCTAACCTGCTCTCTTTTTAAAAGCTTTATTGAGATGTAATTGACTTACAACATTGTGTAAGTTTAAAGTGTACACGTGATGATTGGATACATGCATATATTATGAAATGATTACCACAAGGAGGCTAGGTCACACTTCCATTACCTCACATAATTAACTTTGTGTGTGTGTGTGTGTGTGTGTTTATGTGTGATGAGAACATTTAAGAACTACTCTCTTAGAAACTTTCAAGTATATTATACAGTATCATTAACTATAGTGACCATGCTGTACGTTAGATCCCCAGAATTTATTCATCAAAGTTGGTACCCTTTGACCAATATCTCCCCATTTTCCCCATCCCTAGTCCTTGGCAATGAGTATTCTGCTCTCTAAGAGTTTATCTTTATTTCTTTACATAAAACAGCATCAAAAGCCCCTGATAGAGGGTGTTTGCTTAAATGAGCTTATGTGTGCATTTGTATAGATGCATGAGTGTGCATGTGTTCGTGTGTGTGTATTTTAAAAATATGGATCACTATTGGAAAATCCAAAAGTATTCAAGAAACATATATTCACATTTTCACCACTGTTCAAAAGACCTCATCTTTAGTGGCTCTGCATTACTGACTTTTCACACTATTGGATTAGTCAGTTGGTGTTGTGAAGAAAATCATGAACTATGAATCAAATGAACTGAGTTCAAGTTCAAATTCTACCATCTGCATGTTTTGTGGCTGTGATGGCAATCATTAAACTTTCTGGACGTGAGGCTCTAAAATGAACAAAGACATGCTTAGACTAGAGAATCTCCAAGGGCCCTCCGAATTCTGAAATGCATTGCAACTTATTCTAATTTTAGAATTCAGTTATTTGTGGCTTATGGTGCCCTCTCCCCCAAAATAGTCTCTAAAAGCTTTTTAAAAAAATATATAATAGACCTTATGTTTCAGAGCAGTTATAGGTTTACAAAAAAATTGTACAGAAAGTACAGGGAGTTCCTAATATTCCTGCTCCTTTCTCAGAGTTTCACTGTTATTAACATCTTGCATTAGTGTGGTGTATTTGTTACAGTTGAAGAAACATTAACTAAAATTCATAGTTTACATTAGGGTTTACTCTTTATGTTGTGCCATTTTGATGTGCACATAATGTTATTTATCCATCATTACAGTATCATACAGAATAGTTTCAACAACCCTAAAAGTGCCCTTGCTCTACCTATTCATCCTGTTTCCCTCCTCCTGAACCTTAGGAGACAACTGATCTTCTTACTATCTCTATAGTTTTGCCTTTCCCGTACAATCTATTAGAATCATATAGAATGTAGCCTTTCCAGATTGTCTATCTTCTCTTAGCAATATTCATTTAAGGTTGCTTTATGCCTTATGTGGCTTGATAGCATATTTATTTTTATCACTGAATAAAATTCAACTGCAAGAATGCCCTATTGTTTGATTATTCATTATCCTATTGAAAGTCAGTTTGTTGCTTCTAATTTTAGGCTATCATTAATAAAGCTGTTATAAACATTCGTGGGCAGATTTTTGTGTAGACATAAATTTTTAATTCGTTTTGAGTAACTACCCATGAGCAGGATTGACGGATTGAATTTTAAGACTATTTTTAAATTTATAAGAGGTTGCCAAACTGGCCTATAGAGTGACTGTATCATTTTTTATTCCCATCAGCAAACTATGAGAGTTTTTGTGAAGAAATATTTTTATTTTAAAAAAATACAATCTAAATAAATTAAATAACTCTTTAGTATGCATAGTTTAAGAAATAAATGTCGATTAGCTTATACTTCATATCAGGATTTGTTGTTTATGTACAATAAAAAAACGTACTGTATGTCTAACAGAGTTGTTTTACAGACTTTCCTATCCATTAAAATGTTTGTTATTACACATTCATGAAAAATTGTATTTTTACATAAGATCTTTTGAGAACACTTTTAGAAATGTGTATTAGTGTTTATTACATTTTACATGTTTATATTACTGCAAGGTATGCATACAATCAGTGAATCCCAGAAATTTCTATAACACTTCTGAGATAATCACAAGTCAGTGTTGATATTATTGAATCTCAGTACTTGGCCTCCGCTTGATGCAGATATTTCTGGTGAATAGACATATTTTAGTGAGATTCAAGAATATAACATTTAGCATCCCATTAGAAAAGAAATTAAGCTTCTCAGGCCTAAACTCTAAACTTTGGAGCTTGATATCCTTTTATAATATAGCTCATGATATTCTCTCTACTTTCATTTATTTCCACTCCTTATATCCAAGGCTTCAGATGTAAAGAAATAATTGACATAAGAATGTTTGCTTTAGTTTCAAAGTTCTGGAATCCAGTGATATATACTGAATTTAGATGAGAGTCCTAGAGTCAAATTGCTTAGTTGAGTTCCCAGATTCTGCAACTCTACTATTTAAAAATGAGTAAATTAGGATGGCTCCATTGTGTAGTGGTTAGCACATCTGCTTTACACACAGAAGGTACTGGGTTCGCAACCCAGGTGGAGCCATGGACCATACGCCGGGGTACGCCAGGCCCCAAGCATGGGAGGAGACTGCCCGCTTTCAGAGATCCAGTTCTTAAGGGGAAATGGCAACATCCACAGGTCAGGGATAGAAGCAGGGCGGGGGTGGGGGGATTAAAAAGGGAAAAATGTTAAAAAATTAATAAATAACTAAAAATAAAAATGGGCAAATTATTTAACTTCATTAGCTTCAATTTTCCTACTTATAGAAAGTACTTACTTTACAGAGTTGTTGTAAAGATTAAATGAGACAATATCTGTAAACATTTTAACACAGCAGAGATTGCAAACAAGAAATGTTAACAAGTATTATTTTCATTAACAGTGTTGGACTTGTTTCTTTTGATTGACTGGTCTCTTTCTTTGCCTCATTTATTTATAAAGGGCCCTTCAGGGCTCTTCCATGGCAACCTTTTACTGTCTTCCACTAACAGACTAAGTGAGCTCTCCTTGTTAGATGAGTCCTTCTCTTTCCTTTTATCCTAAAAGTCATCACTCTATATAATTTGTTGCTTTTATGTTTTTGTCAGTAACATGTAAGTCTCTTGATGTTATAGACACTGTGTTATTGCCAGCACCGGTAATATAGTTGTATCACTCATGAATCAATCCTTCAGTTAAGGTAACAGAAAACTTGACTGAAACTCAGTCTTAACAGAGGAACTGAGTGGGCTAAGTAACTGAAGACCAGAGATATGTCAGGCTTCAGGCAAGGTTTAACCCAATTCTCAATGACATCACAGAACTCTCAATTCCTTTTCATGCTCTTCGGCACCTTTTCAAGGCTGTTTCAACTTAAGGCTGCTTTCTTTTTGGGTTACAAGATGGCCACCAACATTTGCTAGTGGCTACCAGTCTTCTCACTTACAGTGAACAAAAGGAGAAAACATTGTTCAGGACTCTTAGAATAGGAGAGCTTTTTTATTCAGAAGATCTCAGAAAACATCTCTTATCATACTGACTTGAATCATGTAATCATCCCTGAACTCCAGGAGTGTGGGCTGTGCCTGTTGGCCCAGGTCAGTTTGGTCATACCTAGAGGTGGGTTTGGGTTTATCTTGCCCTCTTTACATGAGCTACACAGAGAAGAAAGAAACTAGAGTAAAGTTAGAGTTAGTGTTACCAATAAAAGTAGGAATGAATATGGCAAACACAAAAATAACACTCTCCCTTTTAAAGGCACAAAACTGGATCAGAAAATACCATGTGACCTTTAAAATGATAGCATCTACAAAAGAGTGAGATTTTATTCATGCTTACCTCGTATCTACCTCTATGAAATAAAATTCAAATTATGTGTTTGGGAGCTAGTTTCCAATCTGCACATTGTAAGTTGCACACAGGATTTGAATTTTAATATGAGCTTCATGAGAACAGAATCCTGGTTTGTTTACTGATGAATTTGTTTACTGATGACACATAGTAACATACAATGAATATTTGTTTAATTAATTAATTCAGTTAATAATATTTCCAGCATTTGAAGTTTACCAATGGAGAGACCAAAAGTTGGAATAAAACATTCACATTTTGTTCTGTCTAGATTATTAAGGTGTCCAAAAGTTCTTTGCTAATGACTAATTTACATGGCATTAGAAAAAAAGGAGCAAATAAGTACCATGTGTTCCAAAGAATTTGTTCAAATCATGTGAGCAGCTGCATCATAAGATGACAAATAAAGAAATGAGAAGCAGTGAGGCAAGGATTTTAGAGTTGCTTTCTGTGGAAGAACAGGGTTAACCCATTCCAGGCTATTTGCAGTAAAACAATCTAAAATCTAATTTACAACATAGAACTTCTCTACACAAACCCCAGCAATGGCTCTGTATTTCCATTACAAAATTAAAAAGTCAGCCAAAATTATTTGAAAGGCCTATAAAACCTTCGGAAGCAATTCCTAACTCTCCCCCACTACTGTCACTTCTACAACTTCTTTGACTTTGTGATATTCTTTGCCTCCCTCACTCCCTTCCCACCATCATTACTTTCTTGCTGTTTCTCAAATAAGCCAGACACACTCCTGCCATAGGGCCTTTGCACTAGCAATTTCTTTTGCCTAATAAACTCTTCCCTTACATTGTACAACTCGAGAGAGTAACCTCTCTCCAAGGTTAACACAGCCACCCTATTTAATGCTGTATCCTACTCCTCCCTTCTTCCCTGACCCTAAATCCCCTTTACCTTGTTGTACGTTTATTATTTCCATAGCATTTATTATCTTTTTACATGCTACATAATGCATTTTCATCATTATTATTTTCTATTTCCCCATTCAGAATATAAATTTTGTAAGGGTAGCAATTTTTATTTTTTTCATCGATTTATTCTGAAGCATAGACTTAGCACATAATATAGTCTCAGCACATATTTACTAAATAAATGATTCAATGAGCTTGTACTGTATTAACCAGTTATTAAAGTCAGTAATCCAAAAGAGCAAAATGAGTGTCTGCTTTTTTTCCCCCAACATACTATGATTTATTTAAGCCTCTTCTATGTTAGAAAACATTCTTGCCAACATGTGTTTTGAGCATATTTAATACTCTAAATTTCCCTTGCATTTTAATGAAATCCAACTGTCAAATGGAATGAAAGAATGATATAATAGGCATAAAAATGACCAGTTCATAGCCAGTTTTGGGTTTCTGAACATTTGCCAAATGTTCATACAAATTAAAAAAAAAAAATGAGCAAAAGCTCAAATATATGCTTTATTACTCTATTGTGTGACCCATCATGTTTGAAACTTGAATTTTTTCAGCAAGACACTGCTAGACATAAGGATTTTACATTTGATTCATAGAATGGCACGTATCTTTATCTGAAGAACAGAAATTCCTAAATATTATGATTCTATATTTAAACTTTATTTGAAAGTGCTAGCCCATAGATAATCTCTACTTCAGTGGACTCTTAATTGTATAGAAACTAGCTGATATATGAGAGAGAAGTTCTCCTTGATGTTTTTTTCCCCCTCCTTATTGGAGCCTTTCTTTCTAAACTTTATTAATTGATACAAGTAATATCTTCTTACTTAGAAAATAGTCAACTCTTTTTATGGATGGTGATTGTCTCAGTTTGTTTGGGCTGGTATAACAAGAATATCATAAATTGGGTGGCTTATAAACAGCATTTGTATCTCCAGATCATGTCACCTGTACATTTAGTATCAGCTAAGATACTGATTCCTTACTGATGGCCTTCTTCTCATTGTAACCTCACATGCAGAAAGGGTGGAGGAGATCCCTGAAACTTCTTTTGTATGGGAGCTAAGTTCATTTATGTGGACTCCACTCTCATGATCTAATCATTTGCCAAATGCTCCACCTTCTAATATCATCACCTTGGGGATTAGTATTTCAACATGTGAATTTTGAGGAGACACAGACAATCTGAAGCAGTGATTATTTGGCACTATTTTTAAAATTAAGTTGCTGATAGAACAATGTAATGCAGTGATTATTGGGCATTGTTTTGTTCTGCACAGCTTCATTCCTTGAAAATATTAGTTGTTTTTTTTTATAGAAATTCTTTATTTATATCTGCTTACCAAATATTAGAAAGAATAATAGCTGAAACAGCAAATGTTAATATTACACCTTTAAACTATGTAGATAGCTTTTCTTTTCTTTTTTTTTCTTTTCTTTTCTTTTCTTTCTTTTTTTTTTTAATGCTGGGCTCTGTATTTTCCCTGTGTCAGGCTTTTGACAGCCTCTTGTTTTACCCATGACATCCTACATGTCTCAGAAATGTCTCATCTGAATTTTTCCAAAATTTTCTCTTCAAAATTGAAAAGTTTTATTATTTTATGACAGTTCTCTACTTAATTCTTCTCCTCTTTAATTAACTCCACATTTTCTTATTCCTTATATAATTTATCCATTCCTTTACTTGATCATTTTGATACATATATTTAGCTCTTTGTTTGAGCCAGGCACTGTTTTAGAGAAAGGAAACACAGTGGTGAACAATATAAACAAGTTCTCTGCCTTATGGAACTTACCAGATGAAAGACTGGAATGATTCCATTTTTCTGAGTGATCCCAAGATGAATTGTATGAAAAGTTCCCCAAAGACCAGTGGTCAAGAACAATGCCTTACCACCTGGCCAAACCAGCCAAGCCAGCTAATCGGTGGGCCCATAAGGCACCCCCACCCTTATTTCCTCCTGCACATATTCTGATTACTGCACCCGGCACCTTTTGCACTCAGCCCTACCTTCTGCACTCAGCCCTTTCTGCGCACGGCCCCCTCTATACGCAGCCCCAACTGCACACGACCCCCTTTTGCACGCGGACCCAACAACCTATCACCCAATCCTTTTAAAGGTCAACCTAACCCCCAATCAGGTAACGCCAAGGCATCTCCCCAAGGCTTGAGGTTTTACCCTTTAAATTAGGTCCCAGCCCCTTGGTCGGGGCTCCTCTCAACCACTGCTGTGCCAGTGAATGAATGGGGTCTAAACTCAAGTTTGTCAGTAAACTCCTCTTGCACTTGCATCGGTGTCAGTTTCCTTCTTGGCTCGTGGAGTTCCAAACCAGGGCATTACACCAGACATGGACTCTTTCCCCCCAATAAATTATGCCTCTTTATATATCTCACTCTTGTGTAGTCTTTTTCCTTAAATCTGGGCTTGTTCTATAACCTACTTTAACTAATAGAACACAGAGAAAATTATGCTGTGCTATGTTAGCCTAAATATTAAGAAGATTGGGAGATTCTGCTATTGCACTCTGGCAAAAGCTACCCACAGGTTCTGATGACCCTAAAACCACTGTGCTATGAGAAAGACACCCTAGCTACATGCAGAAACCATGTGAGTGAGGCCGTCTTGGAAGTGAGTATTGAACTGGTGTCCTCCAAATGAGCTGCCCTAGCTAGTGTTACCTTGAACAGATACAAACCCCAATGACCCTGACTGAAATTGCAGAATTATAATCAAGTAAAGAAAATAATTAATGTTTAAGCCACTAAACATTGGGATAGATTGTTATATGGCAATAAATAATCAAAGCAAAAGATCTTTTCAGATAAGATTAATTTGAAAAAAGTCAGAATTTAACCAAACATCATCATCCTTTATTGTACTACTACATATTTACTGATTTGGAGAAGAAAATGTGTTTAACAGTAGTCACACAAGCAATAACCCTATATAATAATATTATGCACTTCCAAGGTACTTTATTTAAAATTTCATTCCTTAAATATTTATTTTAATAGTTGAACACCTAGTTGGTGCCAGGCACTAGGCACATGAAATACATTAGTTTTAGGTAATTTATTGACAGTGACAAATAGCTAATTAAGGAGCTCTACTTCAGACTATTCCCTCCACTCCCCAACTCACATTTCTCCTTGTCCTGAGATCCACAGACCACTTGGCTGCTTATAAAACATGGACTCTGAAATAAGATAAACCTGACTTAAGATTATAAATTCCTAAGTTCCTAATCATGTGTCTTTGAGTAAGTCAATTGATAGTAGAGAACTATCTCTTTCTGTATCTTAGGAAAATTGGCTTAATAACATTTATTTCATCTGTATGTTGTGAAGATCTAATGAGACAAATATAATTGTAAACTCCATTGTCATTTTTGCTCACATCACATGTCCCTTTAGAAGAAATACTGTACCTGCTAACTTGATAATGGAATTGGGGGTAAGGCACAAGAGCAGATATGAGAAGATATGTGATTAACTGCTGTAGAGGACTAGGTGTGGCATGATGGTGGCTTGGAGAGAGAAGGATAAACATATGACATTAAGAAAGTACATGAAACAGACATTCTTCTTGATGGTATCCGTTGATAGATTTTTTTAAACTTTTATATCCCTTTTAATAAAGCTCCACATCTTTAGGCTAAATATTTTTACTTCCTTTAAACATTTCTCATGTATGGTTTTAGTCATTCATCTACAACTGTATTTTAATCTGTCTAAATCCTTCTAAATAAAGGTACCCAGACTGAAAGAAATAAGGATTTACTAACTAGTACGCAACTGGACTGCAGCCTCCCTAGTTTTAACCGGAGTACATCTCTTAATGAAGTTTGAAATGGTATTATTTTCTTGGTGATGTAATTATTCCCTTACCTGACATCAAATATACTGTTAATCAAAATGCTGCTAAATCATGGATTCTTTATTTTATATATTTTGTACCAGTGAATTCTTTTGACTGCACATGTGTGAAAGTTGCATATTAATCCTTGGTAAATGCTACTTTGTAACACATCTCATCTCTTCAGTTTGTCACTATCTTTTGGTAAACAGATTTGTCCAGAGGCATAGTTGTTCTCTTCCTCACAGATCACCATTAATTTCAATTTACTTAATTTTACCAAAATTATGGCTAACTGCATGTCAATCTTTATCCATACATAGTGGGAGATATAAATAACTATAACAATGAGCATTAAAATGTATTTAAATATATTGAAAAATCATCTCAATAAGTATAAACTGAATAACCAGATATGCATGATTCATATTTGTTATATTTCTTCCATAGCATACACTAATTAGGAATTCTTTTATTTACTCATAATTTTGTTTGTTTGTTTGTGCTATATACTTTGCTAGGAGCTGGGGATACAGCAGGGAACAAGACAGACTTGGTCCGTGGCATTACAGACTTAATGATAAGCAAACAATGGCAACCCGTGGCACCGGGTCAACTCTATTTCACTGACAATCTTCGCGTGAATTCAGCATAGGCAAGCATTTTAATTGCGACCTCATCACATTAAAATTAATTTCAGAACACTTTGTTCTACTATTGAGATGAAACTATTTGTCTTATAATTTTAGGCTGTTTTTGCAATGTCATCAGCGTATTTCATACTGTTTTACTTTTATAGCATATTTATAATATCTTAAGTTTTGTTTTCACTGATTCATATGTATACATATTTTATACATATATGTTTCATATTATATGTATAAAATGTGTAAATTATCAAGATAAATCTAGCCTGTGCCTCTTTTTTGCTTCATTGCACTTTTTTAAAGAGTTGGGATCATTATAATGGTTGAATTGCTATGGTTAGAAGAACTATTCTATTGTATGTTCTATTTTCTTTTTTAAGTTAGTTATAATTTTGCCTTTGTGGTGTAGGTAGATTACATCCAAGTGCCTATTTAGAAAAAGAAAGGTCACTGAAGATGCAGAGTGCATTTGGTGGACTATAGTGATCCAACGTATAGTACTATAACCTAGTGTGTAAAACAGGATTGCAAAGAGAGCTTAAAGACACTTGCTTATATATGTATGCCTCATGTTGTGAGCAAGTAATGGAGAAATTAGTTTACCCAGGGTAGATCAAAGATTTGAATCCAGATTTTCTGCTTCTACTCAATTGTGTTTCTACCTTAATATATTTAATGATTACACTAAGAATGTTTATGCTGGGGCAGATAGAGATAAAACAAGAATGGCTGTACGCTGATCATGAGTCATAGGTTCATGTGTTTATTATGCTGTTCTTAACGTTTGACTTTGTTTGAAAATATTTTTATAAGAAGTTTGAAAATAAGTAGAAAAAGCTCATCTCGTTTAATATGTTATAATTTATAATGTCTAAATTATAAACCAAGTATCACATAGTTTTTCAGGAAAGTAAGTACAGATTATGAAATACTTGCCAGTTTAAAATATCCACTCATCACCATTCTAGCAAGAAGAAACTACAAGCTATTCAAGGAAAAAATGTCATGCGTGGAGTCACCATTTCAGCTTTGGTAGAAAGTTCTTCAGTTTTGTTTTTATGCTGATAGAATTGCAATGTTGATAAAGTATAATTTCTGTGAAGTCCAAAATGTGAACATTTGTGATATTTTACATACCATAGTGGTTCATTTTATACCCAACTTAGTAAAATATTAATCAACAGAATTCCACTAATTTAGGCCCTACATTAACGTCTTGTTCAATTATCTAGGTAAGAATAAAATGAACACAATAGATTGATAGAGCAGATGTAGTCACCAAAAAATTCTAGGATATGTCTCATGATTTCTGAAGATTTGGTATAACCTCAAAGAAAAACTTACAAGAACTTATTGCAAGTTAGATGGTTTTAAGATACATAAAGATACTACTTCTCACAAGGAAGATTGGGCCATTTAGTTACATTAAAAACACCCAGGCCACAAAGCTAATAAATTTTAGAAAGTTGCTTGAACAAAGATATACAGAATATAGAGGGTTTTTTTTTTTTTGGTATATTTTAACTAACTAGAAAATATATAAACAGAACTAATTAGTCCCAATGAATTAGGGTTATCTAATAAGGTTCAAGATAGTAATACTATGGAATAAAATGTATGACTCAAACAAATTCAATGGTGATAACCATCCTGAATGTTGATAATAATCACAGAAATGTCTTTGCATCTTATCTGATGTTTATGGCAGGGAATAAAGAAATGAAAAATTCTTGTGAATAACTCTAAAGAGTGCATTGCTAAATTGTCTTTTCCCCAGATCGGAACTATTTTTGTGGTTTAAGACACAAGCAATTCATATTATTTTAATTACTCACTTTTAAGAGCATGGTTTGTTACAAAACTTGTGGCTGTAACTTTGAAGATTTTTTCTCAGAGTTTACAAAATGAGCAAAAATATTATAGTAAGCTACTAAACTTTACTGACTTAGACTTTCCAGACTTCTTCAGAACCACAAACCGTCAACCTTCTGTATGTCATCTGAAATGATCCAAAGGTTGCTCACCCAGTACACATCCCCAAAATTCCCAGTTTGAGCAAACACAGACATTTGATGAGGAGCCAAACCCAGAACAGCATGCCTGAGCTTTTTAGAACAAGGAATTGCCTAGAATTAAAACTAATTCTTTCCGAAACCCTAGACTAGGGCACAATCCTTTTGCCCATTGAGTCCTGCAACATACCCGATAACTATTGTATTAATTTATTTGTTCATTCATTCATTCATTCATTCATCAAGTACTTATTGGAAGAAATCAAGGCCCTTATCCCAATGAGATTTATATTCTGGTGAGAGTAACAGACAATAAGTGTGTGAACAAATAAATAAACAAAATGATTTGGTAACAATAGATGAAAATTTAATCTCAGCTCTCTCCTTATCAGCTGTGTGAACTCAGTAATGTTTCTCGAACTTCTTGGTATATTAATTTTTAGGGTGACAATGAAGCAACAGTTCTGCTAGGCTTTGTGTGAGAACTAAATTAGGTTATGCAGCAAAGCTCCAGGAAAATAATAGTATTTCACTTGCATAGGATATATGCTAGGAAGTCTGCAGTGCTATTTGTAATGCACAAAATTGTAAATAACCCAATTTCCTCAGATGTAAATGAATAGATAAATAATATAAGATATATGTTCATCTAGTGTAATGCTGTCCAGCTATTAAAAGGCACACAGTAAATTAAAAAAAAAATAAACCATAACATATATCAAGTAAAAAAATGTGGCAGAAAATATATAGTATGATGCTATTAACAATAGAACATTCATAAGCATAAATGTATGTGTGCAACAATATTTTTAAAAGGAGTGAAAGCATACATATCATTATGATGATGAATGTACCCTGAAGAAAAGAACAGTATAACTAGAAAGAAGGTAGGTTAATTCAGAATACTGCCCTTTTATCTATTATGTATTATTTATTTTATTTTGAAATTAACCACATGATAAGTTGAATTAAAGGTAGAAAGAGAAGATATTCTGGGGGAGATTATATCCATTGCATGGATAATTGACATACTATATTAAAAAACTGATCTTGGGAAAGGAAAATTCTTTGTATATTTGTGGCCATCTTTTCTACATGGCAGTTATTTTAAGTTTGACAGTTCATTTTCCTGGCTTAGCAAGGTTTTGTGGAATGAATGTGCTATTGGTTTTCAGTTAGCTCTGTTTTTGGGGTAAAGCATATTGACTTAGGATAATCGAGTAGATTTTCTCAATATTTCATGTCATTTTTTGTTTACTTAATGTTTTATTCATACATTGTTTTCAGCCAGGGACTTCATCACATCCAGGATACAGAACAAAATTCCTGACTGCTATTGCTGAGTATAATCTAAAAAGTCAGAGTGTTCAGTGCATTGTCACAGAATAGTTAACACACACTTTCTTCCTGCCCTACATTACAAAGACTTGATTGACTTTCACAGATTTCAAGTGGTCTTTCTTTGTGGCGCTTTATATTACTAAACGCACATATTTGTCTAACGTTGCCAGTCTAAATTCTTTCCAGCTCTGATGGCTTTTAACTTTCACTGAGTACTTAGAGCCCATGCACATAGTCACAAAATGAGGTTGTTAAGTATCCATTTTCCACCTCACATAAATAGCTACTCAAGCAGATGTGGACTGGGATGGATTTCTTCCCCCACCCCCCGCCCCCCGCCCCCCCCCAAACCAAAGCTATTTGGCAAAGAATTGCCTTTCCTTACTCAAGCAAGGGAAAGTGTTTTGATGGCTGGGATCTTCATTCACTATATTCATGGCATGGAAACCAGAATATACTTAAAATAAAAGTTGCTATTGTACCCCTTTAAAGTTCTTATGAATAAAACAAAGCAATAGTAGTTTTACTGCAATGACTTTTCCTTTCTGAGTTCTTATCGGGAACCAGTAGAACATATTTTTCTGTTTTCTTTGGGGACATACTGCTTATAAGATTTTTGGTATATCTCACAAGATTTGGGGAAAAACAAGAACAACTCTAGAGTACATTACATTTATTTAATGAAGCAAATTTATAAGAACACAACCAAGAGGGGTAAAAAAGAACTCAAATCTTTGTTATCTTCCAATGTCTAGATGATGGGTTTAGACCCCTGACTCTGTGAAATTCTTTGCAAAAGACTAAGGGTAATGTTTAAAAGTACCAGGTTTATTTGAATGCATGATTTTTCATCTTGCCTCACCGAGTCGTATGGTTTGTGTCACACCTGAATCCTGGAGTTAAGCTTAGCAACCCTGAGGAAAGTGGCTGAGCCTTCCGGAACTCCACAATACTTTAGCCAATGAATAGATGAATTAATTATTGAAAAATAAGCAGGACTCGTTCAGCTTCTAGAACTTTTTAATAAAATTCTGTTATTAAATGCTGATTTCTGACCCTATATTTTGTTAACTTGTGATATGGCTTCTCTGATCAGAGAAAACCATTTTGCCGTCCTTCCTTGTCATTCTATTAATTTTTACCATTGTACTATTAACCCTCATGGAATTCCCTCTTCATGTTTATTTCGGTAATCCTGATTAAAGAATGTTCTACTCTCATCTACTCTTCCTTATAGGAAACTCCCTTAATTATTTCTCACTTCTCCAATCAATTTTATGTTTCACATTCCCTTGACACTCTATATGTACAGTTTTCACCATATTATCTGATATTTTGTCATCTTGTCCTTTAGCTGCTTTGTTGCCTAATGAAAGTATGGTTGCTTTCACCCCTCAAACCTTCACTGTTGCTATCAACCTGAGACTAGTATCATGTCTTTTCTTCATTGTCTTGCCTTTAAAATCATAATTATTGAACACTGACAATGTGTGGGACAGTCAAAGGAATATAACTTTGGTTATAATTAGTTAGAAATCCTAAGGACTAATCAAGGAAACAAGGTATATATTTATTTTAAAATAATGACAAAATATTTAAATAATTTTGAAAAATTTGATGAGATATGAAATGTTTCCAAATAAATTGCCTCAAAAATATTTTATTTATGCAGGGGTACTCAGGGTAGGGAGAAGTTATTTCTAGATGGGGATCAAAATGTATGAAGCAAGTAAAATTTGACTTGAGAGAAGCTTTAATTCACTCATTTAGCACATCTTTTTAGTAGCTAATAGTTACTAAGTACTGTGATAGACACTGAGCTGAATGGAATTTTACCAGGTGAAGAGAAAGGAATAAAAACTATGGGCAGATGGATAGCTCAAGGGCGGCTAGAGCACTACTAATGGAGACAGTCTAGTGTTCATTTATCCAGGAATATAATCAGCAAAGTTATACTATTTCTATAGACTTACTACTGTTTTAAGTTCTGGGAATGCAGAAATAACACAGAATAACCACCCTCTTCCAAGAATTCAAAATATAGTGAGACAAATAAACAATTTTCAGGGGGAAAAAATGTGATAATTGGTGTCACAGAGTCACATAAGCCAAGCTTCCAGAACTCTTAAGAGATACCAAAAAAATAATACAGAGCTTCCGCAGTTAGTGAGAAACAGACAAATAGTATAATTTATATGATAAATATTGAAACTAAGAATAAACACAGGGTGCTTTGTGCTTTGGAAGATTTACAAATAATGGGAAAAACTCAAGTACAAGTGAATTACTAGAGACTAGATTCAGGAAATAAAGTGGGGTCCAGGTAAGTGAGGCTTTTATGGTATCCTATGGAATCTGATCTTTAGATTACACCTGCAGGAATCTTTGAAGAAATTTAAATTGGTCACAGAGGTTATTAGAATGGCCCACTTCAATGGTCAGCTTTATTCCTGAAGTAATAAAAATGAAGGATGTAACAGAAATCCAGGATTCAAAATATTTACTTAAAAATGAAGCTAAACTGTAATTGAGGCTATCACAAACAGTACAATAAGCAAGGAAGTCAAAAAAGCAAAGCTTGATGAATAAATAATTCAATAAGTCTTTCCTGGTTACTTGCCTGAGAAGAGAAAAACATGAAATTTGGAGGATTGCACTTTTGTATCTTAGTCCAAATTCCACTAGGGAGGAGCAGTGATACAGGAAGCAGGAAAGGCTCTGGGTCACACCACATGGGCCACTGCTGTCTGTAAATCCATATTCATCCTGTCAAAGGGGAAATTGGTTGGCCTGAGGTGAATATAAGTGGATCTGAGGATTATTTAACCAGAGTTAAGTAACATTTCTCTTTGGGGAAATTTACTTGTTATTATAACTTCATAAAAAGTAAAATTCTGCACACAATGGTTCGTAGCTTCACAGCAGAGAGTTCTATTCAACATTCCAGAAAGTTCTGCTTTCCTTTTCCAGTACCTCTATTATAGAAAATGTTCAGAGGTCGTTGAGAGTTGGGAAGTCTGCAGTCTGCAATTCCCTCTTTCTATGACTTGCTGTGGAAATATTGAACATCGAACTCTGTGGTTCCTTTCTTCATCTGAAAATTTATATCCATGCTTCTTTTAGTTTTAATATTTTATAAATATCTTACAACAATAAATCGTACCATTCATTTTAGAAACTAATACAAAATGCTTTTAACATCTTCTTTGAGTTTTTATTTTATCACCTTGATTTCATTCAACTTAACCAGTCTTTTTTATTATTAGACTCCTAACATTTATCTTTAACTGATTGTCTTCCTGATATTCCTTTGACTTGTTTCAGTTTTTAGTACTTATACTCTTTTGTCACAAACTCTTCTAATAACTTTTAGTATATTCTGCCTTCAATTCCAAATCATTTCTTTCTTAACCTTTAAATCTTAGTAAAATTGTATCATGTTAAGTAGGTGGTCCCTAATTTCTGTATGATCAAGCAAAGCTACTCATCAAAACATTCCATCTGATTCATTTAACTTAAATGAATTGGCCGGTTTGGATAAATGTATTATGTATATAATTATATAATCTAAGCTACACACACACACACACACACACACACACACACATACACACACAAACACACGTACATAATTGATATATAGGTACTCATTAGCCTTATTTACCTATTGTAGTATTAAATGTTTGAAGATAGCTATAACATCTAATTTATTTATATTAAAATAATAGCACAAGTATAGATACACATTTCTTGTAGATGTCAATTAAATACGGGGCAATGATGATGTCATACCCTTGTTACAAGATTTGTGTTCCGTTATTAGAGTTATTGAACTGGTTAAGGTTTTGTCAAATTTCTTGTATAAATATGAATAAATGGGATTACATTTTTAGAGAGAAAATATACACCTAAAGAAATAAATATAAATATGCAAAAAAAACTTTCTCATACAATATATACCATTTTTTTCTAATAAGAATATTATAATTTTAAGGGAGTATCTGAAGAATACACAATAAATAAGATAAAAACATTAAATTTAGCATTTAAATACAAATATGATAGCACTAAAGAGCAATATAAAATTTCAATTATAACATTCATTTTAAGAAACACTATTTTATTTTTTTGTTGTCAATTTAGTCAAATATGTGTTTAGGCTTGAATGTGTGTGTGTGTGTGTGTGTGTGTGTGTGTGTGTGTGTGTGTATGCACAGGATGAGAGATAAATATTAAAATTTTGTACCCAAAATAGACTTTTCTCTAACAATGGGACAATGAAACTACATGTCAGCAAGAATGCCCAAGTAGAGATTTCGTCTCTTTTATCTTCCTCTTTTTTTTTTTGGAATATGAGGTAGTCATTGGCCCTGTGGATAAGTATACATTATTGGGGTTTGGTTTGTCCCAAACAACATATGCTAAACTATGCTAAGTAGAGGTTTAAATTTGAAAATGATGTTGAAATACTACTTTAGTTATAGACATGTGGGAGAAAAAAAGAAGAATTTGCTTTTCCACTGCCAATGCCTTCCACTTCAAGGGGACTGGGTCAGGGATGTCTTTGCTGTGTTTTCTTTTTTTATTTTACACCTCAGAAGCCCTCTCTCTCTGTTTCTTCCTTCCTTTTTCCCTATGCATCAGAAGGGTGAAAAGGCCACAAACATTTGGCCACTTAAATTGAATAACTATATAGGTTTTTGTTCTTGTTTTAATTTTTGTTTTTTGTTTTGTGGATTAAGAAAGAGGTTTGGTATCTGGAGAGACACTCCCTGAGGTCTGACTTACTAATGAGGGTCATAATACAATCATAGGCTAACTTGCTGAGATAGCAAAGCATGCTTTGTTTTTGTTCTACATTCTCTCCATTGGAAGAATACAGGCAGAAACTTTGTATTTCTTTACCCCGGAAAAGTCTGCATAGTGTATTCTGCCTCAAATTTGCCTTTCAGTCTTTCTGTTTTAGAAAATTTTAGCTTCTTAAGGAATGAAAGGTGAGAGGGAGAGCAGTCAAAGGGGTGATAAATTGCCTCATTTCAAAGTAGAAGTGACAGGTTCGCAGATTCTGTGAGTGGTGCAGACCAAAAGTCTTGAAGTGCAGGGCACATAGGAGGGAGCTGTGTTAAAGGAAGTGACACCCAGACTTGCAGCCCTATCAAATCATGCTTTGCTCAAGAAGACATAGAAAGATAATGTTACCGTGCAGCAAGGTACTCTGAGATCTTAAACTATGTATGTTCAAGAGGTAACCCAATATAGACAAAGGGACCTTGAATCTAAATGATCAGAGTGAGAAACAGGAAATCAATTTACTGAAGTTTATATTTCAGTTCTAAGGGACAGAAACTCATTGTCAGAATCACTTTGATTTAAAAGAGAATATGTGATATGACATTTCCCCCATGTTCAATCTGTGGAAGAGTCACATCAGATACAATATCCAATATGTGCCTTCATGATGAACCTGTTAAAATCAAAATACTTCTCTCTGGTTGGTGATAAAATAATATTTATTTTTCCTTATTCTAATACAAATGTAATTTGTCCCATGTCATGGTAGACATTGAAGCTGTGTCCGTCGCATGGTTTTTATGAGTATGTTCTACACATATCCTGCTTTTCTGGAGGTTGTCCTGGTTCATGAGAGTTATCTTGGCAAAATTATTAACAGCATCCACTTTCACAATCAAGAGTGTTGTCCTCGTTTGAATGATAAATGATTTTGTCAGCTTACACATAAAATATGCTGGCCTTAAGTTAATCACCAGTTTTTTAACATTTTCCTGGACAGATGTAATCGTTTCAGCTTCTAAATAGTATGAATATAATGTTTTGAAATTCTCCATTAAATAGGAAATTCATGATAATCTGTTATTTATAAATTAAAGTATTTATAAGAAATACTAAGAACAAACAACCAGAAAGAGACAAAAAAATGTTCTTATAAATATTTTAACCTACTTTTTAAGTTTAATGAGATTTAATATTCCGAATTTTCAGGATACCCTGGAAGAAATTAATAAAAACTTCAGTCTGACACATTTCTGGTATAGTGCAAAAATAAGAACTACCTGAAGTACCATTTGATACTGTGCATGAATTAATAAAAAGTATTGTACAAATTATTTTTATTTCTCAGATAACATAAAGTTCTTGATTACATAAACAAATACAAATATATAGATGGATTTTTGATGTCAGTGCCAAAATGTTGAATGCAATGGCATTCTGGATTAATATTAAGGATGAAAATGTTAAATATCAATTTAGCCACAATGACAATCATGTTTAATAAAAGCTCATTAAAAAATAAAGAAAAATGCCATCATCAATGGGGAAATTATATTTAACAAAATCCCTAAGTTTTATGAAATAAAGTATTTAAAATAAAAAAAGTTCTAAAATATTTTATCTAAGAACATTTAAAAAGCAAATAAAAAAACATCAAAATGTTTTCCATTATCAATTATAAAGTTAAAAAGAATAATAACAACAAATGTGTCATCACAGCCTAGATTCCTGGCTCCATTTGTTATAGAATGTTTATCCACAGATGAAAATAAAACATGTTTTTGTACAAACTTTTAAAATAAAATGTTGATTATCATTGACAAAATTTCAGGTGTTCCACATAATAATGTTTTAATAATTTATTTAAAAGGAAAAATTCATGGCTTGGCATAAAGTTTAATGGTTTTATTGAACTTGTGAGATAGAAGTAATGATATCTGAAATAACACACATATCAAACTACTCATTGGTAAAGGAACTAAGTTGTCAGTTGAAACAATTATAGAAAACCTCATTAGAATTTATAGAGAAAAATCTATAATACTATGGAAGAAGTCTAGAGCTATGTCAAATTTTTGAAAAATATTTTTAATCTTTTGATTTGGCACTAACAAAATTATTGCATTTGATATTTTAGAATAATTCAATAAAAGATATAAATCAAGTAAAACTTAAAAAAACTCATATATGTACTTTCTATCATACATCAAATAAACAGCAGAAAAATTGAATAATACATTTAAATAAATGGGAATTGAAATCATGAAAACTGGAAAATATTAAATCTGACCTTCAATGATCTCTTTCTCTCCTGAAGGCTATAGATTGACATTTATTTGGCATGAATCATTTGTTACCTTGAATAATGTCTTGTTCATTTTATTTATTAACAACATCAGTGTAGTAAAATGTAGTTTACAACATAAATGCTTTTTTTATCTCTTCTATATAGTATTTTTTTAATGCTGTACCACAGACCTTACAGAATAGATTTGCTGGCATGATTTTAATTGAGTAGAAGATGAGTATCACCAAATATCTTGAAAAAATCATCTAGAAAATATATACTTTATGGTCTTCCAATTTACAGCAAATAGGGAGAAGCTATTCATTTCAAAGGTATGCATGATGGAATTTATAATATTTAATAAAATGGGAAACAACATACATTAACAGTAGGATTTGGGTAAATTATGATAAATCCATATATAGAATATTATATATGATAAGAATATTTTATAGAAGTGTTAATGACATGAGAAAATATTCTGACTTATTACTCTATGATGTTAAATAGATGAAAGACACAAAACTATATATATGGTGTTAATCATATGTATACATATATTGTGTGTCTGTTTATATATATAATTACAGAAAAATGTTAAAAAGATAATAGTGGTCCATTGCAGCTGGCAGTTATCGATTATTATATTATTATATTTTTAAATTTTCTTCTTTATTATCTAGCTTTTCTACAATGGGTATGTATAATTTCTAATTAGTAAATATATGCATTCATTGATTATGAACTTTTTCACATAGCTGTTTACAACACTGGAAAATGAGATGTTATGAAAGGCTACCCCAGGAGAACCCAACCAACAAGCCAAGTTTATAATTAGTAAATTAGAGTTAAAAACTTCCACCAACCATTTCTGTCAATAATTATTCTACCAATAAAGAAAAATATGTTTTATCCAATTTTAAATGTCTTTATAGGGTCTGGGAGATTGACATTGTAATTTCATAAATCAGTATGCATTTCTCTTATTGATGATAATTATTGGTTATTGGAATCTTACCATATACATTTGTTAATAGATATGCTAATAAAGTTGTTGCAATGAATAAATAAGATAATATGTAAAACACACATAGCCAGTGGATTGTCTCAGGGCAGGTGGTTAGCTAATCATTGTTTGTCTAAAATTTAGACTTAATTGCAGAAAGTTGTCTAATCTTGTAAAGGACTAGGAGCTGGGCCTGAAATAGAAAATTTGTTAAGTACTTTGAACATTTCTATTAAAATGAATTTGGAGTCCCATTGGTTCGTAAATGTCAAGCCTGTTGGCTAGTAGTCTTGAGATTTTGTCTATTGAGGGTATTTCAGCACAAATCTGCCAGATTGTATATCTCTTGGGAACCAGAGAGTAGTGAAATTTCCAAGTAGCCTTCATAAACTGAGGCAAAATAGAAGCAAAAGATTAAGTATAACTTCCAGCCAAATAATACAGCAGCCTTACAGTCATGGACTGTGAAAATCAAATTCCCATAGCATGCTTTAGCCCTCCATTTATTTCTAAATTAATCTTTATTTATTTATTATTAATTAAGCATCTGTTTATTGAGTTTCTATGGAAGGACAGAACCATTGGGATATATTACCGAACAAAATAGGCAATATTCCTGACCTTGTATAATTTATAGTCTAGGAGGCAAGTTATTAATAATGAGATACTTTTTTGAAGAACCACAAGAACATTTAAGTGTTAACTGTGAGTCTATCTAAAATTGACAACTCATGAAATAACAATGATGAAGCTAGGTTTTCTAAATAAATTTTGAAACTGCATCCACATGTATAAAGAACATTTAGCATCCATTCTACAAATATTTATAAGACCCTGTAGACAGTGTGCTACCTGTTGCAAAAACAGAAGGAAAAGACAAAGCCTTTCCAATATAGACAAAATGGGCTCTTAAATAATTGTCACTACTGATTCTGAAGATCAAGAATACGAATAATATAGAAAAAGAAGGAAAAGGGAGAGAAAAAGCAAGGCACTATTTATTGATCACATACTTTGGGTCTGACACTATGTTTGACATTTTACAGATTACTTCACTAATTCCTGTAACAGTCAAGTAAAGTGTATATTATTATTCTATATTCATGTTGAGAAAACTAAGGGTCAGAAGATGGTAAATTGCTAAAAGCTTTGCAGCTAATTAGTGATAAAGCTAGAATTTTAAATCAAATCACTATTACTTTTTCACTTGTATTTTAAATCATAGCACTAATGCCATTCTCTATGTGTCTTGAAAACCTTTAAAAATATCTAGTTGATGAAATAACAAACTAGTTGCAATGTGAAATACATGGGTAAAAATTGCTCATATATATTCAATTTCAAAATATTATCTAGAAAATACAGGATCTACTCTAAATGAATCAGCAAATGAATGCATGCATGCTTACATACATACATAAACCAGTTCTGAAATTTAGGCAATTGAAAATGTGTCAGTATCTCCCAGCTTAGTTTTATATGGATTGTCTAGTTTTCATATAATTTTATATTACAGAAAGGCAAAGATTTTTCAAGTAACATAATTTACTCTAAAGAAAAGTAAATATTGTGTAATGATCAAGGAAAAACTTATATTTTAAAACCTACATTGAAATATACCTTTTACCATCATTTACCTTGGGGGAAAAGAAATCATGTTAATTTCTATCTGAATAAAATCTCTTGTATAGCTAGCCTGTGTTTCCACATACTACTTTTTCTAATAATTGAATATTTAGCTGAATATTTAAAAACATGTCAGATTTGAGAGCTTAGAGAAATAGAATATTTCAGAGTCTCTTGTTAGCTTAGGCGTAGACCTATGCAAAATTCTTTTCACTTCTGGCAAAAACAATGGGAAAAAAAGCATTAGTTTCTCCAGGATGAGTTTTGGTACTTCCCACTCTAAAGAAGTCCAGAAACGCAAAATGAGATCAGAATTTTTCACTAATTTCTGGCCCTTCTCTTCTTATTCTGGCAATGGACTATGGAAAACATATTTGTTCAAGGGCAATGTGAACTTTTTCTGAACCTCTCAAGACAGCCACTCTTAGTCATAGAAAAACAGAGCTTTCTTAACTTTCTTAACGTTAACTATTGAAGCAACTAAAGAATCATATAATGGCTTCTCTCAGTCTCCATCCAATCAGAATTTATTTTCCTTCATGTATCACATTATAAATAATATTATGCCAAGGTCTGGATTTATAGAACTCTTGATCAAAGACTTGAAAAATAAGTTTTGTTACCAGAGTGAATAGCTGATATTTTTAAAACATTCCTTTTCTGCCTCCAAAAAATATTTAAGCCCAAACTGAAAGAGCATGATGGTTGAGTAGAATGAATTCTTATTTAAAAGGTCAAAGTCTATTATGTTTATCTTTAAAGTCCTCTAGAGTTATTTGCTAATTTGAGGGTGGCCATGCAAAAGAGATAGTTTAGAGATTGCTTTTAAATTTTATAAATGGAAAAAAAAAAACTAAAATAAAGACAGGAAGCCATAGCTGTTTGGATAAACATTGCATTACATTTGGTAGAGTTCCAAGAGTTTTTCAAAGATTAAATGCTTCTAATACAGTGATTCTCAGAGATGAGTTTGGTTAATAATAATAATAATAATAAATAGGAATGACTAATTACAAAAGAATGTATCAACATATAAACTAAATAGTAAGATCTCTCTAGGAAGAGAGAAATATGCTGAAGGGAAATCAGCAGTATCTCTGAAATGAAAAAAAGAACAAAGAAAGTAAAAAGAAATTACCCTTCCATTCATCTCTCTCCAAGCCCTCTGATTCATTGCTTGAAAAGATGACTGTCTTTCTTTAATAGCCACTCAGTTGAAGCTATCTATCATTGTGAACTGTAAAAGAGAATCTTAGATATAGAACTTTCATTTCCTTGCACTCAATTCCTTTGTAGAAGTCTTTGATTATTTTAAGAAAATAATGATTTGATAACATTACTGTTAATGTATTTATTTATTTGCATTATTTTCAGAAATATTCTGAGATTTATATTTTTATTTGATCTATCAAAAAGTGAATATAGAGCTTAACATTATGGAACACAAAAGGTGAGCCATATGATTTGGGCACACACTGATCTGGACCATTATGCTCTACTAGTTTAAATGTAAAATGTGTTGCTGACTGTTTCCATTATGCTGTGGTCTGAGAAACATCAGATTCTCATTCTATTTTCTTTATATATGTTCTAGTGCTTTAAAAATTCTCTAAAAATTAGTTTGCTTTCTTATCTTCAAGAAATCTATCTATAAATTCATCTTCTTCACAGAGGAGCACATATTTTGGATTACATTTTATCAGAGAAGATCCCTCTACTCCTGGAATAGAATATTACAAGGCAGAAATGCTCTTTATTTAGATTCATACTACATGGGAGGCCATAGCTCAGGGGCCAGTAAAACTCTTTCTGTAAAAATAGTTTAAGCTTTGTGGTCCATACTGTCTCTGTTGCAACTAGTCAACTATCTGTTTTTCACATAACTTTCACATGCCAAAAGGAAAACAAAAGAAAAAAAGAAAGAAAGAACCTTTAAATAGCTACAGATATAAAACTTGTTCTTAGGTCATGAGCCATGCAAAAACATTCTGAGGCTAAATTCGCCCAAAGGTTGTAGTTTGTTGACCTCCGACCTGATGCATTGGTTAGAAATTTGAATCTTGAAATTAGCCATTCTTGCATAAAACTAAAATTCCACTGTTTATTGTACAGCCTTAGCAAAACACAACCCCCTCAGTGTTTCCTTTTTTATAGGCACGACGATATTTATTTAAAAATATAAGGATTAAATTAACTTAATTTCTTATTGTGTATTCATTATAGTAACTTCATTTAGGGCTCTAACTTTTTCAAGTAGAGAAGAATACCTGTGTCATCTTGCTTCATGTTCTGTATTAAAAAACAAACAAACAAACAAACAAACAAAAAACCATAGCTAACTACTACCTTTGACAAGTAAATTTTGCAAAACTTGAAACCTCTTTGTGTCAATCTCTTTTCTATCTCAAGCAATGCTGATTCCTCCAGCTTTAACTTAGAGATACTTTTTCTTCCAATTCTTTAATCATGTTCTGAAATTCTCTAAAACTCCGAAATGTTTCATAATCCTCTGAACTCCTGAAGCCAAGAGTGGACTGAATTTTATGATCAAATGTGCAGCCATGTATCCAAATTTTTTTTCATAACCACACGAAATGTTCCCAGAAGAAAAAGTATTGGTTGGCATTTTCTGAAAAGTTAAATATCATATTTAATAATTTTCCTTTCCAGAAAGAGTAAAATGTTTTACATGCTATTAATTATTCATTTTGCTATTTATGTTGCAGTAGTATTTGCTGTTCTCACATGAATTCAAAGTCTTGTTGATGTTTTAAAGTATGTCTTATTTGATTTCTTTTTCCTTCAACTAGTTACCTCAGTATTGCTCTTAAGAATTTCCTTTCTACTTTTATTTCCCCTTTATTTTTAAATATAAATTTATTTATAAATTATTATGACAAGGACACCTCTGGTTGTGCTTACATAACAACACCTACCTTCCTCTACCCAACTCCCTTCTGTAATTCTTGACAGTCACTAGTCTTTTCTCCATTTCTACAATTTTGTCAATTCAAGAAAGTTATATAAATGGAATCACGTGATTGGATTTTTTTTACTGAGCATAATTCCTTTGAGATTTATCCAAGTTATTTGTGTGTCAATAGTATAGTTTGTTCCTTTTCAATTGCTGAGTTCCATGTTTTGTGGGTTGGATGTACCACCATTTTTTATTTATTCATTCACTAGTTGAAAAATATCTAATTGTTTCTAGTTTCGGGCTATCAGGAATAAAGCTACTGTGAACATACTTATATAGGATTTTTTGTGAATATTACTTCTCATTTCTCTAAGATATATGTCCAATAATTCCATTGCTGAGTAAATAACTCATAACTATAAACAAATAAAATACTATATGTTTAGTTTTATAAAAAACTGCTAAACTGTTTTCCAGAGTAGCTCCATTTCACATCCTCACCAGCACTGAGTATTGTAATTATTTTTTATTTTAGTCATTCCAATAGTTGTGTAGTAATATCTTGTTTGAAATTGAATTTCTCTAATAGCTAATGCTGTTGAACATCTTTTCATGTACTTATTTGCTATCTGTATATCCTCATGATTAAAATTTCTGTTCATGCCTTTTGCCCATTTCCTAATTGAATTGTTTCATTTTTAATATTGAGTTTTGAGAGTTTATTATAAGTCTTAGGTACTAGTTCTTCATCAGATATATAGTTTGTGAGTATTTTCTCCAAGCCTGTAGCTTGTCTTTTCATCCTTTTAAATGGACTTTTCACAGACCAAAAGTTTTTAATTTTGAAGAGGGCCAATTTATCAATGTTTGATGTTTTATCTTTAAGTCTGTGATCAATTTGAGTTTATTTTTTTGTATAACATGTAAAACTTGTCTCAAGGTTCATTTTATACCATGGACTACCATTGTTCCAGTATCATTTATTGAAAAGACTTTCTTCTCATCAAGTTGCTTTTGAAACTTTGTCAAAAATTAGTGGGCCACATTTGCATGGTTCTACTTCTGAATTTTTTTGTTTTTTCCCTTTGTCTATGCTTGACTATAACACACTTTTTCGTTTGTTTGTTTGCTTTCACTAGGTAGTAAGTCTTAATATCAGGTAGAATCATATTTTCTTAGGTCTGGATGTTTCCATATTAATTTTAGAATAAGCTTAAATTATTTGGTGAAAAATCTTGTTAAGAATTGCACTGAACATATAGATCAGTATGGGGATAAATGACATCTTCAGTCTTTCAGTCTATTAACACAGTACTATTTTATATTTATTTGAGTCATTTTTATTTCTTTCAACAGTGTTTTTATTTTAGCATAAAGGTCTGATATACATTTTGTTAAATTTATATAAGTTTTGTTTTTTTGGGTGATTGTAAACGGTATTGTTTTTTTATTTTTGTTCTCCACATTGATTTGTTTATATAATGATGAGGTTTTCTATGTTGTCTGGTATCTTACTAATTAGTTCTAGGAGTCTTGCAAATCTTTTGGGACTTTTCTTCATAAAGAATCATTGTCATCCGCGATAGAGATATTTTTTTTTACATTCCAATACATAACTTTTATTTCTTTTTCTTGCTTATAAGTGTCAGAACCTGTACTATTATGTTGAATAAAGAGTTGAGAGCACATCTTTACTCTTACTTAATTTAGTGGCAAAACTTTAAGTCTTTCCATTACATATGATGTTAGCTATAAGCTTTTTTAAAAATGTTTATTATCATGTTGAAGTAATTTCTCTAATCCTAGCCTACAGAGGTTTTATAATAAATGAGTGCTAGATTTTAACAATGTTCATTCTTCTATTGATTTAATTATGTTTTTTTTTTTTCTTCTTTAGCCTGTTGAAATGGTGGATTACACTGAATAATTTTGAACCGGTCTTTGATACTTGGAATAAATGTCATTTGGTCATACAGTGTTTTTTATGCAGCGTTGAATTCGATTTTCTTAGAATTATTACATATATATTCATGTGTGATATTTGTCTGTAATTATCTGTTTTTGGTATTGCCTTTGTCTGGTTTTGGTATCAGGGTAATTTTGGCATCCTAAAGTAAATTAAGAAGTTTCCCTTCCTTTCCTTCTTCTCCAAAAAAAGAGATGGTGTAGAATTAGTGTTCATTGTTCTTTAAATGATTGGTAGAATTCTCCAGTGAAACTACATGGGCCAGATATTTTTCCTTCAAGAGGCTTTCAATTATGAATTACACATCTCTAATGGTTAAACTATTCAAATAATTTTTTAAATTTTGGTTGAGTTTTGTACTTTTCAGCTTAAAATTCACTATTCTAGATTGAATTTATCAGTATGAGTTATTTATAGTTTCTCTTTTATGATTTTAATGCCTATAGGAACTGTAGTTATATTTCTGATATGTATTACTTGTGCCTTTCCTCTTTTTATTTTAGTCAGTCTGCTAGAGGTTCATCAATTTATTCTTTTTTTCCAAAAAAACAACATTTTGTCTTATTGATTTTCTCTATTTTTTCTGATGTTCAATATCAGTTATTTCTGCTCTTTTCTTTATTATTCTACTCTTTGCCTACTTTGTGTTTATTTTGCTCTTAGTTTTCCGCTTTCTTAAGTTTAGAATTTAGCTGTATTTAGTGAATCTAGCTGTTGTTGGGTGGTAATTTGAGACCTTTGCTCTTTTTTAACATAAGCTTTTTTGTGCTACAATCTCCCTTCAGAACAGCTTTACCCACTTTCCACATCTTTTGGTGTTTTATTTTCATTTAGTTCTATGCATTTTATTTCCTCTGAAACTTTCTTTCTAAACCATAATTATTAAGAAATCCATTGTTTAATTTTCAAATGTTTGAAGATTTTCTTGTTATCTCTCTGTTATTAATTTTCAGTTTAAAATCATCATTATGGTTTTAATTCTTTAATTATTGAGGTTGTTTTATTGTCAAATATATGATCTATTATGGATAATGTTCCATGGGTCCATGAAAATAAATGTGTATCTAGCTGTTGGTGGGTAGAGTGTTCTATAGATGTAAATTATATCATTATACTTGGTTGTGCTATTTGGATCTTCTATATATTTGCTGAGATTTTTTTTTAATTGCAATATAATTGATTGTGTAAGTGTAAAGAATATGGCATACTGATTTGATATATTTGCATTCTGTAATATGATTACCATGATAGAATTAGCTAACACCTCTATTGGGTCACATAATTATGATGATGATGATGATGATGATGATGATGATGATGATGATGATGATGAGAATATTGAAGATCTAGTCTTTGGTAACTTTAAAATATATAATACTGTATCATTGACTATAATTACTATTCTATGCATTAGATCTCCAGAATAATGTGATCTTGAAAGTTCTTCCACCATTGCAAATATCTTCCTCACAAAGTTCAGAGGGACAAAGTAACAGGAGTTTGATATATTCTGCATAGCTAGTGACAAAATACACAAATTTGGAGTTGAAAAGAGTAGCAAATTTTTGCAGGGGGAAAAATATTTGGTGGTCTCCAAAAATCCAAGTGGATTGTGAAGAATTAAGTCTTGTGGAGTTCTTCCGATCCTCTATAATGCACACATATTATGTGAAAATTGCACAGCATTCATTAAGAGACAAAGTTGACACATTTTTGTGCTAAGTAAATATTTAATAAAAGTAGTCGTACTAGAGCACATAGTGAAGCAATCTCTAACAAAGTTTTGAATGGAACTCAGTTTATCTAACTTTCGTTTTGTTTAATAGACTCACAGATACACTATATGTGTAACTTTAACATCGAATCACAGAGACTTCTATTAAATTTAAAATGAGGAGTCTCTTTTTAGTTGAGGCCTTTGTGTTCCACAACCACCAAAGATATATAAGGGAGAACTTAGATACTTTCTTCCTGGTAGTGTTATTATCTAATGAATCACAGCTGATTTTGTTGGCTAAAAAGTCTCAGAAAGAAGTTTTTATAACATGTCCAGGGTTCAGTAATTGCTGAATCAGTGCATCTTTATATAACAGGAAATAAGAAAACTCTGCAATAAGCATGTTGAACAAGGTTTTAATTAAAAGCAGCTCTACAGCTGGCAGCATACTCTGCCCAAATTGTGTTTTTACAAAATTCCCCCAAATATTTTAAAGTAATCTGTATCTGTAATTATTAAAAGGCAGTTATCTCCTCTCTGATATAAGAATCATTTTTAGCTCATATAATTAATAGGGTAATGAATTTACTTATATGTTATAGTCAGCCAGCAATGGGTGTGTGTGGGATAAGTCCATCCCTATATCCCTAGTGTATGACCTCAGCTTTGGAGAAGATAATAGAGATGGCTTATGTAAGAGATTAGTTCCTGATGTTTATGGACTTAAAATCCACAGAATGTGCTGTTTGTTCAAAAACAGAAATGGGAGCTTACTCTTGTAGTCAATGCCTTATTTACATCTGCACATGTGTCGTGTTTTTAAATGTCCTCAAGTACAGACTATAGTAGCTTCCAACTTGCATCTCAATGTTGTCTTATGACAACATTTTCTTTCTCACCCTCATTTATTCCTATTTATGGCAAATGACAATCTGACATTACAAAGAAAAGACTAATTGAAAAAGCCTGCAGTTTTTTTTAGTTTTCAAAAAGAGAGCACTATACTTGAGGTTTTATAAGCCATGTTAAATGCCTCCAGTTTTTCAATGACTTTGATAAATTACTTTAAAGAAGTTTTGTTATAAAGAAACAAATCCCCAGGATATATAGTTTTCTCATTGCCTCATCTCCTTATTTTTCACTTGATTGCCCTGGGACTCTTTGAAAACATCTGGGAGAGCTCTGATTATAAGCTCAGAACTGCATTGAACACAGAGAAGTTTGTGGCTCTAATTTTTTTTTTCATACTAAATTTTGTTCTGCTTTCATTCCTTCTTCACTTCTTTTAGACAGATACCATATTCCAAAATCTCTTATATGGTTAAGTGAACTTGAGTTCCATGTAGTTAGGTTTTCTTATTATTTAAGGGAAATCTGATATGAAAGTTTTACTATATCTCAGTTGATAACTATATAGGGTGAGGCAATTTAATATAAAAGGAGACAAGGGATATACTACAGATATCTTGGGTTGCAAAACCCATTTCTTAATTTTCGTATTGTAGCACCAGGTGTAGTTCCTATGGTAATTGGTTTATATACTTTGAGAACATTTACTCGAACTTCCAACTTGAAATTTATTGAAGTTAGAGACTGGATTTTATTGTTTTTTTTTTTTTTTTTTTTATTTCCCTGTGGGGATTCCCTGTGCCTAAAACAGAGACCAGCAAAAAAAGTTCAATAACTGTTTCTCAAATCGAATTTCTACATAATTAATAGATAAGTAGGTAAGTAGATAGAATAATTGATACATATTTTTAAAGTGTGGGTCTTATTTCTATTTTTAAAATATTTAATAACATTTCAAGCACCAAAAGTTAAATACAAAGGCATAATTTTTGAGAATCTGTTTGTGTCTGTTACATGGGATGTTAGGGTGGAATTACTATTGTCAGTTAAATACGTTGCAGCCTTGTAATGAACGGTATAATAATAATCACAGCTATCACTTATTTAACTTTGTTATATGTACCTAGAATTTTGCCACTTTTTAATAACCTCAAAACAAGCTTTGGTTAAGGTATTATTATTCCATCACATAAGAAAATATTCAAAACTGAAAAATTTAAATAACTTTCCCAAAGCTCCACAGCTGAGATTGAATTTAGATATACTTGACTCCAAAACTTGGATTCTTAGCCATTATTGAGGGAACTAACACTTGATTAAGAATGGGATCAAATTTTATACTAGGCTGTGTCACTTTGGGCAAGCGAATGAGGCTAATATCTAAACTATATAAAAAACTCATACAACTCAACAACAAGAAAACAAACAACCCAAGTAAAAAGTGGTCAGAGGACCTGAACAGATACTTCTCCTAAGAAGACACAAAACAGTCAACAGATATATGAAGCTGCTCAACTTCACTAGCTATTAAGGATACTCCACATCTGTAAGAATGGCTATTAACAAGACAAGTAATAACAAGTATTGGAAAGTTGTGGAGGTAAAGAAGTCCTCATACATTGCTAGTGGTAATGTAAATTGGTACAGCCACTATGGAAAACAGTATGGAAGTTCCTTAGAAAATTAAGATTAGAATTACCACCTGACCCAACAGTCCCTCTTCTGGGTATTTATCCCCCCAAATTGAAAACATTTATCTATAAAGATATATGCACCCATTATTTGTTGCAATGTCATTCACAGTGATCAAGGTATGGAAACAACCAACGTGTCCTTAGATAGATGATTACATGAAGAAGATGTGGTGCATATATATCCAATGGACTACTACTCAGCCATAAAAAAGATGAAATAATGTCATTCATGGCAACATGGATAGATCTTGAGATAATCATGTTAAGTGAAATAAATCAGACAGAAAAAGTAAAGAACCATATAATTTCATTCATATGTAGGATATAAGACTGAAAACTCCAAATGAACAAGACAAACATGCAAAAACTTATAGACACAAACAGTGGTTACCAGAGGGAAAGGGAGGAGGAGGAAGAGGAGAGGTAGTTAAGGGTAAAGGAAGTCAACTATATGGTGACAGAAGGAGATTTGACTTTGGGTAGTATCACACAATGCAACATATAGATGATATATTATTGAAATGTATGCTTGAAACCTATATAATTTTATTAACCAATAAATTTAAAAAATAAAAATAAAATTCTTTTACATCTTATTTTGAAAATGGAAGTAAAACTAGTTAATATATAAATATTTTTTCAGTTTTGCATGTAAAGATTAAATAATTATAGACAGTTGTTAATTTCAGTCACTATTAATTATTTTCTACCAATGACAGTATACTTGTGGCCAGAGCAATGAGGCAGTAGGACTTGATTTTCAAATAAGAAAAATTTGGTCTAAGGAATTTATGACTTGCCTAAGTTACATAGTTATTTTGTCGTTAGAGATTGGACTACATCTAAAATCTTAGTCTATTACTCTTTCAACTATAATGTGACATTGATTCACTTCATGAAGTTCTTAAAACTCAGAAGAAAGAATATAAGCATATATAGTGGCACACAAAACACAAAATCATAAAAAAAAGAAACACTGAAAAATCCACATTTGAAACAAGACAATTTATTTATGCATTCAGTTAAAAAATTTTCATGGACACTTCTGTCTCAAGACAGTTTATACAAGGTATGGTTCCTGATGACAAAGAGCTTCCCATTTAATAGAGAAAGCAGATAAGTAAATAGACTTACAAAATACGATATATAGTAAATCCTATGATGGAAGGAAGCACAGTTACTCCTAGATGACACATCCTATCCACATTGAGTGGGTAAAATCACTGATCTCTAATTTTTTTTTCTCATTTACCCTCTAATTTTTTTTTTGCTCATGAACTCTCTTGCTTATTTTAAGTTGACATCTAAAATTTTTCATCGCAACATTTCTAGCATATGATAAATGGCAACATGGATAGATTTCTAAAAATTAAACGATGCCATTCTTTTAAATAAATCTAAGGAGATTTAAATGGCAAAGCAATAAGTAACCCAGCATCATTCGTTAAATATATATAACAAGCTTTTCTTTGGCAGTCAGAAATTCTTTATCATTTCCTTTAATCTTTGAACTCAGATTTCCATTTCAATTCTTCTATTGAAGTTTTTCAAATGTAATAGACATTCACACTTGAAAATATATTCTTGATTGTCCTAATATCATTTCTACAACAAAACTATTGACATAGACTATGTAAATTTAAAATGTATAATTTAATATGTAATACATAATTTGATATTATATTATGTAATAGAATTAAATAAAATAATTTATATTAATAATATAAATTATATAAATTTAATTTAGATATTTTTTCAATTCCCTGGAATTGTATGGCTCTAACTGCTAAAATATTTTATATAGATTTATTGTTATAATATTTATTATTACCAATTGAAAAACAGAAATATGTGAATAAATTAATGAGAGGATAAGAATTATTTTCAATTATTTCATATATTTGTCTATGAATATTTATTACTGCTTGAATAAAGCAGGTTAATTTTATTACTGATTTCAAATTTATTTTTTAAAAAGACTAACACTTATAAAACCATGTATGTGTGTGTGTGTGTGTGTGTGTGTGTGTGTGAATAGAGGAATGTTTAAAACAAAAGTACCAATTATACAAATTTATTTTCATTTATATACCAAAAATTACATAATAATATGATTCAAATATTTTTAATTAACCAGAACTTGAATAGGCAGGCATACCTTTAATTTTGTTGAAAGCAAAGAATTAAAAACTATCTGACATTAGTAGGCTTGTTATCAGGAGTTACTCATTTTTTTAATCTCTGAAAGGTATATCTACAAGGCTTAATCAAATCTGATAAAGTTATTTTTAATTTTGCTTTTTATCCTTTTTATTTAAAGGCACATTTTCAAGGTAAAGTTAGACAAAACTGGAGGTAAAATACCATAAAATTTGAAATTCCACATTTTAGTATTTTTTTCTTTTATTTCAGTATTGTTGGTTATGTCAAAATGCCTTAAAAAGATATGAGAAATTGACAGATAAACAGACATTTAATAATAATATTAGTAACTTCTCTTTATGGTTAGTAATACTAATGTTGATAATTTTTTTTTGACAGAATTTAAACAATTGTGTCAACTAAGGAAGAAGGAACTTAATCCTAATTAAATTAAATGATTTTTAAGGCTCAGGACATATTTATACATGGATAACCTTTTGCCCTAACCCACTATGTTAAAATGGTTTTATTAGTAAGACAAGAAATTACAAATGTTGGAGAGGATGAGGAAAAGGGAACCTAGTATGCTGCTGATGGGAATGTGAGTCAGTGCAGTCTCCTTGGAAAACAGTATGTAGGTTACTCAGAAAATTAAGAATAGAAATTCCTCTTTTGGGTAGCTATCCACAAAGTTTGGAAATATTTAATTCATAAAGATTGTTTTGATTGCAGTATTATTCGCAATAGCCAAGACATGGAAATAACCTAAGTGTCCTTCGACGAATAATTGGATAAAGAAGATATGGTACATATATACAATGGAATACTACTCAGCCATAAAAAAGATGAGATGAACTATTGCTATTTATGAAAATATAACTGGATCTTGAGAGTAACATGGTAAGTGAAATAAGTCAAATGTAAAAGGACAAAGAACCATACGATTTCACTCATATGTGGGTTATAAAACAAAAAGCAACAAATGACAAACAAACAAACTCATAGACACAGACAACAGTATGGGGGTAGCAAAAGGAAAAAGGGTGGATGAGGATGAGCAGGGTAAAAAGAAGGTCAAATATATGGTGAAGGAGAGAGACTAGGCTCTGGGTAGTGAGAACACAGCAGAATTACAGATAATGTATTATAGAATTTTACACCTGAAACTTTATGATATTAATAACCAATGTCACCCCAGTAAATTCAATTAAAAAATAGTGGGGATTAGAATCGCCTAGGGGGGCTTGTTAAAACAGATTCCTTAGTCCTATCTACAGAAGTTTTGATTCCTTAAGCTGGGGTGGTCCCAAGAATTTGCATTTCCAAACCAGTTTCAGGGTGGTGTTGACATTGTTGGTCTAGACCCACACTCTGCAGACCACTTAGCTGGTTTAGGGATCATCATTTAATAGATGAGAAAACTGAATCTGTGAGAGGTAAAAGCTCACCAAAATGTACATACCTCATTAGTGGCAACACTGGGATTAAGATTCAATTTCCCTGGTTGTAGCTGAGTTTTCCTTTTCTGGCTGCATGTTTCTTTGGAGCAAGATGTAAAAGGAGGGAAAGATTTCTAAAGACTGAAGTTAAGAAATTCTCCCCACATGGAAGGAGCAGCAGCCCCAGTGAAGGTACAGAAAATAGTTCAGTTTGGCTAAAGGGCAGATTGTATTGGCTACAGGTAAGAGCTGGCCATGAACTATAACAGTATTGATCACTTAATTAGTTATCCATTGAGTGGACAGTGGGGAAAAGGCCAGTTTACAGTTGGGATATTGTAAAATCTGGCTGAGTGTTGAGAAAGGCCATAACTAGCCTTAAGTGAGTAATAACAAAGTAACATGTTGTCTATTTACAGCTAGAAAAGTAATGTTATTTTCCTTTTTAAACTATAAAAGATCCCTAATAATAAATGCAGGAGAACAAGCTGAAATTTCTGATCTCAGAAGGCCATGAGTATAAAAATATATATTTAATTATATTTTAAATGTTAGGATTAACTCTTTAATGTTGCATCAGAAATATATTCTGATGATTCTAGCATTACAATGAGTTGGACTAATCAATAATTTGAAAAGAAATATTAATTTCCTAAACCAAGTTTAAATATTATTATTAATCACTCAAAACAGATAGAAATCATATTTATGACTTCTGGCTCCTGATATTCATTTTACTAAATTACCTAACAAGATAAGAACATTTAATAAATTCTGTGTTTAGAGATCTAAATCTGTTTAAGAGATTGAAAATTTTAAACTCCAGAGGCGATTTTTAGTTAATATACTTCAAGTTATACTTTGGCTAAAACTACATGAAGGATTTTGTTTGAGGGGAAATTAAAGAAGGCTTTTGCTTAAGAACTTAATTTCCTGACTTTATTCTTTTTTTTTTAATACCCAAAGAAGGTCAGCATAAAATTTCAAAAATTAAAGTCATCTGGCATTATTTTCTACAGAAAGACGAGAAACTAAAGGATTTACTGGGTAGCTAACAGCATATTTTCTTTCTGGGCTTTAAATTCATGTCTGTGAGTTGGTATCTTGATATTCAATCCAATATTTTGAAAAAGATCAAGGAGTCAGGGGAAATCAGAGGTCAGAAAAGTATCTCTAATTGTCCCATGAATTAATGACTTGTTTTCAACTCTTCTGAAAACTCAGGCAAATTATCACAGTTTCCACTTGCCCTCTGGGATTAGATTATGCCTTTAGTTGTCTGTCCCAATGCTCTCTATATGCTATCTGTTTCTATATGTTATGATATGTGATACAACTCATACAGTGCAGATCTCATGGTCACTCCTATACCTACTTTGCTGTTCAGTGGAACCCTTGTTTAAACGCTATTATGTATGAGATTCCCTGGTCTTAGATCTGGCTTATGTAGCTCCTAAGTAGTCATTCTTCTTGAGGCTCTGTGGAGAGAAAAAGAAAACCCATATCTGGAATATGTATATTTGTCTGCAAAGACAAACATTGGATCTTCTAGAATGAAGGGTACCCACCAGTGGCCAGTGAAAGGCCAAGAAGGGTTTTCCACATCTAAGGAGAATGGGCCTCAGTGAAGGTTCAGAAAGTAGTTTAGTTTAGCTAAAGGGCAGAGTGCATTGGCTAAGGGTGGGAGCGGGCCATAAGCTATGACTGAATTGATCACTAAAGCAGTTATATATTGAGTGAACAAGGGGGATCTAGAAGAAATAGTGCCATACCAAGATCTCGCCATTGGTCCCTGTGGCTGGTGGGTTAAACATTCAGCTGTCTGTAGTCTGGGCCAATGCATAGTTTTCATCTCTGCCCCTACTATGTCTACCCTGCTCATGATGCATTGTGTCAATTTTGGGATAATAGAATACAAAAGCTAGCTGAATCATTTGTATTCTTGATTTTTTCAGGGTCTCCTACATGGTGAATGTTTTCTGGCAGATATTAATATGCAATAACAAAAATCTTCATGTCCATCCACACTTCATGCCCATTCTCTAATGTACATTCACATGTCTATACTCTAGACATCTTTGTCTCCTACCCTCCAGTCTTTTCCTGCCAGTATGCCTGTAATATGGACCTCATTTACTTTTGGTTTACACCCAAATATTATGCTAATCCCTCCATAAACCAAACTTAGGCTTTTTCCCTCCTCTTTTATCTAGAGGGTACAATCTCTCTTGTTCTTTAGTAATTTGATAGTAAAGAATGTGTTTGCCAAATAATTGACCACATACCATATACCCGAGACTTTATTAGTCAGTTCTTATAAGAATACCATGTCCGGCACAGCAGCTCTGATCAAGGAGACCATTTCATTGGGCTTCGATTAGACTATAGACACTCTCTGAGATCTGTCTAGTTTGCACAGGGACCAGTGTAGCTTTTTAAATGAATACATGATAAGAACCACCACCACTGACTCTTTTAGATCTTCAGAGATGGTACATCTCATTCAATTTTTAATTTAATATATTGATGTGAACAGGGAAGCAGAAAGGAGTCATTGACTTTCATGTGGGCTTCCCTGCTATTATATCTCTTATTTCACAGTCCTGAGACCAATGCGGGGTAGTCCAATTGCCCAGTATGATATTCCCAATACTACATTCAATGATCAAGAAAATGAACTCAGTGGTTCTATTGAAAGCTGGATTTATCAGGACTCTGCCATTTATTATATGGCCTGTATGTTACTAATTGGGTGCCACGATAATGATTCTGATTTCTAGCTATCATATCCACTTAAACTCAATGTCCAATAGCCTTTGAAATATGTGAACATTATCTTTACTACAATCTATAGACATCTGAGTAAATGGTCATAGTTCCCTTTTCAAATAAATAAGAAATAGAAAACATACATAACAAAAAGCTAATAACTATCTTGCTACAAATGGAATCATAACTCATGTTACATATGGAATTTACCTTAGTGATATTTTTTTATGCATAAGAAAAACATGAAGGACCTTTTCTGGGACAAACTCTATGCTAGATGCTTGAGGTCATATAAAAAAGTTCAGATACAAAGCTAGGAGTTTCTGAAATTTATTAAATTTCTCATTTGATGGAGTATATTAATTTAAAAAACAATTGTTAAAGATAGTTGGTAACTTAAAAGGATATAACCATATTTTATTTATGATGTTAGTTTTTCTTATCAGGAGTCTAAGCTCTAACTTATGTAATTAGTTGATCTTTCTTTTTCTTAAAAATGTTTAGGTTCTAGACCCTTTTAAATGGTTCACACAAAAACATTTGAACAAATGGAAAAATAATATAGATATTTATTAGTGGCAATCATATGTGGCACTGCACAACTCTAAGAGGCACCATTCACGGGGACGTGACTGACACTCCCTATGGTGTGCAGCTCACTGCCTGCAGAATTGTATGTAAAGCTGTATGATTCTGTTACCTGCAATCATAGTACAGTCAGGGCCCGTCATGCAGGAATTTGTAGGAAATTTTTGCCTCATTCTCACATTTGAAAACCTTGAATTTAAAATTTTGATAAATGCAAATGAGATGATATATCCTGTAATTATAATGTTTATGCTCTGTAAGTTTTAATTTAGTAAATGTAAATACTTAAAATGTACAACGAGTTTTTAAAACATTGTTCTTTTGTTATTTAGCAAATAGAGCATTAAAAAGCAATTAAATGACCAATGATAAACAAAAATAAAAGGAGTCCAGACTTTTGAACATGCCAGTGAGGTAAAAAATTATTACTATCATTTTCATCTATTATTAAAGAAAGTAAGTGAATTGCACAAGATCATATGATGTATTGCAAGCATGGCTTCTTTAATGTGAGCTGAAAGTTGAGCTCCAACTCTGTGGGAAGACAAGGAAAGAAAACAAAAGGATTTTCTAACCCGACAAGGCAGGTGCTAGCACTTTGTACCCTTGGGAAGACACTTCTGCTTCATAAATATTCACTGAGCTCAGTACTGGGGCTATAAAAAGGAATATGAGATTCTCCTTTCTCATGTTATTGAAACACAGAGAAGCCCCAAAATGTGGTAATTAATTGGAATTATTTCTTTGCACACCGTACATAACATGTCATGTGTTATGTACTCTGTAATACAACGGTAATTGTATGCAACTACGTAGGTCACACACCGATACCTTAATAGTGGACTCTTAATAGTGGACTCTTCTCTGGAGACAGACTGAGTGTGAGTACCACTACCTCTAAAGCAGTAAGCATTTTATTGACTCTGTAGCACACATCCCATCCCTTTTGTATCCATTCATTTAAGGTAGAATTGATCCCACCCTCAGATCTAAGTGGATTCTAATTCATAGGAACTAAGCAATGCAATCTTAACCCTTTCACTTCAGTGAGATATGCAATAATCCAGGCCTAATCAAACAGTCTATAGTTCAGTTTGTAGAGCAGAGTGATATGTTCAGATTGGTCCAATCAGATTGAAATTCAGAGGTGTCATTTGACTATTTGTGAGAGAAGTTCTTTTCTGGATGGTATGATATTCAAAGATAAGGCTTGTAACATCTGTATACCACCTTTCTACCATGAAAAAGCCAGCCTGGGGACATGGCTCTCAGATATCTACATGTCTAACTCCTTCAAATTTTTTTTTAAGTCGGTAAAAATCCATCACGGCTACTAGATATGAAAAAAAAGTTGAAGTGTAGGTTGGACTATTATTGGCTTTAAAGCAGCATTTCAGAATTCCAGAAAAATAAATAAAGGAGACTACTGGATGATCACAGTAGGCACTCACCACACAGATGTAATAATAGAAGAAAAAATACTGTAAGAACATAACAGGAAGTGTAAAATGAATCTGGCTGTTATCAAGCCTAAATGTTCCATCTTTGGCTCCTCTCAGGGCCTTGGTAAATGTCAAATGTCAGCTGCAAGTAGGAGTTTTGAAAAAAACAAACAGGAAATTGTAAAAATTTGTGACAGTGTGGAAGAGGAGAGAGGACAAAAAATAATAAAATTAAGGAAAAAAAGGCAAACAAATGACTCCTGAATTTTTAATTATGCTTCTGTAATATATAGAGTTGCAAAATGACATAAGAAATATAATAAAAATTTACATGAGTGTAGAAATAATACATTCTTTATCCTCTTTAATAAAGTTCCTCTTATATTCCTCCATTGAATATTCCAAATCTGTGCCACTTCCACATCTAATTTATGAGTGGCCTAATCTAAGCAAATTATTTCTCCTACCACATACATGAGGCATCACGTGACTGAACTTTCTACCGTTATAACTGCAATAATATCTCCATCCCCAAGAATCTTAATTTCCTTTCTCTAAAGTCTCCAGAAAGGAGGTTCCCCACATTTTTATTGAGGCTAAAACACCCATCTAAACTCTTTATCTCATCTCTAGACATTGGTTTATCTGTTTTTATTAAAATTTTTATTTAACAGAATCCTTTTTTTCAGCATAGATATATGATTAATTTCTCTATCTAAGAGAAGGTTCTTCAATACATTGTATTGCTTTCTAACTAGCTTTTTGAAACAAATTTTTTTTCTACACTTGCTTCTTTCATTCCTATTGAAATAGCATTAATTGTTTTTAATTATTATTATCTCTTGAAGAAATCATAAATGATTTAATGACCATATCCAGATAGCCAGAGAACTTGGCCTCACTATAGCATTTTATTTTTAACTATTCCTTCTTTGTAGGAACTCAATGCCCTTGGTTTTATGTGTGTGTTTGTTTCTCTTCTTACATGTTATTCATTTACTGGATTTTTTTTTTTGCCTGCTATTTAAATTTTTATGCTTTTGACTTTATATCTCTTCTCAGTCTATATCTCCCCTAGGAAACCTGAATCCTATAATCTACATGCTAGCAACTTTCAATTTTGTATTTCTACTTCAGACTTTTCTACAAAGTGCCTGACCCATACAACTTACAGCCTGCTGGATATTTACACTAAAAATCTCACTGAAAGTTATGTTTTTTCTACTCATGGCTGAAATGTTGTCTTTTGTCTTATCTTGGTCAAGGGCACACAGTCTGAAGCAAGAAATGTAAGTATTAAATCAACATTTACCTTTTGATCTTACCTCCTTCATCCCTTCCTCTACATGCTGCCAAGAAGAATATCTTTAATAAAAGTAAAATATAAGTCTGATCATGTCATTTTCTTGTTCAAAATTTCCTAACAGCATCTTATCGCCTGCAGCTTTAAAGCTAAATTATTGTTAAATGTTTTTGGCAAGCATATATGAACCTTCATGCTTTGCTTCTAAAGTACTTGTCTAACCACATCTAGCTTATTAAGTAAACTGCTTAAAATTATCCAACACTTAATGCTGCTACAAGATCTTGAATTTTTGTTTATGTTATTCCCTCTGGCTAAACTTCTCTTCTCTTTTTTTTTTTTTTCAACTTTATAAAAGTCCTTTGCAACTTTCAAACCCAGCCAAAAACATCATTCACTCAAAGAAATGTGATCTCTGTTTCAAGACAGAATCCAACCCTCATCAACACACATACATTATATTATCATTGTATCTTAAACCTACTTTTTACATAATTCTGAAATTTTTGTTTACTACCTTTCTTCCTGTTACCATGACCTCCTTGAAGGTAGAGACTTTGTCTTTTTCGGTTTCTATTCCTAGCATCTAGAACAGTCTGATTCATATTTCATTTCTACAAATATTGGTTCAAATAAATTAAATTTCAATATGTATGAGAGTTCTAAAAAGAGAATATATATATATATATATTATATGAATGCATTCCACTTAGTAAAGAAACAAGAGAAGCTGCCTGGTAATTAACATTTAGGGATCTTGATTATTGTATTATATTTGAACATTCCATATAAGCTTACAAAGAAGTTTTATGTAAACTAGATGATAAGAGAACATGAATTTATTCTGGAGTTCATACTACTATGTAACAATTAATACTTCTTTCACATAGCAAATCAAAATTAAAGCTCTCTGTTCCTCAATTTCAATAATGCAATAGTGGATGAAGCAACATCTGGATCCTAGTGAAAAGGTATCAGGATATGTCAATTAATTTGGAAAAAGTAACACGAATGAAGACTTTTAGCAGAAAAATAATTAAAAGAAAGAAAATCGTAAGGGCAAGGTGATGTATGTAGTGTAGACACTGGGTGCTGTTTTAATCAATTGACGGAAATTTTGATGGAAACAGGCACAAACCAAAGACATTCTGTAATGTGGATGAAGAAGTATATGTAAAATGAGTTAAGCATGGGGCACTTTCACTTATAAAACAAAAGTGCTGAATTTGTTGAGTAAATTCCACGTGAAACTTGATAGAATTTTGATAGCACTTAAAGTAACATAGAGGCAAATAGTAATTATGTAATTTCTCTCAGAGTTGAAAAAGTGAGGTTTTAGATATTTGAATGAATATAAATTGTGAAATGCAAATTTTAAAATGACACTCATAATGAAATTCATTGTTTATACTTCCTTTCTATCTGGTGAGTCTTGGTGAGGGCAGGGACTGCCTTCCATAGAAGTGAAAACTCAGTTTCCCAGAAGCAACCTCTCCAGTTTCTAAGTCTTTGATTCAAAGACATTTAATGCAAAGAAGCAGGATTTGTGGGAAATTCATTTTGGCAAGAGTAAGACAGCAAGCAACATGTAGGAAGCTCCAACAAGCTCCAGAGAAAGCAATAACTGTGATTTCCATCAGCCTACCGAAGTTTCAGCATCCAAGGTTTTCATGGTGCAACAGTTATGTCTGTGCCCAGTGGTGGTTGCGTATTTATGGGGCAAATTCTCTAAAATTTCACTAGAGATCGTTCCTGATAGTGTAGTCTCTAAGTACAAGTTCTAAATACTCCTTAATAAATTCCATTTCTACTTAAATTAACTTGACTTGGTCTATAAAGTATAAAATTAAGAAACTTGACTGATCACTTGCCTTTCTAATAAATCTTAAATTGCCATCTCCTGTTGAGCATTTACTGCTTGCATGGCATTATATATGTGCTAAAGTGAAGGAGTGGGGTAGAGATGAATAAGACAGGCCTGCTCTCAGGGACGAATATCACAAAACACCCATAAACTAAAGGCAGGAAGATGTAAGCACTAAGCTGAGGTACAAGCTATGCAGTGCAGAAGAACTAACAATTATTTCTGACTGACAGAACACATGGGACTTCATAGAAGAGATAGATTTTTAAGTCTGGGAGAATGACTAAGATTTTCCATAGGGCAACACCCAGAGTGAAGAAAGTGAGGATTGCTATTGAGGGATGCTAGGCTTAAGGAACAATATAATCAATAGCAAGAGGAAGTAAAAATGTAAAGGACCTAAATGCAGGCTACTGTTTTACTCAACTATAATCAAGTACTGAGGAAAATGGACCACTTTAAAAATAATGGTTTAATTATTTTTAGAAATAAGAAGGTTCCCAGGTGTGCACGTGGGAGGGTATAAACTTCCACAAGCCTGAGTCCATAGTCTACATTCCAAGGCCTCTGGGAAGTGTAAATAGTTCAGTGCCTTGTAGATCTAAGTTCCTTTTGCATATATGCTAAGCCTATTTCAGCCTGGTTTTTGTCTTGCATTGTCCAGAGTTGCACAAATCATGGGTCAAATGATGATTTTCAATTTATTTTTGAAATGAAAATGTTTCTTCAAAATAAGTAACATTCAAGAGACAATATTTAAAAGCAGGTAAGGAGGATCTTCCCGAGTGGATGTAGACATAAGAAATCTCACAGCCTTTCTACCCAGTTCTTCTCCTCATCACATCATATTCTTTGACTTCTCCTCAGAAGTCAAAGACTTCCTTTGACTTCCTTTGACTTTGAGCTAACTCCTAAGAAGGTAGAATACTAAAGTTCTGAATCACTGGGTTAAACAGAAATGGAATTCCATAGCAAGAACAAAGAGATTGCTTTAGGAGGAGAGATGATAGAAGAATCCCACTGACATATATTTGATTGCTATATGGGCAATATCAAAGCCTCTTGGAGTAACCTAATCTATCTGGTAATATAAAGGGTAGAGGATGAACAAATAAGCTACATATCTAAATATCTAAAGAGTTTGTGGGGACTCATCAAAATTGAGAAGGAAAGAAAGGAAATACATGTTATAATTTGGAAAATGAAGATAATTTTAGATATAATAACAATAATAATTGGATTAAGGTAAAAACTGTCCTGAAGGTAAAAATAAAAAACAAGTTAGTTTATTATTAAAAACCAAGGTACAACTGTAAAAAGTTTGTCATCACTGGTTACAGAAGAAGAAGAAAAGTATGGACATAAATATATGTCTATTACTTTCATAATAAAGTAATCTGTGATAATTATAACTTCAGTTATCCTTTTTAATGTTAATGATGTAATAATATAATTAAATAAGTGAATCTTAGGCTTCTTTGGGTTCAAGACATTATGAAGAATACACTGAGCTAACAGTGTGAAGATTCTAGTGCCAGACCACCCAGGAGCTAATTGAATTCAGTAAAGGGTGTGTTCTCTTTGGATGATATGTGTGTGTTCTGGCAGAAAGAAGTTTTCAGAATGTGGTATACTAATATATACACATATGCCCTGAAGTGTGTAGGGAGTTCAAGCATGTTTATTTGTTCTTGTATGCCAAACCAGGCAGAGCAAGATGTTTCTAAAATTTTTTAAAGCAACAAATCAGAGTGCTTTCTTAAAAAGGATCCTTAGGGGAATGGTGATCTAAGGTGCTAGATTACTAACCAGGAAATACACAAAACTAGCTATAGATTAACCTACCTTTTTCCTTTGCATTGAGTCATAGTATTTCTCTTCTATTCTAAAAGAAATAAAGAGACTAAAATGTAAGAGCAAAAATGGAACTTTACCAAGGTGTAATCAATGTTAGGTAGGGATAGAAGAAATTAGTATTCTCATGATATTTAGGAGAATTTCTATTAAAAACATGTTTGTGTATGTATATATTTATATAAACCTCTAATGTTGCCAAGCAATGTTTTAGCCCCAGTCAAGGTCCCTAACTTCTAATAGGGTGAGGTTGCTAATAAGTAGAAAAACAAGATAAACTTAGATTACAATAACCCTTACTGAGAAATTGAACTGGGTGATACAATAGTAACTAAGAGAGTGTTGTCTTTCTTTAAGTGTTTTAGTTAATATTATTAATTTAATTTTGTCTTCATTATAAAGAGGGTTGTCAGTGAAGGCCTTTCTGAAGAGGTGCTGTTATGGCACAGTGCTGAATAAATTTAAATTGTGTGTTGTGTGAAAGTCCTAGGGAAAGAATAGATCAGGCAGAGGATCAACATATGTAAAACTCTGAGCAGGAAACAGTTTGCTATGTTTGAGAAAAGACTAAAGAGTCCAATGAGTAAAGTAGATAAAATGTATGAGCTAGGATAGAGAACTAGGCGGAGGTCAGGCCATACATGACTTTTTAGGCCATAATAAAAAAGTTGAGTTTAACTTTTAGAAAATTTGGAGACACTTCAGGGTTTTAGTAGGGAAAATGACCTAGCCAAGTTGGCTTTGTAAAAGGATGTTTTGGTTGCTGAATAGAGAATGGAGTAAGCTCGCAGAGCACATGGGAGCAGGGAGGCTAACTAAAGGCCACTATTGTAGGCCCACTGAGTGATGATGGTAGCTTAGAGTGGGAGTGACAGTGGAAACTGAGAAAGTACATTCCAGAAACACTTTGGAGGTTTATGGCCTTTCTGGCAGTTTATACTGACAAATTGGGTAGATTCATAAGGGAAAGAAGGAATGACCACAATTTTGGCTTAAACAACTGTATTTGCCTTCCACTTACTGAAAGAGAGGAGAAACAGTTTGTGGAGGAAATTAAGAGTTCTCTGCTAAGCCTGAGATGTCTCTGGAACGTGCAAAGTACATGTACATACAAGCAGGTCTCTCTTATACTTGTGCAGCTGATGTACTACACAAAGGCATCAGCGGTCTTGCTGGAGAGGTGAAACTTTTTAAGAGCTCTACACAAAGTCTCAGGATATGCTAGATGCAGCATTGTTATGAGTTGGATCCAGATTCTAAGTCTCAATACTAAAGTATCTTCTAAATCTAAGCTCCATTTACAGTATGCAAGAGTTATAAACATTAACATTGTCTTCTCTATAAGCGTTCTAATTTATAACATGTAGTATAGTTCCATTATGTTCAGTTGGGGATATTTTATTACTTACCATTCACCTCAGATGGCCTGCCTGCTATTATTTTCAAAAGATTAACCCAGGGGGTTTCATTGCATAAGACTGTTTTTTATTTGACCTGAAACATTCCTTCACTTCTAAGAAAGACAGGATGTGGCCTAAAGAGTTCATGAAGCTCCAGCTCTAGTACAGCTGGTGTCCATTCTCTGTCTGTTGCTGCCAGCAAGGCTGAGAGATGGTTGTTCTCCTGAGCATGTCAGACTCTGCAGCTGTGAAGGTACACATCTCTTGGAAGAGCCTCTAGTAGGCCCCCAAGTGGGTGGCATGTTTATCTTTCCCCTTGAAAAATAAAAGGTCAACTAGGAACACGTGTTTCTATGACAACAATAAATTCAAAAGAGAGGCTGAATCCCAGCAAATGTAGACACAGAGGGAAGAGAGAAGTTGGCCCAGGTCTGGAGGAGAAGCCTAGGTCACACATTGAGTTTATTTTCATTTATTTTATTTTCGACCTAAGTCCCACTAGAATTTCCACAGGATGAAAGGCTTTGGTAAAGAAAATAGGTGAAAAAAAAAATGAATAATACCCCAAAGAATGCAGTCTGTACACCACTTTAAGAGGGAGGTCTTAATGTGTTACAAGGAACTAGTAATCTTTTGTCAGTAAATTATACTATTGATTTTCAAAACAGGTATTTTATTTGTTAGTATTGGCAATGACTTAATATAATCTGCCTCTGTCCTTATTAAAAAAAACACATTTGTAAGTGTGGGACTAAAAAAATTATTTCATCATTTGTATTTTCAATGGTCTAATCTATTTCATCCTGCCAGGATTTTGCTATTTTTCAGAACATGAGCACCAATATATGAAATGTGGGAATACTTTCATCAACATTACATAGTAAGATGGAAGGAGAAGAAAAACAAAAACAGCAAGAATGAGAAAATCAAATGGAAGAAAAATCGTATTCAGAATTCTTAATATTTAAAAGGAACAGAGAAAGTAGAAGTGATGATCATACAGAAAAGTTAACATCTCCAGAATAGTATTTTGGCATAAAAAATGGAAAGATACTCCACACAATGTTACAAAATGTTCTCCCCTAAATTATCTTAGCAAAAGCAAACTAAGACACCAAGTAGAATTTATTTTTATTTTAAAAATTAGAAATCTAACATGTACTTATTGTGAATTCTTCAAAAAGTTCACAAGGATATGGAGAAAAGGTTGAAACTCTTTTCACTGCTGACTCCTCATTCCCACTGTAGAGGGGTAATCTCCGAATGAAGAAGGCTTTTGTGTAATTTTCCAGAATTGTTCCAATTGGATTTCAAGGGGACTTGGAAAGGAGGCAGGAGGTAGTGGAAAAGCACCAAGATGGAAAGGTTTCTTTTCAGATTTGCTGCTCTGTGGCTTTTGGAGAATGGATTAGCTTCCTTGGACTCTGATTCTTGAATTTCAAAATGAAGTAGCTCTGGGAAAAGTGGGGTGGGATTTACCAGCCATGGAGTACAGAAGTCTGGAGGGATATTTTGGCAATTTTGTTGGTCATAATGACTAGAAGAGCCTCCTGATGTTTGTTTCCCTGAAAATAGGAAGGCTATGCTTTCCGAAGCTCAAGAAAGAATGTCCCTCATCTGAATCCAAGTAGTACCCTCTAGACTAAAAGAAACCTGAAGCATTACTGAGGTCTCTTCCAACTGAGAAAGCCTAGCATACAAAACTGATATGGATCAACACCAACACTTATTGTCTTACCAAGTGAATTTCCTGCCTAGAAACAAAATTTTTGTACATACCATGAATTTTTTTTACATTAAAATGGTTTTCTTTGTGCTCTAATTCAATAGGAAAGGTTTTAAAATGTATAAAATACACATATATAAATAATAATAAATAAATAAATAAATATATATATATATATATATAATATATATATAATATATATATATATATATAGAGAGAGAGAGAGAGAGAGAGAGAGAGAGAGAGAGAGAGAGAGAGAGAGAGAGAGAGAGAGAGAGAAAGATTTTATTTTGGTAACCTCTCAGCTCGTATTTTGCTTTTATTTACATTATTAAGATAGTCTGCTGTGTAACCAGTTTCGATTGTTCTTTTCCTGGTTATTTTTTTGTTGTTGTTATATACATCTCATTACTTTTTTCATAGAAGTTTGCCATTTTCATTAGACATACAAGTACCAAAAAACATTATAATACATATTAATGCACTCTAGGCCAAGATATCTCAAAGCCGATGTTGCACATGTCATTTTTAAATGATTGTCTAATATTCAATTATTTTCTAAATGGCTCTATGTGCTCCACAGGGACACCGTAGTCAAGCTCTTCTCCTATTAATTTTATTTCAAGAAAGCCAGGTTTATAAATAACCTAATAACAATAATAATAATGATCAGGAGGTTCGAATAATACTTTATGCCTGCATAATGTAAATGGAAGCCTAGAGCTCATTTCTTCTAACACTTTCATAAGAATTGTCTTATGTGATCCTCACAACAAACTGGAGAGCCTAGGTAGGCCAACTACTATTATTTTCCTTTTGGATTGAAGAAAGGAAAGGAATCGTGCAGAGTTAACTTGACATCCAAAGCATCTTCTTATAACACACTCACTTTCTTCAAGGGTTTAAAAAAATACCAATGTGAACTTTATTTATTTTTTTGCAAATACACTTAATCTGGCAAGATTCTTTCACGCAGCAATAAATAGCATTTGTTATTTTTGAGGGAAAGCCAGATGGTCTCTTTCCTAGTCCTGAGGTAAACAGAAGGCTCCCTGCCTGCCTCTAGTCTGCTCTTGCTAATTAGAGAATGTGTGGTCTGTTTCGCTTTAAAGACTTTCTGAAAAATAGTAGTTTCCTTTTCTCTTCAACTTTCTATACAGCTCAGTGTTAGAGCCTCTGTTTGAGTACCCTTCTGTCTTCCCTGGGGATGACAATGAGAAAGTCCATAGATCCAGGGACTTTAGGAAGCAGGAGCAAAAGAACACCTGGGTAAGAAGTAAATCCATATATGGAATAAGAGACATGGAGAGTTTTTATTTTTATTCCAGTTTAAGCTACAACAAAAATACAGCAAAATTATTTGATTTTAGAAGCTTAAATATAAATACACCTTACTAGATTTTTAGTAAAAAATCTTGAAAACCAAGTAGAAAAATCTTTCACATTCTCTTCCACTCAGGCCCACTATGATTTATTTGGTCAGAGTAAGATATTAAAGCTTGAGTTTCCTCCCAACTTCAGCTAAAGAATATTCATTCTTGCCAAGAGGCTTCTGGACACTTTTATGTAAGTCAAGGTTGCAGCAGGTAAGGGAGTAGAATTAAGGCAATGGAGGAAAAAAACATCAGATCATAAGTAAGTATTTGAGATAGTTCAGAAAGAAGAAGACATTTGGCAGAGACATTTCTCTGTGGGACATGTTAAAATAAGAGAAAAATGAAAGAACATATTTTGGAAATTTTTCTAAATATTAAGAATATTCTCCATCTCTCTTTCCTTGGTAAGTTCAAGGGAGACCTCAATAAAAATGCAATTTTTTAAATAACTTCTTGGATGACAGGCTGTTGTTTGAAAATGATGTTAGCACTAGAGCAGGAGAAAACTAGTTTTTATGTATATTACATTTAAAGGTTGAAATTTTCTTTGTGGAAGGGTCATTAGTGCAATTCATCATACATTCAAAACTATTAACTGCCACTATCCATCAACATTGAGAATGAAATGACAAAGACTAATCACGAAAGTGTCTATATTCATTTTTGTTTATTTTTCCTTAACTCTCTATGGATATTTTTAATTTAATTTTTCTTAAAAATAGAGATAATTTGCCCTCTGAAATTTGGTACTGGTACTCATTCATATAGTGAAAATGTAAAATTAAAAAAATAAAAACTATTCATGATTTTCAAGTTGATTCAATATTTGAATATCCACCCTGTCTCCAGAATGTGGAGGATAGAAAGGTGAACATGAAATAGTCTCTGCTTTTAATAAGGAAGTATTATACAAATACACTCACATATATCATAAGATGAAGTAAGGCAAATGCCTGTTCCATGCACACTAATACACGTCTGGACAGAGAGGAGAGATAAAACATAATCCCTCCTAAAATCATGTTGTTACCTCCATTTATTATTTACCGAGTCCCGAAAGAGTTTGTGAGCACAAGTCATATGTCTATTTCCTGCTTACCCCATGACTTTATTAAGGAGTCATCTTTATGTAATTAGGGTTTTTCTAAAATATGAATTATTCATATCTCTCTAAAGTCACATATGATGACCAGAAGTCTCTAAGATCCCAGGAATGATGTGGTTTTTGAGAATCACCATTCTTCTTAAGAAAAGTTCCTGGAGCTTAGTAAAATTAGATAGAAATTTTTTAAAGGCCTCTTAGTATCATTTCTTGTCCTATCCTGGTGGATGTACTTTATTAGCATTTTTTTATATCCCTTTCTCCAAGCAGTTTCTCAAATTGTTGCTTTTATGCCTGCTCATGGCCCTTTTCTGACAAATAAAATTAAAGGCAAAGGATATTTGTAATAGTGATTTCTATAATTGGAACAAAGTCAACACTGTGTATTTTACATTCAGACTAGTTATAAAACTTGGCATCGCTTGTGTCTCTGCCTCCAAATCTGTGAACAAATAAGTAATTAGGATGTAGTGTTTCATAGCTCAGTCATTTTTCCAACACAGCTTATGTGATTATTCATGATGATTTCAAAAACCACATAAATAATCCTACCAATTTTCTGGTCTCTCTGTTCCCTGACATCCACTCTTCCATTGTCTTCGTCCTTCATCCTATCTCAGTCAACTACTCTCACAGTCATACTTTAGAGTTGGTTGTAATCAGCAAATGACACTTCATTTTAATTTCAATTAGACCACTTCTGACTTTGACTTCCCTAATGTCCCATCTCTGGCAATCCAATAACTATCGGCCCTCTAAATTTTTCATTGCTCCTACTATGTTCATACGTCTCATTTAGTTTAGATTCTATGTTATAATTACATAGAGTATAATCATTACTCAACACATGTTTTCAATTCCATTTCCTTCTCTTCCTTCATCTCACCTGGCTGGCAATACCCTTAACCTTAGTTAAATCCCCCTTTTCACCTACTCAGCACCTGGATTCACATAAGTAAATATGCTGGAGAAAAATACAAAATATCCATTGTCACTAGACCTAAGTGTGTCCTTAGTAATGGCTACAGTTATATCACACTCTCTTAGTCCATTAACTTTCTAGTCTCTTCCAACGTCCAAAGTTTTTCCTCTCCCTCATTCTCAGATGAGGCGTGGGTCCTATCCAACTGAGAAAGTAGAAGCAATCAAAAGACACTTGCCACAGGTTCTCACCATCTCATCTGGCAGCTCTACCTGCCTATATCTGTTCTTATTGTGGAGCCTCTATCATTGTTCTCAACATATACCCCTCAGTTTACTGTCCACTCATGGGCACCCTGCAAGCATTTGATCAATCCTCTTTAACATCTTTCTTTTTCCCTTTATGTTGGGACATTCCATTTGACTTAAGATATGTTACAGTCTTCCACATCATAAAAATCCCTTTTGATTTCATATCTTCTTTCAGCTATTACCCACTGTTTTGTTCCTTTTTACGACATTACTCCTCAAAAGAGTTGTCATTATTTGCTATTCTTTATTTTCTTCTTCCTTGAACCCATTCACTTACCACCACTACCATCATCAGGACACCACCAAATGTTTTCTTGATATTTTAGCCAGTGAATTTTTTTTTTAGGCATTATTAAGCCAAACAGTTCATTATTAGTGTTCAATTTTTATAACCTCTTAGCAGCTTTTCACATGACTGTTTACTTCCTCATCTTTGAGATAATTTCTTAACTCCCCATGTTTTATTTTACTTAAATATCTAGCTATTTTTCAGTCTGCTTTATTGGTTCTTCCTGATTGCAATCTCTAAATATTGGAGCATCCTGAAACTCAGATTTTTCCTCAGATCTTTTCATTACTTTTTTTACATTCGCTCACTAGGATATTTTATTATGATTTTAAAACCATCTATGCTTTTAAATTTTAGTTCTAGCCTGAACCTCTTTCTCAAAATCCAGACTCATATACCCTATAGCTCACTTAACACTCCATTTGGATGCCTAACAGACATTTTAAATTCACTATGTCCAAAATTTAACTACCACTCTCTAGTTCTCAGGAATTATATTAAATTAAATAACATAAAAACTGCTTTTGCTACAATTTTCCACATATCTATAAATGGTAACTTCATATTTCCGGTAGCTCAAACTGAGAACCTTAGAGTAATTCCTGACTTCTCCTTTTTTTAATCTCATCCCACATCTGATCTGTCTCTTCAAAACATAGAATCCCATGACTGCTCACTGTCTCCATGGATACCATTTTGATTCAAACCATCATCATATCTTAGTTGGCTTATTAAAACATTGAGGTCTTTTTTCTATTTCTATTTTCTCTGCTTATATTCTTTCTACCCTAATGCTTTGTTCTCTGCACAAGAGCCAGAGAGAGTCTTTTAAAGTGTAAGTTGTATCATGTGTCTGAGGTAGCTAACTGTTCTCCAACAGAATCTCTCTCCCATTAAGTTCTGGGAAATCTCTAGACTCTCTTCTCATTCATTGGCTAGATGAATACGGCAATCAGAACCCAGAGGATGGTGGCACACGAAATGTATATTGGGTCCCTGAATTATCAAATAGAGGAAGACCATCCAAAAAGAAACACTTACTTTGGATGATTGTGTTAGTCCATTGGATTGGAAAATTTTATATTATTTGGTCAGTTTGTTCCAGGAGTTATCAATACTTTAATTAATGTATATCATGTCATTTTTCTTTCAAAGCCCTCAAATAACACATAATTTCATTATAGTAAATGAAGTTGCTTACACGCCCTCCAAAATCTGGCTTCATTCTACTTTTCTGACCAAATCTCCTATGATGCTTAACCTGCTCCAGCCACACTAGTTTCCTTCCCACTCCCCAAACATACTAAGCACAACTTTATATCTGGGTCTTTGCACTTGTTCTTCTCTGCCCTTGGAAATGCTCTTCTTCCAGATATCTGCTAACAACATTCTTTTCACCTTCAAGTATCATTTACTTATCAGAAGTCTCCCTCAAATTTTCTCAAAAAATGACTGTCCCCTGCTCCTCACACTTCTTGCCCTCCCTCTTCTCCTCTTTAGTTACTTTTTTATATACTACTCAAGACTCTGATGTATTATATGATTTGTTTGTGCATTTATTTATTAATATCTCTACCCATATTAGACTAGAACTGCAGAAAGACTTATATGTTTGCCTATTTTATTCACTGCTATATCTCCAGCTATGGAAATATATAGTGCATTTACTATATGTATATAGCATATATGTGCTACATAGTAAACATTCAGTATAAATTTGATGAATTAAATTATTGAATTCTCCTCCTTTGAAAAGTGAGGTATAATATATATTTATGACCAAATCAATTCAATATTTTAAAATTGATAATTGAGTTATGTAATTATAGAAAGATTTAACCTAGAACTATGACTGTCTAATCATTGTTTACTCAGCTTCAATTGGATATGTCTGCTTTTCACCATGTAAATCCTGATCTCAGATTTTAAGAGAAGTGATAATTTAAAGGTGTCAGATATACAGGAGAATGATTTAAGCATTTTTGCTAATTTATCTTGTTTATAACATTACTAAAATTTTGTCTTTTGTTGTTGTTCTTGTTTGTTTGTTTGTTTGTTTGTTTCAGAGCCTTGCCTTTTTTGAGAAAATAAGGTTGTTGTCTCAGAAGAAAACCTCTTGTCAAAGTCAACAAAACAGTGTTTTGCTTTGAACTTGTCTCCTCAAGTAAGAAAAACATAGATTTGAGGGTGAAGATACTCACTTTGTAATCAAGCCCCCACTCTCTGTCTAACCCATCTGTGTGATTTCAAAGAAAAGGAACCCTTTCTCTCCTTCTGAGTACTGGGACATGTGCCTTACTATGGGGCATATTAATCATTGTGATGGGGCTTAAATGTGGCTTAAAACTAGTAGGGATTTGATTAATATAATGTAGTAATCGTTTTGGGGGAGGGCCATGATTGTTATTAAAATTCAACTTTAAAATCACAGCTCAGTAACAAATTCTAGGAGGAAGCAAAACACATATCCTTCCATTTTCCTGAATGTTATATAAAAAAAAAACAATCATACAACGAAATAGTATTTATTATTTAATAAACTGAAACTGTATGCCAAGAGCAGTGTTAGTTTTTTTTTCCTCCCCCTAATCTAATTATTGTTATAGGTTAAACTTCATGAGAACACTATAAGGAAATACCTCAGAAGGAAGCAAGATCTAAACTGAGACACATGATTTAGTAGGAAACAGTTTCAAAATTGATTTAGACTTTGCGTAGGGAGGAATAATGAGGCCTAAGGAGTAGCATTTCAAAGCTATATAGTAGTCAGAGAGAATATACAGATTTTTATATTCTGCAAATAATACAGATTGTTTCACATGGAACAATGAATGCAGTTTTCTAAGGCTCAAGTGTGGGCTGTAGGTATAAGATTGTGTTGGAGTGAGTTTGGACAAGTGGTCAGAACAGAACAAGCTTAGTCAAGAGGTAAATTATTAAAAAACTATCGGACATTCTCCAATCTTGACTGCTTAGCATCATTAAATTGCTCCTGTTCAGAGCACTCTATTCTATTGATTTCCATTACAATAGAATCTCCTTTTACCACTGTGCTCACCTTTTTCTCTGTCTCTTTTTCCTGTTTGGCTTACAAACATTAAATATTGAAGCTATCTGGTCTTTACGTGTTGAAGCTAGTCATGCCAATCCTAGGCTTGCTCCTATTCTCACTCTACTGTCTATCTCCATGCTGTCTTATTTAAGATCATGCCCCTGAAATTTTTTACTTTCATTTCAAATGAAATGACTTTTCTGAATTTCAGAATCAGATTTAACTTCATATATTGTATATCCATTTTAATTCTTCACTAACACCCCAAACTCAACATGTCCATTCACATACAGGGAAGAGTAGAAAAGGATAAAGTTAGCAACTAAGTGGATATGTGTGATTGAGAGTGTCAGTGGCTTAGATATATTGAAGGAGTACATCTTGAGAACTAAGTTTAAGAAACTGGAAAGCCAGGGGATTGGGTACATTTTCCATGAGAACACTGAAGTTACCTAGAAAAATGGCAAAAATCCTCAACAAAATACTAGTAAACTAAATTCAACAGCATATTTAAAGGATTATACATGATAACCAAGTAAGATTTATTCAAGAAATGCAAAGATGTTTTGATACATAAAAATTAAAGTACGTATCATATTAACAAAAATTAAGAACAAAACAATACATGATCTACCCAATGGACAAAATTCAACAACATTTTATGATAAAGACAAAATAGAAATATAGGAAACTACCCTTACATAATAAAAGCTATATATGGAAATCTATAGTGATTATCATAGTGAAATACTGAGAGCTTTTCCTCTAAGGTCAGGAACAAGGTGAGGATTCTTGCTTTCCCCACTTCTATTCAACATAGTATTGACTGTCTTAACCAGAGAAAATAGGCAAGAAAAAAAAATAAAAAGTATCTAAATTGGAAATAAAGAAGTAAAATATCTCTCTTCACAGGATATGATCTTATATGTAGAAATCCTAAAGACTTCAAAAAACCAAAAAACAAACCAAAACAAAACAACAACAACAACAAAAAACTGTTTGAGCTAAGGAAACAAAGTTAGCAAAGTAGAAGGATATAAAGTCAACACGCAAAAATTAATTGCATTTCTATACACTAGCAATAAATAATCTGGAAAGGAAATTAAGAAAATAATTTTATTTACTATAGCAACAACTAAAAAGTGTTTAGGCATTAACCTTACCAGGGAGGTAAAAAGCTTGTACAATGAATGCTGTACAATTTTGATGAAAGAAATTAAAGACATAAATAAATGGAAAGACAACCCATGTTCATAGATAAGGAGATTTAATATTGTTAAAATGTCAACATAGTAAGAAGACATTTGGTTTGGTTTAAAATGTCCATGGAGACATCTGGGACATGCCAAAATGTCCTGTTTAAAACATTCATGGGGACATTTTGTCCACACCGAAAGGTCTTTAAAATTTGGTTCCGTCCAAAATGTTCATAAAAACAATTGATTTCTAGTTAATATAAATCCCTCTCTTCTGCAAGATTCAAACCCTGACCCATCTACCTAAGTTCATGTGCCATTACCAGTTAGACTACCAAGGCAATACAGTCACAGCACAATTATTGGACCAATAAAAAATTATAGTATTTTTATGTATTAATCCTGTAAACCCAAAGCATAAATAAAAGTTAAGTGCTATTTAAACCGAAGGACATTTTCTAAGCATAAACATTTGTGACAGGACCAAATATCATGAACCATTTGATATGGACCAAATACGCTCGTGTACGTTCTGGACAGGACCAAATTTCAAGAACCTTTTAGTATGGACCAGATGTTTCCATGAACCAAATGTCCTGCAAGGAAGGTGTCAATACTTATCAAATTGACCTACAAATTCAATTCAATCCCAATCAAAAATCCCAATGATATTTTTGGCTAAATAAATAAATAAATAAAATTTAAAAATTCATATGGAACCTTAAGTAACACCACATAGCCAAAACAATCTTTAAAAAGAACAATGGGAGGATTTACACTTTTGTGTTTCTAAACTTACTGCAAAGATACAGTAACCAAAACAACAGTGTGGTACTGGTATAAAGACAAATCTACAGGCCACTGGAATAAAACAGAGAACCTAGTAATAAATCCTTACTTATATAGTAAAATAATTTTCAACAAGGTTTCCAAGATCATTCAATGGGGAAAGTAGTCTTTTCAACAAATGGATATTGACATACAAAAGGAAAATTGGACCCTTACCTGACACCATATGCAAAAATTAATTAAAAATGGATCACATGCCTAACTAAGAACCAAAAGAGTAAAACTCTTAGAAGATGACATAGAGCAAAATCTTCATGACACTGGATTTGTCAGTGATTTTTTTTTTTTAAGGCAAGGCAACCCTTGGATGATCTCACAGATTGTCATCTTATAATCCTTATTTTTTAAATGTATACTCCTACAGCACCTGGTCTTCCTAGGTGGTCTCCCATCCAAGGCCCAACTCCACTTAGCTTCTAAGGTCAGATGGGATCAGGCTTGTTCAGTGTAGCACAGCTGTAGACTGTAAATGATTTTTTTTTAATATGACACCAAAGGCAAGACAACAAAAGCAAAAATATACCAATTGAACTTCATAAAAGTTATGAACTTTGGTACATCAAAGAACACTAGCAACAGAGTGAAAAGGCAACCTGTGGAATGGAAGACAACATTTGAAATTACATATCAAATAAGGGATTAATATTCAGATATATAAAGGACTCCTAAAACTCAACAATGACAAAGAAGCCAAACAACTTGATTCAAAAATGAGCAAAAGACTGTAATAGACATTTCTCCAAAGAAGATATATAATTCTAATAAGCACACACACAAAAAATACTCAACCCCACTCGCAGAAGGTAAATAGAAACAAAACCACAATAATAGAATATGTAACAGTTCCAAACTAAAAACAAACTTATGTCCATTAATAATAGAATGGTAAATAGAAGTGAAAAATAACAAGATTTGTGTAATAAACCTGAAATATAGTTGTATGCTGCTTAACAGTGGAGATATGTTCTCAGAAATGTATTGTCAGATGATTTCATTACTGTATAATCATAGAGTATCTTATACAAACTTAAATGATATAGCCTATCACACCTGATTTGTATTCTATAGCCTATTGCTCTTAGGATACAAGCTTATACAGCTTGTTATTGTAAAAGGACACAAGATTAAATCAAGCACAAGAGAAAATGATACAATCAAGTGACATGGTAAATGCAAGATGTATAAGATTACTACCAACATAACACAGTATAGTGTTTTTCAGCAAAACTTTTTTTATGTAAATAGAAAGAGTTCTTTCTAAAGAACAATAAAAAGTATAGTATAGTAAATACATACAGAAACCAATAATAGTTGTTTATTATCATTATCAAGTATTGTGTACTACATAATTATATATGCTATACTTTTATACTACTGGCAGTGCAGTAGGTCTATTTATACCAGCATCTCCACAAACACAAGAATAATGCTTTGTACTATGTTATGACAGTTATGGCATCGCTAGGTCATAAAAAATTTTCATCTCTATTATAATCTTTTGGGACTCCCATTGTATATGTGGCCTATTGTTGGCCAAAGGTTGTTATGGGGTGTATGATTATATATAATGTTGCCCCAGAGAGTCAGACACAAAAGGATATATATTGTTTATTTAACTTTATATAATTATCAATTAAAAAAACACTCACACAATACATATATATATATATGTGTATGCATATGTATATGTATATGTATATATATTGTTCAAAACTAAGAAAAGTGTTCCTTTTTGGAAGAAAAGAGGGGTTTCAATTTGGAGATATCATAGAAGGAGACATTTTGAGTGCTGATGACAGTTTATTTTTTGACCTAGAAGTTGTTACTTAGATGTGTGTTTGATGTTAATTCATTAAAGTGAAGTGTACATTTACATTTACAAAGAAAATGTACTTCTCTTAAATGTACTTTACTTCTTAATTAAAAGAAAACATTCTTATTATAACACAACTATAAATACCTAGTAAAACATTAATAATACAAGTAAGTTACTTATATAAAATAAACTATAAAACAAAAACTGGGCTCCGGAATATACAAAGGCATATTATAAATTGAGGAAAAGTAATCAAAAAGCAGAGTCAATAAAAATTGGCAAAAAGATGATGGACAGTTCATTCACAGAAGAAACAATGCAAAGGTTGAAATAAATATTTTAAAAGTGTTAACCACACTTTAAAGAAAAGCTCAGTAAATGAAAGTTAAAACAATAATAACATATTTTATTAATCATGTTTGCAAAATTTTATGAAATATCCGTGACATTCAGGTCTAATAATGTGAGAAAATAGAGACTTTTTAAACCACATTGACTGGGAGAGCGTTAACAAACTTTTTTGAAAATAGTCTGGCAGTATCTATTATTATTAAAATTTTAGACGCCCTTTGCTTGGCTCTAGTGAAATAATGGCACTGTAAATAATAATATATGAGCATTTTTTCTTTGTACAAGTTTATAATACCAACATTGGAAACAATCTGAGTATGCATCATTGATAAAATAAATCTGTTAACAGTCCAAAGTTTATGTACCTGATGCTTCAAAAGGCCAAAACTCAAAAATGAGAGTTTGGAGTAAGGAAAGTTTTAGTATTTAGTATAGTCAGGCTTTTTTTTAATTTTAATTTTTTTTTATTTTATTTTTTTTATCAATGGGAGGGAACATAAGAGGTACAAAGGTGATTGACCACCACAGAACAGACATCTGAGCACCACCAGAAAGAGTTGGAGGAAGACTGTGCTAGTTGATGTGAGTCCAGTCACTAGGTTCCTGCAAATCTTTGGTAAGCAATACATACTTCCTTTTTCTCCTCAAGAGGCAACCAAAACTCCTCTAATTAATAGCATGTGTATATGCAAGACTAAACAGAAATTATTAGTCTAAAGGTCATGGAAACAACATAGGCTTGAATAAGATGGAGTCAGAGAGACTGAGCATTTCACTCTGTTACAAATCTTTGTCTACTCATCATGAAGGTCTGTTCATAATCCATTTTCACAAAATGAAAGAAGAAAGTTGCAAAAGGCTATGGTATATTTTGGTTCTATAAAGACATTGTTACACAAACCCATTTATCTGTATATGATTTGTAAAAGACATTGTTAACCTATTACTCTCAGAGTATGGGAGTGAAGGAGACTGGAGGTCAGCTGGGGATATTTTTACCTTGTTTTTATTACTATTTTATTGTTTCATTTGTTATAATTAGCAGGTATTTATATGTTTTAAAATCTAAGAATATTTCTAGAAAAAATGTTTATAGGTCAAATATCTGGCACTTTTCTTTCTTTTCCATGTAACCCCATACTTTTAGCCTCACCCATTTAGACCTATCAATTCCAGTTGTTTCTTGTCCACTTTCATTAACTTCCCTTGAAACTGGTCTAGCTTTGCCAGCTTTTCTTTCACTATAATGGTTATTTACATCCTACAAGTATTTACAGTGTATTGAAAAGACTCTGTGGCCACATGTAAAAGAAGATTCAGGTAAATCTCTTCCACTTACAATACTTTTATCTATTAATTTGCTGTAGGTCATTGCTGTCCTTTTGTTTACTTAAAGATTTTATCTAGGTTCTTTATGCTTTGCCAACACCCAAAGGCACACTTTTCTCTTGATGAATTCCATTTTGCCACAGTACTATTTGCTGGCTTGATTCTCTAAGAGACACTCCTTTTATTGAATTACAAAGACTCTAGATTTAACCCAAGATAAATGTTGAACATTGCTTGGGGTCCTGGAAGCTTAGATGCTCTGTGAATGAGTGGCCCTACCTCTAAGTTAAAAGCAGCCTGTTTGAACTTTCAAAAGCACATTCCACTTCCCTGTACTCTGTCACCATAAGATTTCTATATCCCGGGCTCACCTTGACAACCCAAATCCTATTCTTATTAGATCACGTCTTTCCTCTGGGAATTAAAGTAGAACACAGACTCTAAGATCACTAATTTTTCTCTTTTTGAAAGTATTCTTTTTATTTTAAGTCCCAGGCTTTCAAAGTCACGATGGCCCCAAATGTCCTCATGGTCAAGGACAGACTCTTTTTATGGCTCTTAAATTGTTACAGAGATAATTTAATCTAATAAAATTCCATTACAAAAGCTCAATCCAACTAGTCGTCCTAGCCAATCTGCCTCATACATTCAGTGGTTGGAAAAGTCCTTTAGAAAATGTCCAGTCTAAATTCTGTTTTCCTTCCTCTTCTCAACCACCGCAGTGTGCTTTGGTTATTTTTGCGTCTCTCCTGATTAATGCAGTGGCCTTCTCTCTGAGCTTCTACCTCTAGTCTCTCTCATCACATAATCCTTCCCTCATACTTCTACCAAAGTTATTTTTTTAAAAAAAACAAGAACTCAAGCTTAATTACCTCCTTAAAGAACTTTGATGTGTCCCCAGTACCTACAAGGAAAAGGCTAAAGGCCTTTAATGTGTTATGAAAGTCTCTCCCAATTTTATTTTTCCCTATCTTTCCTGTCTTGACACCAATATTCTGCCAGCTTTGCTCTCTCCCAAAGATGATAGGCTTTGTCATGCATTTGGATATACTATTTCCTTTGTGGGAATGTCTTTCTGACCCTGTCTCTACTTGATGGAGTCTAACTTAGAGTATAGTCAAGTATCACAGGCTCTAAAGCCCTCCTAACTCCTTAAGGCAAATAGTTGTTCACTTTTGTCTCTATAGTGCTGTTCAAAGTTCTATTTTACCAGATTGTATTTTAATTATCTGATGTTATAACCAACTCCTTCCTTAAATCATAAATTCCTCAAAGTTAGATATGGTTGTTGTGGCACGATCAATTCTAAGCCCCACAGAGCCAATTGAGATGAATTATGAGCCTTTATTAGCCAGCCGGTGACTGACTCTCCACCACGCAGGGTCAGAGAACCAGCTCTGAGCTCCCCAAAGAGGAGCTTATGAAGCCTAGAACCACATCAAACAAGCAAGCAGATTACAGAAGCAGAAGTTGGCTCACTTTAAATATTCCACCCTTAACATTCCCCAGTGTTTTTAGGGGAATTCAAATCATTGATTTGTCAAGCTGGAGCGATGTGTAGTGATTTAGGAGAACTATGAGTTTCACTGCCTGCACCGTTTTTTTGACATATGTAGTTAGCCAATTAATTGTACAAGGTCCAAATAATAACTCTAGAAATGCTAATATTCAGGGTCCTGCAATAGAGGAAAGCAGAGTAGTTAACCACGGGACCAGTTAAACATGTTCTCATACCAAGATCCTGTCCTCTGGCATTGTCTTCTCTGTCTCTGTGGCTGAGCCTTTGTCTGACTAAAGCTAGGCTATCTCTAATAATGCCTGAATGGTTAGCATAAAAACAGCAGGTTTCACCTAAAGCCATGCAAAGATCCCTTTGCTTTAGGAACAGTAGGTCTAATCCTCTCCTATTCTGTAAGACAACTTCAGCTAACTAATTTACAGAAGTTTCTAAGAGAGATATTGAAGTTTCAAGATCCTGTAAGTCTTTGTCTACTTGTTCATTGAGTGTCCAATAGTTGGAATCTTCAGTGACTAGAGCTATGGTCCCTACTGCAGCGCAACCTGCAATGCCTATACCTACTAGCAATGGGACTAAGATAGGGGCTGCTCTCCTAGCTCGGTGATCTATATACAGAAAATGTTTATGCCCCCCTCTCTAGAGTAAAAATATACTTGCAGAACAGCATGGACTAATATACAAAAGTCTCCGGTACCCTGTGACCAGTAGCCAGTATTGATACAAGGAGTGAGTCCGGTATTACATGCAAACCAAGTCCCTTGGAGAGCTACTAGGTAGTAGTGGGAAGGAGTAGCTATGAGGTAGTGAGAAGCGGGCCCCTGCTCCCCTACCGCTGAACTTGCCCCCTCCTACAGTGTTCAGTCCTCCCTTTGGGGAGAACTGTTCCTTGCATGGATGGTTCTAATACTACCCCAAGGATGTCACATAAGTCTAGGTGATATGTTGGTTGTCCTGTAGTATTGATGATGGAAATGAGAACACCAGTTTCTGCATAGTAAGCTCCCAGTTAACTGGCACAGGCTGATGGAGTTACTGGGGTTACAATCAGAGGAGTGGAAGAGGACGGATAGAATTAAGGGGGCCCAGACTGAACCCGTAATACTCTTATCTTTAATGAGTCCTCCATCCAGTGCAGGGTCCATTGTTTTGATGTCTGAGGAGGATGGGCCGCCTTAATCCTAGTGTGGTGAATCCAGGGGTGGCGTCCCACTACCTTAACAGAGGTGGGGGTGACCAAGATGACAGGAAAAGGTCTGTCCCAGCAAGGCTCAAGTGAGGCAGGTTGTATTTTCTTCACTCATATCCAGTTGCCCTAGAGAGTAGTTGTGTGGCTGGACTAGGGGCTGAGCTGGGGCTCTGGTTGCAGAAACTAACTGGTGGGTCTTTTGCCACACCAGGTAGAGAGACTGTAAGGACTTAAGAAGGAGAAGTTATGGATTTCTGTAAGCCTATCTTCCCCTAACTTGGAGAGAAGTGGAGGGTGTCTTCCAAACATGATTTTATAGGGTGTGATTCCGTTACAGTAGGGGGTGCACTGTGCCCTTAATAGGGTGAAGGGAAGAGGCTTACCCAGTTTTCGCCAGTTTCCAGCTTATACTTAGTTAAGGTTTCTTTCAAGGTTCTATTCATTCTTTCTACTTGCCCTGAACTCTGAGGCCTATAAATGCAATGCATTTCCAATTGATCCCTAACACCTTTGCTAGAGATTGGCTGGCTGATCTAGGCGATAAACGCCGGGCCGTTGTCAGACCCAGTGTTATGGGCAGGCCAAATCGAGGCACTATTTCTGAGACTAATTTCTTTACTACTACCTGAGGTCTCCTGCTTGGTGGGGAAGGCTTCAGTCCATCCTGAAAAAGTGTCAATGAACACAAGCAAGTACTTGAATCCGAAGGCACCTGGGCTGACCTCAGTGAAATCAACTCCCAATTTCCCCCGGTGCCTGTCCACGAAGTCTTGTCCCTTGTTGTACCCTTGGAGGGCCCTGGATTCATTTGTGCACAGATGTGGCACCGGGCTGATACCTGCTTGGCCATTCGTTGCAGCCCCGGAATGTAATAGTCTCTTTTCAACAGTTCAATCAACTTGGTCCCTCCCAAGTGAGTCTCTGGTGAACCTGGGTTATAAGGTCTCGGCTCAAGGCCTCAGGTACTACAACGCGGCCGTCCGGGAGCCTAACCCACCCAGTAGATTCCTCTTTGCCTCCCAGCTTGTTGCATAGTTCAACTTCCCTGGAGTGTAGGTAGGGGTGTCTGTTAGCACCCTGGGTGGTAGCCGACAGAATGTCAATTGGCCCCACTGGTTTTTGGGCAGCCTCCTTTGCTCTTTGATCAGCGAAGGAGTTACCTTGTGCTACCTCAGAGCCCGAGTTCTGGTGCCCTGGGCAATGGATGATTGCCACTTTCTTTGGCAGCCAAATTGCCTCTAGAAGGGCTAGTATTTCTCCTTATTCTTAATTTCTTTTCCTTCTGAGGTCAGTAGCCCCCTTTCCTTATATAACACCCAATGTATGTGCTGTGACAAAGGCATACCTGCTGTCTGTGTAGATGTTAACAGTCTTGTTTTTACCCCACCACAGAGCTTGAGTCACTGCTACTAGTTCAGCCCTGAGCTGAAGTTCCATGGCTTAGGGCTTGTGCCCAGATGACAGTCTCAGTGGTAACCACTGCAGCCCTGGCATACCTGACTCCTTCTGAGATGAAGCTACTTCCATCCATAAATAGAGTAGCGATCAGATTTGGCCAAGGGCTGTCAGGTCCGGTCTGTGCAGGTGATGTTCTCTAGGACCTCAAGGCAGTCATGCAGGGATTGGCGAGGGTCATCGTCAGGCCGTAGGGTAGCTGGGTTGAGTGCGGCAGTTTTCAGGAACTGTATGTGAGGTGTTGAGAAGCAGGACCTGATACTGGGTGATTCAAGCATTGGAAATCCACCGGTCCGGTAGGCTGTGAAGCATTGACTCAACTATGAATGGGGCAATGATCTGGAGGGTCTGCCCTAGTGTCAATTTTAGGGCTTCCTAGTGAGGATTGCAGTGGCAGCAATTGCCCTCAAACCATTGGGCCATCCTGCTGCCACGTAGTCCAATATTTTGGAGAGGTATGCAACCGGCTGCTTCCAGGGTAGGGTCTGTGTCAGGACCCCTTTCACGATTCCCGCACCTCAGTAACAAAGAACTGGAATGGCTTTTCCAGGTTGGGCAGGGCTAATGCAGGGACTGTGGTTAGGGCTGCCTTCAGGGCTTCAAATGCCTTCCTTTCTTCTTTTCTCCAGGCTAGACCCTCTCCTTTCCCTCTGGTACTAGTGTACAGAGGCTTAGCTATTTCTGCGAACCCCGGAATCCAAAGCCTGCAGTAACCTACTGCTCCTAGGAACTCTTGAACCTGCCGCTTGGTGCCCGGCTGAGGTATGCTCAGAATAGCCTTGATCCGACTAGAGGACAGGATCTTTTTTCCTTTCTGTAGGTTGTAGCCTAGATAGCCTGCCTGGGGGTTGCAGAGTTGAGCCTCTTACCTGACACATGATACCTATTCTTATCTAGCTCTAGGAGCAAATCCTCAGTTGCCTTCAAACTCTTCTATCTTTTGCAGCTTCCTCCTAATGTCTGGGGCTGACTGACTAACAAAAACAAGACTAATGGCTTGCCTATTATTTGGGTCCTCCAGGTCAATGTGGGTATACAACCGGTATGACTCTAAGAGCCATTCCAAAAATGCTGCCAGTGACTCATCCTTGGTTTGGATGACTTCACTTACCTTAGAAAGATTAGTAGATCTTCTGGCGGCAGACCAGAGGCCCTGGAACAGAAACCAGCGACACCGTTTGAGAGCCTCCTTACCTTGTTAGGTGTTCCAGTTCCAGGGAGGACGGGTATTTGGGAGGACATGATGGACATGGGTAGGATCAGTGGTGGGCTGCCCATTTGGTTTGAACACAGCTTTGGCCACTTCTCTGGAGAATCTGCTCTCGTTCCTCCGAGGTAAAAAGGACCTGGAGGAGCTGCTGGCAGTCGTCCCAGGTTGGCTGATGAATAAAGAAGATAGTCTCCAGGAAAGAGGTTAGCCCCTGTGGTTTCTCTGAGAAAGAAGGGTTCTGATGTTTCCAGTTATACAGATCACTAGTAGGAAAAGGAACATAGACTATGAAAGACCTCTGAGGTTCAGTCCCCACAGGGGGTAGGACGATTCGAGGAAGAAGCCTGACCCTTGTTAGTAAAAACAGGCAAGGAAAGAGAGAATCCTCACAAAATCCAAATAAGCCAGGGCTAGGATCAGCCTCTGACCCAGAGTTTAGTCAGATGGGGCCACAGAGGCCAGACCTAAGGAAAGAATCAAAATAAGTAAACTTATGAAGACCAAGGCAATAGGAGGGTAACATTACATTTGACCAGTCCAGATAGACAGACACAATATAGACAGACAAGACAAACTACAGGTAACACAAAATGTTAGCATACCCAAAAACCTGAATACCTGAAGTCAAGTCTGACCTCTCAGCCCTTGACTGAACTATGGAAGTATTGCTACATCCAGCCTTCCACTAGTTCTCTTTAGGGTCCACCGACAGACAAATCCAAGCATAGTCTTACTCACCGGTGAAGCTGCTCCAGATGGCTCGTGCCCAATTGTTACAGAATTGAACTTTTTTGTCCTCCTGGGTGAGTCCGCCTGGCATCTGGGGCTGAGGATTGTCTCTCACCAGCCGTCCCCTGGACAGGGCAGGTCCTCGCCCAAGGTGGCCAGGGTCACGGGTCTTAGGGTATCTTCCCCTCTGGAGAGATCTCGCTGGGGCCTCCAAATGTTGTGACATGATCAATTCTAAGACGCATAGAGCCAATTGAGATGAATTATGAGTCTTTATTAGCTGGCCGGTGACTGACTCTCCACCACGTAGGTTCAGAGAATCAGCCCTGAGCTCCCCAAAGAGGCAGTTTATAAAGCCTAGAACCACATCAAACAAGCAAGCAGATTATAGAAGCAGAAGTTGGTCATTAGCATATCTTTGCACAATACATCTCCTAGAAGCACACCCTGGTTAACATCAAACAAGCAAGCAGATTACAGAAGTTGCCTCACTTGAAAATTTTCCACCCTTACAAATGGTGACCTTACACCCACAACGTTGGGTTCAGTTTCTGATGTGGAGAAGAGGTCCAATGTGTGCTTAGTTTAGAATTGCAGGAATGATCGAATAAATGAAGTTCTTATGCAGAAATCAAGAGTCTCAACATTTCATAAAGCCTCTTGTTAAAACTTGACTAAGATCAAGAAATGAACCAGAGTGATGTCTCTGCTATTTTGTTTAAAGGATATCCTCCCATAAATCCCTGTTGAGATTTATGGAAAATGACATCAATTTCTTTCATTTCAATCATGGCCTAAATAGTATTGCCAAAATATTCTACTCTTAAAAATTGAAAATTTGGTTTCCAGACTGCAAAATATCTCAAATCTTTGTCCACTTTTGCTATTACTAAACTGAAGTTGCATTTTGCTTCCTACTGAAAATTCCATTTTAATATGGGAATTCTTAGAGAAATCTCTTGTGTTAGTGAATTTGTGTTCAAAGTGCAATTTCTGCTGTTTAATTTATGATATTTTTCCTCTATCATAACTATAATTTATTACAATTATGTATAAAGCTTGCTAAAATATGTACTTTTATAGATACTATGGTAGAATATATGTATACATGTAGAGAGATACTTTTATAGATACTATGGTAGAATATATGTATACATGTAGAGAGAAAACAATTTAAATTACACCTCATATACAATATTTCAGATAAGGTATCTAATACTTAGAAAGCCTAATTCACTTATCAGAGTAAACAACTGTACTGATTAGCCCAAGATAAAGAGGGTTCCTTAGATGCAGGACTTTCAATTTTAAAACCAAAAAAGTATTAAGCCAATCAGGAGGAGCAGTTCACTCCATCACTTATCCAAGATCACACAATAAGTGTCAGATACAAAGCTCAAAATCAGTTCTTCATATGCTCCAAAATTTTCTATTCATGCCACATTCTGCCTCCTTGATTGAGATTTCACCATAACATGTATTTCTATATTATAAATCATATCGTGCCAATAATTAAGTTTTTAAGAGCAATAGAGAAATGGAAAGTTCTAGTGAGGTATTTCAACTGGATTTTAAATTATATATCAGTAACATAGTCTGATTTCAGCTGCAGATGTTCATCTTCTAATTACATGCCAAAATTACTAGCTAAAAGATTTATTTTGCACTCTGTCACATTATAAATCATCTAATTATTTGTGGAATAGTTGTTGAGATTCTCAAATCAGACTATCACTCACTTTCACTGTGAAAACAAGTAGTTCTTAACTTTTGTGAATATTGATACATTTTTAATGTTCCTCAATATACCTCCATTTTCGCCCCTAAACCATGCCCCTTAAATATCAATATTAGAGATTTACAACATATGAAGAAGAGAAGAAATGATAACAGTGGTATTGATTTGAAGGGAAAGGGAAAAAGCTAACAAGTGAGTTACAGAGAAGGGTGTCAAAACAAATTGGATGATGGGAAAATAAAACTTATAGAAAATAGCATATACCACTGAATAGTTCTAATAATCTTCTCATATATGTGGGATTAATATATTTTGTCTTGTGAAATTTTGTCACTAATCTCTGTGTACTTTTTGATTAAATTCTTGACCCTTTCTTGCATACCATTTCTAAAGCTTCAATTTCTTTTGATTACTTTCTTTCAAGGTATGTGTGATAGAATGTTATCAATATGATTATATTTCAAATATGCCTTTGACAATAATCTGGAACTTAACTATCTTAATATTAGAAAATGTGGAGAAAACAGGAAAAAACCCCAACATTTATAGCATTGTATGTTCATGCAACAAACAACAGCATAGTAAGGGCACAAATTTGAGACCAAGAGTTTAAGGATTTTGAGTACATGTTGTCATTCTACTTCTGATTAGCTGGCTAACCCTAAGAAAACTGTAGTTTCTCCTTTCAGTTTTCTATTAGTAAAACAAACAAGAAAAATAATAATGTCTTACCTTGCTCATGGGCAAAAAAAAAAAGAAGTCTATGCAACCACATGCATGCTGGGAAGGAAAGTAATTGGTAAATTTAAATAAGGAGAAAAAAAGTAGTAACTGCATTAACTATGGTTAACTCCAAAATAAGCTAGGAGGCTTTGAGACAATATGATCTGGGCACAGATCACAAAGTTCTTGAGCTCATTTGGGTAATTCTTATGCACCTCAAGTTTATGAATATTGTAGCATACTAGTGCTTTGTACACTTCAGTGTGAACACATATAATCTAGAGATCTTGTTAAAATTAAGATTATAATTCAGAAGATCTGTAGTTCATCTTGAGCATTTTCAGTTTTAACAAGATTCAACAAGGCAATGTTAATAGTACTGGTCAATTTACCACACTTCAAGTTGCAAAGTAGAAAGCTATTTTGATTACAGTGATTGGAAAGATGATGAAGGTAAGTGACACTGTGATATAGTTGAGTCATTCTGATGAACTAAACATTACAATAAGAGACTGATCTGAAGTTTAAAGAGAGTGATATAAATTTGAAGTAGTTATATGAAAGGTTTCACCTTCCCCCCACCCCCTAAAATGATAATGAATACCCGAAAACCGATTGGAAAAAACCTCAAGTTATTTGTGGTTGAGAAAAATTTGGGGGTTCACAGAACACAAAGGCCACTTGTTTAAACAGAATAAAGCAGCAAGGCAGAGCATGCGGTACACAAAATTTGTGTAGAGAAGAACAAATTTAATCAAATATTTCAATACTAAATCAAAATAAATGGAGACAGATGCAACTGGCTCAGCCTCAAGGACTTGTAATGAAATGGAAATTTTAAATATTGAGTAGTAACACCTGCACAGTGTAAGAAAGAGCCAAACACCATTGAGAGACACACGATAAAGAGGCTTTGGAGAGGAAAATCAAGATGTTTTTCAGGTGGTAGCAGGACAAAAATGCAAAGGAAAACAGAGTCATTATGGATGTTACTAGTCATCTCTTTAGGAACTGTAACCCTTGCTGGGGACAGTGGACAGAGAAGGAAGTTCCATCTGAATCCACTGAGAAGGAAAGAAGAAATGGGAGAAGTTATCTAGAGAAGCAATTAGGGAGAGAGGTTACAGAAAATGAGATAATACCTGCTGTGTTTTGAACTAAATGGACCAAAGAAGTCAATGCATGTGTTGAGAAAGACTAGATCCTGACTCAAGGGGAAAATGTAGGAAGAGAAGAAAAAAACTATAAGTGTGTGTGTGTGTTGGGGGGGGGGGTTCATTCAAAGGGTAACTTTACCAATTAAAATCACAAAGTTGATTTTTTTTTCATAATTCACTATTAGGAAGGAAAAAGATGACTTCAGTTCAAATTCTGACAAATTCTAACTGTATTAATGACTGATGGAAAGGGATTGCATCACAAGAATAAAAATTATTTTTAAAAGCTGGAAAATACAACATAAATTAAGAACATGGTAAAATAAAAGTGGCAGAGAAAATAGTAAAAACAAATGACCAACTGGTTGGAAAGCATGAAACAGAGAAGAGTGAAGGAAAAGAGTCTGCAAATGCAAAAATAAGAATTCAATTCATTTAGCAGAAGCTGGGAAGTTTCCTCTCATCCGTGAAACACACTGGAGTGTATTTGACCCTTGGACTAATGAGCAGCACAGACCTTTCTCTTTCAGTTCTTCTCCCACCTTCTCATCCTCACTCATTTATTAGCAATATATTGCCCCACCTTCTTTCAAAAGATATTTGGGTCTGTTAAAGAAAATAAGAGCCAGATAGTAGGTTAAAGCGGTAAAAACAGATTTTTTTTTTTTTCAGGAACTATTGGAATAGAGGGAAAAAAAGATCTCAGTATAGAACTGGGTTCAATCCTAAGTACAGCAAGTTCAATTTATAGCAAAGGAGACAGTGGGAAGATCAGTGGATGAAAAATTACTAAGAGGAGACATCAAAGGTAATGGGGTTTCGATAAATGGACCTAACAGGATTCTTGCTGAAGGCAGGCCAGGAATAATTAATTGAATATCACCTGGGAGAGTTGGGTGGAGGATAAAGAATTTAATCAGATATCAAGAATGATCAGAGATATTGATAGTTGAAGATTCTTGCTAATGTGACCTACCAGAATTTTTACTAAACCTGGGCTATGCAGGCCTGAGGACAAGATCTAAGAATGAGGCCCCCAGTGGAGAAAAGGGCCTATAGGAGTCTGCCTAAAGTTTGCCCACAGAGACAGTCTTTGTCAGGCAGAGGCTCAACTCTATTCATAGTAAACTCGACTCTCCTGGTCTTCCCAGTGTTTAAACCCACCATTTTCCTAAGACCTTGCTCTTTCCATCACCGCCAACAAAATACTAAGGCCTTTTTCATTTCCTTCTTTTTCTCAGGTCCTTGTAGATGACTGATTGAGCATCTAATAAATGAATTTGTTATAAAAGTAATATTTGATACTAGTTTCTATCTCATTTCTTCCACATATATTGGTAAAACTAGGTAATGTTTACATAGGGATACAGGACCAGAATGGAGATAACTTTATTTTCATCTATATATACTTCCTAGAAAGGTCAATTTTATGTGATAGAGCACTATAATTTTTAAACATCTATTTGAATGTGGTACATATTCAATTCTGCTGTTACTCAATGTTCTTGAATCTATTTCAAGTTTATCAGAGGAAGGGAGGGAAAATTATGCAAATACAAAAAAACCACATGAATCACTACTGACTATAATGTATCTCATTCAAGAAACCTTTGAGAAGTGTAGAAAAGCAGAACAGAGGTACGTACAATTGCTGTTAGGTTAAGGACAAAAGGAAAAATGATCAAGCATTGAGAATACTTTAAAAATAATAATTCTATCAGAATATACACAGAAATAGCTGGTCTCTTTTTAAATAATAATTATAGAAGATATCATGCAATAATGTTTCTATTGCTCAAGACATTTTTGAAACATTTCCTGGAAACTTTTATCAAAATCACTTCATAAGGCATACAAGAAAATCATTCCCGTAAAATTGTGATCATTGACTAAATATTTGTACATTTTCACCATAACATCTGATTTTTATTTTTACAAACAAACAAATGAAAATACTTATTGTTGAAAGTTGTCTGAGTGGCTATCGATGAAGGGATCAACTCTATGTGTTGAAACAAAAACCCACATATTACTGGATGTAGTTTTAAATTTGAATTACTTTAAGAACTAATTTCCTCACTTTTTACTGACATGCCTTCTCTTGGTAGTAGTTTTACAAGGCAAGAAAAAAAATAAAGCTCAATTCATAATTTCTTTCTAATAAACAGGATAATATATTTCCTTTGTGATTTCTTTGGAAATGAAAAGTAAATAGTTCTGCAAAAGATTAACTTGGAACAATATTTTAATACACACACTGTTGTCAAAGCAACAAGTTATGTCATAAACTAAATTTCTGGCAATTTTAGAGTCATTATTCAAAATGAAAATTGCAATGTGTTTCTCAGCTTGAACAAGATATAATTAATCCTTATGTAGGTGCCTCACTGATACCTGGTTTAGTAGAATTTAAGTATCATGTCAATTGTTATATTAACAAAATATTTTTTTGTTCTTTTCTCCCAGTGTGAATAAAAAACACTTCATATAAAATTTTTATTTTATTTTTTATAAGGGAAGCATTGATGATAACCACATGTGTAAATGATTCCATTTCTTTGGTATGGATTTTTTTAAATTACAAATTTTTGGACTGATTAGAAGATATGCATAACAAGGTCAAATTAAGAAGATGTCAATAAAAGTTTATTTTTTCAATTTCTCTTCAAATATTTACACTAAATGACTTCCTTCTTTGCATTTTATATTTAAGAACTCTTTTGTAATTGTTTTGAGTCAAGCCAAGAAAAAATGAATTGATGTTTTTGCCTTTCATCTACAAACACAGGGTTTATAACAATATCCAGTCCTGACCAAGAAGTTTATATTCTTTGAAAGAGAAAAAAAATGAGAATGTATATAATTTGTAAAAATACAAAAATGAATGCACCATCTTTTCAAGGAGGTAGAGTAGACAATAGGATTCATTCATTCGACAGAGACCAGTTTAGGCAAGATTTTTATCCTATGCAAAGAAGAGGTCAGATTGCACTTTGGAAACCAATAAAAAGTTTTAAGTAGTAAAATAGCATAATATATTCAAAATAATTATTTTGGCTACCATCTGTAGAAATCCTTGAAGGAGAACAGTACTGGAAACAGCAAAATCAGTTAAGAAACTATCAAAATGACTAGGGCAAAAGGCGATGGTATTAAACAGAAACTTGGATCCCTCCACGAGGAGCTAACACAAGGTATTGATAATTAGATATCAGGGAAAGGAAAGTATAAACATCTAGAATAATTTCTAAATTTTTATCTTGATCAATTGGAATAAATAATAGCTATTTAATGAAATAGTATGACAGAGAGAGAAGCAGGTTGAAGACAAAATGAATCAGGCATTCTCAGTTGGCCATGTAAAGTCTGAGATGCTTACCAGACACCCAAGGGGAGATGTACAGGAGGCAGTCAAACATGCAGAGATGGTATTTAGGAGAGAGGACAACTTAGATACAAAGAAATCAGAGTCATCTGTATATAAATGACATTTTAAAGCCACTTAAGTAAATGAGCTCAACCAGAAAGACTAAAAACAATAAGGAAACTGAAAACCCTCAGACATTTCAAGGTTATATAGAAGAGAAAAGACAAACAAAAGGAAATGAGAGTATCCAGGAAAAGTAAGGAAACCTAATAATTAACAATAGCATGTGGTATCAGAGAAACTTGGAAAGGAAAGTGTTTCTCAAAATAGGAAATAGAAGCCAGTGTCAAGTACTGCTGAAAGGGAGATAAATGAGATACTATATGTGAAAATGTCTAGTGCACTTCTTGGCACATAGTAGGAGTCAATAGGGCTGTTTTCCTTTACTTTCTATTTCTCTTCCAAGAGGTAGTAGTATTTAATGGTTAAGAGTTTAGGCTTAGTAGCAGTTTGTCTTAATTCAAATTCTTCCTCTGACATTCCAAAGCTTGTAGCCTTACACAAGTCATTTTACCTTTCAATAATTTGATTCCTATAGTTTAAAATGGGGCAATGACAGTGCCTACTTCACAGGGATGAAGTTAACATTTGCAACCAATCAGTGAGGTTAATTACTATCTCATTTCTTATTTAATTTTTTCCATGCTATGTATTTTTAAAAATTATCTGGTAACAAATATGAATTGCTTTTTAATTTCCATAATGAATACTTGGCTGAGTGACTTAATAATTAACTATATTTCCATAGCCAATGAGGCATTAAAGAAAGCCTTCCTTCTCACTTTGTGTGCACATTTGCCTTTAAAGAATGAATATATAGTTATTTTTTATTGATTGAGGTCCTGATTGTGTATGGGCACAGCAAAAAGAATAAAGAGATTATATGGCATCCAGGGACTAGTAACAGGGAAAAGTCCTTTCCACCCATAGGACCAAAAGGACAGGAGGAAGAAATGGTGTTATCAGAGTTATCACTGAGAATCAGAATTGCAAAGGAATGTTTTCCTGGTGGGAAAGAGGAATACAATTACTACCGGGAGACAGGGTGTGACCAAAGAAGGAAAAGGGGACAAATATACCACTTATCCTTTCACCTTTGTTTCTTAGTCCACTGAGACCACTGGCTGATTCTAAGCAGCAGATAGCTGCCAAGGGATCCAGGGTGAGGCAGTTTTCAGAAATTAGCCTTCTAAGGCCCAGATAGGGTAAAGAAGAATGAAGAATAGACCAGGGGACAAGAACAACAGAATATGCTTTGCTTTTCTCAAGTGTTATCTTCCTAGCCAAGTCCAAGTAAATGATATCCAGATCAGAGTGATTTTCCCCCATCTCAAAACCCTTCTTCCATGCTGGTGGCCAATCCATAGCCAACACCATTAGCTACTAAATCAAGTTTCACGTCATCCAGGTTTTCACAACAATCAAACAACTATGGAATCCCCTTAGCACTTTGCTTCTAATTTTAAATACCGCATACACATGCATGCATGCATGCACACACACATTGATTGAAAGGGTGTTTTCAAATTATAAAACTGAAAGACTTGATCTAAACTTTTCTGGAAAATAAGCCAAAATTTTTGTTTGTTTCCAAAATTTGGACAGAATTCCTTGATTTGACTACATCCTACAAGAATGTCTTTATTTCTGTTTTTTACTAAAAACTTCTAAACTGTTGACACCATGGCTTTTACAAAATAAACAGATAGGCATGTCTTCATGACTGCATTCCATGTTGAGGGCATAAATATTTAGAGAGATTAAAGATAATTTCTATTTTTTTAATGTTTACAAATAAAATTGTTTGCCAATGTCATTTTATCTACCCATTTATTGCTTACTTATTGATGTTAAATAGTTCTATGGCTATGGTAGGAATTCTTTAATTATTAGTCTTTCTAAATAATTTATAGTTTAAAAAACAAGAAAAAAATTTTAAAGGCTCTGAGGTCAAGATACCTAAAAGTATGAGATTAAGAAAATCTGTCACAATCTTGATAAGGGAAATAAAAATAATTTTCATTTAAATTAACAAAATAACATCTTTTCCTTATAAAGAGCTTTTTTTTTTTTAATGGGCAAAAATAGTAATAAATTTGGCATAGAGTAATACTGGATTTTAGCCAGAGGAGAGTTTGTTCAGTATTTTGTTCCTCCTTTAATCTGGGCAAGTGCAAGCCAGGGCAAAATTACAGTTTTCAGTATCCCTTGAATTTCCATTGAGTTCTTTTGATAAGAAACTTTGGAAGATAGTGACTCTATATTCTTAAATTTGAGACAGGTCAGTATAAAAATCTTTGCTATTTAAATAAAATTTAAATAGAGAATAACCTGCAGATGCAAAACTTCAATATCTTCTCAGTTAAAATCACTCTACAAAATAATGAAACCATTTACATAATAAGCTGAAACTATACAGCATTTTGTCATTTTCAAACAAGATAAATTATTACCCAGTTTTTTTGTTTGTTTGTTTTGAATGGATATTCTGCTATCACAGAATAGATAGTATTATAAATTATATTTTGTCGAACATAGAATTCAAAAGAAGCAAAGATATTTCATGTAAAATCAATAAGTAATTATTACAAAGCAACCAAGTACAAAGTTTTTTGTCAAAATTAATAAAAGCAAATAGTTTACATCTATGTTTCTTTATTTATTTCTCATTTTTTTTTCTTTTTGTTTGAAAACAATTTATCCAAAGTAATTTTTGTGCAATGCGATTGATAAAATTTATATCTTGTGATGAATTATTACAGTCTAGTTGGTGCTTTGCTCATGTAAAGGACATATAATAAATAGATCATGTATTTCAGGATCTTACATTTTCTCTATCAAGAGTAGAGCCATAATTCCCAGACAAGGAAAAGCTGAAGGAGCTAATCATCATCAAACCAATATTACAGAAATGTTAAAGGGATTTTTTTAAGAAGAAGAAAAAGATAAAAAATATGAATAATAAAGTAGCAATAGCTAAATATTTTTCAACAATTACTTTAAATGTAAATATACTAATGCTTTAATCAAAAGACATAAGGCAGATAAATGGATAAGAAAACAAGACCCTCACCTATACTGCCTACAAGAGACTATCAACAGATCAAAAGACACACAGAGACTAAAAGTAAAGGGACTGAGAAAAGATATTTCATAAAAACAAACAAACAAACAAACAAACAAACAAACAAAACACCAGGGTAGGAATACTTATACCAGACAAAATAGACTTTAAAATAGCTATAACAAGAGATGCAGAAGGACTCAGTAATTTTACTTCTGGGTATTTAACTGAAAAAACCCAAAACACTAATTCAAAAAGACATATGCACCCATATGTTTATTGCAGCATTATTTACAGTAGTAAACACATGGATGCAACCTAAATGTCCATCAATAGATAAATCTATAAAGAAGAAATGGTATATACATATAATGGAATATTACTCAGCCATAAGAAAGAAATGTAAGTGCAATAAGTCAGACAGAGAAAGACAAATACCATATAATTTCACTTACATATGGAATCTAAAAAAAAAAATGAATGAACCAACAAAATAGAAACATTCATAGATGCAGAGAACAAACTAGTGATTGCCAGATTGTAGGACTGGGAGAGTGTTGGGGGAATAAGTGAAAAGAAGAACAAGATTAAGAAATACAAATTACTAGTTACAGAATAGTCACAGAGACGTAAAATACAGGACAGGGAATATAGTCAATAATCTTGTAATAACTATATATGGTATCAGATGGGTACTAGATTTATAGGAACTCTGTAAGTTCTATAAATGTCTAATTACTATGTTGTCCATCTGAAACTAATATAATATTGTGTATCAACTCTATTGGAAAAATTTAAATATATATATTTAAAATTAAAAGAAAAGTAGAGCTATATTAGATAAGTAATGAGGGAAAGAGCACTGTGACAACAGCCAACATAAGCTCTTAGTATTCACAGTAATATGAGCCCAAAATATTCAGCGGGCTTTTATGAAACACCTGAGATTTAAGCTGATATCACAGCAAGATTGAGTTAGCCAGTGTTCAGACCACACAAGTAACTTTTTATTTGGAAACAAAATCTGTGAAGTGATGGTCTAGTTATTTTGGTTTCCAAAATACTTTTAAAATAATAACTCAGATTTAGAATTTGTCTGTCGTATGAAAAATTTCCCTTTAATCCTAAGAACCACATAGCTCAATGTGATCAAGGTATATATATATTTTAAATGTCAAGTTGGCTAGTTAAAATGTGTTGGGGCTATGAGTAGACATGTGCATATTCAAGGCTTGATAGGAGAAAGTCAGTTCTACATGCCTTCACTCAATGGAGGGATCCCCAAGTCACGAACAAATACAAATGATTCTAGCTGAAACAGATACAAACACTACTTTAAATGCATACAATTTTCAGGTGTGGATCATTTAAGAATATTGTGGCATTTTCTAATGCTATGTCATATAAACTAGGATACATTTTAATGGTACACATTTATTCTTCAGCTGAACACACAACAATTTTTGTTTTATTTTTGTAGCTAGTATCAGAATATATTTACTTTTAAAATTTCTAGTTTTAGTCTTACTAGCAGAGATACCTACAAATCCTCAAGAAAATAACAAATTTTATTTTGACCAAAAGTTTTTGGTCATCTGCCAACCGATGATTCTATTTTTTATAGAAAGAACATTTGTTTAATTTACGTATAAACTCTGTCAACCCCCAAGAGTTCAAGTGTTGATAGAACCTCAAGCACAGATCAGTCCCACAAAAGGACCCTCTGCAAGTCCTTAGCTGAGAGCCCCCAAAAGAAACCCATGTTAAAACACAAATATAATTCTGTCTGAATCCAAAGAAATTCTGAAAATTAGACTTAAAAAAAAAAGAATGTGGCTATGTGCAAGGCACAACTTATTTGATGATTCCTTGGCCAATGTCAGAAATATTGGGAAGTTGGCATAAATTAATCTCTACCCTGGGTTAGTAATAGATTAGAGAAAGCATGGACTTGGTATAAAAAAACATGAATTCCAGTCTGATACTTTTTTTTTTTTTTATCATCGTATTATTTTGGGCAAGTCATTAAACACCTCAGAACAAGTTTTCATCTCCTAACTTACATAACTATGCTGATAATATTTGTTTTTGCTAATTCAACAGTCCGAGGAGCTCATTCCCTATCCTGATTGGGCTCTAGAAACATGTTTTCTTCTTGCCCAATTCATTATCACAGAGCATCCAATTCTTCTTAGTTACCTTGCATAATGTCTCACACAGTCAGTCAGTAGGTACTCAATGGACGTTGTGAAATTTAATAGAATAATGCACACGAGAGGATAAACAAGGTACTTGCAAAGGTTTATTGAACACTTAAAAGTGAACAACATTAGAGATGGCAAAAGCAAAGAGAGAAAGGGAGAAGAAGAAGGGCATAGAAGACATAAGCTTGATAATTTTCCATAGCTGGTTGTAACGTGTTTTAAACCCATATCGACCACGAGATAAATGCTTTCAACCATTGCGCACTGGACTTGCTCATCACATTATGCATGACCTCATCTTGTACTCTCTTTATACTCTCTACAGTTAATAATCTAAACTGCCATCCAAGAGAACTTTCATCAATGATGGAAAGATCTATATGTACCCTGTTCAATATGGTAGCCACTAGCCACATGTAGCTATTGAGCACTTCAAATGCAGCTAGTATAACTGAGGAACTAAATTTTTAATTTTATTTAATTTTCATCAATTTAAACTTTAGTTTTATAGTCACATGTGGCTAGTGGCTACTGTATTGGACAGCACAGATCTATAACTTACATGGTTAATAAATGACCATATTTCTGCTTGGAGAAGAAGAAGGCTTCTAAATTAGCAAAGTGGCTCAAAATAATATATGCCTAAAAAAAAGAATTATTGCTAAAGAGATTTAATTTTCAAAACTACCTGAGATTTTGTTTTTTCAAACTTGTGACATCTTTTTGGCAGATCATTGCATTTTTTCACCAGAAGTAGAAACAGAATTCAGTTGCATTCCATTGTATACACTCTTTTACCTACCTGAGACTCGTTTCTTCACCTGTAAAATGAAGTGGTTGGACTTCATAAGATCACATTTAAAATTCATTTCAGCCTGCAGGGATTGGGTACAAATGTACGTGAATTGCTGGGAAGAACCGGTATGTTTTATTCTAAGTCTAATCTGTTCATTCCTGTCTCATCACCAGAGTCTCTCCAACATGTTTTCCTTTCTCTATGTGACTCTCAATCTTTCTTGCCTGTTTGCAGTTCAAAAGATTTCTCCTGTCTGAGTGATTTATCCTTCCAAATTTATGTTGTTAGAAAGGTTTGTTTAGACAGAGACCAGACATACTTGTGTGTTGCTTATGCATTCTAATCAAGAAGGACAACTTCAAATGCACCGAGGTTATCTACAAAACAGAATTAGAACTTTAGTCAAAGATCAGAAGAGAAGAAGAACATTAAAAAATACACTTGGGATAAAGAACTCCGAAGTTTAAACCAAACTAAGATGAGAAGCATGTTTCCCCCGCCCCCCACAAAATTAGACTAAATCTGATTTGAAGGGTTATTTGAGCATAAAGAAGCTGCAGCTGCAGAAATGAAGATTTCTGACGTGGCTACTTGAAGTTTATGGAAAAGAAACCATTCTGAAAATTCACTGTGGTCCCTCTGGCTCCCCTGGTTCTCTGCACCCTGAGAAAGAAAAAGATTGCACAAGCGTCACCTTTTGGAGAATATAGTAATAGCAACAAAGAGGTTGTATTAAAAAAAAACAAACAAACAGACAAACAAAACAATTCAGTTCACTCTCAAAGGAAAAAATGAAGTGGTAAATATCATCTTAATCTTATTATAATGTTAAGAAGTTATATCCCACAGAGATTTATAAATCATTTGACTTTAAAATATAAGTAAAGACTGAATCAAAACTTGGATCTTTCTCATTTTTTAAATGGCAGTAAGTAAAGTATGTCTGACTTTGTTTTAAACAATATCTGAAATAACCTCAAAAGAACAAAATGCTACTCACAATTCTAATGTCATAATTTTCTTTTAGCCTTGAACATGAATACAAATCTACTGTAATTATTATCTGTCCCCAATTACTCTGTTCTAGCTAAGATAATCCTTAACTTTAAGTCATGTCCTGTTTTTAGCATTTAAAATGGAAAACCAGAGGGGCAAACCCCTTTATATTTCTAAAGAAGAAAACCTTAGTTTTATCCCAAACCAGAAAAAAAGTGGTTCCAGAAACATACATTTCTTGAACTTGGAAAGTCAAAGGCTTTTCAGATCCTACAAAGTGTAGTAGAGGATATAAGCATAATTATTGTTTAAATATGTAAATACCTTTCACATGTCCCAGAAATTATGAACATACCCTTTCCTGTCATATTGACTGCTGAACAAGACATTCTGCAACTAAACAATAAGGAAGGCTGATCTTTAATATGTTTCAAGGATACAGGTTAGTAGAATGTTTAAACTTCATCTTAAGACTTGTTAAGGTACCCACAAATTTAACTTAGAAATAATAGTTCTCATTGAACTGATATATTGAAATTGTAAGTATAAAATAACCTTCTTCATATAATGTCTTCAATTTTTTTTTTTCTCTCTCTAAGGAACCTTTCAAACATAGGGACAAATCTGATAAATGCCTGATTGCTTCCATATTTCTCTGAGTTAATTCCTTCAGCATATTTTGTTTGTGGAACTATCTACACACATAATATTTTAATGTTTAACTTAAATTTTACTCCAAATAAGATGCTACATTATTCTCTCAATAATGTATCATAAAAGCTGCTATGCTTTTAAAGCAGGAAATGAAAATTGCATTTGTAAATAATAGTGTAATATTTTGAAGAACAATCTTCACTGATTACAGATATACTATACTGACTTTTCGTATATCACTTCCTTCCCCAGTGCATCCTATAAATTTTAACAGAATTATTTGCTCTGAAAATACATAAAAGAATGATTACTAAAAGAGCATTTTGTGTTTTATGTCCTGCCAACATGGGAATGCGAGAGTTGGAGTTAAAATTCCTCAGCACGCCCTGCTGTGGTTGTCACTCAGAGTTCTCCTTTCCAAAAACCTCAAAATAGCTTATAATGCCACGTACAATATGTAGAGTAATGATTAGGCTTACCAGGGTGCTTTCTGTTGGACAATCTCTTTGGCATAGACAAAACCATAAAATCCAGCTTTTTACACAAATTTATATAGCTTTCTTTCAAATGTTTTAAAGATCATAGCTGTAATATCACTTTACAACATGGCATATTCAGAGCTGACTAATGGGCCCTTTTGAATCTGGAGTTTATGCATTTTTTTTTTCTTTTTGGGACATCTACCAGAATTTAAATCAATAGTACACATCCACAATCCTTGAACTGTGAAAATTAAGTGAAGGCAGTACTTTTAACAGTATGACTTAGAACTGATTTTTGCAAAAATCATTTGGAACCTCAACTAAAAGTAAATATGAAGACCTTTCAAAAGATTTAACATTTGATTGAGCTTCTGGGAGCCCAGAGCAATTTCATATTATTTTCCTAATTTGAATCCCTAGGGGTGCATAAACCTCTGTAATTTGGGCATACACACTCATTTGGGGTTGCTTTCTTGCATTTAATTTTCACTCCAAACAACCACAAACCAAATGCATCTAAAACATGTGTCCTCAGATTGTGCCACATTGACAGTATAACTATCAGGAATGACTGGAAGAAATAAAAGAAGATTTAAATAGTTATAGAGTAAGATTAGGATGGTTCAAACTTGAGATCTAGAAAAAAAGAATGGGTTTCAAGAGTCTTCACTCTACCCCTTTAGACACAAACACACACAACAAGGCATAGCTGTTCATATCAGCAAGTCTAAGACAGGGTCCTACAGGACTGCAAGACTATGATGGTGCTCTGAGTAAAATATGAAAAAGCTGCTTGTAATTATTTGATAAATTCTTGTTCTATAAACTGTAACTTCTGTTAAATCCTCGTCTCACTGGATACATGTTTAATTTAAAATTCATAGAGGACATGGCAAAAACAAACAAAAACAGAAGCATGTATTGCACATTGAACCTATATATCCAGAATGTTCCTGATAATTTTCAGCTCAGCTTACAAACTAGTCTATTTTGTAAACTTTAGCCAACATACATTTTGGCACTAAAGTAAACAAGCATCCAAACATCATACTTGAAGTTCATTTAAATTTTTTGTTTTCAAAACAAAAATAAGAAGGATTTAATATATGTGCATGCACACGTACATATGTATGCATGTGTGTAGAGCATGTATGGTGTGTGTGTGTGTGTGTGTGTGTGTGTGTGTGTGTGTGTGTAGTTTGGGGCCTCATTTTTTGCCACGTTATGTGTGGGAAGGGTGAGATTTAGGTATAGTCTGGTGGCCATTACCAGAAACTATATAGTCTTTTTTGGCCCAGTTTAAAAATGTTATAAATTTATTGCATAATAATTAAAAATAATTAATAATATCAACAGAAAAATTATTAAAATCTAGGGGTTCTTTGTCTACTTATACTTTTACAAAATACAAAAAATTATATCTTGTTACTTAAAGGAATATAATGGGACAATGTGGGTCTATAAATCAGAGTTTGGGATTCGAATCTTATTTCTAGTATCTTGTGTAATATTCAAAAAATAAATATTCAAAACACATAAACTTGTCTCTACTACCTTTGCCTCTACTTCATCTATACTTCTTTTTGTTTTATTTTATTTCACTGTATTATGAAGCTACTACTTTTAGCAATAGTCCTCAAACAATTCAAACTAGTGATTCTCAATTATGCTATGCATAATTGTTATCTGGAGAAAATTTTTAAATGTTATTCCCAAGTTTCCACCCTACAGAGCTTCTGTTTCAGTAGTCTAGGCTGCAATCTTAAAAAACATTTTTCGATATGCATATTACATATAGCATATTATATGATATATATGGTATGCATAATATATGATTGTATGTATATATTACATTTTAATTATATATGTACGACATGTCTTATATGCAATATATTTTTATGTGCATATATTGTGTGTGTGTCTGTGTGTATTCTGTACACCTGTAACTCAGTTAAATCTTCTAGACTTAGGATCACACACTGAGAATCAAATATATGCCAACAATTTTAAAATTGAAAGTAACCTTAGAATTTGTCTACTAGTGACATTCTTCATTTTAATATAAGCTTTAGTTTTTGCTGCTCTGTTGGGTCACTTCCAACTCAAAAATGATCAAACTCCAAGGGGCTAGAGAAGAGGTAGAAGCCTCAGTCTGGAAAAACACTGTCTTTCCAAGTAGCCCTTTGAGCAGACATAGACTGGCCCTAAAATAAAATGTAAATGATTTTCACATTTCCACTTTGTATAGTCCATCTATATACAGCACTTTTAGTCCCATTGTTTACTCACCTTATTTCTCTTTAACTCCTGTCTCAGTTTTAATCTCTGTTCCTTCCACAGGGGCACTAATTCCTGCCAGCCACCTGGTTCTGTCTCATTTTAAGAGTTTGCAGCCATCCTTTTCTGCACTCCTCCATTTCATCTGCTATGAAACAGGCACTGCAAAACCATTATTAAAATCTTTAGAGATGTCTTCTCCTGCCTCATAGTGTCTATGAATCATTCAACATTGTGAATGTTACCTTTGCAGCATGCCGACTGGGACCCTTGAGAGACTGGCTCAAGTAATTTAACATCATAATTATCATCACGACCTGGAGGACGACAATATCCAAATATTATTTCACCAGTAGGAGCCTTGTGAAGAGTCCAGTACCCTCCTTTCTCCTTATCCCTTACAACCATCCAACCAAATCCAGGCCTGAATCAAAAACTCTAGAAGACACCACCCGCTTTGAGTTATACAAAATAATCAATTAAAAACTGAAACGTAGGTGAGACTCAAATCATTTAGAGATTTTGAATATAGTGGAATAATGAGTCTTAGAAAATAGCGTTATAGAATTAGTTGAGTGTGATGAAAGGTAATCACATACTCATGTAGGAATTAATTGAAGGAGTGAAAAAAAGCTCTGTTTTCCCACCCATTCTTTTACTAAATAACATTTAGTACTATTATTACCATTTAGGACTATTATTTTTATAATAATTACAAATGTATGTAAATATTTAATCCCCAATACTAAATCATATTTATTACCAAGAACACATATTAAAATCATTTAAATATTTGTATGAAGTATAAAACTGATTAATTTATTTAAATATGTATTTTGTACATATATAATTAGTTCCCTTATTCTAGATGATTTATATGTGTGCAATATTTTTGAAATAATTTAAGACCTCATCATGTGTATTATTCATAAAGTAAATCTTAACAGGATGATGTAAATGGTTCTGAAACCAAAATATAAATTACATGTTACTTTCAACAACATAGCAATATCTATAATTAACTACTTAAAATTTATAGAATAACCCAGTACCACCACCTGCTGTTTAAAACAGAAAATTCAATTTAATGAGTTCAATTTAGAGTTAAGGAAATAGGAGTTCCAAGTGTGATGCAGTTATAAATGATCATAGGAGTAAAGTACCCTTATCACCGTTATTACTCAGATTTTAAGCTTTTTAAATAATGTTTTTTGAGCATATTTTCAGATTTTTAAATATCCTAATATTGTGAAAAATAAAAGAGCTAAGTGGAACAAAACAAGTAAAGCCAAGTCAACTAAATAAACACTTTCAAACTGAGTACTCTTGTACTATGAAGATAACAGAATTTGCTTTTTCTACCACAGAATCTCTTAAGCTTTCACTCTTACTGATTACTCTTAATGGCTACATGTGTTTATTTTTCTGTATATTTATTACCAGTAACAGTTATATTATCAATGAAACGCAGAGGGAAAGCATGGCTTCAATTTGATTAGATCTGAATCCCTACTCTCTACTTGTTAGCTTTGAGTTCATTCTGGTTATGCAGATTCTCTGAATCCCCTGCTGCAAATTTTTAAAATGGGGATATCAAGTGGAACTTGTAGGGTTTTATAAGACTTTCTAATAGTAAATGTAAAACACTGGAGGTGCAAAGTAGACACTGAATAAGTGGCATCTATGATTTATTCTTTTATTTCACAATTTGCATGTATAAGAAAAGTTTAAAAACTTAGGCCTCTTCTATATTTTCAAATGAAAGTTTATTAACACTTCTGTTTCTGCAACATGTTGCCACATACTCAGATTAAACTGACTTAATTTATTTTATTTGTAATCTTTTGAGTCCCTTCTCTATACCCTTGGTAACATATGGGGAACTACCACTAAAATCCCAAATTTGAGAAATTGATTAGAAGATATCATTAGAAGACCTAAGTAATCTTATCTTTCAAATAAACTATAAAGCATGGGACCTGAATCAGACACTCAATTAACCTTATAAAAACATCAGATTTAGAGGTAGATTGGTCAAGATGGCGTAAAAGGTAGAAGTTATACATGCAACCTCTTGTGACACACCAAAATTATAATGAAACTACAGAGCAATCAGTATGTGGAGTCACCTGGGGTATGGCTGAACAGAAGTCCTACAACTAGGGACAAAAAAAGGTCACCTTAAACTGGTAGGAGGGGTGGAGACACAAAACAACCCAATCCTGCAACCACTTGTGGTCATGGAGAATCAGGAAGCTGTCTTGGTTGCAAAGCCTCCTCCCCCACCTGAGGAGCACGGGGTCCCAGCCCCACTGTAGGTTCCCCAGCATAGGGTTGCAATGCAGGGAAGAGAAGTCCCCACAACCTCTGGCTGTCAAAACCAGAGAAAGTTGCTGCTGAGTGAGATGGAGGGCTGTGGGAGCTGCAGGCATTTCTCTTAAAGGGCCAACTCCCAGTCTTACTCACTGACAGATTCACTCACTCTGAGCTCCAGCACTGGGGCAGTGTCTAAAGGAGTGCCAGGGACATATGAGGAGACTGAGTTGTTGGGCTTCAGGGTGAAGGCTGGAGAGAGGCTTTCTCCAGAATAGAAGTACTGGCAATATCCATTGTTCCTTTGTTGGGCTCTCCTCTCTCGTAGTGTGTGAACTCAGGTGCCACCATAGCTGAGTTGCCATGAATCTGTATAACACATGTCACTCTGCCTAGGAGATTCCCTGAGACTCTGCCTCTTTCTACTTGTGGGCCCACCCAAGCTGCTTCCAACGATTTATTTCATATAAATGGCCCATACTAGCTTTTGCTGCAGACTTTCCTAAAACATCTCAAAAGTTCACAAAACCCAAAGGAGCAGCATCTAGCCTCAGTATGACCTGTGTACCCCTTGCTGAGCAGCCCCAAGTCCTGTACTAGTGACAACCAGCCTGGGTTTCTAGCTTGGCCTCTCAAGGCACCTATAAGCCCACCACATGGAGCAGCCTTCTATAGCTTGCTTGGTGACTCTTACCAAGTGGCTACAGAGGTGCACAGGCTATGACTGAACTTAGCCTAGAACTGGACCCCTCACAGGACTATACCACAGGGCCCCAAAGGACACATACCACACAAAGCTGCTCTACTAAGACCAGGAGATGTAGGAGCCCTACCTAATACATAGAAAGAGATACAGGGAAGCAGCCAGAATGGAGAGACAATGAAGCATATTCCACATGAAAGAACAGAACAAAGCTCCATAAAAAGCTTGTAAACAAAATGTAGACAAACAATCTACCAGATAGATATAGAGTTCAAAACACTAGGTATAAGGATGCTCAATGAACTTAGGGGAAGAGTAGATGAACTCAGCAAGAATTTTAATAAAGAGATAGAAAACATAAAAAGGGAGTTGGAAAACATAAAAAGGAACCAGTCAGATGAAGAATACAATATCTGACATGAAGAGTACATTAGAGGGAACAGAGTGGATGAAGCAGAGGATTGAATCACTGATATAGAGGTGGGGTAGTGGAAAACACCTATCAGAAAAGCAACAAGAAAAATGAATCCAAAAAAATGAAGATAGTTTTAAGGACAACATCAAGCATAACAACATTCACATCACAAAGGTACCAGAACAAGGAGAGAGACAGCAAGAAATTAAAAACCCATTTGAAGAAATGCTAAAAACTTCTCTAATCTGACAAAGGAAATAGACATACAACCCCAGGAATTTCAGAGAGTCCCAAACAAGATGAACCTGAAGAGGCCCACACCAATACATATCATAATATAAAATGTTAAAGTTTAAATAAAGAAAGAATCTTAAAAGCAGCAAGAGAAAAGCAATTAGTTACCTACAGGGGAGTTCTCATAAGACTGTCAGTTGATTTCTCAACAGAACCTTTGCAGGTCAGAGGGCTTGGCATGAAATATTCAAAGTTATGAAAACTCAGGACCTACAACCAAGGATATTCTACCCAGCAAAGCTGTCATTTAGAATCGAAGGACAGATAAAGAGTTTCTCAGACGAGGAAAAAAAAAAAAAAAAAAAAAGCTAAAGGAATTCATCACCACTAAGCCAGTATTACAGAAAATGAGAGAGGAAATTCTTTAAGAGGAAAAAAATATGTACCAAATATATGAGTAAAGAATGGCAATAACTACATATCTATCAAAAAATACTTCAAATGAAAAAAAAATTAAATGGTGCAATCAAAAGAGAGGGTGGCTGAATGGATAAGAAAATAAGAACCTTATATAGGCTGCCTACAAGAGACTCATTTCAAATTAAAAGACACACAGATAGAAAGTAAAGGGATGGAAAAAGATATTTCATGATGGACCTAGTGGGTATTCTTCTGAGTGGAGTAAGTCAGATACAGAAAGACAAATGCCATATGATTTCACATGCATGTAGAAGCTAAAGAACAAAAAAAACAAAGAAACAGAAACAAACTCATAGGTACAGAGAACATTTTGAGGGGTACCAGATGGGAAGAGATTATGGGGGGGAGGGTTGGTGAAAAAAGGGGACGGGATTAAAAAGTAGAAATTGATAATTACAAAATAGTAATGGAGATGTTTCGCATAAGAAATATAGTTAATAATATTCTAATAACTATGTATTGTGTCAGATGGGTACTAGATTTACTGGGTGATCACTTTGTGAGTTTTATAGGTGTCTAATCACTATGTTGTACACCTGAAACTAATATACTATTGTATGCCAACTATAATTGAAAAATTAAAAAAAAATAAATCAAATTTATGGTAGGCAAGCCTTACAGTTTTAGTTTACAATGCAATCAGAGATTATTTTTTGACAAGGGACCAGGAGAGAAGTAAGATGTACAAATATGTATTCATGAAAATATTTGGATTCATCTGATGATGTGGAGTCACTCTGGAAAGCACAAATCTTTCCTACATGAACAAATCTCCAACTTATTTTAAAGCATTAGTTTTTATCCTGTTTTCTGATGTAATCTGAAAAATCAGTAGTAATTTTTAAAAACCTCATGAATGCTTAGTTCTCCTTGGAGAAATAATATTGTGAGTAGAGCCATCACTATATGTTTTCTGTAAAAATTTGATTAGGTCAGAAAGATAAAATAGGGTTATAGCATGGAACACTTTGGTTCTACAAAGAATGATGCAATGGGTAGATAAAATGTAAATAGAGAAATAGATGAATAGATAGATAAATGAATGGATAGATGGAGAGACCTTAGAAAAGAAGTTTACCAAGGGAGAAAAAAATGGTTCTTCCTTACACTAGAATTCCAACTAATAAAAATCAAAGGAATGATAGTAATAGAAAATCACTTTTTGGAAATTACTCTAGTAATAAGAATTTTAGGTAAGAATCATCATGGGTTTGTAGACAAAAGTGTAGTGAGAGCAGGATGATTATATGGTCTCAAATGATTATATAGCTCTCAATAAGATAGTCATTAATTAAAAAAGAAAATCCTGTAACTTCACATAGGAGAAAATTGGGAGATATCATCTTTACCAAATGTCCCACTAATGGGACATCATGTTGCATTGAAAAATACACATCACTCTTGCGGTATTTCTGTCAAAAATGTATAACTTAAATCTAATAATAGGGAAATATCAGACAAACCCAAATTGAGGAACATTTTACAAAATAACTGGCCTGTATTCTTAAACAACAACAACAACAACGACGACGACGACAACAACAACAAACTAAGTCTTAAAAGACAAGAAGTGAGGATCTGTTTCAGACTTAAGGAAGATAAATAAACATGAAAACTATATGCAGCACACAATCCTGGAATGATTAAGAAAATTAATGGTAGAGATGGCTGAATCTGTATATGGCTTCTAGATTGGATACTTGTGATATTAAGGTTAATTTCTTGATTTTATTTATAATATAGTTAAGTATTCAGATGTATTTAGGTGTAAAGGGTATCATGTCCACAACATACTCTCAAATATTTAAGAAAAATATATAGCTATAGTTACATTTTTATGTATATTTATATTTATACCTACAGCTATGTTCTTGGGGAAAGAGAGAGAGAGAGAAATAGGTTTGGGTATATGGGGACTTTCCATACTAATTTTACAACTTTCTTGGACATCTGAAATTACTTCAAAGTTAAAATTAAAAATAGCAGAAGAAGAAGGAGGAGGAAGACAAAAAGAAAAAGGAGGAAAGGGAGATAGGGACAACAGGGAGAGGAGTATAGGGCTTACCTTCTCAGAAGAGTTTATACCAAAATCCTCTCTTTCCTACCTGTTCCATAATCTCAGTCATATAAGTATGAATTTATTGAATGAGGATAATTTGGATGGATAAAAAGGAATAAAGAACCAGAAGGAGGAGTTGGGATAAACTGCACATATAATTGAATGCATTACCTATAGCCCTATAAGGACAAGAAATAGGTAGGTTTTTACTTTCTATTATTGATCTAGTTTCATTACAATGCCTGGCACATAGAAAATGCTTGATGAATATCATTAAAGAAACAACACACAATACCTACTTTATGATTTAACTCTTTGTCTTCTCTTCACAACTGTAATAAAGCCTTCTTAAAATCTATCCTCTAAACATGTAGGGATTATAAATATATAATTATTCAACCTGAGTATCCCTTTTAAGAAAGGAAAACCAATGTGTGAGACAGAAAGATGAAATCTGAGTGTTATGTAATGAAACATCCATATCTCTTTGCTGACCAATACTAAGAAGAAGGTCGTGGTTACTTTATACTCTTTTTCCCCTAGTGAGCAACTGTAAACTTCCTTGAACATTAATTCAATATTATATAATATAAACAGCTGTCAAATAGTTGTGGTAAAAATAAAACGGCTGGTAGAGTATAACATTATATTTCAAAACAAAATCCAAAGTTTCAGCAACATTTAGCTTTTTGGAATTTGAAATTACCAGAGTAATTGGAAGTGCTAGAGAAATTTAAAGGAGTTGAAATTAAACTGTACCTATAAACCAGGCTGAGGAGAAATATGTGACAAGAAATGTCTCAAACCTCTTCACTAATTTTATCTAAATTTTTGGTGATATCTGCATTTTCTTTTATACTAGACGGTATACTAAAAAGTCCAAGTCTGAGAATGTCTGCAAGCCTTCTACCTAAGCCAACTCCTTAAATGGAAATGTTCAGGATGACAAATGAATATCATCTGCACAATCTACCCATGGCTGATAAACCCAACAGTGAGTTCTTGACCTAATGCCAACCAATCCATACAACCTGTGATACCTATGTGGTGGCCTAGGGCAAAAAAAATGGAGGTACATAGATAGTGGTTATAGTGAAGTTTTATGTTTTTCTTTTTCTAACAGAATTATTGAGATATAACTGACATAACATAATTTCACATTAATTGTGTAAAATTTGAATGTTTAACATATTTACACCCTTGAAATCATCACCAAAATCAAAATATCAAAGCAAAAATCAATGTATTGAATAAATCTATCACTTTCCAACTTTCCTTCTGCCCCTTTGTCACCCCTTTCTCTTGCCCCTCCCCACCTTCCTTCCACACAAGGCAACCACTTATCTGCTTTCTTTTAGGTTTTTGCTTACTATCTATGTCAATTTTCATTTGCTAGAGTAGATGGAACCATACACTGTGTCATATTTTATATAGTTTCTATTACTTAGTGTATTTTGCTGACATTTATGTTCATATTGTGGTATAAATTCCTTTTCATTATTGACTTGTACTTTTTAAATAGATACATAGCTGTTTATCCATTCGTCTGCTGATAAACATCTCTACTTGTTTCCAGTTTTTATCTATTACAAATAGAACCGACATTAACATTCAGGTAAAAGTTTTGTCAGTGCATAGGCTTTTATTTCTCTTGAGTAAATAACTGGGAGTAGAATAGTTGTGTTTATGTTTAACTGTTTAAGAAACTACAAATTATTGTCCAAAGTGGTGGTATCATTTCACTTTCCTAACAGAAGTGTATAATAGTTTTAATTCCACAATAACTTTGCCAATACTCAGTATAGTAGGTCTTTTATTTTTTAGTTTAGCCATTTTGATAGATGTATAGGGTTAGCTCACTGTGTTATTTCATTAATTTGTATTTCCAAAATAAGTAATGATGTTAACCATCTTTTGACACATTCATTTGTGATCAGCATGTGTTATTGAGTGAAATATTTAGTCAAATATCTTGCTCATTTTCAGTTGGATTTCTTGTTTTTATTATTATTGCATTTAAAAAATATTTATATATATTTAAAGACATATCCCTTATCATATATTGTTAAGCATATATATCATATGCATATAAATGCTTTGTAAACATTTTCTTCCAGATTGTGACTTGCATTTTCATTCCCTCAACAGTGTCTTCTGAAGAGTAAATGTTTTTAATTTTAGGGAAATTTATCAATGTATTCTTTTATGGATCATGCTTTTGTTTGTTTTATTATGATGATGAGATAGGCATGAATTAGGAGAGCTTATAAAAGGTATTGAAAAGTTATAAAAGGTTTAGTTCATCTAAAATTTTGGAAAAATTTTCTACCATAAGTTGAACTTTAGGACCCAAAACATATTCCCTCAATGTGAATACAAAGCAAGAGGTCAACAAACCTTCTAGGATTTACATGCTAGATTAGTTACTACTAGTCTCCATTATGCTATGTGAGTGACTCCAGGGAAACCATAACTACTGAAAGGTTTCTCATGAACGGAAACTAATGTCACCAGATATGTCAGGAAGATTAGAATATCAATACAAGGTTGGTTTTTCATCAAGCAGAAAGGCTCCCAGGCAGCAGAGTGGCTTTGAGATGCCCTCTGGTTGTAAAGCACAGTAGACTCCCCCAAATAGGCTCCAAAATGAAGTGGAAATGAAGAGAATATCAAAACACATCATAAGCACTTAATGAAATACAATATTAAAATAGAAAAATTTCTCTGAATCAGAAATCTTTTTGGATTACATAAGAAGAATGAACTATACAATAAGCAGAAAGCTATCATTTTGTCTTTTTGAAGACAAAAATCTTCAAAAAGATTTTTGGCTTTTGAAAGTTTGGATCAAATATCATTGAAAAATATTCTAGCAGCTATCATTATAATATTTGAGATGCTTTAAAAAGATTTCACTGGATAATATATATATATATACATATATATGTGTGTACATATATGTACATATATATGTATATATATGTACATATATATGTATATATATGTGTACATATATATAATAGTTTAAATCATTTGTCTTTTCAATATGTATAAAATTTGTACAATATGTACATATATATGTACATATATATACACACATATATATGTACATATATATATGTACATATATATATATAGTTTAAATCATTTGTCTTTTCAATATGTATAAAATTTGCTCTTACAGAGTTCCAGGTACTGTGTAGGTATTGGGTATACTCAGCCAAGAGCAAAATATGTTAGGTGGTAATAAATGCTATAAAGAAAAAAAATAAGCAAAGAAAGAGATTAGAGGTTGATAGAGATGTTATTTAAATAAGAGGATAGATAAATTATCTCTAATAAGGGAACATTTGAGCAGACATCTAAGTAAAATAATGGGTCAAGCCAAGCAAATATCTGGGAGAATTTCAGGTATGGTGAACAGCAAATGCCAAAAACCCAAAGCAGTGGCATGTTTGGGCACATTCAGGTCAAAATGAGGTGGCCAATGTAAGCTGGAGTGGAACCTATCAATAATTAGTTTTAGACAATGAGGATCTCTTAGCCTCATCAAATGAACTCTTATCTTTCCTTAAATCCAATAACTTCCATGAAAAATAAATTATTTTTAAAATTCCAATTCTTTCAAGTACCTGTCATCAGTTGCTTTTCAGATATACATTATGAATTTCCACATGTCTCTAATCCTTGGGTGTATTTAATATCAGAAGAAAAATTCCTTTGTGTTTGCTGTAGGCTTTTTTCTTTTTTCTTTTTTGATATCTATGTAGATGTGTCCATTTGAGAAAGGCTATGGCAGATGGAGCTGAAAGAACTGAGCACATACATTCTTAGGACAGTCTGTACTGGTTTTCAAAATCTTTATAGAATGTAGAATCGATGTGTCTAAATATTCACATGAGTGATACCTAATACTAATACATGACATTCATGTCAACTCAGCACCTTACCATTCTAAATTGGAAAGGTCAAATATTTATACTAGCATCACTTAAAAGGTACAGCTTAAGGTACTGAATCATGTGGCTTCACCCACAAAATTAAAAATAAAATCATTTCAACATGATCTTTAAATAAATGTAATTCAATTAGAATTCAATTTTCTTTATAAGAAATAAAGCATGCCTAAAAATTGTGTTGTGTTCTCATCCTTCAAGTTGCAAGGATATATATTTCCTTATGAAAAATAGTTATTTTGATTCTGCATGCTCAAGCATTTCTTTGCCTTTTTATTGAGGATAATTCAGGTATTTGGGAGGATTTATGGATCAAGAAAAATAATACATTTTTCTACATTATACAATATTTCTATCACCAAATATAATTTAATGCCATTCTCTGCAGTATCCATTTATATCACAAAGAGCTCAATAAACACTGGAGTTAGAAACATTTGTAGATTTTTGAGAGATTTCTGATTTTTAGTTGGCAGGGGTCACAAAAGATTGAACTCTTGTCAAAGATATTGATATTTCACAGAATTGGAACTTTAACCATGGCTTTGATGGCATGAGTATAAATAGAAAAAAATATTTTTTCTCTAATTTCTTTCTTTTTTCCCCCCCAGTGACATAAACATCTATTATTCATTTATACTTCGATCAAAGTCTTTGTCTTATCATGGGGGGATACAAAGCAGACACGTGTTTGTTATGGTTGTTTTCCCTTGTCCACAGTTTCTTCAAATATTTTTCTTTCCTTATTGCTCCACTAGGGTTATTTTAAATATATACATCACCTCTCCTTTTCACATGTGCTATTTTTATTCCATTCTTGGCATTTCCCAGTGCATTAACATTCATGTCTTATTAGGTTCTTTTCAAATCCTCAGATTGTCATATAACTGAGTTATAGACAGTCTTGAGGGCTAAGTTATATTTAAAGCCTGAGATATGTTTTACTATTAACTGATAAATATATTTTAAAAACACCCATTTAATAAAAATGATTTAATCAATAATGGCCTAGAAGACATTGAGGAACACTAATACACCTAGGAGAATAACCCGACTTGGATCCTGATTGGTTTTGAAGGTCATTTGCCCCTCCCATCTTCCTAGTCCCCTGGGATCCTTAAGAATACTATGCATTTTCCAGAATATAAATTGCAAGATACTCTTAGTAAATGGTATAATGATTCTGACTTACAGCATTCCAGAAGAGGATCTGAATGTGCATTAAAGGTACTTCTCTTTTGCATTATCTTAAAGAACACACACACACACTTTCCAGGCATAGAAAGAATTTCAGTTTCCTACAAAGAAAGTCCTTACAACCATAAATCATGCTCAGTAATGACAAAAGACCAACAGAGAGACCAATGTAAAGATATGAAACAGAAATATTAGAAAAGGAAAAAAAAAATTTCACTCTAAATATTTTTCATTACCATGAATATATCTCTACCTACATAATATACTTTAAAAAAGAAAAAAGAAAGAAAGAAAACATCTAAGAAAGATCTAATATAAACTAAAAGATACAATACAAAGTGAAACTTTTGGATATAAAACTATTTAAAAATTAAATAAAAAGTATAGTTCTAATCAGAGGTAATATGATGAATGCATTTGAAATATGTATTGTAAGACATAAATATAAATTAAACTGTTTTTGAAAAACAATGTTTGGAAAATATGGTATATGAGATATTTTACCCATTATCTCAATTCCCTAAGGCTTGGACCACAGTTGTTGGAGTATTGAAGTTAATTAGTCAAGGAGCAGCTGAAAGTACTGACAATCCTTTAGTGAGTGAAGTTTTTTAGATCAACCTACAGTCCTGTTTCTAAAATTGTCAACGTTGCATATTGGGCAAATGGAAAGATGCAAATTTGTTGACAACTTACACTGTGCATTTTATATAAAATTTACATGTAGCACTCACAAAAGCTTCCGGCCTAGGATTCACCATGCTTTTCTTAAGAGTGAGGAGACAACAATTGAGAGAGATTAGATTTGTCCAAACCCTCCAGTAACAAAGTAACAGAATGAAGATTCATTTTCAGATCTGTGTGATTATGACGTCAGCCATCTTTATCTTAAATGCTATGCTTTGTAGTTTATAAAGACTGATACGTTCAGTACCTTGGAAGACTAAGGTCTTAAAGATTAGGATGCCTGTGAGATAGGAAAGACTAAATAACATTCTAAGGGGAGGGAGGAGGATGATCAGTGAGCTCCTGCAGGTTAGGCTATAGACAGTGAGTGTTTATGTGATCACTGAAACAGCTGTGATGAATTTAATCTAGCGCAGAGTGGGAAATTGGGACAAGGAGAGTCTGCTCAGACATGAGCATGACTGAAGAGTTAGAGGAATCTAAGGGTAATAAATTAAAAATAAATAACAAAAAAAAAAAATAAATAAATAACAACTCGACTATAGTCTAATCTATTCCAGAGCCAGGCTTGGTTTTGTATCTGTTTATCACTATCATGTCTTATGTTTACTGGTTGGTTGCTGGCATGCCTTATCTTCACCATTGATTATACTCTGTGATATCTCAAAAACTGAAGTCAAAGCCCAAGTCTTTCCTTTACACAAAAAGAAATGATTTGTGAATGCATGCATTCACAGCACATCAAGAATTTCCTTTTGTGAAAATAGGATGGCCCATGGAGTTTTGATGTGGACAACCTCCCCTTCCACATGCTTCCATGAAAAATAGTATGAGAGGTAGTGATCCTATGATTCTGGCATGTTCTGTCGTATTAGATTCCCCAGTCTGTGAGCACTGTGGAATCTAATTTGTAGCACAGGGCACTCCTCTGTGAGGGCAAATGAAGAAACCATAGAGTTAGAACCATTTGCTCGTATCCTTGACCATGTGTTTATCTTATGTGTTGTTTGCTGATCCACTATTCCAGGTCATCATTCTCTCCAATGCTCAAATTCAAACCAGCTTTGTGGTGAACCTCACTCAAACAAGGCAAGATAATGATAACATATTTTTGTAAATAATTTTATAATTATCAAGATTCTATCACATATCTACCTAATTTTATTTTTCATAATATATTTATATTTTTCAATTTTCAAGATGAGGAAACTGAGGACCGAAGTTGTCACATCTCCTACCACAACACATCACTGATGAATTGGGGTCAGAATCTACATCTCTTCACTACTAGACTGACTTACATACGATACTTAATAAATATGACCTATGAGAGTGTTACATAGATCCCTTTTTTTTTTTCAAATGACAACTCCTAAAGTATTGAGAACTTTTGCATTCCTATGATGTTTCAGCACATTTCAAAGCAAATGTAGAAAGGAATAAGATCTGACCTATGGAGAAAAAAATATCACAGAAACTTAAATAGAATTATTTTCAAATTCAAAAATGCAAGTAATCAAAATACAGTCTTGGAAGATATTCTAAATAGGGAGTTTAAAGACAAAGTTGGTCTAATTAGGAAAGTGTAAAGAAAATATCCAAAAAGCAAACCATATGCCATATAATAGACTGGAAGTAAATAAAGAAAAGCTGCCCTGATGTTTAGAAATGAGAAATTATAATTGTATCATGATCAGCACCAAAATATTCACCACTTTAACTCATAAAACAGATTTTTAGTCTATGCTGGCTTGGGAAACAGATAGGTCAAGGAATGTGAACAAGGACCTGGCACATAGTCAAAGTTTAATCATTGTTTATTGAATTTATGAATAAATGAATAAATGAATGAGTGGATTGATAGATGGATGGATGGATAAAACTATTGCCATAAACAAAGTTGAAGAAGGAGAATAGGAAGTCTTTTCCCCAAACATAGATCTCAGTCTGTGCCATCCTGCAATTTATTTTTTAATTTTTAAAATTTCTACTTTTCTCCAGCTAATGGATCCATCAGTCTCACTTAGCTCTACTTAGACTGAAGAAAGTTACAGTAGGATTTAGGCATATGATGGTGGTGACAAAACGAAGTTGAAAAAAGACATTTACTGAAAGATGTAAATATATTAGACCTCCAGTAATAACAGCTGCCACTATTTCCCTGTGTGCTAGTAGGTTTACTTGTACTAACTCATTTAATTTATATAATTCTGGGAGGTAGATATTCCTATCCCCAATTTATAAAAGGCAGCAGGACTGAAACTTTAACCTATGTCTGTCTGAATTCAATACTTTCTGCTATATTCATTAAACCCACTCTCAGACCATAGGAATAACCCAACAGTTTCATTTTGCACATGAGAGTGACAGGTAATTTGACTGATGTTCTGAAGATTTCAAAATAGTTACAGTTCCACATATCCTAAATTCTTTTTTGTTTTATTTTACATTATACCAAAGCTAACATTTGATTTATTATTTGAAGATAAGTTTAAAAAGTATATCATATACACAGATTTATCATTCTTAATAAAACTGCTAGTTGTATAAGTCAAAGACAAATGAGTTGCCCCTATCAGATCATCAGGTTTAACTGTTGCTTTTCCCATAAAATTCCTGGTGGCCCCTAGTCTGGAGAACTTGGCTAGAAGCTTTTGACTCCTGGTGTCCTTGTTTAGATAACTGGCTACCCCAGGGTTTGAACTATCAATGTCAAAAGTTTGCATTCCATGTACATAATTTGAATTTACTTTTCATGTTAAGTATCATTAAAAAAAAAGGTAAGGATTTGTAATTCTTGAATTAATTAAAATTACAAAACTGAATCAAATGTAAAGTTTTTCTACCTTTTTCTAAAACAATAATATTGTAGTAAAAGGCATCCAGAATTGTGTTTAAAATACCTTATCTAACATCTAAATTCACCCAGAAGGTAAAATTCAATATCTTTAAAAGGTTCTTCAAACTACATAATTCTAGCCTTTATTGGTTTTCACAGATTTCCTAGTATAAATTTGATCTCAGAAAGGTAGATATTTTCTATTTATTTAGAAGAAAAAATCATTTCCTGATTAGTTATTTAAATAATTTCGATCTCAGGAAGGTAGATATTTTCTATTTATTTAGAAGAAAAAAATCATTTCCTGATTGGTTATTTAAATAATTTTGGCAAAGTGGTTGTTTAAATAATCTTAAAGCAAACAAAAAGTGAATTTAAAATGAAATGGAAAAATAAAAACTGGCATATGCTTAGAACACTAATTATAGATGTGGGTCACTAAATATTCCACAAAAATCAATAGAACATTCTTTCCTTTGAAATAACAAAATAATGGTATTAACAGACCATAGTAACAGTGAAAAACTAGAATAATAAGTGGGAAGAAATTTCAAGGTTAATGCCAAAATGCCAAGATAAAATGCAAAGAATGATGATGGTTCTTAAGTTTCAAAGATGAATTTTCCAGTTCTGGAATAAGTATGGCAGTGTATTATACTGGTGGAATGTCATACTTTGCCACAGCTAAAGTTTGCTGAGAAGAACAATAACAAAATTCTCAATAGTAGTAATCCTTGAATATTTGCTCTCAAATCATTACTTACCATCTCAGGGTGAGGACACTGCTGTTAGTTGTTAAAATAAAAGTGTTTTCTAGTCCTAGAAAACTACTCTGAAATCTCATACCCTTGGAACTCAAACAGATGATATTCATGGGAAATCAAACTTAGAACTGCCCTTCATGTCAGTTAGTAGAGGCAGAAGTCCCTGGCTGGTTTTGCAAAGATGGCGGAATAGTTTCCTTCACATCTGCTTTCTTGTATTCTGGGAAATATTACCTTTTGAATCACTTTAAAATGTTCCTATTGAATGTAAATATTCTGAGCCCACCTTAAGTCAAATAGGTTTAATCATCTATTCTATGTTGATTCTATTAGCAAATGCAGCTGCCTAGAAAATGAGTTGAGGAAGACTTTGAGCAGAAGTTGAGACTGAGTATTAAACATCTCTATGATGAAATGGTCTGCATATTGGCTCATGGCAGGGACAAGGGGAAAAGGGATTGGAGAGTTTGGTGGAGGGTGAGGGTAGCAAAGGTACTTACAAAGCTCATTTTTTCAGCCCTGTTTTAAATTATTCTTGGTTGATAAGTATCAGGAATGTCAAGTATGAAAAGTAAGTTGCCAAGTCTGATTTTATCTATTAATTCCCAAAGGAAACATATATTTATATTTATGTTAACGAAAGCAGAAAATATTCACCTCATAGACATTAATATAACATTTACATATCCTGACTTAACTTTTGGTCAAGGTGACAGAGTAGGTAAACATTGTGTTTGTCTCCTCCCATGACCACATCAAAATTACAACTAAACTATAGAGTAACCATGCTTGAGAACCATCTGAAGACTAGATGAACAGAACTCTAATAACCAAGAATCTAAAGAAAGAGCCACATGGAGACTGGTAAGAGGGGAAGAGATGCAGAAATGAACTGGTTCCACATCTATGTGTGGTGGTTAAGAACAGAGAGGAATATCTTAACTGTAGAAGTACCTACTGAGGAGTGAAACATCCCAGCTCCACACTGGGGTCCCCAGTCCAGAGCACCAGTACTGAGAAGAGGAGTCCCCACAACAGCTAGCTATGAAAAATCATCAAGGACCCAGTCTGGGTGAAACAAAGGCTGTTGTAGACCCAGCCATCCTCTTAAAGGGCCTGAGCACAGACTCAGTTTTTAAAAAACATTTGCCCTAAGCTCCAGAGAAGGGACAGCAGCTCAAAAAGCACCAGGGACATATAGGGAGGAACTGAATTGTCTGGATTCAGAGTGATAGCTGGAGGGGCAGCTCTCTAGGGACTAAAATGTCAACAGATACCATTTTTCCTTTGTTGATTCCTCCTTTTACACAGCCTCAGGCACAGGAGGGCACTGAATATGAGTCTCCACCAACTTAACTTACACCACTCTTGCCCCATTCTGGTGATTCTATGAAATCCTGCCCCACCTAATTTCATCACCAGGCTCAAACTTCTTTCAAAAGCTAATCCACATAGGCAGCCAGCCTCTGCCCATGCTGCACTTTCCTAAAATCTCTCAAAGGTCCGCAAACACCAAAGAAGCAGTAGCTGGCCTCTACATGCCCTGTAGCTCTTGCTAAGTGGCCCTAAGCCCAGCACTAGTGGCAACAGCCTCAGTTCAATTCCCAGGTGCCTCCAAGCACAGCACGGGGCAGCTACCAACCACAGATCACTTCATAGCTTCTATCAGGTGTCCTTGGTTGGAAACGGGCAACAACTGAACTTGGCTTGCATGAGAGCTTCTCCTAAGAGGCCCCCAAATCAACACACTTGGTGGCTGGCTTCAGCCCATACCAGAGCATCACTAATGAGCGCTACTAATGATACACTGAAAGGATGGACTCAGAGGTACCAGAGTCCCATTAAAGTGAATGATAATTCATGGAGTCATCCCCTGCAACAACATTTTATCTACTGTAGTCATGGCCAATTCTCACAACCAGTCAGCCTGAGGGGCAGTCCCACCTATTGACATGCCAACAGCAATCAGGCTCAAGTACAATAGGAGGACACATACGACCCACACAAGGCACACCACTAGAGCACTTGGCTCAGGGGAAGAGGAAACTGTGGCACTGGGCCCACAGGACACCAAAATTGAAGGAGGATAAAGAGCTTCCCAGACAAGAAGAAGCTGAATGATTTTATTAATACAGAATCAGTGTTACCAGAAATGTTAAAGGGACTTCTTAAAGAAGAAAAAAAAATCCAAAAATCCAAATAGGAAAATATCACAAAGAAAAAAGTTCTTATTGACAAAAGCAAACTCATAATTCAAACAGTGAATCTACCAACAAACAGTAAAGCTAGCACAAAGGTTAAAAGGCGGAAGTAGGAAGATCCTGTGTAATTAAAACAGTAAATTAAGAAATACACACAAACATGCACTCACAAAAGAAGAAAAAAATAATGACAAAAACATAAACATGAAGGGGGTGTGTGAAAATGGTAATGATTTTAGAAAGTGTTTAAATTTAAGCAATCATCATCTTAAAGTACTGCTATAAACATGGCTTTGGATATGTGAAATACATGGTAGTCACAAAAAAAAAATCTACAAGCAGTATACAAGAAATAAAGAGAAAGGAATTCAAACAATACTATAGGAAGTCATCAATATACTAGAAAAGAGGGCAAGAGAATAAGAAAGGAACAGAGAACTATAAAAACAATCATAAAACAATTAATAAAATGACAATAACTAAATATCAATCAATAATAACTTTACATACAAATTAATTAAATACTCCAGTTAAAAGGCAAATGGATAAAGAAGTGGTACATATATACAATGGAGTATTACTCAGCCATAAAAAAGAATAAAATCTTACCACTTGAGATAACATGATGAACCTAGAGTTATTATACTAAGTAAAATAAGTCATACAGGGAAAGACAAACACTGTATAATTTCACTTATATTTGAAATTAAAAAAAATAAACAAAACAGAAACAAACTTACAGATACAGAGAACAAATTGATGGTTGCCAAAAGGGAGGGTGGTTGAAGGCTGGGTGAAAAAGTTGAAGGAGTAAGAAGTACAAATTGGCAGTTAGAAAATAGTCTTGGAGATGAGAAATACAGCATAAGGAATATAATCAATAGTATTGTAATAACTATATATGGTGTCAGGTGGGCGCAAGGCTATTGAGGGATCACTTTGTAAATTATATAACTGTCTAAATACTATGCTGTATACCTGAAACTAATATAATATTGAATCTCAGTTATAATTGAAATTATTTTAATTAACAAAAATTTTAAAAGTAATGATATCTGCATACCCTCTGGGAACACATTTTAGTTTAACCCAAGTAGAGCTGAACATCCATTAGAAGAGCATGCATTATAGACAGTTCTTGTAGTAGGGGAGGAGTGGCACTTTCTTTTGTATTTTAATTAAATGAATAAACCAGAGACTTAAGTTCTAGTCCAACTGTGGGAATTTGAACAAGTCACTTTTCTTTTTTCAACTGTTTCCCTAGAGTTAACTATGTTGCTTTGGAGGCAAAAGATTGGCCTCAAACTATCACAGAAAATACTTTTACCAAATGTTTTGCCTCAGTACAAGTTCTCCATGCTGCAATACCTTTCTTGTTTGCCATTCACTGTCAAACTGCTAATCAATTGCCACATATTTATTGTTGTTTAGCATCCAGGTACTAATTTTTGCATTAGCTAGTTGTAACAAAAGTAATTTTAAAATGCAGTAAATATTGTAAGACCACAGTATTTAAGTCGCTCTCATAACCAAAGACAAGATGTCGAGGGTTGTGGGAGGCTGCCACCAATGCCCATCTTCAAACCTTGCACCCAAGGGAAGAGGGTGATATAGAAGTTAGGCCCATTACTTGCACTACAATCCATTGGGAGTTGGGAAATTCAGGCACAAGGCTGCACTTAAAATCAAAGCTTTTTATTACTAAGAAGAATAAAAGAGGAAGAAATATTGAGATTGTTGGCAGTCTGTTCCACAATAGACTTTCAGTTAACAAGCAAAGCCAAAATTGAATATTTATAATCTTTGAGAATATTTGTGTTCTAGACACTGGCTCTTTGCTCTACCTAACCTCTGTCTCTAAGTTTAATGTTCTCTGCTTTGAGGTCATTTGAAAGAATTAGCCTTGGAGATAGAGACATATTCTTATAGACAATCTCTGTTACCAGTTCACATATAAAAAGCACCATCCTTGGTTGAGTGGAGGCTGTTTGATTGGATTTATTCCTCCCATTTTAGCTTGTAAAAAATTGTTGTGTTTTCAGCTATTTAATGTTTTATATTATAGGAATCTCAGTCAATTTTATATTAATAACCAAAGGCAAAAAGACCTCTCCTTGTTTTCTTCCTTCTTTGTTTCTAGAAATGTCTTTTTGAGTTTACACACACACCACACACACACACACACACACACACACAGATATAGATATAGATAGATATAGATATAGATATAGATATAGAGATATATATTTATACACACACATATACATATAAAATACACACACACACCAACAAAAGGAAGCTTTTAAATTGAGGCCAGACTTATAAGTAATCTATGTAACTTGGTAGAAGAAATATAAACTTTAAAAAATCACCATGTTTTAACACAGTTCCAAATCAAACCTGGGATGAGAGAGTCTTAAATCACCCTGGGAACTCATCTCTTTGCCTTTTCTTTAGCCTCTCCAAAGGCTGGATAAGTCTTCCCAATGAAATTATATTTCCCGGGGTTCATTTACAGTAGCAATTGCTGTAACTATGGTAATACATTTTCTGAATTAAGGATCACCAAGTGAGCCAGCCTAAGACCACACACCCATGAGAGAAATGGTAGACAATGGCTATTGTGGGATAAATGAAGAATCCTACTTTTTCTGACCCAGTGGAAGTGATTTTCAAGAATAAAGGCAAAGAATAAGTACTGTGATCTGAAAATGTTCAACTGAATTTCTAGTTACTGTCTGGAATAATATCTGTTATGTATTGGTATATACCTGTTCTCTTTCATTGGTATGCTCCTTGTTTTTTTGGTATTATAAAAACAAGAGTAAGTGACTTTGGTAGTGACCTTAGAAAATTCCCTTGATCTCTCTGAGCCTCCCTTTCTTGATCTGTAAAGGGTCATAATAACCCTCAATATGCAGTGTTGTCATAATGATTTAACAAATATTAGAGTGTTGAGTACAGTCCCTGACAGTTAGCAATCAATAACAAATAGTAGCTGTTATTGTCACTATTTTCCTGAGACCTAGCACAGAGCCTGGAACATAGAAATTGTTCACTAAATATACGTTAAGTGTTTGAGTCTGATTGTGAACTCTTACAGAAGAGTTACTATCTCTTCCCCAGCCCCTATCACATCAATTTACTCCTAGTCGATGCTGAGTACATTTATTCACTGTGTAAGTATACTTGGGAATTCAAGAGTGAATAAACCTGGCAACTGCAGTGACGAAATTGAGAGTCTAATGAGGATCCACAGTCTTTAATTTTCGTTTTTACAGTTGGTAAGGTTGCCCTTGCATGGGTATTGCACTTAGCTTCCATCATTTAAACAAGTTCCTTTCTAAGATCCCTGTTCCAGCCCTGGCCTCAAGTTGACTGTTCCTCTAACTTCCGCTTATGGATGGCTGGCATCCTAAAACATTTTCTCCATAAGAAAACTACAAAGAAGTCACATTTGGAAAGGGAGGTAGTGAAGTCTCAATTTTAATAAATTTCGCCTTGCAAAAACTTTTGACTGTGGGAAATTGCTCTGTGTAGAGTTTTCTCACATACTGGGATTGCAGACGTGGCGCTGTGTTAAGCTGTATCGCCATCTAGTGGTCTTATAATGTGGTGTCCAGATGACAGTTTTTAATGAGTTAGTGAGTAGGTTTCATAGAGTTGGAGGAAACTCAGGAGTTCCTTTGATTACTTCTCTTATTTATTCATAAGTTAAATAAACAAATAAGTGGCTCAGACTTTATGTTACAAAGAGTTAATTCCAGAACTGCCATCCCATTTTAATTGCTATTTCCCTCCGCAGTGTGCAATATGGAGTAAGTGGTTGTGGTTGAATGTTTGAGATTTCTTTCATGTAGTTGCATAACCTACTGTGAACCTGAGAGTTTTTACTGTTACTATGGGGATGATAAAGTTGTTGTAAATATCAATAGAATGATAGGTGATGTAAGAGGGCTTTATAAAAAATAAATTATTTAAAATAAATAAGACAATTTAAACGTTTTTTTTGGTATGGAAACAGATGCATCTGTTTCAAAGCTGCATTTTCAGTTGAAAGCCGCTCATTTTTAATAGCTCACCTCCATGAGTATTTATCAGGCAGCTGCTATGTCGTCATCACAGGTAGAGAGTACACAAAAATTAAGAAAACACAGACTTACCTTTAAAAAAGTCACAGTTTAATAATGAAGACAGACATTAATATGTGTAATGTGTTGTAATAACAGATATTAGAGATGGGTATCAACTTCAGTGGTTACACATAAAAAAAAGTGTTCGCTTCTGCCAAGCTGGAGTGGAGAAGGGTTGAAGAGACAGAAAAAGCTTCATGTAGGAAAACAAAAAACAACAACAACAAAAAACTTGAATTAAGTCTCAGAGAAATACTAATGATATGCCAGAGAAATAAGTGGGGATAGCTGAGAGGAGAAAATTCTCAGCATGGAATGCTAAAACCCTCAAAAGAACTATCAAAAAGAACAATATCTTCTATAGTTATAAAAAATTTCCAGTTCTGGCACATATGTCTTCTGAACTCATAGCTGTCATTTATAAAAATGCCAAATTAATTTGGTTTGGAAACAATATTTTATAGCACAAAATTTGATAATTCTGTTTGCAGTTGTGAAAGCTAAGATCATTTTAAATGGTAGACAATCATATTACCTGCAAAGTCAATAGAAAATGATGGGAATTGAATGGTTTCATAAAATCTAGACTAATGATTGCATTGATTTCTATATTGCATGTTTGTCCTTCAGTTCTGTGTGTTAACAACTGTTGAAGTTTTCTTCTATCTACCTTTCAATACTGAGCATTTGAAGGAAAAAATCTTAATGTCTTAGAAATCATACTTTCTCTTTCCATTCCCTTCTAGTCTTCCTCACCATCCTCTGACATTCAGAGAATTGCATTTTAGACAGATCGATAGACGGCCACTTATCCACACATCATTTTGAATGGTTCCCTTCCGGGCTATCTTAGTATAAGAAGTATTCATTAGTCCTTGAAAATATAGCAGTAAGGACAACTGTCAAGAAGACATTTCCATATGAGGCAAAAGTCCAAAATTGCATTCTTTCAGGCTGTGTTTTCTCAAGCCTCTACATGCCAAGGAGAACAGAAAATTAAGATTTTTAGTTAAATAACAAAGTAACAAAATAATCAAAAAGAAATTTCCTTCAATTAAAAGAGTAGAAAGTTTCCAAATTTCACAAAAAGCTGACTGTTTTAAGAGTTTGTTTTGAGATTCTTTCCTTCATTTGCCCACCACAAATGGTGGAATTTCAAAAAGTTATTATGCCCTGACTTCGAGTGTACTTAGGTCACTCCTTCTGTGTTGAAGGGCCTTCCCTTCCCTGACTTATTTTCACTCCTTCAATAACAGCTATCCTTAAAGGTTAAGCCTGGAAATCACATCTTCTAGGAAACGTCTCCTGACTTCCTTTCTTGAAATATATACACATTCCATTTACTCCCTTGGCACCTTGCGCTATCTCACTATGGCAGATTGATTGCAGGCACAGTCCCAGTTTTTCGTGCCTTCCTGTTTTATGTCCCTTGCAGTGAAACTCTGGACCCCATCCCATTGAGTCTGTTTCCCTATGCCCTGAATTTGGATTACTCTTGCGGCTGCTCTGGCCAATAGAATGCAGAAGAATATAGATTCACCAATTCTGAGCTAGAATTTAGAAAGATTGCTTTGCTCAAAATCAAGACTTGCGAGATCCTAATCGAAGGTTACTAATTAATTTCTCAGTTTCTCTATTCAGTAGCTCTCAGGCACCTACTATCATGGGGGTGCATTAAAAAGATGGCAACATACAGATCTATTGAGACTTTCCTACACTGAAGAATTTCACTGACATAGACCAGTACACTGTATCCTGAGGCCACGTGGCTTTGGACAGTGTCTTTGAGACTAAACGATTATCAAGGCTGATTCTGAGAAGTGAGTATTATTAATATTTATGACTGATAAGGGCCAAACAAAAGCAAATAGTTTACACTGACAGTATATCAGTGTTCCTTAATTAACGGAAAAGATTATTGGGAAACGTGAATTACTTTGCAGTGTTAGACTATGTAGTGACATAATTATTTTGGCAGAACTCTGAAAGAACACAAGTAACAACACCTTGAGGTGCCAGCTGCCTTAGAATTAAAGACTTGACATTGTCCCTTGATGATGGCCAATTCTGCCAAACCTCTGTTAAAAACAAAAAAACGAACAACAACAACAACAAAAAACAAACAAACAAAAAAAAACCTGGGCATTTAATGTCCCAACAAGGAGAAATCACTCCATCTGAAAAATGTAAGTGATCACTCTTCTCACCTGCCTGCTTGCCCCTGCCACTACCTACTCTAAACACACAGACGTATTTAAGGTATACATATCCTTCAGATCTCAGCAGAAGCAGCATATCCTTGGGGAAAGCCTTTTTAAACTCTTAAGAGCAGGTAGTCTTAAGTATATGTATATTTGAACTGTCATTCCCAAGAAAGTATATCCCAGATGGTAATTGTGCATAAGTATTATTAGTGTGATTATTATTAGTGTGATTAATGTCCCTCTGCCCCATTGGCTCTAAACACACTAAGGACAAGGATATGTCTTTTTGCCAACTATTGTATCATCAGCACATCACACAATGCATGACAAATAGTAGGTGCCCAATAAATATTTTGTGAATAAGTATATGAACCCTCATTAATAATACTCTCTCTGACATGTAATAAGTGATTTTACACAAACATACATGTATGTCTTAAATATATAAGCTAAACATGGTTATATATATATATATGTTAAATAAACAAATTTATAAATGAATTGTTTAAGATTCTATGTGGTATAGTGGAATAAACTAGGCAGGTTAGAATTTCTTCACCTAAGTTAGTTCTTCAACTAACTTCCTGAGTCTGGGCAAGTTATCTGAACTTTCTGAGCCTCAATTTCTTCATTTGAAGAAAAAGACAAAACTTTGAACTTGGTTTCAAATTCAAATGAGATAATCTGTAAGAACTGTCCAGCCCCATGCTTAGTATGTAGTAAGCTCTCAAAAAATGGCAGCTATTGATATGATTGAATTTATATGCCTTATGTGTTAAATCAGTATTTAGAGCTCAGTTTAGTTGAATTTCACACAAAAAAATCAGTCTGGATACATAATATGGATTTAAAAAGTAGTTGTAGAATAAACAAATAAATAAATCTATTTAGAATGACTTGAGAATTGTACTGTGAACAATTTATTTTTCAAGACTATGCTGAACTATTCAGAATCCTGCCGCTAGGTGTCAATAAACATACACTTTAAAAACAAGGCCTAGGATTCCTGGATTCTGATTCTGATGTTAAATTTTCATGTTTGAGTAATTTTAGGGTGCACAACAATTATTTGTAAGCAAAATGATACTCTCAGTCAGTTATTTCAAAGTTTTCAACTATCTAAGATTATCTATCAAATAAATCAAATTTTACATTCTTCCTCTCTTTTTTCATTTTTCTCCTTCCTTTTTCCTTCCTTCCTTCCTTCCTTCCTTCCTTCCTTCCTTCCTTCCTTCCTTCCTTCCTTCCTTCCTTCTTTCTTTCTTTCTTTCTTTCTTTCTTCTTCTTTCTTTCTTTCTTTCTTTCATCAGGGAACAAAGGACAAGGCCTTTTCTTTAATTCTTATGATAATTTTATAAGGCATTTACTTTATGACTCATTAAGAATACTAGATCTATTATTTTCTATATTTCATTACCAGTGTTTCTCCTACTGCTTTTCTGCTGTGTATGCATTTTTTCAATTGCTATAGTTTACTTTCTTCTTTCATTTCTCATGACTCTTTAATTACTCCTTCCAGGATTCTGCTGACATAAACTGAAAGGGTTGGGGTGATGATGGGAATAGCAGAGAGGGTTTGGTTATCTCTTTTTATGCTCTGTGGGAAATATCTGGCCTCAATTATTGGTTAATGGATGTCTTTTTTGAATGTGGAAAACATAAAACATCTTTCTCCTCAGCCTTGGATCCTAAAAACCAATTCCAGGGCAACAGGAAACATTGCTCAAGATTTTGTCATGAATACATCATCTTATTTAACTTCCCCCAAATCCATGTTTCAGTTAAAGAATTGAAGCTCAAAGTTTAAGCAGAGTTTCCAAAGTCACATAATATAGTATAGACTAGACGGTAGTAGACTTGGTATTCAATTTTAGGCCTCACCGGCTTTAGGAATCACCCATGTTCAATAGTTGTAACTCTAAGGAGACGTAAGATTTCCTGGGGTGAAGTCTTTATGAAAGTTTCTATGGATTTTAGTATAATTTATTATACAAGATATTACAGTATAAAATATGCAAAGACATTTAGGCCTGCTCTTGTATTTTGGGGGGCAGCACTAAAAGATCAAACGGGGACATCTGACTCATGTTATGCTCCCTTTTTATTTCACACTGCTCTTGTTCCATGCCATGAGGAATCTCCTGCCATCTCTTGGGCTTGGGCGCTCTCAGTAGGATGAGTCTGGGAAGGCGGCCTGTGCAAGGCCCAGAAACGATCTCAGGGCAATTTTAGCAGGAAGATTTAGGGTCTTGAACACCTGGAGGAAGGTCCAGAAAGATGGGAATATGAGTAATAAATGATCATGTACCATGTACCACTGACCCCTAGCCTCTTCCCTTACAGCGAGGAGTAAAGCTAGCCGAGGAATAATATGGGCCAAGCAAGAGGTTCCGGCACCTGGGACCAAGAGCAGTAATAAATATGGCCCTGTAGAATACCTGCTTTCACAAATGAGCACAGTGTGTATAATCAGTAAGCCATCCAGAACAACGTGTTAAAACCTGAACTGAGACTAATTTGCTCTATGAAACACACCTGACTGTACAAAATGTTCCTCTTCTGTTTGCTAATGCAAATATGTAGCCAGGGAGAAATGGCCACATCACTGGGTTGGCATGCTAAATAGAGTAAGTAGTCTTAAAAAAATGCTAAGTTATTAAATATCTTTAATTAAATATTTACCCAGCCACTTTGCACCATACACTGGAGTTATGTGGATAATAATAATAAAGAGGATGATATTAACAGCAATATAAAGAAGATAACCTACTATGTACTAGACACGAGGCACAGCTGCAAGTACTGAAGTTACATTTTCAACCAAACAGACCTGATTCCTGCCTTTCTGGAAACTTCCAGCCTATGGGTATGTAATAGACATTAAAAAAATTAATTGTGCACTTAAACAATTATAATTATGGTAAGTGGTATTGAGAAATTCTAAGACACTATGAGTGCTTATGTTATGGGATAAATTATGTTCCCCCAAAATTCATATGTTGAAGTCTTAACCCCCAGTACTCCAAAACGTGACTGTATTTAGAGATAAGGTATTTAAAAAGGAAATTCAATTAAAATGAGGTCATTAGGATGGGCCCTAATCCAACATGACTGGTGTCCTTATAGGAAAAGGAAATTTGAACACAGACATGTACAGAGAAAAGACAATTTAAAGATATAGAAAGAAGATGGCAATCAACAAGTCAAGAAGAGAGGTCTCAGAAGAAGCTAACCTTATTGACACCTTGATTTTTAAACTTGCACTCCAGAACTGTGAGAAAATAAATCTCTGTTGTTTAAGCCATCCAGTCTGCCCTAGCAAACTAATACAGTATGTAACATGGGGTCCACATTAGTGAGGAACGGCTAAAATAAGACATTTTTGAGGAAGACTTCTAAATAGAGACTCAAAAAAAGAAAAAGAAAAAGAAAAAGAAAAGGAAAGAAAAAAAAAAGTCTTTATCCAGACATCCAAAGGGTTAAATGAAGTTCCTAGTATAAAGTATGGGCAAAGTTCCTACAATAGAATTCATGGATGAAGTGGGGAAAAAAGTCAAGGAAGGTGAATCACAGTGAGAGGTAGAATGGCATTTTAAACGATTACTTGGGTTGGTGCAAGCCAAAGGCAGTTGAGCTGTAATAGAATGTTCACTTATCTGGTTTAGCCATTTGCCAGCTGTAAGGTCTGAGCTTTGTTGCTTATTTGTGTGTATGCCTTATAAAATTATCATGAGAATGAAAGTAAAGGCCTTGTTCTTTGTTTCCTGATTAAAGAAGGAAAGAAGAAAGAAAGAAAGAAAGAAAGAAAGAAGAAAGAAAGAAAGAAAGAAAGGAAGGAAGAAGGAAAGGAAGAAAGGAAGGAAGGAAGGAAGGAAGGAAGGAAGGAAGGAAGGAAATTTAACTTTGGGTGATGAACACAAAATGCAGTATACATATGATGTATTATTGACTTATACACTGAAACCCTATCAGATTTTATTAACCAGTGTCACCTCAATAATTTTAATAAGAAGAAAGGGAGTGTAGGAGTAAATAACAACTTTAGCTCCAATTGATCACAGCAAACTTAATCAATACTTTTGAAGCACACTTCAGATCTTAGGAAGAGTGCCCATTTCTCTCCATTTGCCCTGGAAAATTGCAGGTATCCTTCTTCAACATTCTCAACATGCTCAGATAACCTAAGCTGCTGAAGAGAAAAGTAGAAGAGAATAAGATTAATTGGTTAACAGGAAAGCAGATTTTGCCATTGGAGAATCTTCTCTCCCTTCTCTGGTTTTAGACAGTTAAGGATGCCAACAAATATCTGCTATAAGATAGCAAGGGTCAAAGAAGTTCATCCAAGCTGAGATGAACAGGTTACTTCTCTTTTTCGATTCTATTCTTACTTTACCAGTGAAACGACAACATATTAATTCTTTAATGTTGAAAGGGGTTGTAGTAGGAGAAACTCTTTAGTAGGAGAAACTCTTTTATAAGTGAAATGATTTTGTATGATTTTCTGGTAGAAAATATTTGATCAAATGATTGTCTTCAGATTCCAGGATTCCACAGGCCAAATATTGTTTTTCTTCTCGGAGAGTTCTGGCGGGTTTTCTCTCTTTAGGAAATGAGTTGGAAAACATCAGTGAGACTTCAAAGCAATGGCTTGAATTTATCTTCTGATTTGTAAAATGACTGTTTCCATCACTTATCAGAACACTGAGTCCTTCTTGTGCAATTGCAATCCTAGTATGTAAATAGAAGCAAGGAAACGCTGTTATCACATTAATTATAGGAAACAGCCCTCCCAAAAGTTCCATGCCAAAATGATAGGAGTCTTTCAAGCTATATGAGGTACAGGAGGATGTTTGATAAATGTAAAATTTTGGACATTGGGAAATGCAGCCTTGTTTTCCTTAATTTATGATCAGTGTTACACTTTTCCAAACTGGAGCATTAACTCTTGCTTGAAAGTTTCTGTTCATTCCCCCTCATTTTTCTATTCCCCTCACACTCAATAATTGAGCCAAGAGCAGTAGGCTTCATTCTGATTGTACCACTGCCTTGTTATCTGAGCTCAAGAAGTTACAAAGCCTCTGCAGCCCTTAGTTTTCCCACTCCTTAAATAAGAACTATAGGCTAGAAAATGTCATAGGAATAAAATAAATAAATAAAATAAAAGTCTAGATGCTATTCCCAGAGACTTGGATGTAGATCTTGGTGAGGTTAGGAAATACTTGTATACACTTATTTTTAGAGAGCTGTCTAGATAACTTTGACCATGAACCAGTTTTAGGTACCACTGGACAATATTATTAGATGGTCTGTGAGGACTTTTATAGACTTATGCATATAAAATCTATTCTATGGTAATAGAAAATTTTGACTTGAAATGATTTCACTTCAAAGTTGCTGATTCTTTGACTGACAACATCTGACTCATTCTGCAAACCTTTGGTAACATTAAATAGCTACACATCTCAATGTGAATAGATAGATGAGAGAATAGAAAAAAAAATCAAATCAATTAAACGGCTTTTAGGAATTGCACAGGCAGCTCTGGGCAGAATAATTTTTTTTCCTTATTTCCTCAGCTGTGTTGTTATATAAATGATTAATCAGGGTTCTATTAGAATGTAGTTGTTGTATTGTGTGGGGTCATTCAGGACAGTTTTAAAAACGGACATATATACTCAAATGCAGACAGCAAGAAGGGTCCCTGAAAATTAATGGCTCTGAAGAGAAAGGGGAGAGAACCATTACTAGCATCTAGAGGTTTGAGTTGCTCAGTTAGCACTGTGGCCTTTAGTAACTACCTAGTAACTTGGCAGGGAGAAAGTCAAGGGATTGAATCCGTGGCTTCAATTTTCTCCCTCCTTCCCATGTACTATTGGTCCCTAATTTCCACCATTGACTGATCCCAAACAGTAGACGGAAGGCAAGGATTATGCAGTGCCTACATAAAGTCCGTCTTCTGCTGGTGCAGGTCAAGATGTAGTGCGATTTGGAGGAACAAAAGGTCATTAACCTGCAAAAAGACCTAGCTCTTCCCAGTGGTTTCAAAGCTCCATGATTAGAACACAGAATCTTTTTTTTTTTAATTTTTTAAGTTGTTTCTTACCATATTTACATGAATATTTCCTATTTAGCTCCATAACCCAGTTCAGATGTCATCTTTCTATAAAGTTGCCCTTGCCCCTTGCCCACAAGTAGCAGCAAGCCCTTCTGTGTGCTACCGAAGAACCAATTCGTATAACGCTCCTTTCACATTATGTTTTCGATCTATACTTAAATTATTACTGAATTTCTCATAATTAGAATAATCTATGTCAAAACATCATTGAAGTTCTGGGTTGAATCAAATTGAGTGCAATTTGGTTTTCATTAACATATAACCACATCTGTAGCTGGTTTGCTCTTTCTCTCCCTGTCGAAATGCCCACCTGAGAAATCACATACCGTGGGAATATTGCTCAATAAACACAAAAAGCTAGGTAAACCTTGTAGAACAGCCTTCCTGGTGGTGCTCCCAGCTCTGATATCCTGATGCACCCATCCCCCACCATATAGGTGGGTTAGTGAGAGAAAGCCGCCTAGCCAAAATAGATGACTATAATCCCCTCTTCATTTCTGGCCCACCATCTTTTTTCTAGCCTCTATAAAACTTAATCTACATGTCAGTGAATTATTTGAAATAAGGCAATTCTATGTAAATAGAGAATTGTCCTTATACAAATGGAGAATTGCTTCCTTTCCATATACTACATTTTCAGTCATGTGTGCCTGTGGATAAATTCTGGTCATTTGTGTTAAACTTAGAAAGCCCTCTACTAATTAATCTTGGCAAATTATTTCTTAGAAAGAGCTATTTTTGATAAACATCTGTTTTTGTGGATTCTTTTGAAAATTTATTTCAGATACTGTGACTATTTATAGCCTATAGTTAGTGTATAGATAGTGTATGTAAAAGTAATGTAATATCTGATCTATAGAAAGCACTCCAAAAAAAAGTTAATTATTGTTTGTCATTGCTAACCATAGCTTACATTTGTAAAACCGTTGTATTTTATATTTATCACATATTATTTCATCTGCTCTTATAAAGTAGGTATTCATAGAATTCCTTTATTGTTGAGAAAATTAAGACTGATTTGTTGTCTGAGTTTTTCAAATGAGATCACAAAAAGAAGAAAGAAGCAAATTCCATAATTCAAATTTAGTTTTCTGACTTTCAAATCTTATGAAATATGATTTCCCTTTGTGGCAACCAGTTTGTCCCTTCTTTGTGCACTTATTATGTCATAATATCTCATTTTCTTTTCTCAAAACTCTGAGTTCATCATGCTCCAAATATGGAATCGAACTCTTCCTTAGCTTAGAGTACTTGGAGGAGTCCCAGATAAGGACTGATGTATTGGGGACTCAATGTATTACTGTAACGAGCCTGGTTATTTCCTTATATGGACCCATCACTCTAGGTACAAGGCAGGCTTCTGAATTTTCCTGGTAACCCCACCTCCCTGGGGACATGTGTCAGTTAGCTACCAAGGATTCTATTTCTTCTGAGATTAGTCTTGTTTGTTATTTCCATCTATTATGGGCTAAACTGTGTCCTCTCAAAATTCATACATCACAGCCCTAACCTAACCTCTAGTACATCAGAACGTGACTATATTTATAGATTGGGCTTTAAAAAGGTAATTATGCTAAAGTGAGGCTGTTAGCAGGGGACCTAATCCAATACGACTTCTGTTCTAATAAGAAGAGGAGATTAGGACTCACAAAGGACATTAGGTGAGCGTGTGCAAAGGAAAGACCACATGAGGACAGAACAACAAGGTGGCCATCTGAAAGCCAAGGAGAGAGGCCTCAAAGAAATCGAGACTGCCAACACCTTGACCTCAGACCTCTAGTCTCCAGAACTCTGAGAAATAAATTCCTGTTGCTTAAGCCACCCAGTCTGTGGCTTTTTGTTATGATAGCCCTAGCAAACTTAGGCATCATTTTTTTGAGGTGCCTTATTTAAACTTCTACATGTTTTCTGAGTTATCCTTCCTGCTGACTCTCTGCCTGTCTACCTAGATGGATCCCAGAAGCTCCCTAACTTCACTCTCCCAACTGTGCCTCTTTCTCCACAGGCTATGTTCTGACTAATTAGATCTTCCCACTGTGAAAAACCTACCCATCACCTCTAACGGCAGCTGTGGTTTTTACTATATTGTTGTCTGCAGCATTCATTCATGCGGTGGTAGGCTTTGCCTGCCCTTTGATAAGAGTTATATAGTTCCCCATCCTCCACCATTTGCAGTGCCAGCCTCCCTGAATGCCTCCTGAATTCTGAATAAGCTCTGTTATTTTTCACGCCTAGACTAATTTATGACATGCTCTCCTTGAACTTAATTTCTGTCTACTCTCACCTTCCCTTTGCCTGGCCAGTTCTTAACAATCTTTCAATTCTCCACTTAGAAATAACTTTTTCAAAAAGCTTTCTCTGACTCCAAAAGAGTGAATTAGCCCCTTTACACATGTTCTCCCATGCCACCCAACACTTTTATCTTATTAAACTATAGGTCAGTGGTTCTCAAACTTGAGTATGCCTCATGGTCAAACATAGGACTTGTTAAAACAAAGATTGCTGGGTCCCAACTCAGAGTTTCTGGTTTCATAGATATGGGATGGGCTCAATAATTTGCATTTTTAACAAGTTCCCTGTATAATACAGATACTGTTGATACTGAGACCACCCTTTGAGAACGAATGCTATGGATACACTATTTCCTTTCTTTAACTTCTCTGTTTTACCACCAATAAATTGTATGCTCCTTAAGAGTAAGGATTTTGCCTCAAATCACTGTGTGCCCAGGATTTTGCACAGTTCCAGGAGCATGATACTCAACAAATAATTGTTTAATAAATAAATGAATGAAAATAGACATTCATTACATCACAATAATACTTTTGAGAATAAGAGCATGCTCAAGATTTTGTTGTACCAAGGATAATTTAAAATACATAAACAAGAGAATCAGTATTCATTTAGAAAGGGCTAAGTGTCTAAAACCATAATGTTGTTTATACTGCTTGATATATAAACAAAACTGTTTTATAGAAACTTTGGCTATTACAGGAACTTTGGATAGAGTTATTTTGCCTCAGGGAATTGTTGTAAAATGTATAACTGAAAATGTAAAATAAGATGTGAAAATGAGGCACTAGGAAAACTGGTCATTATCTAACGAACACAGAAGGAAGCCAGAAAGCAAATGCAAAACAGAGGAACCCCAAGATCCACGATTCCTCTGTTGGTAAAATTTTAAATCCCAAATCAGAGTCCATCGACAGAATAAATAAAACCAAAAAGTGTATATTTGCTCAGCCACTCTAAAAATGTTGTATGCAGAAGCAGAAACAGCTGCACTCCCTTCAGGCTCAGTTGCTTTCAAGTGATTTCACTGAAGTTTAAATGTGCCCTGCGCAGCAAGCCTCCTCCAACCTCCACTTCATGGTCATATCAGCCCATTATGAAGGGAGCACCACGAGGGCACAGCGGGCCACACATACTGACTCAACTGCAGTTACATAAATATTAGTGCTCTGAGACCACTGGAAAGAAGAGTAGTAGTGATTTGCCAGCTCCAACCATCTTTAATATTTTTTCCGACTTTCATGAAATGGCAAGACAATCAAGTCGAGAGCCCCATTTTGGTCATTAGCAGTTCACTGGCAATTTATATTGTTTGAACTCTTGAGAGGGGTGAAAAGTTTCTCCTCACGAGTTCACTGACCTGTTTATCCTTAGTCATCCAGGGATAGGTGGGCAATGCATATTCATGTCTCTAGAAAGTTCTTTTTAAATGCTCATTCTCAGTGTCTGGAAATCGAATCCAGCCTTCGTTCGATATCACAGTGCTATCAGTACAACATTTTACATCTTGTATCACCACTTTCCCTATCAAAATTCTTCAGTGTTCCCTTTGCTACAACAAGGGTAAACATAGGTCTCAGTTGAACAGGGTTTTGTATTTATGCAGGGTAATTAATAGTATCTTTTTTCTCAGAAGTGTTTCAGTTTGGACTATATATGATTACCTATCAATAGCATCACGTATGAGGCACTTCGTGGCTTGGCTCCACCTTAATGTCTGGTTTCATTTTATGCTATTTCACCCCTTGCTACACACCATACCTAGTTTTTTTTTTCCTCTGACTATGTTCCCTCAGTGCCTTTGCATTTGCAGTTCCTTCTGACTGAACTGTCCTCTTCCTCCCACTCCATTGAAACTTCTCCTTGTTATTAAATACCTACTTATCCCTAGGTCTTAATTTAAAGGCTTCACGATGTCTTCTCTGACTTAAGTATTTCTTTCAATACCCCTACTGCACAGCAAAACATATGTTTATTAAAGCACTGGACACCTTATTTTGTAAATGTCTCTACATTAAACCATATTCCAGTCATAAGCAATTCTCAAGGATAATAGTTATGCCGTTTCCACCATTACACAGTATCTCAATATTGAATGAGTAAATGACTACAAAGAATATACCTAAATGACCTAAGGGAAGTCAGAAATAATTTGGAAGGAATATATACTTCTGAGCATTCTCCAAATCCCCCTTATAGTCCAAATGCCTAAACGAAAATGGAGCAACACACTAATTGCAGGGCTTTGTTTAGAATCACCTTCAATTCTGCATCTCTTTTGAGAAATGATATTGCCTTTCTAAGTAGAGCAAGCTCTGTAACCTCTTCCTTACACCATTTTCGTACCTTATGGTCTTTGTGTTATTGCCTAAACTAGCCAATTTAACCTTATCAGTAGATATACCAGTACTCTGGTGTTCCTAGCCTTTTCTTCCTCCTAGAAACAACCAAGAAATATTCCTTCTAAGAGTTGGGGATGACTCTCTGAGCAAGCTTTTTGTCTTGCTCTTCAAGTTGGATGAGCTGTTTTAGCATTGGGCTATGAGTGTATTGTAGGTGACAGCATAACTTATGAAATAAAGTCTAATTTGTGAACATAGTCTATGACTCCTGATACTTCTGAGAAATAATATTTAATAAAGAAAGATAAAATGCTAAGACGGGTGCTCTAAATTAGATTGATTTAGGGCATTTGATTTCTCTTCCAGATTTTTTAGTACTAAATATGTTCTACAAATTCTAACATAGGGTGAAGTTTGGAGATCAACGTAAATGAATATCTTGCATTTCTCAATGTTTGGTACATGGAATGCCCACACTTTGTGTATTTCTTTCAGGAAATGCTTCTATGTGAGATTCTATTTTATGTCCTTGCACCATTGACTTACTGCACCCTTTGATTTTGATGTGCATGTTACATTATTCAATATAAGCTCAGTTACAAGTTAATTAACTGTGTTAAGGCTTTTGACAGCATAACTGGATCCAAGCATACCTCCAAACTTAAAAATGCCAGAGGCATGGCACCACAGTTATGTGTTGGCATGGGCTGATTAGTCAGTAACTCATCAAGATGTCTTATTCCCATGTTGTCTCATTGCCTTTTGATACAATTCCTATAACTAAAGCAAAGTTTGCAGAAAGCCTGGGATGATTTTAATGAAGAAGATTTAGTCCCAAAGGTTAATTGGGTTGTCCATCATGTAAAAAGTAGTGTCTTTCAATGGTGACAAAGTAATACTCAACAGCTTTCAAGCCCCATCATCCATCATCAGTTTGGATGGAGTTTGTTACTGGTTTAAAATTTAAAGATTCTTCCACAGAGCATCATGATTCCTTCTCCAACATTGGCCCTAATGACACATGTCAACCAACATCTGGGTAACACAGCTGTGAGATTTTTGAGAAGCCTGTGCATTTCCATCTTCCCAGGGATAATTTGCTGAATGACACATGTGTTCATTTGAAGGATACACTCTGACTCCACAGGCAGTGGCCATAGTGTGAGGGATCTTATAAAATATCTAATCATGTATTTTATATTTTAATCAAGTGAAGCATAGCACTGACATTCCAGTAAGCAAATGAAAGAACAAAACAGAACCTTGCCATGGACATTAGTATACATGCCCAAGGAAAAGAGATTGATTAACAAAGGGCCTTTCCAACATAAACCTAAATGATTATGTGTCAAGACTAACTATAGTTGCCCTACTTTTAATGACTCCATAGTAGGACAAAGAGATGTTCCAGCTAAAAAAAAAAGGCGGAAAAAGGTTAAGTGATTTTCACGGCATTTTTGTGATAGTCTTATGGTCTTATGTTTGAAATGGGATTTAAAAGCGTGCTTCTGTAGGTCTGTCAGTAGAAACCAACGAATCCCTCACTTAGAGATTACAGAGATTTTCAGTGTGCATTAAAGAGCTGTCACTGGGAGGGTCAGCTGTAAATGAGACCCTTAAGTATGCAGCTATATTGAAGACTATTAATGGTGCTACTTTGCACTTTTGCAATCGTTCACTTATTCTGGACTTATTTGAAAGGGCAAACTGGACTTTACCTAAGAACTCTATAACCTTTTAGGTTTCTAAAATTCATAGTTATGTGACCAATGCCTAGCCTTACCCCCTTTTGAATTCTTCACAACTCACAACATAATGAATCTTCGCATAATTAATAATTTTGGGTGCCAATGAACAAAGTATGTTTACTTGGTATTTACAGATTCACCTGTCTTGCTAAAATAGTTTGCTTTATTTGTACATTCCTTAAAAATTGTTTGCATTTTTTTGCACCAGTGCTTCTCCTAACCTTCTTTTCATGTGTTCTTCCAATATTTTTTTTAATGTAAAAGCCTTAAATATAAGCTCTGTTTTATTAAAAACACAGGAATATTTAGATTTTGTTCTATTACTCTGAGGTCTGTTTTACTTTCTAGCATTTATTTCTGAAAACATAATTGAGTTTATACTTATAATATAATATAAATGTAATTATTTTCTCATTTGGGGAATATATTTTGGAGGCAAATGTTAGTACTATATATCTTTGATAAAAGCCAGAACAATTAAGGCAGTACAAATCCCAATTACATATTCTATTTTTATTTTTAGTCTTCGTATTTCATTTGTTTCTCTCATTAGGCATTTTCATTTTTCTTTATTTCATAGTTTAAAAAATTTTAATGACATCTACTTGCTTCTGAATTGCTTGTCACAATAAAATAGTCAGTTTTCCCATAAAATTTTCCTTGTTCTGGTTAGAAGTTTGATTAAGATAATTTGTTTTAAAATAGTTTTAATTTGTAGGCTTCGCTAATGTTTGTATACTAAAATTTGCAAATATCAGTTGTCCTTGCTCAAAGTTACACTTCTGTTTAAATCTTTTCCCCCAAACTTTCCCTTATCTCAACTCATGTCATTAAGATTTTGATTTCCTACAAGGTTCTCAAAATTTGTATGAAAGTACTTTCTTTTGCCCACTACTAATCCACCAAATTATGCATATAATTCTACCTTTTTTTCATTTTATGGTTTTCATATTAATAGTGCACAAATTTTCTTCTCAATGGTGAACCAGTCGCAAGATTTTTAAAGAGGCCAAGGGATATGCAACAGGCAAATACTAAGCCTATTAAGCTGAAACTGTTAAGCTTAGGAGAGTATTTATACAGACTGACTTTCCGTACAATGGGCTCAACAAAGTTAATGTAATTCACAGGAGATTTTTCTCTCTGACCATAAATTAATCAGATTGAAACAATAACAACCCAGGAACACAATGAATGTGTTCTGTAGCATGTTATGGCACCTTCCCACATTTGTGTTCCACAGCACAGTAACAGACGCAGACAGACACGTAATTTTAAAGAAAGCTGTCATATTTTCAATTTAACCTAAACAGAGGGGGGTGGCGGGGGGGGGGGGGGGTGGGGGGAGATCCTATATTCACTCCTATCTGCAAGTTTAGAAGATGGGAGAGGATGTTTGAGGAAATGGAGTAGATTTGGCCTGAGTTGAAGCTACACAGAAGGAAGAATTAAAAAATACTTGAAAGCACTGCATCTGTGAAGTGTGAAGAAAGCAGGAAACGCCAGAGGTACCTGTGACAAACCCGGCTTATTTCACAGTTTTGCCAAGGACACAGGAAATTCTGTTATTCTAAGAAAATATCTACTTATCGGCTCTACGAATTTGTAAGTATGAGTGGCAAAATCCTGTTATTTCAACCATTTCACAATTAACATTGGAATAATTACCTATCAATTAGTAAATATTTACTTTTTATAGCTACAATCACAAGTAACAAGGTCATATGCACCCGTAGAAAAATGAAATAAGCACTGTTAAATTTTTGTGTCTTCAGTCACCTCATCATCTCTCTTTATCCTTTAGGCATCTAGTAAAAACCCTTTCCCTTTCCTAGTCACACACCCAGGGAGTTGTAGCTAAGTGCAAATCTGCAGGTTTCTCCTCTCACAAGTATCTCAGTTCCCACAGGAAACAAAATATACACATGTAGGTTTCTGACTAACCAAATGCTAAGTAGAGAGGTTAAAATACAAAAGGAGTAGGGATATTTTTAATCTTATTTTTATTTATTGTGTGTGTGTGTGTGTGTTTTTTTTTGCTCTCAAGGAGTTTAAATACAAACACATAGAGAGAATTGGAAATAAACATGACTCTAAAATTTTTACTATTATTATTTTTAATCAATCAAGCATAAAACTAAGGAGTTGCTCAGATGACCAAGTCAGAAGCCAAACAACTGGCACAGGAAAATAAAAAATAAATAAATAAAGTAAGGGTCTTGAATAGAAAAATCGCAATAGCTTCATTTCTACTGGGGTTCAACATGGTATGCCCTAGCAAACAAGAATCTCACTGGGTCTCGATTTATCAGATTCCTTTAATTTACTAAGACTGCATATTAAACAAAATTGTTAGCAGCTGGTTGTCTACAAAAACCTAGCTAAACTCCTGGGAGCTATTGTATAGTTGCCTTCTTAAAACCTGTCTCGGTATGCAACAAACTGATGCCGGAAAACAAAAACTAATTCTTCCCAAAGTGCCTTATTCAGCCATTCAAATTTATCTTCAGAAACCCAAGGGGCATTAACCCTGTTACTGTACTCTGTATTGTTTAAAGCAAGGAAGTTTCCTCCCCAAATTTCTCTGTGCTCCCTTCACTCTGGTAGATTTTTTCCCTGAATTAATGAGCCTATGCCCACCAAACTCTTGGCATCCTTGCTCAGGGAAGACCAGAGCAAACCATGTCTGCAATCCCAAGCTTGGATCTTGAAACTTTTCTTCTTGAAGACCTCCAGTTTTCCCAGCATGCCCATGATCCAGGTCCCTGTTAATATATGTGTAAATGGCATGGCTTACTACCAGATTTAAAAAGATTTTTTCTTAAACCAAGTAAATAAAAGCAAATGAGGTCACAATCCAAGCTTGAGTAATAAATATTGAGAAAAATCTGCATTTTTAAAATTTAGACATAGGTTTGGCCTTCCTCCCCTCCCCCACTTCCTCCCCCTCCATTACAGGAAAAACTCTCCCTTCCTGTTAGAAAATTTCTTTGTTATACATTTTCAGTGCAGCTTTGCTCTGCCTTCTTTTTGCCCCATTCAATTGACCGATAGAAAATCAAAGTTTAGGGCATGGCTTTTCCCATTTGGAAACTTTCATTTCCTGATAATATCGGATAATTAACAAATTCTGTGTTGTAATGCTTTGTCACTTCGAGTGTGTTTGGGAAAAAACTTCTTGTGCCTACTGAGTAATGGCTTAAATGAAAGAACATGCTCAAAAGAATGCTTTATCTTCATGCATAAAACATAGTGAATATTTATTTTAATTGCTACACACCGTGTGCATACTCGTTTGTGCAATTATGTACATTTTTAAAGGGCCAGGGGAAAGGATGGCTTTATGACTCTTTATAACTCATGATGAGCAAGTCGTTGAAAATTTCTATTAACTCAAGATGAAAATCTATAAAAATTCTTGGGGATAAAACCTTAGTAATCTCTATAAGGTAAATGGCATGTTTGTGTATTGGGGAAATAACTAGATACTATCGTAAATTTCTTTTGGATAAAAACCGAATGCTATTAGATGTGTCTGCCTTTTTACTAAATGAATAATTCCAGACTGGGAGATGCAGCTCTATTTCTGCTTGTTTACAAAATCAAACAAACAAACGAAAAAAAATGCTAATGTAACAGTGTGAGGAATTAAAGGAAAAAAGGACAAACACGCTGTGATACGCAAAATGTACTTAGCTGTTTGCTTTAACTATGCTACTTTGATTCTCCAGTCTATCCTTCCAAGACCAAATGTTTTTGCGAGTGAGGCTAAAAATAGATACCCACGCCTAACAACTAGCTTCTGATTGGCTCAGTGCAAAGGCCATTCAACCAATGAGAGCTTCTGGGAACAAAAGCAATTCTTTTGTGTGTGAGAGGCTCAACCCACGTCAAAACAGCTTCAGGCTGTAGAAATGATTTTGGTTGAGATTTAACAAGGTAATAATGCATTTCAGCCTTCCGAAAGGTTTGAAGCAGAACAAAGGGGGTAGTGAAATCTACAAAACAAATGGAGCTCTCGGGCTTTCATGGGATGAATCATCCGAGTGCCTGAACTACACACATTTGCAAACCCAGAAAAAAGCAAGCTCGCTAGGTTTTTTTTTTTTTTCTTTCTTTCTTCTTTCTTTCTGAGATTTTACCTAATTCTTCAAGGGTTTTCGATGCCCGGGGTGGGGGGAGGAGTGTAGAAACTTATCAAAGGCGTTACATTATGACTATATACCTAGGTACAAGTTTGTTATTATGCTGATTTGCTAATCAATAGAAAGCAACTTGTCCACGGTCCCTTTAAATGTCGCTTAGAGAAACAAAGACTTGTGTTCCTTAGTAGGTAGTAAAGCTCCCGAAACTCTGGACTTTGTTTTCTGGGTATCAAAAAGAGCCATGTTCTCAAAGTACAGACAGTTCTTGATTAATGCTGCGATAGCACTCACGATAAGCAAAATAAAGCGGAACCTGATTGCAGGCAAAAAGGCTTTGAGCTTTGAGAGGTTTTGGCCACGTTAAAGGCATTCCGTCTGTAGGGGTCGCTCTTGCGCAGCCGAGGAATCTTCAGACCACCTTTCCCACTTTAATCTTAAATGAAAGGATAAAGCGGCTTGGTAGGTGCCTTTCAGGTAGGACAAAAGGGAGTACAGAGTCCGTGTTTGAAACCCTTAAGCATGGTTTATGGTCAGTCACTGTGGAACAAAGCATCCCATAACAATACAGATTACTTTACATGCGACTGAAATGCTGTACAGGACAAAATGTTGCTACAGTTACCACTGGAAATGTTACATAACACATAAGAGCTCATAAGACATTTCATGGCTTTAAATTGGCTTTATTGAATGGGCGATAATTCCAAGATTGTGTAATGTTTCATAGACTCCAAGTTTTTAGAAAAGACACAAGGATACACACTTTAACATCTGTACAGGTTACCAAGTCCAGAACACTGTTAGAAATGAAATATAAGTAAGAATATTATTTACATGTTCTTTCCATAAAACTACAGGTTAGAAACTTTTTTTTTGGTCTTGAATTTAGTTTTTATGAAAAATAGTTAATGAAATCTTAAGCTTTATTCTTAGTGTGGCATAAAAGACCTAAGAGAATCAACATCTCAGTAAAATGGAATCATACTTTTATTGTGTGATCAAGGAGCAAATATTTCTTGAAGAATTACCTGTTTAAGGAAATGCAGTCTGTCATAAAATATGGCATTTGCTAATTACGGGTCCCAACTGCATTTATGAGCCAGTAATGAAACTTTTGCTGTAAAACATGGATTGGGTGAGGATGTGGGGTGGGGGAAGGAGGCTTGCTGAGAGGAGTATCCCATTCACCTAACAAGTGAACTAGAATGGTAATAGCTTTCTTTCTTTCTTTCTTTCTTTCTTTTTTCTTTCTTTTTTCTTTCTTTCTTTTTTTTTTTTTTTTTATTGAGTTTATAACAATCTCCTTTGGCAAGAAAAAAAGGAAATAAAAAGAAAAACACCTAGGAATTATATTTCTAAACAACTAAATTCCCAGAGGATTGTATATATATATATATGTGTGTAGTTTTCGATATGCAATGTCTGGAAAGAATGTGGGTTCTGTTTCCTTGAAGTATTTTTGAGAGTTTTATAGTCTTGGCTTGATCATGTTGGCCCAGAGCCAATTAAAGAAATTCATCACCAACTGTGTAGCTACAGCAACCCAGGAAGGAGTGTCCAGGAGTCAGGTTGGAAGTAGGGTGGGGTGTTTGCAGTGGAGTCTGGGCTGTCAGAACAATCCATGCTTTATCTCCATGTGTTTGTCGGCTGCTGAGTTGCTCAAGCCCCAGCTCTGACAGCTGCCCCTGTGCCATCTTCAGGGTACCCAGTGAGAGGAGAGGAGATGGGAAGAAGAAAAACAAAAATCCTTTCCGACCTGCTGGTGCCATTCTGAAGGTGAGGTCAAAAGTGTCCAGGAAGCTACCTTCCTCCTCACCTTCCTAGAGGCCTAAAATAGCCTTCACAGGAAATCAAAACTGCTTTCTTTCTACAACTGGTCTTCAGTAATTTAATGCCTTACATGAACGTCTGAAAAAAAATGTATGTTTTAAAAATATTATTTTTCCGTTTTCCCCTAGTTTCTCTTCTCTTTTGCACCCATGTTTTCTGTTCCAGGGGGAACCAGACTCTGTGCCTCAGCTTCATCCCTTCAGAGAGGAATGTGGTTAGACGAGAAGTAGGCTGAAAGGTTTCTTGGCTTTAGTTTCCAGGCCCGTACCAATTATTTAGGACAGGATCTCATTAACTGTCGGCCCCCAAGCAGTGGGGCTGCAGTTCTGGTCCTAAGACGAATGCTGGATGGGCAAGAATACTCCAGAGTTCAACATTCAGTATTGGAAGACAAGAGAAGTGAGGTGGGTACAGAGCGAGGTGGGTACAGGGAGAGGTGGCCACACGCAGGTACCTGGGTTCCCAATTTTTCGAAGATCCCACATGAGAATGTTGTACAAGCACCAGAGAGCTACCAGACCTCAGGGGGATCTCTTGTATAGTAAGAAAATCAGAAGTGACCATATATTAGCCGGACATGACGGATTCTTCCGCATGTTTGGAAAGATTTAAGCCTCTTAGTTTCTGGTGCTATTTTAGGAAAGCTAGAGGAATCCTTGACAATATGGTGGGATTGGGTCTTAGAGTTAAAAACAGGCTAATTTAAGAAAAATAATACATAGCCATTTTGCGTATCTGAGATTTAAACAATGCAAAATTCATACTTGATAATTTCCAACACTTGTGTTATTCATTGCTTCATTTGATCCTCAGTACAATCCTATAATGGAGTTAAGTAATTATCACTTAACATTAACAAAGCAAACTATTCTCATTTTAATGTTATTTTTCATATCACTCTCCGGGATTTGTCATCATCATAATCTCTATTTAATAAACATTTTAAAGGGTTTATAAACACTAAGTTGAGGGATTTGGCAAAGATCATTCAGGCTCTATTCTTATGCCAAAACAAAATTGATAATTGAGGTACTCTCCTGGGTAATTTTATTTTCAAATCCTCCTCTTTTCTGAATCACCTGTATCGCTTATGTTTTATTGTTCATTTTGGAAACAGAACCACAGGCTCTGGAAAGAGCACTGGCTTGGGAGTTAGATTTTGAGATTAACTGTTACATAAGCACTTAGAATTTAGTTAGTTACAGGAGCCAGGGAGAAATTGGTCATAGCTGGGAAGCTAGGATATGAAGGCCAAAGGATATAAAAGACAAGAAACTGTAGCCATGTGCTACATGAAGCGGTCACTAGCATCAGAAGCCTAGTAATTCTACAATTAGTAGAGTTACTGCTCTATAATTAGCAAAATCACTCCCACAAAATTATGGAAGTAATTCCACAAAAAAAGTCTGCAATTATGACACTATGGATAGACAGAGAATATAAAATCCTGAGAAAAACAGCTAAAACTTGAAGCCGTAAGTTATAAATAAGAAGTCCAGAGAATAGACATAGGCCCACAAAGTTAGGAGGAAATCATGGTTAAAATAGTCTCATTAGTTAAGAATCTAGAATTTCACAAGGGGAATCAAGGCACCAGTAATGGAGGAGGAATCAATATAGAAGAAGGGATCATTTCTTAAGAACTAGTGTCCAAGTGCAAATTGCTGTGGATTCTCACTCGGCTTAATTATGTTGGCCCAGAGCCAGTTAAAGGAGTTCATCACCAACTCTGTAGCTACAACAATCCATGAGATGTCCAGCAGTTAGGTTAGGTTAGAAGCAGGATGAGGTAGGTGGTTACAGGATGGCTGTGAGAGCTAAATGCTCTATATCCCTGTGCCTTATCTTCCTCTATTCTTTAGAGCAAAAATTATAAATGTGTGGCACTCTTGCCAGTCTTTCATTCATAGTTGTCAGCTGCCAAGTATCACCAGTGGATCAGAGAGTATCCTTTAGTGTGAAGCTCAGAAGCAGCCTGAGAATCCTTCTCAATAGTGCCCCAAGAAACTATAGCTAATCCACTGAAATTACAATTTTTGGGCCTATAAAAATCAAACAAGTTAATGCAGCCTATTGAGGAATGAAAATTGTGATTCTATAAGGTACAGGACCTATACATTCCAGATTTCCCAGATGGTTCTTATTTACATCTCTCGTTGCAGAATAATTGTTAACGGCACCCCAATCACTCTCAAAAGTATCCTAGAATGGACTATAATTTATATAGTCCCTTTATTTATGGGAAAAATAAGGATGCATCCAAGCCCTACTTCTGACTAACCATATAATCTTATGGCTGTGTAAAATCTGTTAGTCAAACTAGTGAAGAAAATAGAAATCCTGATTATTTGGTGCCATAGAGATAACACTTGCCTTATGCACGCTCATCATGTCTATATGAACTCTGAGCTACAGATTCTCTTTTAAGGGAAACGAATATCTACATGAATATCTATATCCAAACTAAATTGGAGGGAGCAGTGACATAAGAGGTAGTCAATGGGTTTCCTGTCCTTTGGACCAGAGGCTCTGAGATATGGTAAAGAATATTTTATCTAATATGTCTTGGTAAATTTCAGGTGATATTGCTGTTAGTTTTGTTGATATATTTATTCTCTGAGCAGCCATAGAATGACTATATATAGGAGCAGATGTGGAGCACATACATGTGCTGCCACTGTTTCCTCCTTCCATGTCAGACTTTACTAATTGATCATGTAACACCTTCCCTCTCAGAAGAGGCTCAAATCAGAATCCTCCACCACATGTGCTTCTGGCAGCCACACCAGTTAAAAAGAATTGATACTAGAACTGAAACCAACTTCGTGCCCATCTCTGGCCTCCCATACGTCAGATACTGTACTAGAAGGTGGAAAGACAGAGAAGCCTAAGGAACTATCATTGCTTTAGAGAGGCTCCCTGTCTATCGGAGAAGGCAAATACTTCAACCATTCCTCAGGGACTCAGGGATTATTGTACAACAGACATCAATCACACCATTGTCTACTATGATTGACCTATAAAAAAATTCTGGAAGAATTATAGATGAAACTCTGGGGCAGTCCAAGGAAAGCTTTACAGTGGGAGGTATTTAAATTGAAACTTGAAGGATAACTATAAATAATTGGAATAAGAAGAAGTAAGGGAGTGCAAAGCAGAAAAGAACAACATGTGCAAAGCCATTGTGGAACAAGATGAGTAGGAGTAGGAAGTGAGTGGTGGAAGTGAGGGTGGCATGTTTGTATAGAAAGGTTTGATTTTAAGGAGTTAGTATGAAATCCAGATTAGAGCTATATCCACATTGAAAACAACCTGCTAAGAATTAAAAAAAAAAAAACAACAACAACAATTAATTGAAATTCTGCCTACACATGAAACTGTTTTTGATGGAATCTTTTTTAAATGAATTAAATAGTAAAGAATTTAATAAGTCACTGAAATCCGCCCCCCCCCCATTTTGACTTAATGTAGCCACAGAGTCAGATTCCTTATTTTTCATTCAGTATTTTGTTTCTTTCTCCTCAAAATCTCACATTAAATAAAGGTGAACAAGCAGCCATATCTCCCCTAATATATTACTCAGATTTTTTTTTTGTCTGTTGTTTTATGTTTTCCATCCTTAAGTCGTGCTACCTTTAGCTGCCATACCTGCATTTAAATCTAAAACATATATTTGCTGAAGACAAAGTAAAACTTGCTGTGGTATTTTAACATGTAGGAGGTTCAATTCATTACTTATTATTGGAGATTTTAGTTTGTCAATTTTCTTACCAGGAACTCACTGAATTAACATTTGGGGCACTTTATCGAGCTTCATTCTTTGGAGAGATACTGTAATTGTGCCTGTCTTTTCCAGTAAAATTTGTTTAGCTTTGTTGACTGGATCTCTACTAATTTTAGCCTTATTTGCCATAATGTGTATCTGTCTACCTTATACAGCTAGCTAGTTTTGGGTTCTAAGCTACCAATCTCTCTGGTCTACAACTAGAATTATCCAGAATTACCTTCTAGGGCAGCTGGAGAAGTTCCTTTCCATTCCTTTTCAGTATCCCAAATTCCATCCCAAGTACCATCTTTGTTACCTTAAAATTGTGTCCTCAAGAAATTTTTAAAACTTTTAGCTTGTGAATGTTCTGAAATAATTGGGTGTATGCCTCTAAGGGGTTATTATTCTGGGTTCATATTTTAACCCTAAGTTTCATTGAAGCAAAAAAAAAATGAATATACTTATATATGTGATATAGTTGTTGGGGGGGTAAATTTAGAGAGGTAGTTTTTTTTCTCAAGATAAACACTAAAATAAATCACTTTTTTTTTTTTTTAGGCAAAATGTTCTCTTTCAGTTGTAGTTCTCTGATGGTTATAACTGATATGAAAACCTCAAAATATTTTGGATTTCGTTCAGATAAGCATCTGTGACTTTGAATGTTATTCCAAACTCTTGAGTCCATAAATTAAAAATGTATGAGCAAATGGCTCACACCAGATTTTTGCTCTCAGATATAATCAGCAACAGCAACAAGGCGTACGAATGACAAATGTAATATAAATTTTATCTGACCTATAGGCAATCTCAGGCTTATGAGCAGGTTCTTTTCCAAGAGTTTATTTGTAAGTTGCTTAGAACCCAGAATCATTGAAACAGTGCTATGCTGTGGCGAGGTACCTATCCCACCAGAGTTTGGTACGGAACTGCCAAGGCTTCTAACTACCTTTGTCATGGATCCTGAGTTGAGAGAACAATAATAACGTTATTTGTTCAGCTCTACATGTATTAGCTCACGTAACAGCAATTCAGAGAAAGGTACTACTTTCATTCAGAGTTGAAGACAAAGGGATCAAGTTACCTGAGCAGAGCACTTAGCTTGTAGAGGCGAAATTTAAATCCAGGCACTCTGGCTGTAGAGCTAATGTTCTCAACCACCTCTTCCAGAAAGAGCTCGGGTGGGAAAGGGAGAGGTATGCAGAAGAAGCTGCTCAGATCAAATATATTGGTGAAGAGAGGAGATCATGGGAATGAGGAGTCCGGAGTCAGCCGCCCAGGAGGGGGTGCTACTCTTTAACAAGGTGGAATTTTGCCTCCTGTTCCTAATTCCTTTTTAATCTCCTGTATTATTTTCATTTCCATATCTTCACTTATTCTTTCTCCCTTTTCTTTTTTCTTCTTACACCACTGCAGAGTCTACTATTAAAAGTGAATGGGGTGATAGGAAAACAGGATGGGGGCTAGACCGGATAAGGGTGACCCACTGTCATCGTTTGCCTGTGCCTCAGAGATTTCTGGAGACACAGAATTTTTAGTTCCAAAACCAGGAAAGTCCCTGGCAAACTAAGACTAGTTTGGTCACCTTACTGTGTGTATGACAGGAAGAAAGCTATAGAGAGAGACGAGGAGGAAGGAAAATGAGGACTAAAAAAAAAAAAAAAAAAAAAAATTCTTCAGGGGCAAGACCATGGGCAATCTGTGTGAGCTGAACTTCAAGTAGCTGGATGGATCTTGAGTTTTAAACTCTCAAGTACATGGAGAACATTAAGCCAAAGATTTTGCTTGATCATTTTCCCTCAATTCTTAAGTAATATTTAGACATATGAAATTTGGCCCTAACCTAGGTCACGAGGTTTTGCAAAAGTATAGGGCAGAGTGGAAAGCAGCTTTAATCTGATGAAAGCAACTGGAAAAACAACTCTGTTAAAAGTATCTTTTTCCATACGGGAAAGAAATATGCAATTTACTCAATGTATTTTATGTTGTTTTCCTTATTTAGTGATTGAAGGAATAAGTAACATTGCTATAAACTTAAATTTCATACATAGATAATGAATAGTTTCTTGGTGATAATTATCAAATTATATCTTATTGAGACCAGGTCGAAATGCCCTATAAAATTCTATGCTTTCTACTATGCTCTTTTTTCCTCTATAAGTACAGATTTATTAACTGTCATTTGAATGACTGTCCATATCTTCATAAAATTATAATTGGCTGAGAGCTAGAAATATTATGTCAGAAATAATAAGTTGGAAATATTAAGTAGGAAATACAGCATTGTAATGCAACCCATCTAGGTAAAACTGAAATGCAGTTGATTAGAAATTTTAAATAGCTATTATTCATGATTTTATAATTAAAATTCTGAGTTTTCTACTAAATCCTTCTAGTTCTAAAAAAATGAAAAAAAGATAATCATTCTATGCAATTCCTTCAACTTTAACCTTAATGTATTAGCAATTCTTGGTGCACTAACAAACATCACCAAAATGTCAGTAGCTTATGACATAATTATTAGTTTTTGTATTACATGAGAACTATGGCTGATCTCAGCTCTATTCAGCTCAATTGGACTTAAGTTAGTTTTGCTCCTCATATCTTATCAATCTGGACCTAGAATGAGGAAACAGCTACTCTCTGAATCATGAAGCCATTTTTACAACAGAAGGCAGGAACTCAAGTGTGGACTAAATTTGATGCAAACACTAGGTGCCACGTATCATTCACTTGCACAACTCCTGTGTTTCTACTTCACTCTCACATTACTACCACATTCACAGTACTTCCGATACCGATGAGTGGAGATTTTCTACACACCAAGCAATTCTGGGACACCTGCTGGGTGTCATACAATTCAACTCAATTCTAACACCATTTGCCTAGAGGTAGTATCAGGTCTCTGTCTCATAAGACTACCCTGCCACCTACTTCAGATGCCAATCGCAAGTCCAAGTTGTTACCTGTGCTTCTGACAGGATTGATATTTAGAGGTGGTGGTAGTTAGAATGCCTTTAGTAAGTGGGGACCTATGCTGTGGGGCCCAGGCTTGGCATCCACATCAGCCACTATGGACACTCTATAGATATGCCCGTTGTGCCTATTTTGGAGTGACCAGCGATGAAGACTGGCTAATATCAACTGACTGAGACTTACTTTTTAGCCTGGTTATTCATTGTGTCTTCTGTGGCAAATTCTTTTTTAATAGAAATTAGTATGTGGTAAAATCAATTTTTCACTTTTGCCAACACCCATATGTCCATCAACATCCTTCCACATCACCTTTCCACATCTGACATCATTTTACCTCACCTTCTGATTCTTTCCTATCCAGATCCTTGAGTAGTTGGCCAAGCTATTGGTCCCTTTCTGTGAATCCAATATATCTTCTCACCCCAGACCACCTCTCATTTCTCGCGAATGGATAAGTGTACCATTTGAAGTTCTACTTGAAAAAATTTCCTGTCATCAGTTTATTTTAAGGCCATTTTCGATTGTGGTTATAATGAGGCCACCATCTATTTTCAGCTTTTATACCAAGTTAACATGTCCATAAATCAAGTTCAGACTTCTTCTTCTGCTTCAACTGACCTTAAGAGAGCCCTGCACATGACCTTAAGTGCATTGTGAGGGAGGAAAACTAGTTCAACCAGAGTGGATAACATGGGAACCTGGATTTTCTGTATGTACAATACACGCACACTTTCTGACCTTTCTCAGCTAGACCCAAGGTGTGTTATTTCCATTTTATAATAGACTACTATTGGGCCCACTGGAATTGGAAAGTGCAGAATGCATGGTCACTTATTTTACTTCATGATCAAACATTCCACCTCTTCAAGTGCCCATCATCATGCCAGGAGTTGTGTTTAAAAACAATATTTATAATTCTTGTTTTAGACAGCATGGCCTTGATTCCGGACCCTAGAAACCAGTGATGTGATTCTCTCACTGGCCCTTAAAGGGTATAAACTTCAAACATTCAACCTGTTCCCATAAGTGCTCCTCTACCGTATGATGCTACAACAGGATTGCTTGCACTGCAGCCTGGACTGGGCTATACAGGCCTTTTTCCTATTCCAAAACTCACTCAAACCTGGGCAGGCTTTTTTCTGTTACAAAAATATTAAGGCCAGACCACTGGTCTTTAGGTGTGAAAGACCTAAAAGAGGCCTGGGTGATTTTATTTTTATGGTTCCTTCTTTGAGGTAAGGATAAAAGAATACACATTAATTTGTCTTTTATTGTGGATACAGGACATATAAAAATCTTAATAAAAGTGGCAGGTCCCTGATACATTGTAGGTTTTTTTTTTTTTTTTTTTTTTCACTTTGGAGCCTGTATGTTTTGAGGCTTTGAGCTTGTTAGCCACTTCTTTTTAGTCTGCCCTGATTAACTTTAGTGTAGTAGAACAATGTGATGTTCTGTGAGATGTCCCTTGGCTGTTTTTGTTAGACTCTGCTATGACAGAGGGCAGGGAAGTTAATATAGCCAAGAGAGAAAAAAAAGTAAGTGTACATAATTGAGGCTCCCATGTGAATTCAAACTGTTTCTAATCTTTTTTTTTTTTTTTTTTTCCCAATGCTATAGAGAAGCTTCTGCAGATGAAGCCCTCTTCATTGTCCCTCCATCCTTGTCAGTCAGTATGTCATTGCAGCCCCTGGATTTCCAGCCTCACATATTGCTATCTGCGCTCCTTTTTTTTAGGCTTTCCATCATCTCCACGTCTATTAACACGCAAAGCTTTGTGACAGTATCTCCTGCTGTCAGCCTTGATGTTCACAGAAGAGCCATAACTGAGTAAACACGTGGTGTCTGTCTCACCAACACATTTCCCATGACTTTAGTGAATTATGTGTCTTAGGGCTCTTCCATGGAAAATATTACTCTGATGGGTTTCCCTGTATGATACTACATATCCATCCTAACACAGCCACTTCCTATAGCCTTTTACTTCTTTTATGCCTTGCCATCTTCCACAGCAATTCAGGCATTTCAACTCTACCGAGATATTCTCCAGGTTTCCAAGACCCATTCTAGCAGCAAAGTTTACCTATGCTCTTGGGTCCTCACCAGAGCATTGAATCCTATGTTTCAAGAAAATGCCCCCAGTCAATAAACTCTTGATTTTTTAAGTCACTTAACCCTTGTCAACCAAGTACTCTGAAAATCCAACCCTGCAAATAACTCTCCTGATACTGGATAGTACATACTAGCTAATTCATGAAACTTCATGGGGTGACCATCTCTTTTTTTATTTATCAGTCCCTGTATGTTTCCATTCCACAACTGGCTAATGCTAAAAGTTAACCATAATTTTCAGCCTAGAAGCCAGGAGAAAATGTTGAGCCAACCCCTGAGGGGTGCACCTTCTACCTTATGTGGGAGCAGTGTTTAAAGTATCATCTTCATGAAAAAAATTCTAGCTCTTAATGGAGAAGAGTGGGCCAACTAGAATAGAGAAGAGTAGGCTCCTAGGCGGTAGATCCTCAGAAAAATTCACCCAAATGTCTACGTTCTACGTTTTCCTGCGCCACTTTTTTCTAATCAGAGCTCTGAACTTAACATGAAAACCCTCCTCAACTGAGCTCTCTATCATCTTTGCAGTTAACTGGCCCTAAATATCAAATCCTGAATTTGCTCTCCGCTCTCTCAGCTGTGTGCATTCTCCTTTGCAAATGGGAAAGAATTCTTTATAAGTCACCTGACATCTTTTTGCTTTCATACTTATATTTGAGCTGTTTGTTAACAATATGCAATTTCTCATTATCTCTCTTTAGGTCTACAATATAACTTTCTAATAATCAGCCAATTCCATTGTCTTTCTATGGTTTTTTGTTGCATGTTTTCCAAATGCTTGGACACTGTCTTGACTAGGAGATTCACAATGAGAAGGATATTCGCCAATGTTTCCACTGATGATATTTCCATCAGTTGAGCTGCAATTTTATTCCAGAAATGATCTATGATAGGGGGATCCTATTCTGTTAGGTGGCAAATGTCCCAGTTACAAAACTGCATCTTATTCACTGATATCACAGACCACTTTCCAGTATCGATTGTGTCAGTTGGTTCTTCTGGGAAACAGAAGACAAGATTGAGTTAAAAGTGCAAAAAATATATTGAGAGAAAATACATGTGAAATACAAAAAATCAAAGGGAACAAGAACATCCAAGGAAAGCTTTCAAAATGTGATGAAGCTCTGGCTCCTGTGAAAGGAGAGAAGGAAGGCCAGAGGGTTGAGTAGGATGAACCTCACACAACAGTGCAGCTCTGAGAAAATCTTAATCAACCTCATGGGAGCTTCACTGGAAAGATTGCTTTTTGAAGAGTCTCTTGGGCTGTCTCAAAATTGGGTCCTCTTTTACCATTGATATACTCATTGGCTGAGCACTGTCCAGAAACATGAAGCCTTAGCTCAAAGTTGAGGCATAGCTTGAAGACACCTGCACCTGGATGCTGTGGTCAAATTGTACTTCTTTTGACGGGGTTATGTTGTTATTGTTGTTGTTTGTTTGTTTGCTTGCTTGAAAGAAATGTGAATAACAAAACTTCATGGCTGGATAAAGACTTCTGACTAATATAGAGTCATTTCAACAACTTTAAACAGCTAAAACTTTTTACCATAACACAAAATAAATCCAAAGAGTATGCGATTAAAGAAAACCACCAATATTTGTTTCAAAATAAACTTCTTTTCACAATTTGCTATTTTTATTGCTCTTCCTCTACTCTTATTTTCTTTTAACATCCTTCTAGTTTTATAACATTTGGCCAAAAATGTGCCTTCCATCTGTATATTTTCCTGAAAAGAAAAAACCACATTATTATGTTTCCTCTCTCTTCTCATAGTTGTGATGTTGTTTTGGTATAAAATATATGCTTTTTGTTTATATTTCTAGTGAGAGAAACTGGATAGCCAATATTAAAAAAGGTTTCATACACACACACACACACACACACACACGCACACACACCCTAACTTCTGCAAGATATTAAATTATGAGAAATAAAAGATATGTACTTTTGGGGTTAATACAAACATAGTCCCTCCATGGACATGGGGGGACACAGAGGACTGCTGGATCAGCAGCCCCAAGGAGGGCAATGAACAAACGTTCCTTGGCTGTGCTTGCCCCCAAGGACATTTATTGTCGCTCCCATAGGCACTATCTGCCATTCCCATGGACATTATCTCCCTGCTTCACTAGAGGACATGACTGGTGGGGTCCTGCCCAGCACTAGCTAAGCAGCGCATCCAACTCTCATCAGTGAGGAAAGACCCTTGTTCCCCAAGATGAGGCAATATCCTTCCCTTCTGCTTGCATATGAAACAATGCCTGCTCTTGGCCAGCTGCCTTTTCCTGCAGCTCCAACCGACCAAGTAAGTGCTGAAGCCTCCTTGTATTGTGAGTAATAAACTGCATGCCTCACTCTGCTGGCCTTTCTTGTGTGTGTGTGGGTTTTTATTTTTATTTTTTTTTTTTTTCCACAGTATCCAAGGCCCAGGTGTAGGTTCCTGGCCTGGAGCTCCTATGTTACAGTGCTATTTCGTTCTTACTTCAAGAAGCTCACAGTCAGATAATCAAAGAGCTGAATTAGGTTGCCTTGTCTCACTCTTCCTCCCTTCCATCTCCTGCTATAATAAAAACAACACTACCCTTTGTGGAAGATAAAAACAGCATCCTCTTTCCAGTCTCCTCTAAGTCCTGCTAAGAGAGATTAATTTATCAGGATGTGAGAATGTTGATCTTCATGAAAGCTAGTCTCCTGCCTAATTAGGACAAGTTTTCTCATTCATATTATTAGCTCGTTTCCTGTTTCTCTCTAATGATAAGTAATTTTGTGCTGGGCAAAATAAATTGTTCATATGATTGTTACTAGAACAAGCATTCCAATCAGGAAATACAGAATATGATAAAGAGCTGGTCTTCTTTAAAGCTTCAACTATATATCTCATCTCGAAGTACAAACCTCTAATAACCACATCATAACATTTAAAAACATGTTTATTCAGAATTTCTTAAAGATTTCAAAATACTTTCAAATTTGTTTTTACTTTTAAAATGAATACTCAAAAAATATTTCTGAGTGAGTAAAACTGACTTTATTTTTAGCGGCCTGACTTGCTTCCTTACAAAATGATATTCTTATCCAAACATGTAATGGATCCAAATCATAAAATAAATTTATTTTTATAATCATATATTTATTTAGTTCTTTAGTATTATGTGCCAAATATTGGGCTAAATATGCTAAAATTTACACACCATAAATATTAACTGGATCTAGGACTCTAAAATATATAGTCACTGCAATTTATTTAATTCTTTCTGAGAAGATAATAAACTAATAACTCTCATGGTCCTGAATAAAAATGAACAATTAATTTTGTACTAAGGGGGGCTATTATATATGGCTGGGAATGAAAAATGCAAAAATTGAAGATCACACACCTTGGATAAAGATACATTTATTCGATTTGTTTTATGGGTTCAGCTTTGCACCTTTGCCTTTATATATCTTACATTGAGCAAATTAGTGGTTGTACCACTCCTGTGGGTTTTTCTCGCCTACCCTAAACCTGTCTCTTCTCTAAAATAGAATATGACTAATGTGCTTTAGTTGGGAAAGTGTGCATTTGCGTTGGTCCTCCTAGTTTGACTGTTGCCTCAGAACATGATGCAATGAAAGACTATTCACGACAAACTTGTCCTCCCTTTTTGAAATATGAAATAAACTTCCATTAAAGTCCTAAGGTAATCAATAGAATCAATAGAAATTTCACCAGGATCTCTTCACTTTATGCATGTTATTCCTTGGCCATCTTTTTGTGCAACCCAAGCTAGAGACACAAGACCTAGGCCAAACCATGAGTGAAAATAAGAAAGAAAAAAGAAAGAAAGAAAGAAAGAAAGAAAGAAAGAAAGAAAGAAAGAAAGAAAGAAAGAAAGAAAAAAGAAAGAAAGAAAGAAGAAGAAGAAAGAAAGAAAGAAAGAAAGAAAGAAAGAAAGAAAGAAAGAAAAGAAAGAAGAAAGAAAGAGAAATGACATTAACATCTGTTTGGAATGTTAGCTTCTTGAGAATAAAGAAGTTTTAAATGTGATGAGGTGATATAGTGCAGAAGTAAAGATGAAGACCTTTTGGAATACTGGACATATTGACTGTGAGGCTTTGTGTAGTTGACCTAATTGAGTTTCAACTTCCTAATCTATTCAAAGTATCAATAATACTTATGTTATGGAATTGTTTTAAAGATCAAATTAAATGGTCAGTGTAAGCACTGACACTGCTTTGCACATAGTAAGTGCTTAGTAAATTATTATTAATCATCAATATAACACACAGCTTGAGAATATAACCTTTATTAATGAAATGTAAGAAGTGAGTATTTGACAAGAAGTTTTAATGTTCTACCAAAATATATCAAATTCAAGAAAAGTTATTAAAAATATATCTGAGCAGGTGTACTTACTACAAATTTGCTAAAAGAAATATATGTTAGAATCTTGGGATGCATTTAGTAATTTAAATAAAATAATAATTAGATAATATTAAGATCAACCAAATGAAAGAAAAGCATTTCTAAATTATTGTACAGAGTGAAAGGAAGTAAGAAGAAAATTCTCTGAAGTCATGGAAACATCTGAATATCTTTTTATCTCCTAATTTTTCTTTCCGAAGATGTGTATGAAAAGCTTTAACAACTTGAAATTCATGGCACACATACTTTGTTTAAAATGTTCTGGAGAAAAGCCAGTAAAAAGATATATGAAGAGTTTGTGGGTGGGCTAGTCTGCTCACCCTAAACAGTGGAGTCTTAATCACTACCAAGATTACTGAGGTGTGGGATTCGTCTTTGGTCAGAGAACACTTTGGCAGAGATTTGGGCATTATTGACTGGACACAAAACTTGTGTCTCTGGAGACCTGGATGATCCTTTAACATATTTGGATCACTTGTGGGGTCGAAATATGTTATGATGTAGCCTGGTGTTAATACAGGCTTCTATGAATTTAAGGTCTAGCAACCTGATCTGATTTGGAGTAAGAAAAATCTTAAGTTTAGAAGCTTTATTCTCACACCCCTAAATGCTGACTTCACATTGTAAACTCAGAGCTCACAGTCTTAGTCTGTTCTATTCATGATGTAGTTCCATCTGCTAACACCAAGTACAGAGTAGGCTTTGAACAAATAAATAGTCTTTGTGCCACCCTTTCCTTTTTTTGTTGTTGTTGGATTAGATGCCTAATTAAGATACTAAGACTTCAACTTAGTAGGATGTCTGTTGGCCCCTCTACTGCTTCTGGTGGGGTTTTTAGTCTCTCCTGAAACCCAATTCCCAGGTTTCCCTCTGGACCCCATTCTCTTTAAGCCCTGGGCTGCATGATACTTCCACAATTAATGATTCCAATGTATAATCTGACACCATTTCCATTTTTTGAAGTTGACAGATTAACATAATTTCTTGACTCTCCTTCTAATTTGTATTTCAAGAAGCACTCCACTTTATCTTACTCATCTCCATCACTTCCACCATGGGGAAAGGCTTTTGCAGTTTTACGACTAAGAAACATAAACAAACTGCAAAAGCAGCGGAGAAATATTTATATCTTTCCAGAGCAATTATTAAATCAATCTCTATGCTTAGCTAAATCAAATAATTTCTGACTTTGCTTTTGCCACCATAAATATAAATCCATAAATAAATATAACTAAAGAGGTAGCAGAAAGAGCCCAGTTATATTAATTTAACAGGGACCCATTGTTTGATTAATTTTGGTTCCAATTTACAGAGAAACCATTCATTGCTAAATTAGATGATCCTAACTCAGTAAGAATTTCCCTAGAGGAGATATTACTTTCTAAATTTATTATTATTATCATCATCATTATAATTACTACTTTCCTCTTCTGATTATTTGTCTACTGTATATCTTACTTGGAGAAGATTCCATTCAAAGCTTTTGCTTGCTTTTTTTTTAATGTGTCATTTGCTTTCTGATGATTTGATTTTGAAAGTTCTTTATATATTATGGATACAATTTCTTTATCAAGTATGTGATTTGCTCCCAGCATTTTCTCCTAGTCTATGGCTTTGTTTTTCATTTTTTAAGAGCAAACAAGATCCTGGATGTCAGTGATTCTACTAACCTTTCTATAGAAGAAGGTCTTCTCTGATTTTCATAGACCAAAAGTTGTTTTACATTTTTACATTTTGATAAAGTTATATACATCTTTAATTAATCATTATGATTTTCCCATTGTTCTAAGAGAATCTTTGCCTGAGAATTTTTATAGTTTTAGATTTTACACTTAGATGTATGATCCAATTTGTGTTAATTTTGTAAGATATGGACACTGTTCTCTTTTACATATAGATATCTATTGTTTCAGCACCATATGTTGAAAAAAAAAATCCTTTCTCCACTAGATTGTTTTAGATTTTGGTCAAAAATCAACTGAAGATATCTGAGTAGATTATATGAGTAGAGCCATTTCTAGACTCTATGTTATTATGTTGATCTATGTGTTTAATTTTATGCAAACCCCACATTGTCTTGATGACTATAGATTTATGATAAGTCTTAAAGGCAGATAATGTAAATTCTCCTAGCTTATTACTCTTTTACAAAGATTTTTTAAAACCTGTTCTTGGTCTTTTTTTTATTTCTATATGAAATTTAGAATTATCTTACGGTAATTTTATGAAGTATTCCCTCCTTTTCTATTGTCTTGAAGATGTTATGTGGAATTAGTATTTATCGTTTATTTCATAAATGTTTGATAGAATTCATAAGTGAAGCCATCTGAGACTGGAGTTAACTGGATTTTGAAGATGTTTGATCAAGGAAGGTAAGAATTCATTGACTTATTCATCACTCTCTGAAGACAAGAGATAGCTACCTATTACAGGTATTTGTTTACCTTTTAAGCTTCATAAAATGTCCAAGGGTTATGAAATGCCTGATCAATAATCATTAATTCCCAAACAATAAAACATCCAACCATTGGTCCCACTTTACAGCAAAGAAGGTGCAATAATGGACTGCGTCACATACCACACAATCCAAAAGTAACTGATTCATAGAGAGCTGGAATGTGCTTCTAAAGACCCAGCTAAAGCATCATCTCAGTGGAAAAAATCTGAAAGGGTGGTATAACATTCTTCATAATGCAGTACTGACACCAAATCAGGTGTGTCTATACTGCTTTGTGTCCCAAACAGGAAGAATATATGGGATCTTAAACCCAAGGTATGAAAACAAGGCAGCCCCACTTACCATCACAGTTGAGGAGCAGAATACTAGTATCTTGTGAGTAGAGGCCAGTGATGTTAACATCCTACATGGCACAGGATAACCCTCCTACCACAAGTTTTACTCAACCCCAAATGCCAACAGTGTCAAAGTTAAGAAACTTTGCCTCAGACAATGCACATTTATGAGGAAACAGCAAAGGAACTACTTAATGTGCTACCAAGACACTTAGGAGTTCTTGTAGGGGTGGGGTTGGGGAGAAAGTGAAGAGTTACTATCATCAGGAGTAATTGACTTGCTTTTACATAACAAGATAGGGAAGTATGTGTGTGGAGCTTGGGCACCTTCTCATACTCCTATAATTACGAATGGACATGAGCAACCATCTCTGCTAAGAAAGGTATGGTTGCCAAGGGCTCAGATCTATCAGAATGAGGGTTTAGGTCAAACCAACCACGTAAGCCAGCTAGAACTGCTAAAGTGACAGCTGAGAGTAAGAAAAATGTAGAATGGATTCTTGAGGAGAAACTGGATGAGCACTAGTTTCTGTCCCAAGACCAACTGCAGCAAGGTGGATTGTAGTCTATCCCATTAACCTCTTTCTACATTTTCCCTCAGGAAAAGAATTCCATGAGGACCATTGAGAAGCTGCTCCCCAATGCACAGGGAGAAGTGGCACAATGTATGGATTGTGATAGCTATGAAGGTGCTTGGATCAGATTTCCCTTCAAGAAAGAACTTGCCACAGGTTGTTCAGTTAGCTGACCACCTCTGGCTGCCATGTTGGTAGAATCCACTTCAGCTTCCAGTTGCTGGTTTTGCTTCCTCTCTACTTAATATAAAGAGCTATGCATATGTGTAAAGTTGGAAAAACAAAAGATTTATTTATTATTGCATAAATTAATATATACAAGAAGTATTGGCTTGTCAGATGTCTATGATTCCTATTAGCATCCAGCTTCCTTGTTAACATTTGTTTTTTTTCCTCCAAGAAAGAGCTATTCATTTGCATTTTAATTTATATTTATTTTCCTACACTCAACAACTAAAAGGAAATGCATATTTCATTATAACTTTTACCTGTAGAACTTTATCAATTGACAGGAAAAATAAAATTAATAAAATAATATTATTTGGGGAGATATATTCTCTGCATTTTGCTTACAGTCCTCATAGGTCTGACATATTTTGCCTCTTTTTGTAATGATACTTCATTAGACTTCTATTTAATCTTGGTCATTGACCATTTCCTACTTGTTTCTTGATTTTTTATTATGTGGAATCTTAGCAAACTTGATTTGTAATTCCTATTTTATATACTTTAATATACATCTTTAAAATTTGGAATATTTCCTTTTCATATGATTACTTGTTTTCATTTAAAAATGATTTTTGTTGATGATATTTCAGCACATCTGTTTGAAAATTTGTTTTCTTTTCAATAATTATTAAAACTTTACTTATCTTTCCTTACTTCTTTCCTTCATTCCTTCCTTTATTCCTCCCTCTTATTCTTCCTCCCCCTTCTTATGATATTTTTTTAGCTTCTAACTAAAATGCTTACTTTTTTTCCTTGCCATGGAGGTCAGTGGAACCTTACAGCTATTAGTCTCAGGTCTTTATCTGCTTACTCAGGTACATTTATATAATTAATTGTTTTTTAAATTTTCTTTTTTTAGTAATTAAACGTAAAACCCTATGAAGTAGATCAACGGCAGTATGAAAGAAAAAAAAAAAAAGAATCATCCCCATTAATGTTATCATGAAAAGGCATAACATTGAAAAAAAAAATGTAAGAGACATAGATATATACGAACTGAAAAAGACTAGGGACATTAGCTTTGGAAAGTAATTTAGCCCAGTTGACACAGTATTACAAAACAGTTTTAGTGAATATTCTAGTGAATAGATGAAAAAATAAACATTTGTGCTTTATAAGATAGAGGTATTAACAAAGTTGGCACAAATTAATAATCCTATATGAAAATTGTAGGTAAAGTTACTAATAAATTCATTTGTTGGCCTGAGTCATATTGTATGTTTTAATAAGTTTTGAGATTTTTTTCCTTATGTGCAGATAATTCACCTGATTAGAGGATTAACATACCAAATGGGTTTTTAAAAAAGAAATAACCTTGGAAATGAGAATTAACACAACTCTGATCTGTCACTGTCTGATTTCAGAATCGATCCCACCTACATCCACATAACTTAATTATTAGGACTGAGAATTGAGCCTATTTGTATCAACATGAATGTTTGTTCGATAGAAATGCTCATCCAGGAAAATAAGGATATAACCAATAAATAATTTTACTCTTGGCTTCAGGACATTTGTGTGAACCAATCTGGGAACAGTTTGATTTTCCAAGCAAATAGCTCTCCTGCCAGGACAATAGATTGCTCACATGGACAACAGCTCACTTAATGTTACAAGGGTTAAGACCCTTGCTTCACCAGGTCCACCAATTCTCTGCCACAAACTTTGTCCGATCCCAACTAGTTTCTAATCTTAAAAGATCAACCTTAAACCAGTTGTGACCAGATCACAAACCCTTCAGAGACAGAATCAAAACTGAATGATGTTCTCCCTTACTGCAGTGGGTATGATAAACTTAGCCTTACTTGATTGACATATTTTCTGTGTTTTGGGGACTGATTGATAGTAATAGCTGTAGCACCCCTCAGCAGTCCTTAACTGCTACCCACATCCTTCACATACTACCATCAGCTCCATCAAATGTTAGTGATTCCAATTGGATTAATATAAAAAATAAAATAAAAATAAGAAAAATTCTCCCACTTGAAAACTTTCTCATTCTGAATAAGGCTTATGGAGCAACCAGATGATGGAAGTATAAACCTTTTTTATTTCTAAACTTAAATGAAACATTTAGATATGAACAAAATGTAGGCAATAATGATATCTGGACTATATTACCTTGGGCAAATTATCTAAGTCTCAGTTACCTCAACTGTAAAATAATGATTAAAAAATTGAAAATTGCTAATATATATTTAGCACTTACTACATCTGATATGAAAACTGAGGTCAACACACTTCCCTATTTTTGTGCTGAATAATATTGGGACCTGGCAAAAATAACAGCTGTATGAAATAAGGAATAGTTGTTCTCAGAGATACACCTACTAAAACAATTCACTTAACAAGACTAACTGCTTTTGCATCAATACTTGTACCAAGCCCCTTGCCTCGCTGTGCCCAACAATTTATAATTCTCATAAACTGCCCAATCCCAGTCACTTGCTTTGCAAAAGTTCTCCCCAAATCAATTGTTAGTCCAAATTTTAATACCATATATACATACACACATATATACACATATACAGGTATATGCACTCATATATACATACATATATATGTATTACAGGTATTTTATGTATAAATACATAAAAAATATATAAATATATAGACTTCTTTTGGAGTTTGAGACATGGTACAGGCTTTCTCCTAAGTATCACATATGCATTAAGTTTTTTAATCTTTAAAATAGACCCATGAGGTAGATAATATTATTATTTACATTTTGTAAAAGGTGAAACTGAAATATCCAGAATTTAACCTACGAGAGTGTTTTTGTGAGGATTAAATATAATAATTCAGAGAAAAAGCACAGCATAGGTACTAGCACAAAATAAGATTTATGAAATCTTACTATTATTTTTCTGTTATATTAATAATACAAGGTTAAAAATAACCACCTCACCAAAGAGATCTCTACCATGAATACTTTAGTGTCGAGAGAATTGCATACATTTTTCAAATCCCTGAAATATTTGGCTAAAAATTGGGTAATTTTCAGAAAGTGTTTATTTCTTACTGTTATGTGAAAAATAACATTTATAACATATTTGTAAATTTTCTAATAGCATTTTATAAAAAATAAAGATCTTTTAATTTTTTTTATCCTTCTAATCTTTGATCTAGAATAAGAATATAACATTCAGAGAAGTTTTGTATTATTTCCAGAGCTGAGAAGCTAAAAGGATTAGCTACGTATTATCAGACAGGAGTCTGCAATCTTTTCTATGAAAGTCCAGGTAGAAAATATTTTAAGCTTTGCCCTCCATATGGTTTCTGTCAGAACTACTCAGCTTTTCATTGTAGCACAAAAGCAACCATAAGTCATACATAGATAAATGAGTGTGTGTGTGTGTGTGTGTGTGTGTGCGCGCGCTGTAATAAAACTTTACTTATAAATACTGTTGGCAAGCAGTTTTCAGTCTTCAGGCTGTAGTTTGCTGACAGCTCTTCTATTTGCACTTTGAAAACTTCCAGAGTCTTGTAGAAAACGTCCAAAGAGGATTTTTTCCTGATTTCCTGCTCAGGTTTGACATTCCCGAGAGGTGCTCATTTATAAACACAACATTGCTTCTCCATTTACCTGCCCTATCACTAATTTTTCTGGGATGTCATGACATCTAATATTGTACTTTGGTGGCTTCTGTAGCAAAATAAAGATATTACAAGTACACCCTGGCTGGGGAACAACTCAGCTTCTGAACTGTACAAGATCTGATCGTCTGGATGGTAAAATTGGCACAATGCTGGCTTTGCTTGGCTGTCCTTTAGAGAAGGGATTTTTTTTGTATGAGCTTAGACAATAATTTCACCAGGAAGAAATAAACTATTTTGTCAAAGTCAGCACCCAATCCGGTTTCATTATTTTAGAATAATAATAAAAAATAACATGTGGTGATAAGCTTCGTTTATACTTGGCAAAATTTTGCTTCCTTTTCTGAGATGGAGAAAAAAAAAAGACAAAAAAGCTCATAAAAATTTTAAAAGTTTTTGACTTCAAATATTCTTGCAAAACTACATTTTCATGAGTTAAGTGTGGAAGAACTAAAACCATATGGATTAAACTTCTTTTAAAATAAACACTGATTTAAGAATTGAGGAAAAATTCTTGGAAAAGTAGGATTTAGTCTTCACAGACTCCAAATAGTCAAAAACAACATTAAGAAATTTGATAAACCCAAAGCACAGCTGGGTTTACCCATTATTAATTACAGTGTTTTTATTGTATAATGTGTAAAAATAAACAGTCTCAAGAGTGGCCTACATTCAATTATCTTAGAAGAGTATGAGGATTTTTAAATATTTCTGGAATAACCGTTGCTCAGATCCTGGATTTGAGGTAAATCACATGATAGTATTTGAAATGTACTTAGCACTTGTTACTCATCATATTTTAACTTTCATGTCCAGTCTCTTTAACCCCAAATCAGAATTAACAAAAGATTTTTTAGACATACTTTATATACAATTCTCACAAGGTGATTTTACTCTGAATGTAAATCTATACATTTAAATATTAAGACATCAAAAAATGAGGACCTGGTACTCTTAATTAAAATGATATTTCTGTGAATTAGGATTAATGTTTTATCATAAAATAATCAAAACCAAGTTTTCATAACCACAGTCTTAATTCAAATTAAATCAATTCAACTAACCATTATTTCATTTCCTACTATGTTTCAGGAACTTTGCTAGGCACCGAAAATTAAAAAACACAGACATGTTCTCTTAGAGGAACACAAAGTGAAATATAGTTAGTCAAACTGTAACAATACAATGTAATATTTGT